>JAVKLA010000040.1:10335735-10353690 GCA_034782735.1 Sagittarius serpentarius
CCCCCCCCCCCCCCCCCCCCCCCCCGCCCGGTTGATAAAAGAAGTCTCGATGCTTTCCAGAGGGCGCTTTGCAGGCAGGGAGGAACAGGGAAGCTGGCAGGGCTAGAGGAGGCAGGAGATGGCAGTTGGGTGGTTATTTTTTTTTCTTTCTTTTTTTTTTTTTACCCCCTCCTGGACTCGTGTGTCTGTGAGCTCGGTTGTAGGGATGGAACTAGAAGACATCAAGTTGTAAATATAAAATTTTCGAAGGTATTTAGAAGCGACTTTGGTCTGTATTTTAATTTTCTCTCTTCCTAAGAAGCTGCTCGCCTCCCCCCGTCCAAAAAAAATGTTTCACATTCCAGCTATTCTGCTGCGGTTCTTTGTAAGCTAATTTAAAGTGGCATGGAAGCAAATTTTGAGCAAACAAAGGAATTGGGGCTGTGCTGAAAGGCAGGTGCTGGAAGCACGTTAGTACTGATGTATCCCCCTGTATAGAAAGACAGGCTGTTGACCTCCTTAGTTTGAAATCTAAGCAATTTTTTTTTTTTTTATTGTTCCTTTGTAAGTGGAGGCTGAAGCTAGCGAAAACCCTCCTCCTGTCTGGAGATCCTAGTGTTTGGAGTTGTCCCTTTGCCCAGCCCAAACTTAATTGAATCCTCTGCACCTCTTGCCTTAAAACAAAAAGAATGGTGTGGAAAGCCACGGTGCCTCCTTATCGAATAATCCTGAGAGTTACTATTGTGTGGATTCAGAAAAAAGGTTTCTCGTGGATCATCCTCAGACTGTGCAGTAATATGTTGGATACCTTTTTTATTATTAAATATGTATGTTTGTTCTTAACTGTTAAGGTCTTGGGGTGGAGGGGCTGGGGGCAAAGAGTATTTTTATCTTAAGTTCAGTATTACTTGTATTTATTTACAGAATCATTTTTTGCCACTCCTTCCCCCTTCATTTTCTTGACAAAATAAGATACAAGGTCTTGGCACATGGGAACTCCATTTCTTCGTTGACCAGGAGGAGGAAGGGGGGGAGGAGGAGGAGGAGAAGTGGTGGGGGGGGAGGGGGAGCTGTTAGTTAGGCAGCGTTTTGACACTGTTTTTCAATCTGTAGGTCAAACGCAACATTTCTGTAACACACAACGTGCATCGTGCTGGCTGTTAGCCAGGTATCACAACAATACTTGGGCTTTTCGGTCACCCCTGTGAATTGCACTCTTTTGTGCAATTCATTTCTCTAATATAATAGATGGAGGGGAAAAAAATACTATGTGCCCCTTCCTCACCATTGTGTGCTCAGTTATACATTGTTCTGGTTTTAACATAGAGGTACAGTGACCTATACAAAGGTTATTGCTTTCTGTGCTGTGTGGAGTGGAAAGGAGGGGGAAGTGTGTGATGTGGAGAAAGAAATTTTTTTTCTGAGTAATATATACCCTAACACAGCATCAGCAGGCGGTCTTGTTTGAGTACACAGTGTAATATAGCAAGCTCTTAGTAGATTCACCTGAAGTAAATGGTCAGTCTTCTGATGTCCTGAATGGGCATCAGATTCTGCTTTACTGGTTTTTATTATTTTTTTTCTTTTTCTTAAAAGTATACTTTTTAGTTAACAAGTCTGAGGTAAACTTTTGTCTGCTTGTCTATTGAAGAGTTGGTTTCCTGGCCTGTGGAATTACCCAGGAATAACTTTGCAATGCAGACATTGTTCCCTGAATTTTGTGATCTCTCTCTGTCCTAAAAGCTAAATAGCCATGTTGTGTTTATTTGTTATGGCTTTTTTGTTTCCCTGTTTCAGAAGAAAAACCCTAAATAAGCCTGACACACTGCACTAAGACCTTTTGACTGAAACTGTTAAATTGTTCTGTCTTACTGATAACTTCAAAGTTAAATCAATGGAATAGTGTTATCAAAGCATGCATATGCTGTGTCTGTTTCTTACCAGAAATTTTAGGGACTGATTGACCAAAGGATCCTAAGGCTTCAAGGTTGTTTGGTGTCGAGTTGCACTAGCTTTCACCTTCAGATTAGCTGGCTGGTAAAATGCGGAGGGCTCATGCTGCTCTAGCTGTGTCTGAGGGGAAAATGGCACAGACTAGGCCTTGTGTGTGTTATTTTTTTTCTAACTTAATGTTCAATGATGCCTTGGGTTTGGCTGAGGTATAGCTGTAACTGCTGATTCTTACATCAGCATTCTTACGTGGGTGTTCCTCTGCCCTGTGCATAGGGGCAGAGAAAGTGTTTAATTTTGTTTCACTTCTCAGCCACATGCGAGCTGTAGCAAAGAGCAATAAAATCAGGAAAGCTTTTCTGAAATCCTTTTCTGTGAGACTCCAGGAGAAAAGAGAGGTAGAGCAAGGCAGTGCTGGGATGTTGATCTGGGTTTCATGAATTAAATAGCCAGAGAAGAGCAAAAACAGTACTGTATGGCCTGAAAGTGAAGAGAGTGTCTTCCTAATGATTGCCTAGGCTTAGGGAGGGAAGGGACCTCAGCACCTTTCCGGTAGCGTGAAGGAGGATAGAGAGTGCTTGTCTCTGTCTTGGTTGAGCAGAGTATGAGGAAAATGGTTAAGGGTTGTGCTTCTCTGGTTTTGCTTCATCCTTAGAACCAGAAAATAACAAGTTCTCATTCTGGATTAAAATATCTTGGTGCAAGTTTTTAATACTCCTTATGGCTAAAACTTGCTGTGGCAGTGGCCAGGGAAGGGCCTGATGTGATTCTTTGACTGTAAAAATGCTCGTGGCTGGAATCCTCTGTAGGAGGTGGTCCTTACTCGCAGCTCCTTAGTAAATCTCTTTACGGAGGCAAGGCCTATTCCATGTGCTGGCAGAGCCTATAGGTTCTTTGCCAAAGTTAATGTTGCTATCTTTCTTACCCATCCCAGTTTCCCCTTACTTTGAGAAAGTAAGTTCTCACTGCATTGATCCCGATTCTTTTATAGTCTCAAAAACTTACACCTCTATTATTATTGGTATAGTACTTATACCTCTCATTATTTGCATAATAAGAAAAATTGTACAGTAAAGGCAAGGCTTTTGCAGAGGCAATATGTTTATTAAACAAGCTGATTCAACTAGGGAGAAGAACAGGCAAAACTTTTTGGGCTGAAAATCCCATGCCAGACCTCACTAGAATCAAGTAAAACTTGCAGTTCAGCTATGTTTCGTTGTTTGGCCTTGATTTCACAGATGTGATGTGAAAAATTGCTTTTGTCTCTCCTATTTCTTCTCTTATTAGAGCTCGGAGCCAGCTGAAAATTCTGTGCATTAAACAAAGGCTGGTATGGGTAGGTCAGCATTTCTTGCAAGTTCCCGGTCTGAGACATTGAAGGTTTTGAAGAGGGGAAAACTATTATGGTTCTTTTAATCTGTACAAATGAAACCCACATGTCCTGTTAATGGAAAAACTCAGTGGAAGGAAACATTGCCTATCCTAAAGCTAAATAAAAATATTTCTTATGGGGAAGCACTGATATTGTACTTAACCATTTTACTTGTTGCTTATTAATTTCTGCTTTTGGAACATTGAAAATAGGAAGACAACATTAGTGAGCACTCTAACACAGCCAGTGAATTTAAGTAAAGATTAAAGCTTCTATAATTTTGAGGAGTGTTAAATAACTTCCTGAAGAGAATGGTCTCTCCTGAATTTTGACATATATTGAAGGCAGATGAGCTTTTCTTTCTCCTTTGTAGCACTATAACTTTCGATTCCCTCATTTGTTGCGATGGCAGTAAAAAACCAAGCCACACTTTTTACCGTTGGACATCAGTTGTGTTGGTCATCTTTGGAAAGCAGCTTCCGGAGCCATTTCCAGTGGGAACAGCTGAGCAAAAGCTGGTTTGACTCGATAATATCTTGTTGTAGAGATCCAAAGTTGGGATGTGTGTCAGTTGGGAGACTTCAGTCCCTTGTTTGCGATGCTGCCTTCTTCACATTTTTTTTGTTGATGTACTGTAACAGTTAAAGTAAAAATGGTGGAAGGAAATACTCTGTTGTGCTTTCACCTCTAGGTGCAGAAAAGCCTATGTAGCACTTTACCGGCTACTAGGAAGACAATTAACTCTGTCTCAGCCAGAACCAGGACAAAAGTCCTCACTGCTAGAGCATCACTAATCCTTGAGGAGCTCATAGTCTGGTCCACACCATTAGCTGTGCTCTGTGTGCTCCTGCACAAACACTTGATATTTTCTGGCCTTCTTTCATGGCCCAGACTATATTGTTTCAGTGTTACCAAAAGATGGAGGGGAAAAAAAAACCAAAAAAACAAAAAGAAACCAACAACCCTTTTCAATGTAGTCAGAAACTCTTGTCAGTGTAGTTGTGTCTAAGACGGGTAAAAAAACCCCAACAACATAGTCTCTGCTGTCTCTGATCTGGAATGCCTGATAGGGAAGTGGTGGTGGGGTGGTGTCCTAGGGGAGGAAGCTGGTGCCTCCATCCATCCAACTCTGGCTGCTAAAATGTGCCCACCCTCTGTCTATTTAGGATCAAAGGTGAAAGCATAATAATGGGACAGCCCCTGGGTGGCTGATTCCCCTAGAACAGCTGTATTTCTCTGGTGGTTGTAAAGGCCAGATTTCATTAGGTTGTATCTTCAGCTACTTCCGCCGGGGTTCTTGGCAGAAGCACCTGTTGGCCTACACAATAGGGACTGTAGCCCTTTAACAAGAGGCTGTTAAAAGCCCCCTCATGACTTGCACTTGGCAAGTCCAACTCCCAGCCAGCTTGTTCTGCTGCTTTGTTTGCAAATAGTCCTGCTCCTAACAGTCCTAATAGTTTGCAAATAGTCTGAGTACCCAGTGACTGTAAGAGAAAAATGTGTTTAGGTGAATGGACTCACTGGAAAGGGGGTGGGAAAAAAGTGTGCTCTTCAGGTGAGACTTTGGGATCTCCATCTAAGCAAGTGGAAAAGACAAAACCAAGCTCCTGAAACTGGAAATACTGGTATCCTGCAAAGCTATCTCATCTCCTCAAATAACTTTGCCTTAAACACAACAGGCAGGGACTCCTGTAGTGCAACAATCTCTTTGGAAAAGAAGGGAGACTTATGAGGATGTTTGATCTAATCAGAAATACCAAACCATAACGTACTAATGCCCAATGTGTTTGGGCTGACAGAGGCTCCCTATCATCTTGATAAACCAGGCGTGCCTCGGTCCTTTCACTGTTGGCTGAGGAGACTGCATCGTCCCCAACAAGAGTATGTTTTCCCAATTAGGTTATGGAAAATTTAGGTACTGTGGGTTTTCTCTTAAACTTTCTGGTGGGAGAAGAGGAGCATTTTCCACCTAGCTGTAGTCTGCTCAGCCCCTTATTCCCTCCTGGGCTATATTTGTCTTGCCCTCCTTCTTCCACAAGTCACAGCCTGTCTGTATGTGCTGTACTGCAGAGCAGATGAGAAGGTCCTCAACAGGCGCTCCACCAAAAGATGTTGCTGACACCTTGGTTTTTGGGCTGTCTCAACCCCATGGGCATTTAGGTACAGTCAAAGTGGGTTCTCAAGGTCAGGCTGGGCCCCAGCAGCCCTGGGGAAGGGGGAGATGACTCCTGCCATCTCCTTACTGTGCTGCCAACTCTGCTGGTGCGTGGGTGAGTCTCAGTCTCATCTTGTTCCATCACTGGTACATACTGCTGGTCCAGTCACCATGTCAGGAGAGGGTGCAGTCCCACTACTCCTGCATTAGGAGAATGAAGCTGACTTGTAGATGCTGAAACATTAGCTTATCCTCTTGTTTTTTAAATCCACCCTGGAGAAAACGAAGAAGAGTAGTGCTCAAGTTGAAGACTTTATTATCCATATCTGGCACCTCAGCAGGAGTACACCTGTTGATTTGGTTCATACCTTTCTTACCTCTGGGCTGCTTGCCTGAGGGAGACCATTTTTCAGCCTGCATTGCTCAGTAGTTAGCTTTCACCCAGTCTGTTCACTCATCCTGTGAAGGGGTGCAGAGGCTGCTGATGGTGAGCAGAGCTCCTGCTCCATCTTATTCCAAAGCATGGCTTCAGAGCTTTCTTGTTATTCAAATAGCACCGAGAACATCCTTCTCAAACCTTAATGCAGTAGTAAATAAACAAGTTTCGGTGCAGCCAAAGCCTGTGGCTTCCTTCCCTGCCTGGCACATGCAGTGTTTGTATGTGGAGGTAATAGCTGTCTCATGTACTGACAAATGTAGTAATGGCTGGACTGGAATTAATACTAGGTAGAGTGACTGCTTTGTTCTTCATAGCTGGTTCCTGCTGCTTAATGAGTTGCTCTTAAAACTCTTGTTTTCAGCCCTAGTTAGGTCTGTGACTTGGCCAAGTGAAGGCTTAGAGCTCCCTGTGATTAGTCATTATAATTAGCTCGGAAATCTTTGCCTCTGTGATCAAGGCACGCTGTATAATGCGGCTTATAGTGGGCTCTAGTCCTGTCACATACCTTCAGAGTAGTATAAATGACAATGCTTTGTTGGACATCCATATGGATTGTTTAAACTGGGTTGTAACTTTAATATACAATTTTTTAATAGGTGCCAGGCAGGTAAATCTGAAGTAACTGGCTCCTCAAAAACTTGCGGTTAGTGCTAGTCCCTTCTTCCCTCAGATACAACAACTTCTGGTTGTGGCCAAGGCTTGCCTTACCCATTCCAAGTGTAAGGTAAGATTGAGACATAGTGACTAGTGGCTGATTGAGTCTAGAGACCAAACGAAAAAGAGCGAGCATGCTCTCTTCCTAGGAAGTCTGTACCTCTTTCTGCACTGGGTGACCTTGTCTTTTGAGGCTTTGGTTTGATATAACAAGATGAGCAATCCCATGTTCTTAAGTGTTTAAACTTGAAAGAACAGTTTGAAATTCAGCTCTTGAAAATACAAAGTTGATTTGTAAACTAAACTAGGTCTTAAAAAAATGCTTTTGTAGGGAATGTTAGATTAGGTGTCTCTTTCTTTAAACTTTACAAGCTTTTAATTTATAGTTCCATATGAAAGTTTTGACTTGTGCTTTTCGAAAGTGCAAGAGGATGTGCTCAGCCGAAGTGAAGGCAGTGAAAGTTTCTCCAGCATATTCTAGAATTGGGCTGCTTTTGTGCTCCTCGCTGTTTGTTTTGAAATGCAACAGATTGTGGTGGGACTGCCTTTAGTGTTGTAGGTCAAACTCGATAAATGTGCTTCACTTCTTGTGTAAGGTTTTGAGGTGAAACAAGTGAGTTTAACCTACCTTTCCAAGTATCTTCAGAAATTCAGTTCTATGCAGCAGCATGCTCTTTGAACTTCACAAAGGAAGTATTGGTAAATGTTGCCTTTCTGGGGGGAGGAGGCTGCAGTAGTGTGATAAAATTGCAAAAATCCCTTCTTGGGAGGAAATTCTAGTCTATGCTTCCCCCTTCAGCCCTGTCCTATCGTGCAGGTACCTCTAGGGGACATCAGCAGGGTCTCATATGTACTCTGTGTGTGTAACTAGGTATATCTCTAGAAAAATATTCCCCTGCCCCATTAGGGGCAGGAGAATAAGGTTGTGAGTTTTTGTCCTTAAAATTATTTCATATTCATTGCCATCTCCCTTATCTCTGTGCTCTTCACCTGGATGGATTTCACAAATAATAATCTGAGAGAGCCAAAGGCTTGTTTTTGTAGTACAGTTGTCTAATTAGAGAAGTCTAACCATGTGTCTGTCTCTCGCAGCTTTTCAGTTCTGCTGTCTGTAGGTATCTGTGATAACCTGTCATGATAGCATGTGCATGTACTTTTAGATGACTAGACGTCTTATCAGGTTGGGGTTTAGTTCATATAGAGACTTGGATTTGAAAGCTGGGCATTGAAAATAATTATTAGTGTATGTGACCTTGAATTGGTGTCCTTCTAGACTTTATAACCATAGTATGACAGCATAACGTAACAACTGTGTAATCATAGCTGTAGCTTCTGGGTTCAGAAACCCTAAGGAATACGTATAAACAAGGCTTGTGTGCAGGGGCACAATGCCTGCTCTCCCCTCTTAACTGGTCCCTGGAGAGGGCACAGAGATTCTAGTTTCACAGGGGGATTGGGGATGGATGAAGGCTAAGAAAAACGTCTCCTCAGTAGGAAATGGCCTCCCCTCTTGAACTGAAGAGGCAGGACTGGGAAAGTCTGGTTTACATAACAGCATTGCTTTTGAAGCAACTTTACTTGCAGCTTGTGATGAAATGTGGAGTTTTTTTCTCTTCCCTCTGAGTTCCCACCTTCTTTGGGGGGTCTAAACTCCTACCTCTGTTCTCATCAATAACATCAGTTTGAGTCTTGACCACGTGTGGATGGGGATGGGGGAGGATTTCTCACCTCCTCTCCACCCTGTGTTGAGAACTAGCTGCCCCACGTAGCAGGCACTGTTGGCTGGAGTTGTATATAGTTCTGTGTTTAGGTTGCTACAGCTGTGTGAGAAGCTAGAAGTGCTGCATCTGTAATCCAAGCTTTTTTTGTGCTAAACAGTGCAAATGATCTGTAGATACCAGTGTGCATGTCTGTTCCCCTGGCTGACATCTCTCTGTCCCCGGGAGGGGGCTGCTCTGGGTGCTTTCAGGGGGAGTGAAGGGCTGTAAAGGCAGGCAGGTGTACCAGGTGTAGTGTTCATACTTTCTCGGTATTGTTTTCTGTCTGGGAATCTTAGAGATGTCCCTCCTGGGACCCTTGTGCTGATTTGTGCAGCTGCCACCGCACTGTTCATGACAGTAGCCATGGGAACACAAGTAGGATGATACAAGTTTAAAACTCCAACTTGTTGCTAGGCAGACTCAGCTCAATGTGTGGATTAAGTAGTCTTAATACCTGTGCCCCCCCCCCCCCCGCCCCATTCTGATATTCTCCCTCTTTCGTGGGGGAAGACAACTCAACTTGTCCCAAATTCTGGGTCTTTGTCTATAGACTGGCAGAATGAAACTAGCCCCAAAAGAGTCCCCTGACACCAGCCAACCTTGGGGGAAAACCCTCTTGTACATCTGAATAATGAGTATGTGGTGGCTGGGTGAGCAAGAGTTTCAGCAGGTAGGTTTTGACACAACCTTTTCTTAAAAACAAAGCGCTGCGAAGCAAAGTGATGTGCCATCCAATGCAAAACCATTGCACTGCTCATATAGTCTAAAAGTTGTAGCCTGCGTTAAAATAGGTACTGCTAAAAGTGACATACGCTCTAAACAAAGGTCACGGGCTTAAAATATCACAAGATCACTTCTAAACTCTGGCTGTAAAAACTTAAAATTATGACTAAGGCAAGGTAAACACCTTCAAAACTTAACGCTGTTTTTGCACACTGTCAGTGCAGATGCTGGTATGTGCTGGATGAGCTGGCGTAGACCTTTTAACTTGGGCAATCTCTTGTTGCTAATTTGCTTTGTCCCATGCTTGTGTTTTGGCACTTCTTGTTCAAAAAATAAGGGCAGCCCGTTCCCTCATGTTATTTTTGTCATCGATGCATGACAAAGGATGTATGGCAAATTATAGGGGCCTGAAGGGAACTGGAGACCCAGACTCTAAGGGAGCGATGGGGCCTGTGTGCTTCTTGAGGGCTGAGCTCCAGCATGCTTTTGTCTCTGCAGCTGTTGGCTTCCTGTATCACAGCAGTAATTGGTTATGCTGTGGCCACTGGTTTAAATGGATCTTTTTTATTTTATAAACATTTGCTGTGCAGTAACTGTCATTCCTGTTGGAATAAGGCCATTTATAGAGATGCTCCCAATTACCACCTGCTCTTTTTCTTTCTTAGCAAAGTATGCTTTTACCTAATTTAACCTCCCAGAGCAACTGCTTTGAAGTCATTTTCCCTTTGCACCTTGGCTCACTGCTATCCCTTTCCTCTCTGACCACCCTAACAAACTGCAGTTGTCCTTGCTTGTCCTTCCAGAAATTACCTGCTTCTGTGGGGAAAAACTGCTTGCTTGGTTTGCCCCAAATGTTTTTGTAGTCAAGTCTTATAAGAAAAGATTGCTTTCCTTTAATATGCCTCAGCCCTTTTTTTCGTTTCCTAAGTTGCTATTTGTGGTTCTCCCACTTTCATTATAATTTGTGCACAGCTCCTAGATCCTGTCTGTCCACCCTCTTACTTAACCGATCCCTGCTGCGATTTGTGTGCTCTTATCTGTGTTCCTGAGCCCTATTTTCCCCTAGTTTGTCCCTCCAGGAGAGACACCTTCTCTGTGCCCAAGCGACATTGTAGTTGTTCTCACCAGTTACCTCTCGGGCTGGAAGAAAGCAGTCATGATTTTTACTTTGTTATAATTTTGATCTGAAAGAGGCAAAAATGTAGCAGAACTCTGCCCCTTAACCTATTTTACAGCTTGCATGCCTCTTTGGTTATGGCGTCTGCCTGCTTTTCAAGTATTTAAATAGCAGTGATGTTTTTGCCTTTTCAGGCTCTTTTCTCAGGGCTTTCTTGCATCGCTGAAGAATTTCTTCCTCAGCTTCTGCTGTGGAAGTCTCAAGGTGCTGCTTGCTCTTGTAGGAGCTTCCCCCGACTTTAGCCTGGTAGAGCATCTGTCTCTTTGGCTAGTAGCATTGCTTTTTCTCCTGAACTGTTGCTGCTGTGAGCAAACGGGTGTGTGAGAAAGGTGAGAGAGCTGATCTCTCCTGCAGCCATGGCTGCCCTGGGGACAGGCTGGGTGCTTGGGCTGGAGCCTCCAGCCATCCCCTGCCTGCTGGCCACTGAGGCTTGGTTGCTGTAAGTAGCTCCGAAACCTATACTACAAGTTTGGAAAGGAGGGAGGGGAGGTCTCCATGCCTGTTTTATGAATAAAGCAAACCTTGGGGTTGCTGGCTCACTCAAATCTGCAAGCAGTGGGTTGTGATGCAGTAAGGATGGGCAAGTGCTCTGAAGAGCTTTTTTCTTTTTTTGCTGTAGACTCAGCCTTGGACTCATCATTGGGTGTGCTGAGTTGGGTGGTGCTTAGGGGAGCTGGGAGAGAGTACAGCTGGATCTCATCTGAAGTTCTCATTGCCTCTCTTCTCCTGTTAGGCTTTGTACAAGTATTGAAGAACTTGGGGGAGAGGCTTGCTGGTGGGAACTTGGTGGCAGAGGGAAGATTTTTCAGAGCTGTCCTCTGACTTTCAGCCCAAGATCTGAGTTGCTTGGCAGATTGTTTCCTCCTGTGCACACTGGCTCCAAGAGGCGGGTCTGCTCTCTGGGAAACTGCTGCATTGTGCTCTAGCTCCTTCTGTATTTTGGGTGGGTTTTTAGTCCTCTTGATTTGGTTCTTAAGATGGTGCCCCCCCTAGATTTGCTTGGGAGTATGAGTGCATGGGATCACTTTTGTTGTTTCTTGGGCAACTTCAGGTGAAACAGCAAGCTGTCCTCCATGTGCAGGTCAGATGCTGTCCTTGTGGTGCAAACAGGGCAGGCACAAATCCAGCTATCCCACCAACAGTCTGAAAACTGGCAACACTTTTTCTATTGGAGCAGAAGCAAAGGTGGTGGAGCTGGGAGATGTTGCAGTTTGCTCTGGTGCAGCTAGTGACTGGGTAACAACCCTGTGCTGGTCCAGGAGCAGAGATGGGCAGCACTCGTTTTGCCTGACAATCCAAGACTGGCTGCTGCTGGTTTGAAAAGATGGATGTATATGGAGAGGACCTTTATAAATGTTTAAGCTGTTCAAAGTGTGTGTGTGAGTAGTTACATTGGGCAAATTGATGTCTTTTATTGTACCCATCTTGCTGAAGTTATTTTGGAGGATGGAGGAGAAATAAAGACAGAACTTCCTAAACCCCTAATAAGAATATTTTTAGAGGTCATAAAAACAAATAAATGAGGTGTTGGGGGAATTAGGCTTGGAAGCAGTCCTTATGGCTCTGAAACTTGCTGGGAAGGGGACTGTTTTCATGTCCTCTTACCTGAGCCCTTGAGAAGAGGCTCTGGGACCAGACACTAGTCTCCTCTTGAAATCAACTGTCTCCAGCTCAGTTCGGTGGAATGCTGCCCTGTCTGGTTATCACTCACTCTGTGGTGGCTGCTGTGTTGCCCAGAGCAATACCTCCCCAGCAGCAGTGTGTCCTTCTGTTTTGGCTCAAGAGAAGGAGACTACTGGGTGCACTAGCACTGCTTGCAAAATGATGTCAATGTCTGCTGAGGGAAGGGGTGGGAGGAGATGTGATGGGGTCTCTGAAAGCGATGGGTAAGAGAAACCTTTTCAGTGACTACATAGTGCCTATATAAATAAAGGCAGCAGATTTAATTCATGCTGCCAGAGCTGGGACAAAGCATGGAGCAGGTGCACACCCAGAGCTTGCTTAAGTTGGATAGGTGCCTGCTGATATGTTTATCAAACATAAGAATAAAAGGAAAAGGGTTGCATTTAACCTTTTTTTATGATGCATTTTAAAAATAACTTACATTTCTGAAGTGAGCAGCAGTTACAACCAGGGTTTGAAAAATTGACTTGGTGCTTGCAAGCCACAGTGGGAAACACCTGTGCTGCAATACACCCTGCAGCAGGAAAGGATAAAATGGTTGGGTGCTGCTCACTTACTGTGTTGTTTGTTGACAGTTGCAGCAGGATTCTCCTTGCGTGCTAGGGTTGCCTTCACACTCTTATTGCTATTCAGTTCTTACTCTTTCATCAATAGACATAATTTGGCTTGATATCTGTATTTCACTGCTGTTTGAGTGATTCTGAGCCTCTGGAGTAGGAAAGAATGAATCTAGTTAGTCTTAGCTCAGTTTTACCCCCGTAAAACTGTGGCACGCAGTTGAGGCACTGAAGCTGTCTTCAGACTAAGGAAGACACTACTGCACTAATGTGCTAATTTTATACTCTCACTTGGCAGGTTGCCTTTGTAATCAAAGGGCTGGAAATTTTTCAGTGTGAACAAAATGTTCTAAGTAGCTATTCTCTAGGTGGAAATGGATTTGATACACGGGATACTGCCTTCAAAAGAAACCCATCTCTCCATATCTTTCTGGGCATAATCATTCTAACTAAAATTCTCTTTCCTGACTAAGTGAAGCTATAGTCAAGACCTGGATAAGGCTTACCTGTGAAGTTTCCTTAGCAGTGGTGTATCTTGTCAATCTCTATGCATCTGATGGGAATGGAGAGGGGAAATGTTTTCAGAAAGTACCTGGAAGTTTTAGGAATGACAGTTGTAAGGAATTTTAACAGAACCATTCTGTTATGTGTCGTTTTCTCTCTGGTTAATAACTATTGTACAGGCTAGGTGGAGAGCATGGTCAAAATACAAAGCTTGTTTTAAGCAGCTTTGAAAGAGAATGTCCTGGTGAGTAGTACAGTACCTGGCACATGGGGGTTATGTAGCACAGCGTAAGTATCTGCTCCTCATCAATAGTGTAAAAGTAATCAGAAATGTCTTTTGATGCCCTTGGGTGTTTTCCCTTTGTTTTAGGGAATCAGTGAGCCCTGACTAGAGAACATATGTATTCTGATTTTACTTTTTCCAATGAAAATGTCCATGGGAGCAGAACAATCACAAAGCAATCATATATTTTTGAAGTGGTTTGAAAAGAAATGTTAACTCAAAGGCCACACTATGTTACTAGAAAGCTTAAAACAAATGGCAGAATTGCTGTGAAACTCATGTCTTTCAGTTGCCTTTGATTTTTATTTTTTAAAGTAGCTTCCAGTGTTCTTGAATCTATATAGAATTTTAAATACACTATTTTTTAATGAGCCTAAAATTTCAACTTCTGCAATACTGTAATGAGAGCTGCCTGCTAAACTTTGTTGCTTTGAGTTTAAGATGAAACAAACTCTGTATGCCATGTTAAAAGGACAAGCTGACCGAACAACAAGAATGTGTTTTATCTTCTACATTTTGGCAAGACTCTGTAGTCTTGGAGGGCAACTGTAAGGAGAGAGAAATCAGTGAAAAATTTGAGAATGATGTGAGAAGGACTTGCGAGATCAGCAGAGCTGGAAGCTAGCTGCCTTAGATGGGAGGGGAGAATAGGAAGAGAACCAACCAAGAAGGGCTGAAAAGTGGCAGTGGGGAAAATCTTAATTAAAAAAAAAAAAAATCTCACCCTGTTAGTGTCCTCTTCTAAAGACATTTGGCTATTCTTTCTGTTGTTTTATCAGTTGATAGATTAAACGTTTAGTTGCCAGTTCAAGTGAGTTGCAAATCTACCCTTCTTACACTTTGGAGAATATGGTCTTGAATTGAATTCCGTAGATCAGGAGATAACCAGGCTGGTGGGGTGGTGGTGGAAGGGAAGTTATAGTATCTTACTAGCCAAAGGCTGCTGTATCTGAAGACCTGATACGTCCACATTGAGCTGAGCTACTGCTTCTGCCTGCAGCAGCTGTTCTTGTCTGTGTTAAGGGCTTACGTACATGGCTGGGTACTGCGCTGGCAACTTGGGCAAATATGCGGCTTGCCTGGTGATGGGGAGCCAGAGTAGGCCTCTCCTTCCTTTCTTTCCTCCCAGGCAAGGAGAGCTGTGGCTTTCTCTGTTCATGTGCCCTGTGCCAGCCCCACAGCTGCTCAGGCCATTCAGCTGAAACTCTTCTTTGCTGTGACTTTTGTTTCTACCTTACCCAAAAGCAGTTTGCTCAGAAGTTGAGGACTTACATAGTGGGGATGCAAGTTGTATGTGGCACCTGCTGTTGTTGCTCTGTCACTTGTGATTTCCTGTGACCATCAGCAAAGTGTGGCGTCCCCACAGAATACTGTTTACTTGGCCCTGCTGTGCTGGACTTGGTGAAGCTTGGTCACCGTGGAGCTAATGGCTTGCCATAACCTGCGATAAAGGTGTAGGGGGGATTGAAAGTAAGCATTTCAGACATCCTGTTGGTATATTTTACTCTAATGTTGGTTGTCCTGCCTGTCCTTTGAAGCCAGGCAGCATCCCTTTGTACTGCTGTTGTGGCATGGGGACCTCGTGTGTGATTACCTTCTGCTGGACTGTAGCAGGCCACTGGAAGTGCAAGCGAGCCAGTTGAACTGCTGGCTCTGGGGAGCGTGCCTGAGCCAAATGCAGGAAGAGCCAAACACTGTAAGTCACTGTGCAGGCTGGCTCTTGGCACAATATTCAGCTGAATAAAATTGCAAGATGTGCTTTGCAGAGTCTAGACTCTGAATTCACCTCTGAGTGGATCTTCTCAAGTCTTGTTATTTCTGTTCAGGCTTGAGTTTTACAGTACAGGTCTTGTTCCTCCATCTCTGTGTTTTACTCCATGTAAGTTCTTAGCTAAATATTTGTTGGTGTTAAGGGGCCCTTATGGTTTTCTGTCTTTCTGCCTCTAACCTCTCTTCTTTCCAGACTCTTTATTTCATCCCTGAGCTGCACAAAGCACTGTATCTCTTTCAGGGGTGGAAATACTGTTACTGTCTGCATGCCTAGATCTCTCTGAGGCTGGGACAGGCCTTGCCTAACTCAGAACTCCGAGGTCATGCCAGTTCCTGTTCCTTGTGCCATGCAACAGCTCAACATCCCCCATCTGAAAAACAAGCAATATTGCAGTCACTTGTGCGCTGTTCCTGTGCTGTGCATTCAGAGCAGGACCCTCTGCCATTGGGGTGCCCTTGCTGCCCCAGGTGGTTGCGCTGGTGCTGAATTTGGCCAAGCATGCCCAGGACCTATTCAGTAAGAGCAGGCAATTTGTGCTGGTGCTGTTCTTAGACAGGTATGAGATCACCATCGTACTTGGATCACAGTACAGTTACACCCTGTTGTTTCCCAGATGTGTCCATGTCACGCAACTCTAGGGTGACAAAAATCTCATCAAAGCAGATGTTTAAGTGGCTGTTTAACTGGAGTTATAGTGAACTAACTCCATGCAACTACAATTGAATGGAGCAGGAGTATGGTCTAGGGTTGAGGAAGGTGGTAGGAATACTGCCTCCAAATAACCGTAAACAAATAGTCTTTGGTTGTGCCCAAGCATAGCTAGTGTTAGTGAAGTGAGCACGGAGATGAAGTAATGATTGTGGACGGACCCTGGAATGAATTGGATGGGGGGAAGCTGTCAGCACACCAAAAATGGCCCTTCTGTGTAGATGTCTGACTAATTGGCAGTGATGGGGGAAAGAGCACGTAGGGTGCTGGGATTTGACACTAGCCTCTGAAGGGGTCTCTGGGGCATGTTTGACTGCTGGAAGTGGCTTGTGAAGCTGACTGATAAGTTCCTTCCAAATTTAGATGTGTAGTAACAAGAGAAGGTGGGCAGGGGAAGAAAAAGAACTTTTTCTCCTCCTTCAGTCATTTGGACTGTAAGAGTACAAGCTTGTGCTAGGATTGGGGAAAACAAATGCTATCACCTGTAGTGTTTGTTGCTCTTGGTACTTAATTCCCTCCACATAGAGGAGCTTGGGACATTTATGTGCCACAGGGAAAGTAGCCACTGTTCCTGTTTAGGGCAGGACTTTCAGTGCACAGTTAATCCAGGTACTAAGGTGAGTAGTTAGCACCTCTGCTCTGCAGGTGTGTTCTGCACAGCTAAGCCTTCATCAAGTTCTTGTGTTTCTTATTCTGTTAACCTCCAGTGGGGTCACCTCTCTTTGCACAGTGGAGGCCGGACTTCAATGAACGAGAAACCAGTTGGGAGGTGAGCCAGCTTGGTATGCAGATAATGTGGTGATATTTCTTCCCCTTCCTCCCCCTTTTGGCCCAGTGGCTTAAAAACTTGCTCTGAAAAAGCATCCTACAGTTGATTTTTCAAATGGGGAAACAGGCAAGGCTTCTTCTAATAAGGGAAGTTAAGCTTAGTTTAGGTTACTGTGCCCCACAGCAAAGAACACTGACACTTGAATGTAAGAGGTGGTGGCGGAGAGAAGACTCTAAAAAGAGCTTGGTTTCATTAAGCAAAGCCACCTAAAATCTTGATATGTGAGAATCATTTCCACTTGGCAGAGATGGTGACAGGTGTTTCACCATAGGATACTCATTGCTTGACTTCCAGTGTGACCTTGGGCAGGAAGCTGAACCTTTTGGCTTTCTCTGTTTTACGTTAAAGCTACCTGTGTTGTTCAGTATGGGGATGAGAGTGGAGCGGACAAGTGTGTGTGTGTATCTAGAGACATTAGAGAAGAAACCAGCAGTCTGAGCAGAGCTAGTGCTTTGAGGCAGGGCTGGAATCCCCCATGTCTGATTGGGTGACAAGTAAGATGGGGAGAGGAGGTGTTGGAGTTTGTGGTCTGTCTTACTAACAGAATTGATGCATCTAAAGCATCTGAAGTCTGGTCTGACCACAGCAAACTAATTCATGTTCTGAAGGTAAAACAGGAAGAAATTTTCCTTTGTAATCTGTCTTCCAAAAGTCAAAAGTGTTCTGGCTGCAGGGTAACTAGGATGCATTAACTATTCCACTGTGAATTCCTCATGGAGACAGTGTACTTGCTGTAGCTTTACTGCAAAGTAAAGCAGGTGCAGCCAGTGCTTGGCTTGCCTGACCATCTCAGGGAGGAGTCTGCATTTATGCAGTGGTGGGGGGAGGGAGAGATGTGTCTAGCAGGGAAGGCAGAAGCTAAATTTACGCATTTCCCTTTCAGGCTGCTTGGAAGGAAGATAAATATATAGCAAATAAATGTGTGTTGGGGTTAGACTCTGTTGTACCAGACGTGCTATGCCTTATGAGCAGTGTTGATGTGTCTCAAAGTTTAATTCCTTCCTTCTGCATATAATGGAGTGATAAGGGACTGGAAGGTTTCCTGGACTGTCCAGTGCTGCTCATGTAATGACATATTTCTCTGGGTTACCTTAACTTTTAGTTCATGATGTTGCTTCTCTTGCTTGCTCATGCAAGAAAAACTGCTCCCAGGGACCACTGGAGTTGGAGTCCTCCGCTCTGCTGCTTTGGTGTTGTCCCTGTTTCTGGAATGTCATTTCTGTGGGTGAAGCCTGCCATGGTGGAGCAGCTACAGCCCTGGAGCAGGGAGATTTCACTGGCTCAGGAGAAATCCTCTTCCACCTTAAAAAGGGTAGAAAGGAAGACCCTGGGAGCTACCGACCTGTCAGCCTCACCTCTGTGCCTGGGAAGATCATGGAACAGATCCTCCTAGAAGCCATGCTGAGGCACA
>JAVKLA010000040.1:10353790-10459225 GCA_034782735.1 Sagittarius serpentarius
CAGAGAGGTGGTAGAAGCCCCATCCCTGGGAGCATTCAAGGCCAGGCTGGATGGGGCTCTGAGCAACCTGATCTAGTTGAAGGGGTCCCTGCTCACCGCAGGGGCGTTGGAACTAGATGACCTTTGATGGTCCCTTCCAACCCAAGCCATTGTATGATTCTATGATTAAACAAAGGGTTTGGAGAGTGTTTCTTGGCAGTTCCTCTTCCATGCTTTTTTCTGTGACTATTTCACCAGAGGGTTTCTGAGAATCTGGGGACCTGTCCCCTGAATATCTGGGAGAGGAATACAAGGTATTGGAGATGGTAGGGAAACTCTTGAGGCAGTGTGTTCTGGCGTGCTGGATTCAGGCAAGTGCCTGAAGCCCAGAATTTCCCACACTCAAAGGCCTCATCTGCTGCAAAAGCTGGAGAAGTGAATGCCAAGTGATGCTAATAGAAGCATTTGCAGTTCTCCTGGACTCCTGTAGCTGCCTGCCTAAATAAACACCCTCTGCATCAGTGACACTGTCGTCTCATGCCTCTGATCTAAGCTAATTTTCCCCATGATGGCATAAAACAGGAAATGAATTCAAATCTTTATTAAATGACAACTCCAGCGCTGTCCCCTGCTAAGCGATGAGAGGACAGCTGGTCTATGGAGACACCACAGCATTTGTCACTTGGCCACGTGCAAGGTAGCCCAAGGGTGCTGAGCGCCTGCTGCATCCATCAGAAGTCCTTGGTAGCGGAGCTCAGGTTTGAGCCCGCTCTGTGCAAGGTGCGTCTGTACAATATGTGAGTGCCGGCTGTTTGGAAGTCTTAACATAACTTGTGTTTGGTTGGCCCTTGGAAGGGAAAGATTAAAAGCAGGTCCTAAATGTGTCTACTGGATGGTGAAATTATCTTCCTAGGCTCTGTTGTAACAGAGCCTTAGGGTACCCTGAGGGGAATAGGCTCTTGTTACTCTGATGTGGAGGCATAATTTAAGGAGGCCCCTTCTCAGGGTTCAGGGTCTCCTGGTAAACCTCCTTTACTGTGAAGAGATGCTGTCATGACATGGACAAGCAGAAGCTGGTCCAAGGCTATGACCAAGTACGCGTGGCTGTAGTTTGACATGTATGTTATGAGTACGCAGGTGAGCTGAGAAGAGAGTAAGAGGTCAGAGTAGCTAGAAGAGCTTCTCCTGGATCTAGCAGCCAAACAGCTGTTGTCTTAATCAATATGTTGTAGGAATGGCTTGTGGAGAGAAGCATGAAACAAACACTGGCTCAGCAACCTGCTTGCTAGCATGCATCCAAGTGTCTTGAAAATGTATTTCTTTAAGGTGTATTGCCACCTATTACCAGAGCATTTCGTGTCTCAGACAAATTGATCTGTAGCTGTACCTTGGTTATCATAAGACTTTTTGCAGGGTATGTCTATCGTGCTAAACAAATCATCCATCCATCTAGTGACAAAATCCCCACTACTTATTCCTGGAAACTTGCTTTTGAATTGTTGGTGTGAACACTCTGGTGGGCTAAGCAGTAAGTCTGAAGCATGTTGTGCTGTCTTGATCCCTGCTTGGTGCAGTATGTGCAAGGGAGCCCGGATGGAGTTCTTGAGTTCAGGAGCAGTTGCTGGAAGCCAGGCTGCCTGCTGCTTGTGTCTTCTCAGTTCTGTGAAGTTTTATGCTCTTAAGCGAATGATCTTTCTCAGTAATTGATCCAGGGGCTCGGAAGAAAGAGGTATGCAGCACCATGTTCTGCTGTAGAGCTGCTTGTAGGGGAGCAGAGAGTGATGTTGCTGGTATTTCGAGAGCAGTCCTTGAGGCCCATCATTAAGTACACTGTGACTGGCTCTGATCGAAGCCTTGCAGGTGGCTCTTGCTAGTTTGCGAAGCTCTTTCCTCGTAGCTTTATCAATTAGAGCTTTAAAAATAAACTTGGAATTATTGGCTGCGTGCAGGCTTGTGATGGTGACGTACACTGTTAGTTCGTCTTTTAGACAGACGTGTGGGTCAGCTGTGAGCAGGCAGAAATCCCTGATATAGGTGCTGTGTGGCCAGCAAACTCCACCCTTCTACCAGCAGAACTTGCTGGGAGGTGATTCGGTATAGCTGTACAAAGCACAGCTTTGCCAATATAGCAGGATACATACTAGGAATGCTCTGGGGATGGTTTTGTACTTAACTACTATGGAGTGAATCCATGAACTTCAGAGCATAAATACCATGAACCAGAGCCCAGCTAGGTCAGTGGAACAAATCCCTTTGGGTTGGAGGGCTATAGGCTGGGCTTTGTATTGCCATTTCTCCTCTCTTTCCCAATTTATGATGTGGAAGAATTGTTGGGGTTTTTTTTTCCCCCTCTCTTCTCCCTTTTATTTTTATGTAGCTGGTTTTAATCCACGGTATTGTCTCATCCTATCATCTGTGATTCTCCAAAACTGTAAATTGGCAAGAGACTTGATTAAAGCTTAGCAATATGTTAAAATCTTTTTTAGTTTTCTACGAGCTTTTATGATAAGAACAACCAGATTTCTAGAACCTAAATGTCTTGTCCTCGTTTGTTTAGCTTTTCTTTTTAATAGCTGTCTCCAGTGATGTTTTTCAGGCAGTTCAGCTGGTGCGGAGATAAGACTTGCCGTTCTGAACTTTTCAGAATCACTTCTGCCAGCCTGCCTCCTAAAGGCTCTGCACTCAGTGCCCACAGCGTTGCAGCACCTGGTTAGAATAAACTGATGTGGCACATGAGGAAGAATGGACTGGGGAAGTAGGGGAGAAGACTTGTATCTGAAACTGCAAAGGCATAGGTAGCCTCCTTTCTTATGGCTAGTAGCATGCTTTTCTTTCTATTTCACCGATTTATTCCTTCATTTTCCTGTGCATTAGTCTTTGAAATACTGCTAGAGGAGGATAGGCATAGATGCAGTTTCCTCTGTTCAGAAGTCTAACAGAGATAGATTATTAGCCTCTCTGTAACTAACTTACTGTCCTTAACTACTGCTTTTTGTTCCTGGGTTTTGCAGAAGGTCTTGCTGACTTGCATCAAAACAGGAAGTCTGCAGTGCTGTAAATAACTGGGTGGTTCACTCCGATTTTTTTTTCCACCCAACATTTTACCAGCTAGAGTTAAAATTCCTTTTTATTGGCATAAGTCATCCTGAGCTAGGGCTAGACTTTCTCTTGGCATATAACCTATCAAGTTTCATTATGGAGAAACATGGGGGATTTGAGGGAGAGTGGGGTTGGTCCTGCCTTGCCTTTTTGTTGTATTTTAGCAGTATTCCCTACAAAAGTACTGTATGTGAAGACACTGAAGAATGTCACAGCATCCTTGGACTCAGTCTGAAGGTTGCTGTCTCTCTTAACCTGACTGTAGGAAAAAAAGGCTTAGTTCAGCAGCATCTGAGGAGGAGCACACCAGATGCACACAGAGGATTTCAGTTTCTTGGTGAAGTTGTGCTACTGAATTGGCTCACTTGTGCCAGTATAACGATGGAGCAGCCTCCTTCTGCTGCACGTGTGGACGTAGTGTGGTGTGGCTACTTTTTTCACTGGTAACTGCTCAGTTTAACTTGCTCTCATCTTCCACACCTGTGCAGAGATTTGGGTTATGTCGTAACTGTGCCTGCTTGGGGTTGCAGCTATAGGTAGGTTAACTGTACTCCACAATGAGATTCCTGGGTATAAGAACTTCAGGAACTCCTTTTGATAGCTAAGATATATGGGTATCATCCTCCTGCTATGTTCTTTTAGTAGTTTAAGTAAAGCTTAAGCTGTGTGGCACAACTCTGGCTACAGATCTGCAGAGATGTAGGGTTCTGACTTACTCTTTGTCTACACTAAAAAGCTTTTCTTGTATGAGCTGAGCTAGGGTGTGAATTTAATTTGCTGTAGTTAAGGCTGTATAACCCTTACGGAGGAACTCCAGTCAGTTGTGAATAGCTTGCTTTCCCCTTCCTTTCTTCTCCTTCCCAATGGGGTCTCCTATTTAGAAAGGGGTTTTGTAAAGCCTTAAATGATGTTTGGGAAGCTGCAGACTTTCCTAGGTAGGCAAGGCATCTAATATCCTATTATACACCACGCTGAGGCTGTGAGCCCAAGGACACCTTCCTGTTGTCCTCCTGGAGCGAATGGTTTCTGCTCTTGCTTTGCCCCCTCAGGCCAGGAACCGTTTGTGCTGGTTTTGGCTGGGGTAGAGTTCATTTCTCTCCCCCATCCCACTAGGGGCGGGGCGGGGGGGTGAGTGTGAGCGAGTGGCTGTGTGTTGCTTAGTTGCTGGCTGGGGTTAAACCACAACACATTTTATGGAGATCTCTGATACTCAGTCCCTCAAAAGGCCTGTGTCTCAAGGAAAAGGGCCGCAGCTACCACAAGACTTGCCCAGGTAACTGGCCTGACACTGATGTCTCATTAGCACTGCAACTGGATGTGCAAGTGCTGTTGGTGTCTACACTGGAAAAGTTATGAAATTATTGAGGGTGTGACTGGAAAGCACTGTAGCTCTCCTTCAGAACTCCACTTCACCCCACCCCTCTGCCCCCAGAAGGGGCGTTTTTGTAGTTCAACCTGCTATGGAAGTTGTGGATGTGATAGATGGAAGCCTCCTATGGTCATCATTAACTGCAGGAGGTAACTTGAATTGACTTTCTGTGGTCTTCTCACTTTGAAGTGCACTGTGGTAAAAATTCCCCCAAGGTCTGTCTTTGCCTGGGTCACACATGTGCTGCAGTTCTTTCTGCCCCGAAGCCCAGAATGCTGTCCTGATAATGGCCTTTAGACTTTCTAGCCCTTTGCATGTATGTCTACAAAGTGCTGAGTATTGCCACAAGTTGAAGGCAGGACATCGAGGCACTGAGGTAAAACGACTTGCTTCTGCTCCAGGGAACAAGATGTGGTTTCCCAATAGTATCCCTGTTCCATGTTCAGTCACTTGCTGTGGTAGTCAGAAATAAATCTATTTTCATACAGCTTTTTCTTCAGAACTGCAGTGCATAAGCATTCTAGTAGATGATCTAAGCTTTTGTTTTAACAGCGCTTGAGAGGAGAAAACACGGGGCTTCTGGCTGCAAAGCAACTTAGCAGGGTGAGGTCTTCATGAATCAGTAATGAAATGCAGGGAGTCCCATTCCAAGGATCAGATCTTTAAGGTCTATGAGAAGAAAACAATTCCCTTGTGTTTTTTGTTTTGTTTGTTTTAATAAATGAAGTGGGTTTGTAGGTGTTTTGTGAACTCTGGGCTCAAAGTCAGAAGGTCAGACTAACACAGATCCTCACAAACAGAAGTAAATGATACTTGGGACTGGTTCATGGATGATGGCGTTGTGTTTCACGAAGGCCAGATAGTTCTCTAGGGCAAGATTCAGTACATGAAACAACACTTAATCTCTGTGGAAAGGTCATGTATATGATGTACTAGATGTGAGGACTCAATAGAGAAAAAGAGTAAGTCATTAGCTCTTAGAATCCACTTTCCCCTCCCCAAGTCCAGCGTGGAAAAATCAGAAGGGATATTATTGAGATATATTTAGGATTAAAAGTGAAAAGCTTTAAATGGAGATGACTGTTGCACTTAAGTTATTCCGAATGTTTTCTGTCACTAGTGAATTCAAATATATTTGCTTCATTTAAAAAAAGAAAATCGGTATATATGAATTTAATTAGTGTCAACGTGGGATCAGATTTACTTTTCGTCCTTGCTGTTTCCGTGTCACAATGAAGGACACTTATGTAGACTGGGATGTTGTACTTTTTTCTTTACGTTTGCGTTATGACACTAGGTCTTTATTTACATACCATTTCAGAGCCCACAAGATATATAACCTTCTGTTTAAGTTAACAATATTGATACATTCTATTTCTGATGATTTTCGTCCCTTCTTTGTCTCACTTTAGAGATACACCAACTGACAACAAATACACGTATTACCACAGTGTGCTGTGATGTTCTAGTCTCACTTCTGAATGGTGATAAATGTACCTTATATTAAAGAGCTTTATTTGAAAGCATACCTGATGGAAACTTACAGGCTAACTCAGGCATGACGTGTTTCTCATTCCTAGATGAGCAAATGAAGTTCCAAGCTCCTACAGCTGACTTCTTCAAAAACTTCTGGGAAGGGGCAGGTAGAAAGAAAAGAGAAATAGTTTTCACTCCCCGTGTTTCAAAACTTTAGGAAACATTACTCCTTTGGGTGATGCATGAGGTGAACAAGACTGATCATCTTTATGTTAGGATGTAACCAGACAGGACGGTTGTCTAACCTGTGAGAACATGGGGCATGGCATGAACCTTCCCCTCTGTCCTCTGTGTGTGTGCCTTGTTCTACCAGGATTTAGGTGGCTGGGGAAGTTGCCTTTCTAATTCAGCAGTGTTATTTTTAGTGGCAGTGCTGAGAATGATGCTATTGTAGATGGTCTTGAAATCACCTGAACAAAGAAACTGCAGGAACAAGAGAAACTCACCATGTTCTTTGAACAGTCGCAGAAGTGGTAGGGTTGTGTGATGGTTTCAAGTGAGTTTTCTGCAGAAGGGCCAAGGGAGCCAGGGAAGAGATTGTTAGTATAGCTAAATGGCAAACCCAGGGATGATAATTGCTGCTTCTATAAAAAAAAAAAAAAAAAAAAAACCCCCCCCCCCCCCCCCCCCCGGCAAGGTTTCTAGTGGCCAAAATTGACGGTTCTGTAGGAACAGCAGAGGAATTGCTTCTGAAAGCAGAAAAATCCACTTTCCTAGCGGTGTTGGTAGCATGTCCTTGGTCTATACATTTGAATTGAAACCTTTGTTCAGGAAGGTGCCAGCATCACACTGTAAACTTTACAGTTGGACTGAGAAAGTGCCACAACAGTTGGACAAGACCAATCCTAAACCTGATGAGAGAGCAAAAACTGACCACTTAGCATGTGTGCATACAGCTTCTGGTGGGATCTACTCTGCAGTATTCTTCTGTGAGGGGATGTCTAAGAGACAAATGCTTGCATTTTGTTTCTACATACCATAGCCTGGTGTGTTCCCTGTCCCTCTTGTCTCTCCCCTGCTTCTACAGGGGAAATTCTTTCTTGGAGGTGGTACAGCAGAGCAAAGGCATGGTGCCCTTGCCTTACATGAAGTGTTACTGCAGGGCTGTAGCTGAGCCTGCTGGCATGTGACCTTCAGTTTTAGGAATCGAGCAGCAACCTAGAAGCTCAATGTAAAAGCTTTAGCTTTCCAGTACCTTCACCCTGGCAAAGTGGGGCTTGGAAGAAAAAGGTGCAGTTATTCTGTTCCTGGAGACCACTGGGTGGGATCTTCAGAAGGGCTTTGCTCTCAGGTTAGCATGTGGGGGAGGGAGGTTGCATCACCAGCCAGTGTCAGAGGGAAACAAATTTTCTAGCCTTACCTCTGCCCCAAAAGAACTATCCAAGGGCAGTAAGCTGGAGATGTGGAAACTGTGGTGTTCTGGTGTCATCTTTCCTAGAAATTGCTGCAGAGTTCTCTACTGGAAGATAGCAGAGATATTTAAACAAACTCCATAGAGGGAGCGCTCTTTTCTTGGTACATTGGTATAGCCAAGGATGCAAGGATTCTCAAATAGAGCACAGGCATCTTATTAGGCATTGCTTAATTATTATTCCTTTTTCTTGGGCAGGAATAACTTAAAACCTGCTCTCCCAGCATCTCTGCTAGTCTCATGTGACTCTTCTACATACTGACTGGGCAGTCGTATAAAGAGGTGCTGAGGTTGTGGGGGGATGTACCAGGGCTCTGGGACTTACTGTTTAACTGCACTTTGGCTGATAATGTCTTGATGAACCTGTTCGTACTTGTGCCTAAACTGTTGGTTTCTGTGAGAGGGGGAAGATAGAGGCTTTTGGAGGGGACTCTGTTAGCAAGTTTAGACCGAACTTGACAGCAACAGACGTCTAAACTCCCCTGCATGTAAGTTGATGCCTCTGCTTCAGGACAGCACCAGATGCAATTGGATCATCTTGTTCTGCAAGTCTGGAACAGCTGGCAGTGGATCTGGAACACTGCTATGAGAAAGTGGTCTTTTAAGAAGTTTTGTAAGAAGCTTCCTTCCTTTCTCCGTGGAGACACGGAAACAAGTAAGGCCATGCCGTCGGCAGCCTGGCAGTCTGAAGTGCCGTGCAAAAGGTGGCTACAGGTCTAAGGCTGATGTTGTTAGGACTGTGTTGCTGGAAGCCATGTGAGTTGGACTAGCATGTGGCTTGCCAGCCTTGACACAATGCTGGTACCTGTGATAATTGCAGTCTTGAGGAAAAGAACATCCCAAATTTTTGGGGGCTCGTCAGGTATGTTTCTGTCTCCCTGCCTTGTGCCATGGTCTTGCAAGTATTGCTGGTGTTCAGGCCTTGCTGGAACAGAAGAGCTGGTGTTTGTAGCCTTTGCTGAATACACCAGAAAAAATACCTGGGTGCAAAGATCTAGCATCCAGCTGTTGAGAAAGCCTGGCCCTTATTCCTGCTGAATGACAGGTTTTGAAGATGGGGTTTGTCTGGGACTTGAGGGAGTCCCATTCGTCTGCTGCTTCTGTCTTGTGTAGCAGCACATGTCATGACTGCTCCTGCAGGAAGCTCCCACAGCTGTTGCAGCATAGTGGAGAGCTGTCTGTGGAGGTATGGAAGGGTGAGCATGTCAGTGCTGCAGCTGGATGGCCTCACATAAGGCTCTGCAAGTGGAGACATAGGAAGTGTTAAAGCGAGCTTGGAGTCTTGCTTGCATTTGGGCCCCGTACAGACAGCCAGTGCCTTCTGTGGGCATTGCTAGGGTGGGATCTTAGGAACAAGTAGAGTAAGATGTTCTTGTCGCTCTGCACAGTAAATGCATGCTGCAGACATCTGCCATCAGAAAAGAGCTTCATTCTTCTTGTTCGATGATGCTGGTTTACTCTTGATTTTGTGTTCTTTTTATTTTATTTTATTTTTTAACTGGAGTTTGGTATCTTTTACAGGCTGTGAACTCTTCTTTGCTGTTGTACATTCAAGCTAGGTATTAATGAACAGAATCACTGCCAGCATCGTGAATATCTGACTACAAATAGTTTTATCATTAGAAAGCTGGACCAATCGGAGCATGCCTTAAAGGGAGCGGAGGCTCCCAGCAGTGTCCCTCGCAGTGCTGACAAATATTGGTTTAATGTGTGCAAAGCTTTTGCTGAGGGACTGGGTGCATGTAAGCAGGGGGAGGCAAGGGGAGGCTGAGGGATTTTCTGGGGTAGGAGGAGGAGGAGGAGAGAAGTCTATAGAGTCAACTTACCCAGAATTATTTTGACATTCTTTCCCTTCAGCATAAATATAACTGGACTCATAGCAATTTGTATTTGAGTGGTGGCACAGAGCAGAAGACTGGACTTTCAAATGTGCAAGGTGAAATCAGTGTTGCAGCTCCCAGCTGCAGATCAGAGCTCAGTTGTACTATGAATGGTGGTTGTTAATGCCTGTTTCATGGTACCTGTCTTGTAGTCTATCCTTTAAGGTAGCAAGCTTTTATTGAAATAGCAGCCTATGAAAATCCAGACATCAGGGAAAATGATTGTCTTTCAGTAAATGCAATAAACTGTGCTGGGAAAGTTATGGAGAAAGTGCAGGCCAGGATAGAAATGAAGAGGACACGCAGCTTTTCTGCTGAGGAAGATGCAAGTGTCTCAAAATGCTTGGCAGAGCCCCTTGCTATGGATAAATGGTGTGGATTCCCTGGCCTGCCTTGCCTCATAGTTTTCTTTGACAGTCTTTCCTCTCTGGTGCCAGTGTGTCTCAGCTTTTCTCTGCTCCAGCCCACATATGCACCTGTAAGGCTGTTGTGTTCTCCAAGATGCTCTGCACAGACTTTTTTTTCCCCTTTAAAGCCCCAGCAACCTTAGCATGGTTTAGCTTCTCAGTCTGTCTTCTAAATACTGTCCCTCCCCTGAGGCTGAGGCTGTCTGTCCTCTTTACGTCCCTGTGTGTTTTGTTCCCTTGCTGCCTTGTTCTTGTTCCTGCTGGTTTTTGGTTTGGGTGGGTTTTTGTTGTTGTTGTGTGTTGTGCTTTTTTTTTTTTTTTTTTTTTTTTTTACTTCTGTATGGATGTGTAAGCCCCATTAAGCACTCTTCTACAAGCTGGGGAGCTGAGGTTTGGATTTGAAGCAATCTGGTGGCAGAACAAGAGGCTGGATTTGGGTCACTGATGCTCAGAAGGTGATAGTGTAGAGACCGTGCTCCAGAGTAGCTGGGGTGGTAGCACTGGATGTAGAAGGACAGGGGCGATTGCTTAATGCCTCTTTAGGTGGCTGGAGCTCAGTATGGTGTGCCGTGGAGAGCCCGTGGTTGCTTTTATGGAGTTATCCACTAGTCACTGGGTAAAGAAATCGAGCTTGGGAGCCGCATTTTGAATTTGTCCAGTGTGGTGAGGGGGCAGCATAATTGATGTGCGATGAGGCACAGCTGTGTTCTTATCAAACAGCTGCCGGGGGCTGGCCACTGCATTTTTTTCCATTATATAATTTGTGGGAAGGGAAAATGAGACCTCTGGGCTCTTAACACAGGCAGGGACGCTCTGGCTGCTTTTGCTATGATGATGGTTTTTGGAAGGAAGGGAGAGAGGAGATGTTTTGCCCTGAGCATGAATTATGTCTAAAAGGTTTTTTTTTTTTCCTTCTTCTTCTTCTTTTCAAATTGGAGAAAACAGAAGAATTTTGAGCCTCGATAGAGGCGTTTGAGTGCTGAATAGGATCTCGGTCTTTGAATTGGAAAGGCTAATGGCCCTGAACACAGTAAAATTAAGTTAATTTTGTAGCTGTTTATCTGTGTGTGTGAGCAGGACCGTGCTGCAGCGTGTGCAGTACGAGGGACGTGCTACAGGGCAGGTAAGTGCTGTGTAAACCGCCTTCCTCTGCCTTGCCAGGAAGCGTCTTCTCCTTCCCCTCCAGCGGCAGCGCCAAGCCGGGTTCCTCCCTCAGCTCTCTACCCCGCCACACTCTTCTCCTTCCAGCAAGGGTCTTGGCTCCTCCGTTTATCTACGCTGCCAGGCTGGCATTCGGCTGGCTTCTGCTTATCTGCTTGGCCTCACTGTCCCCTTTGTGCTTGCTTCCTTATGGGGATGGCTGGGGAATAACGCTCGGGCTCCCCTTCCCCCATCTCCTGCCTGCCGAGGCTTTCCCAGCCCTCTCCCCTCTCTCCTGCTGCTTCTCGGCTCTTTGTGTGAGCTCTGCTCCTGGTGCTCGCCACGTGGTGGTTGCGTTTTAGAGAGCGTGTAAGGCCTTGCGACTCCAAACTTCTGTCCTCTTTGTTACACGGGGTGGGGAAGGGGAATCATGCTTTAGATGTGGATAGGTCGTAACTGGTTTGCTTTTCGCTGAAGCACCTAAGCAGAACAGAAAGCCGTGTGCTTCTCTGCAGGGTGCCCCCAAGCACTACGGGCCTCTTCTCTGTGTTCACCTTCGTGCTTGTGTCCTGACTGATTTCTTTGTAAATATGCTGTGGTATGCAAATGCCAGCACTGCGGAAGGAGTGTTCCTAATCCCAAAGCGGAGGCAGCTCAGGAAAATCCAGCATCTTTGCAGGGCTGTGCCCCTGTTTTGTTCCTCTGGGCTGCAAGTGTACTTGCTGCTGCTTACTGCCGAGAGCCTGTCTCTCCAGGGTTTGGTTCGCAGTTACTTGGCACCTTTTAGGATCAGTTGCGGTCGGCGTAAAGTGGGAGTGTGGGCAGAACAGCAGTGCAGAATGAGTGCAAGGCAGTGCTTGGTGTGGAGCAATGATGAATTGTTTAGCCTCTCTTGTAGTTACCATACTGCTTTCTTGCCCTGAAATTATTAATGTAGATGCAAGACAAACTAGTTCTCAGACTCTTCTGAAGGCGGGAGGAGAGGAATCAGATAACTTGTTTTGGATAGTCTTTTACTAAAAGTTGAATGTTAAAACCAAAACTTTTAAGATTTGCCACAATTGTTAGCTACGTTTTAAATATAGTCCTCACTGTGCCTCCGAGTTTGGCAAAAATGGGGAAAAACAGACTGACTTGTGAAATCTGTCAGGAAAATGTGATCCAGGAGCTGCCTGCATTTCAAGGGCATGTTAAATCTGACTTTGTGGTTTTGGGTACGAACATTATCCTTACAGCACCCTGTTGAGCCAGGCCCCATGCAGACAGAAGGAGAGGGACCGTCTGTGCCTTGGGGAGCTTGTGAGCTAATGAATACACCAGTCATCTCCAAGAAGAGCTGGAAGCAGACTGAGTTTTCAAGATCTGATTTGAAATATTACAAATGTGTTGTTTATGGGCTCGTATTTGATTTCAGCATTTCTGAGAGTGGGATGATGAGGAAGGATGACCCACAGTTGGGGCTCTAACACGGGGCCCAGGAAACCTGGCTCAACTCCTGCGAGCCTGGCACTTGGTGCTTTGCGTGTGTGTTGATAAAAGCTCTCATCTGCTGTTAGGGGTGCTGTGAGGATAAGGACCTGGAAGACTGTCATGGATGGGGGTGAGAGGAGGATATGCAACCGTCGCAGACGTTTAAAAGTCGGATTTGTGTGGGTTAAACTAGGCATGCTCGCAGCCTGTTGATTGCAGTTGCACACCACATCGGTGCATGACTCAGTGCTGGGTGGGATTTGGTATATAAGCTTCTCGTATGCTCACATTCGCCTGAGGACAGGTGTCTGCGTCTGGAGCTGGCTGTGTCAGGAAAGGAAGCTGTGCCCCCTTTTCAGAGGTTGCTATCTCTACTGCTCTGTCAGCCGGTCCGCTCGTGTAACCTCTATAAAACCAGATTCAGGTAGAAGTGGCTGGCTTAGCTTAGGTGACTTTGGCACAGAGGTGAGGCTTTTCCTGGGTGTGCTGGCAGGCCCTGATTCTGCTGCTCTTGGAGGGCACTCCCTCCAGCAGGGAGGTGCCGTGGTGGTATGTTCCTGGATGTCCAGCCTCTCCACAGTACCCAGCTGGGTTTGAAAGATGTGTGTCTGCCACTGTATGTGATGGGCTTGTCTGCTTAAGGCCTTGAAAAGTGTTGGTGTTTGACCCAGGTTTTAAAGAATGTTAATAATAATTTGAGAAATCTTTACTGTCTTTGAGGGCTGACTGTGCTTAGCTGTTGCTGATTGATGCATTAGACTGTGTAAAATGATGTGGCACTATAAGGGTAGAGAAACATGGAATTTCTCTCTCATTTGACCTTATGGGTGGACTCTTGTCTGGATGGAGACACCAGTGTGTCCCGTCTGCATGCCCTTCACAGTACTGTCTTGCCAAGCAGTAATACGTTCACCCAGTAGCCTTAATTCATAAGCCATCAAGCATAGCTGGTTGTGGGTTTTTTTTTTTTTTCTTTCCTGAAGTCTTGAGATGTAGGGTGAGGAGGAGGAGGAAAAGTGCCCACATCCCATACTCTTTGGAGACTGGGTTCTAGCTAGTCAGATCTGTTCCTGACTCTCTCTTGGCAAGAGAAGCGTGGTGGGAAAAAAAAACCCAATTACTTTATGTTAACCAAGAATCTACATTTTATATCACTAGTGCTTTCTAGGTACTCGTTACTTCCACTAATCAGCACAAGCTATCTCAAAAGGATGCTGTCATGTGAACTTTGGATGGGTGGGAAGGGAAGAGGTGTTGCTAAAAATACCAAAAAGTAATCTCTCTGCTTTGTGAACACTTGAGACTGACTTTTTTCTTTTTTTTTTCTCTTTTTTTTTTTTTCCTTGCTTCTTGCACTGGGCAATAGAAACAGGCCAGCTGGTCCTTAGTGTGTGGGAAAGATGAGTGAAATGTTGCTTGTTTGGATTGCCAGTGCTTGTGCAGCCCTGTGAAGGCCAAGTTTGAAGCTTTGCAGGGGAAACCAGGTCTGCTCTATCAGTAAGGAGGTTCAGTGCTTTCTAAAGCTGGGGTGGTGGGAGTGTCTCTTCTGAGCAGAGTCAAAAGCATTAGTCCGTCTCCCCTGTCTTCTGTTCCTTTCTTCATTCCTGAAATGGTGCTGGGGAATGGGAGAGGGTGGCTGGAGCCAGGGAGTGGGGACTACTTGGCTTGGTGGTCTAAACAGCATTGCTGTTTAATGGGAAAGGGAATGGGGGGGAGCCACAAGGTCTGAGAAACCCTCTGTTGGCTTCTTGTTCCTTGTGTCACATCTCCTGGGGGAAGAAGCCTTGGGAAGCTAAAGGTGTCCTGGAGCCAGGGGTTGGAGAGGAGCCACCGTGCACTTCTCACTCTCTGAATAAAGCAACACTTGTGTATTCTCCATTTCAAATTACATATCTTGTTATTTTTGTTTCTTGCTTTTTATTTTTACTACTAACAGCTGGATTGTCCTTTTGTCAGTGTGTAAAAGACAGTATGTGAATGGCAGGAGGGGGTGACGGGGAGTGTGGGTATCTGCTGAATGGGGGGAATGGGCAACCTGTTCAGTCTTGTGACAGCATGGCTAAAAAAATGACAGGTGACACTTGTTGTTATGTGCCAAGTAATATTCGGGGGGGTAGGACAGGGTGGAACAGCCCTTAACTGTATGCGTACCATAGTGGTCTCTAAATTAGCTGTTGCCTTTCCAGATAAAGATCTTGGGAGTCATAGTGGTTTTTTCATCAACTCAATGGTAATAGTGAAAAGGCAAGTGTATTGTTAAAAGCTGTTACGAAAGCATCTGAGAACAAAACAGAACCTCATTATGGCATGTTTTATAAACCCTGTGGTGTACCCTCTTCTCGAATGCTGTGTACAGTTCTGGTTGTGCCCCGTTTCCATCCCTCCCCCATGTATACATGCCTCTCAGAGCTGAAAGATAACCTGATAAAGTGCAGGTTGTTTCCCACCTCTGTACGAGGGAGAAGCAGAAAAGCCTAGACTGTCTAGCTTGGAAAACACAACCGAGAGGAGCGTGGTAGAGGGTCTGTAAAACAGCAAGAGACATGGAAGAGGTGAATAGGGCGCAGTTATTCTCTGCTTCTCCTAAGGCAGGAAATGGGGCCACCAAATGAAATGACTGGGTAGTAGCTTCAGAGCTGAGAAGGCAGTGTGTGCATGGGCTTTCTTTGTTCTCCTTCAGACAACAAACATATAATTAAATTGAAGCACTCTGCCACAGGATGTTGTAGATGCCAAAATTACAAATGGGTCCAAAAAGGATTAGACGATTTGATGGAGTTGTGTGTCGTTCCCCCCCACCCCATGAAAGGCCATTAAATCCAATGATGCAGATGCAATGCCAGGCTCAGGAAGTCTCTCTGCTGGTCCTGGTCTCATTATTCGTAAGTGCTGCCTGTGAATAATGGGCAGGACTGGGCCCAAACAGCTCTTCTCGCTGGGGGTAAGGGAACACAACAGAGGACCCCATTCAATGGGTGGGAAGAGCTGAGGGCTGGTTTACTAAAGTAATGAGAGACAATATGAATGTGGAGCTGTGTGTGTAGGAGTTGCTGATTGTCAAGGATGAGGGGAGGCAGCAGAATCAAGATCTATGATGGAAGGAGAGAAAGATGTGTTTGCCTTATCTTTGCTTCCTCATCAGTAGACTGTTTGGCTTCAGACTGATTTGGCAGTGCCTAGATATTTGTCAGCAGCACGAGACCTGGCACTTGAGGGAACTGTGCTATGTTATTGCTGTTCCTTTTCCGTATATTAAATTCTATACATGGATCTTACTTGCATACATGTAGGCATGCGTGGATGACTTCTTGGTCACCTAAATGAAAGTGGAAGGGAAATAGCATGGAGGGAAGGAAGGAAGGAAATCCCATCTTGTTGGAGCAGTGTTCAGGGAGATTGAACAGAAACCAACAGTAGTTGGCTCATTGTAGCTTGGCTCAGCTTGTAGTTTGGCTCTCAGACCTAATTGTGTGCATGCATTTACTTATTTTTAACAAACTTTAAAATGGTTCACTGAGTGGCTCTGTGGAGGTCCTGCACTGACGTTTTTTCGTAGGGTTGTGAGTGTGCAGGGATTCCCACGGTTTGTGGCAGGATGAGGGGCCCAGCGTGGCAGCCATGGGTTGTGGGGTAGTAGCCGCAGGGTGTGTGGGGCCAACGAGGCCTCGTGTGGTGCTTGCTTTTGTTGTCACTGACTGGTGGGGCAGCATGGGTTCAGTCCCATCCCAGTCCTCCTGAGGGGAGCTTCGGAGCTGCTGTGGCTCTGCACCGCAGCCTGGGGAGGCCAGGGGTGCTCTCTATAACATTGAGGGGGGAGAAGTGTGCTTGGGAGGGCAGGTGAGCCTTGTAGCTCCAACCTGACGTGCTGCAGGCTTCTGCTTTGTTCTGGTTGCCTGCTTTTTGGTTGTGCATTCAGGATTGCTGTAGTACAGTTACTAGCCCTCCTCCTTCAAGAAAAAAAAAAGTGGATGGTGGTAATTTTTACATTCTTAAAAAGGCTTGCAAGAGATCTATGGTAAAATCTTAATCAAATGTGCATTTTCTCCTCTTAATTTTATACTTAACTCTCTTTAAACAAACTCCAGCCCTTTCACGTTTCAGTACAAAACCCTGGCCATGTCTAGACAAAAGCCTGTTGTGATTAGCAGAGGTGTGCTTCTCAATACTGAGTGTGTGTGGGTATATTCATGCTTCTGATATATTAATGTATTTCCTGCTTCTGCATGGGTTGCAGGGCTTGTGTATGCAGAACTCGCTGCAGAGCTTGGATTGGAATTGCATGCATGGAGAAAAAATAATTTTACAGACTTAGAGTGTATATTGAAAGGCTGTTTGCTTGTATAGTTATTCAGACCTCATCTATGGCTGCACATTGGTGCCACCTGCTTGCAGGAAAGAATGAGTGGACTTCTATTATTCAGGAAAAAAAAATAATCAAGGCGAGGCCCCAACATCTGTTCTGGCTTTATTGTTCAGTCTGGCCCAGGCAGTGGGCAAAATGCAGGCCACAGCTTTTGCTTTACTGCTAGCTCTTAAACTGGAAAGGCGTCTTTGTCAGATATGTTCTTAAAAAGTTTAAAATAAAAATACAAAGATGTGAAGTTCAAATCTAGTATGTGTTGAACTTGATTACTTTAAAGAACAGGAAACTATTGCTATCCTTGCTTTTTCTCATTTTCTCTTCTACTTCTTCTAAAGGCAATATTTTTTATCACTGCAGAGTGACCTTTGTAATCATTGCTGGATGATTAATCTTTAACTGGGTAATTTTTAAAGCAATATTTTTCACACTGTTGTCATGTGTGATACTGTGGGTTTTTGTAGCACAGCACCTACAGTTATTCTGAGGCAGTAAGACCCTTCAGCCTGCGCTTCCAGTGCTGCTGCTCTGTATAGAAACCTAAATCGCCTTTGTTTCCCTAGGCAGATACAAAAATGCCCTCAGAACTTTATTTGCATATAGATTATAGTGCCAGCCAGGTGTAGTCATGTATAGGAAGAGCTAACTGCTGCTTAATTTATAACTTTTTAATTAAAAAACATTCTTGAACTTGCAGAATTCCAGTCTAAAATGTTCTGCATTTAATGCTGCTGTAGTGTGTAAAAAGATGATATTTCTGTGAGGTGCCAGCTGCTATATCTAGGCAGCCCTTGGAAAACACAAATGAAAGGGGATCACACAAGTATTATCTGCTGACTCAGGGAGAAGCCCCATGCAGAAGGAAGTGTTGATGTGCAGCGAAGTTCTTCAAATGTCTTTGAGTCGCTGCTTGGGACACCAGTGCCAGCAGTGGGGAAGGAAGGTGGAAAAAGCTTTTCTTCTGACTCTCAATTTTGTTTGAATTCTCTTGTGCCATGTAGGTATTTTGTTACTGTATCACAGCTGTGCATTTACAATTATGCTGTGAGCCTGAGTAATATCAATGAACCAGTGGGAGCGAGTTTTTTAAACTATGGGAGCCAGTGCCTCTCTTGTCTTACTTTGTTTAACAGTCATCATGGGTACTGTAAACAGGGGATTTACCCTATGCAATAAATACAAGGTCTGCATTGATAAAGAAAATGCAGGGTTGGGAATGGAAGCACTTGTTTAATCTCACTTCATTAGAAGTAAATACATTTAGACTTGGTCCAAAACTGCTTTAAGCAGCATTCCACAGCTAAGTTATTATATTTCAGCTCCAGCTCTTCCCCAAACAATAAAAACATCTATTTACCTTTGGGTATTATACAATGCATGTTTTATATATAATGCTGAGGGTTACATATTAAAAGGAAGAGTTGTTTCTTAGTCTTTCTTTAGACCTGCAATATGTAATTTCAAAAATCAGTTAGTACCAGTTATGGGGGGATCAGTAAGTGCTGTTAGTAATGCAATAGCCTTTGTAGGTGGGAATCTTGCCATCCTGTACCTTGGGGATTTCAGTAGTTGTGTAAACTTTTAACTTAATATGTTGTTTAGGTCTGGAAATCTTTTCTTACCTGTTGCCTTGCAAAAGATCAGTACCTGAAGAATTCCCTGTTCTTCTATGGCAAGTGCTTTTTAAACTTTGCTTTGCCCATGTTTGCCTTCCAGAGAAGGTACAGCAGTGTGTATCTGTATCAAGCACCTGACAGTGGACGTGCTTTTCTGAGTTAACATTTTGCCGTTTCTAAATAATAGAGGAACTGACTAGCAGCAGGTTCCTACTCTTCATGGTGTGGTGCAGTGCTTTCGCATAGTCATGTGTTAGTGTGTTTTGCTTTGAAATCCAGAGGGCTTCAATAGCTCTGAAATGCCCTGTGCAAACAGCAACAGCAAAAGCTCACATCAGACTAAAAGCGTTATGGAGAAGGAAGAATGCTGGAGACCGCCTGGCAGAGCTTCACCCCGACTTGAGCAGGATGGAGCTGGGAGCGAAGTGTGTATTGGCATCTGCAGGAGATGAGGATTGTCTCTCTGAGGGGTCAGTATAGGTGCCAAAAGAAAAGTGTAAAGTGATCTTGAATGGCTCACAGCCATGTCTGGAACATACAGCATCCTTGGGGAGAGCTGTGAGATGGAGCAGCTCCCTCGAGTGCAGGAACTCAAGTGGGAGCTGGCACTGCTGCCTTGCACAGAAGCAAAATAATAGGCGACAGAGTGATTGGTGACTCTTTGAGAGGCCTCGGCTCCCACTGAGTTTATTCTGGCACATTTCTTCTCTAACTTGGAGAAGAAAAATAAAATGGGATGTGTCAGGCAGGAGCTGGAGCTGCACTGGGCTCCCACTCACTGGCAGGCTCCGTTGCCTTCCTGCTTGCTCTTCATGTATGCTGCCATTCCATCAGTGGTCCTTAAGACAGCCTAAACTGGTGCGGTGATTGAGGGAGGTCTTACCTGTCCCTGCTTCCTCATTCTCCTTCCTTGTTTCTTAGGATATGTGGTAGAAAACTTGGAATTGGTATGAGTTAAAGCTAAGGGCTTTTTTTGTTGGATTACTTTTTTTTTTTTTAAAGCTCATGTAGATCCCCTGCTTTGGTTAGTCAAGTAAGTTTCGGTGCTGGTGGAAGGGGAAACAGCTTCCCTCCCTCTCTTTTGCAGTGGTGCTACTGAACCTTCGTGTTGGGATGAAGTTCTGCGGGGTGAAGGTGGAGAGGCCTCTGTCCACATGGGCCTGCCACTCCCTGTGCACCTGCTCGGCTGTTTGTCTCATCTTGCAGCCAGCTGATTTGATTTAATAACTGGGGAAAATGCTGTTTGCTTTCTATTTTTCCGGGTTACTTTTAGTGAATGTGCTTGTCTTGGAGGGATAAATGCCAGAGTCAACACAGGATTGGTGGGGAGAAGCAGGGAGCATGTGTCAGGAAAGCAGAGAAGTGCTGGCTGAGCAGGACCTCCTCTCCCTTCAGAAGTGGTGAGGTGTTGGATGGATTCAAGCTGTGAAGTGCAAGCTTCACCCATTGGCCTTTTGACACAGCTCTTCAGAGGCTCCTAGTTCATTGAGATTCGGACGGGATGAAGGGAGTGGTATTACTGCCAGGCACAGCTTTCCTTCTGTACTGGTGCCAGCTGCTCCATGGCTAACTTGAAATTGGGGAGGGGTCAAAAGGATGGGGAAGGTACTGTCTGACCTGTAGAGAGGACTTCATGTGTGTGGTACAGTGGCCTTTGCTAGTTTCTGTTTGGAGCTGTGTCCATTTCTCTGTCAGGTGTCCTGAGTTCACAGCACCCTGGTAGAGGTGGGAGAGAAGCATACTTAACTACTTTCAGCCCTGCTTTGTTGTCCATTTCCAGCAACTCTGCTGAGTGTGGTGGCTGAGGAGCCTGCAGGGCATGTGTCCATGTCTTGGCTGTCTTGCAACGTTCTGGAGAGAGCCTGAACAAAGATCTGTGGTTTCATGTCAACACAAATGTATTCACGATGTCAAACTCTGCAGCACGTTCAACACTGAGCTTACTCATACAGTCCTGATTCCCGCACCGGTACAACTTTGGTTTGCCTAAGAGAAAATAAGTTACAATATCTGCAGGAGAACCCCTCAGATGTGGGGAGATACATGCATATTTCTTGGTGTAGGGAGGGGGTCCAGACCAGGTTTTAAGGTAACATATCAGAGGACTTGCAAGGGTATTTAGGGCTTGGTGTCCTTTAAGAAGTTCCTTGCACCTTTCTCTTCTGTTTCTGTAGAGGGTCCTGGCAGGGTTGCCGCTCTGCTCTCTGACTTGGAGTAAATGCAGCAGAGGAGTGTGCCTCTGGGAGGAAGGGAGTGGGTTTTAAGAGTTTTTGGTTTGGTTGTTGCTTTGTTTGTTTGTTTGTGTGTTAGTGTTTTTTCCTATTTTTTCCATATTGACAAAAAAATCTCTTTGCTCTCACTTTACTCTTTGTTCCCCGTCTCCTGTGTGAGCTGGGATCACTTGGGTATGGGGTCTAAGGTTGATTTACCTCTGAGGCTTTAAACTGTGGGTGGTAGTGGGAGAGCAGGACTAACGTCTTTCTGTATGCAAGTGAAAACTGGACAGACAGATGTTTGGGAGTGAGGCTGTCCCATGTAGTAACCTTCACAGCAGGGAAAAGACAAGTTTTGAAGACTTAGTCAAGATACTTTTTTTTTTTTTTTTTTTTGAATCAGCCTAATGCCTCTTGGAGTCTGAACTGACTGCTGCTGCTGCTGGTTGAAACCTCTGTCTTGTTTTTCTGTGGGGCAGTCTTGCAACAGCTTTCCAAAAGTTGGGGAAGAGCCATAGCTGCTGTGGGTTGGGGTTTCACATCTTGCAACATGCTGCTCTTGCATGTGCCAGGCCTGTGCCTTAGCACGTGCAGCCCAGGGAGCCCCCAGGGCCGGAGAGCCTCAGCCTGCAGGCAGAAGTGATAGGAACTCCAGTGGCGATGTTGTCTCTCTGCTGTGCAAACCGATACATTCCTATACACAGTGTGGTCAACTGCATGCTGGTGTTGAGATGTGTCCTCACAGCTCTGGGGGAGGGGGGGAAAGCCCTCACAACTTCTTTCTAGAGTAATGTTGAGATATGGGTATTCTGTCCTGCCTCATCTCCCCCCTTGCACAGTTGAACTGTTTGGGCTTGTGCAGTAAACCACATCTGTAAGTGAGACCAACTTTAAAAACAACATTTTCTTCACGAAGTGAGTTTTAAGCTGGATCGGTTTCCTCCTGTGTTTCAGCATATAGTCCATGGGGTAGGGGCATGTTCTGGGGACAAAGGAAGAGAGAGGGATGGGAACTGCTGTGGGAAAAGCAACATGATACTGTGCCTGGTTGGGGCTGTACATGTCTGCTTAGGTAAAGGCAATGGGAGCTTGCATCCCCTGTGAATACTGACAGCGGAACAAAATTTAGGGAGTGCTGCTAGTAGTAAAAGGTATTCCTCTTGGAGGTGGAGGAAGCATCCATGATTTCTCCCAGACTCGGGACAAATGGGAAAGCCAGCAGTGGGAAAGTGATTACAGAGTGTTTGCTCCCACAATAGCTGTGATAGGGAGATAATGGCTATGGCAGAGACTTTACAAATACCTGGTGGGTAGCCTAGATGAAAGAGCAGGATTAACTGAAATGTCAGGTGATCTCATCTGCCAATATATAGCTTTTCTAAACACAGGTTGCATTGGGTTAACTGGAATTGCTTAAACAAACAAACCCCATTGATCCTAAATTGACTGTTCCCCTAAAAGAGTAACCCTTGCCATCCTTATGTGGCTATTTTTATATGAAATATATAATGGATTAAATTGAATTAGCTTTTTAGCTTTGTCACTGAAGTGTAGAGTGTTTGAATTCACCCTCGTATCCTTTGTTCAGAAGCAGGGGACAGGGGAAGGAATTCCCCTGTGTTGCTGAGCCTTGCAGCTGTGCTTGGAAAGATGTGGGAAAGGGATGTAATAACTGCTCTGCTCTAAGCCCCCTCTTCTCCTCTTGTGATTGTTGCTCTGAAATAACCATTTCAATGTGCTTCCAAATTCTGAGCAAGCTCTTAAGCACTTCCTTGCTATGTCACATAGCAGGAGTACTCGTGCTGCGTGTATTTATAATGGGGTCAGCACTGGACTTAGAAGAATGCCTGTCGTGTCTGCCTTGCTTGTGGGGCACAGTAAACGTGGGGGCTGTGGGCCTGAGAAGGGGTGATGAGGAAGATGGGCTTGGAAGGTGAAGGAGCTGGGTGGCAGGCTAAGTCACCTCTGATGTTATGGAGGGAGTCTCGGCCTCTGTGGGTGTTTGAGAAACATACCTACCCACACCTTCCTGTCCTTCTGTGTGTGTTGGCCTTTAGGTGCTTCTGTCCTTTGGAGAGAAGCATGAGTTTTAACTTAACCCTACTGTGTGCCTTGCTGTTGTGGTTTAACCCCAGCCAGCAACTAAGCACCACTCAGCTGCTCACTCACTTCCCCCCATCCAGTGGAATGGGGGAGAGAATCAGGGAGAAAAAAAGGTAGAACTCATGGGTTGAGATAAGAACAGTTTAATAGAACAGAAAGGAAGAAACTAACAATGACAATAATAACAATAAAGTGACAATAAAAGAATTGGAATACACAAAACGAGGGATGCACAATGCAATTGCTCACCGCTTGCTGACCAATGCCCAGTTAGTTCCTGAGCAGCGCTCCCCCCGAGGCCAACTGCCCCAGTTTCTATACTGGGCATGATGTTCCCTGGTATGGAATACCCCTTGGGCCAGTTTGGGTCAGCAGTCCCAGCTGTATCCCCCTCCCAGCTTTCTTGTGCTCCTCCAGCCTTCTTGCTGGGTGGGCAGGAGAAGCTGAAAAGTCCTTGACTTAGTCTAAACACGACTTAGCAACAACTGAAAACATCAGAGTGTTATCAACATTCTTCTCACACTAAATCTGAAACATAACCTTACCCCAGCTACTAGAAAGAAAATTAACTCTATCCCAGCAGAAACCAGGACACTTGTACTGGCCTCTGCCTCTGTTGAGGAACAAGGGCTGAGGGTGGACAAGTGTGGGCTTGGGTGGAGAGGCATAGTGGGAGAGAAGTGGGAATACCAAAGGTGCTGCTTCACACCTGTTTACAAGTGCAGTGTAACTTGGCTGGTTGTTGCTACCGAGAGGCTGGAGGGAGGCAGACGGGAAGAAGCTGGGCTGTGGGAACTGGGCAGAAGAGGGTCCTGAGGATTTGCATGAAGGGGGTTCTTGTTCTGGGTGTGAAGCCCAGAGAGCGGTTTGCCCTGGCTCATAAGAAGAGGATGTGGGGCTGGAAGGAGGTAGCTCCAAACCCAGGTGCTCCCCTTGTAAAGGGAGGTCCTGGGTACCTGAGGGGGGGGAGCTGTGATGGAGGACGAGGAACACATTTCACCAATCTCACTTGGGTGCCATGAGGTCCCGCAGTACCTCCCAGCACTGGTCATCACCTCCCAGGGCTCCCTGCGGTTCACAGCCAGGAAGGCTGTGGCACTCTCTCTGCAATGCCCCAAGGCGTAACTTTGGGTTTTAACCATGGGAGGCGAAACTTCACCCACCTTACTGTGGGTGAGCTGAGCTAGTGGCACTCTGCTCCTGAGAGGGACAGCCAGGCTAGGAAGTGCGCCTGACATGTCAGGGAGGAGGTTCAGCCTGTTAAACTAGGAGAAAACTTTTCCCTTTTCCTGAGTTAGGTGGGTTTCGGCAGTTCAGCGAGTGAGACTCTGGTAAAGCCAGGCTGACAATTTGCCTAGTGTTAAGCCTCGCTGGCAGGATTTAGGCATCAGGCTCCTGAACTGCGGTGGGTTACTGGGAGTGTGTTGGGATTTGGGTGGAAAACGTTTAACTTCCTAGAGACCTGACTGATGATTTCTGTCCTCGAGTATTTTTATGGGATGAGAATGTGCTTTTCAGTGTAATGCAAAGTGAGGAGAGAGACTTTTTTTTCTGCCTGTGTTTTGAACCCTGGGCTAGACTTTAGTAGGACAGACCATCCTGGGTAGGGAGAGTGAGGAGCAAAATTTGATAAAGGAGAGGCTTAAGGTTGCCTGTTCTTAGCGTTCCAGACCTTGCCTTGAAATGAGGGAGAAAGTAAAATCTAATCCCTAGTGTTTTGAGACTTTTTTTTTTTAATGTGAAGTTGTAATTTAAAATTCAGTGTTGTAATTTTAATTTCAGACACCCTTCGTGTTCTGTGTATGGACCTGGTCTCTACCCCCATCTCTCCCCACCAGAGGCTGTTGTCTCTTCTCACTCCTGTTTTCTGCCTAGTGTTGAAAGTAATGAATGTGCGCGGTGTACAAAATATCTTGTATGTGCAGTTGCTAACCTTATTTAAAAAAAACCAGCCAACAAACTGTGTGAAAGATAATCATGGTGTTCCTAATGAAAAAAATTGTTAGTTCAATGTAAATATGTTGCTGGCAACTGGTTATTTTTAATACATGCTATTTGTGCTTTAAATTTAATGTTAGAATATTTTTGTCATCTAAACCCTGACAGTTCTTAGCTGAGCAGATTTCAGGTTAAAAAACAGTCAAACCATGAGCATTCATAGCATTGTAATGTAATTTCACGTTACTAGATCTTTTCTGACCTGTTTGTTTAATGCATCATGAAGTGGTGGTTACATATCTAATTGCACAGCACAGAGAAAATAGCATTGTGTTGAAATACTGCATAAAACTTCAGTATTATGTGACGTTTTGTAGTGGAAGTAGTACTGTAGGCGCTCGTTCATAACAAGACCTGCAAGTTTCTCTCGGCCAGGGCGGGTAGTTGAACTGGCTGTGCGTGCTGACTCAGCAGAGCAAGTTTCTTTCTCTCCTCCTCCTCCTCCTCCTCCTCCTCCTCCTCCTTCTCTTTTGACTACTTATGACCGAACAACAGCAGATTCACAAGAACTTGCTGTTGAAATGTACCTCTGCTTGAGATTTGCTCTTTCAAACTATGTGCAGCTGTGGCTCTTCACTTGAGAGTTTCAGAGCTCTCATGCCAGCCAGGTGTTAAGTTGGTTAAAAACGGACTTGCTTTCTGAGCGTGGGTGCGTGTGCACAGTGTGGGTGTGAACGCACAAGAATTTCTCTGGAGCGGTTGAGAAGAGGACCTGATTCTGACCTGGGGGACCCAGTGTCACATGGGTGGGCATTCCTGTCTGGGGGATGGAGGCATAGAAGGGCTGCTGGGGCAGGGGAGGGGACACTGAGAAGTGAAATCTGGGAGGTTCATGCATGTGTCTACCCTGAAGTCTTAATCTAGCTGCACAGTACAGTCTCATGATGTCAAGGGCTTGGAGCTTGCTGCCTAAACCTGGCTCCTCCCTTTTTCATTTAACGATGGCTGGAAGAAAAATAATCAAGTATGCTGGAAGAGAAACATTAATTAACTTTTAATTTAGGTCTAACATATGCTTCTTAGTATACTTGCATGAAAGAGTGAGTGTGCAGTATCTGTCATGTTATATAGGGGGTGATGCATTGAAGAAACAAGGAAAAGCCTCAGGTCTGAATGGGAAGATGGGGTTTTAACTCTGCAGATGGGCTTTGTATCTTGATTAGAAGCTGCAGATGTGTGATAAGTCACTTTTGTATCCATTTTGCATTCAAAATGACTTTCTCTGTAACTTGGTTTGTATCTGTTTTCTCTTAAGCCAAACTCGCAAGGCGAAGTCAGGAGAGAGAGAATCTTGGCATGCTGGTCTGGTCACCTAACCAGAATCTGTCTGAAGCAAAATGTAAGTCTCCAAATACTTTTATTCCCCCCTTCCCTTACATGTATCACTTCAAGAATGCAAAGTTGCCACTTTCAGTAGAGAGGTTACGTCTGTGACCTTTCCATTATGTTTTGAAATTAATTTGGAGGAAGAAAAGCCTACAAAGCAATCCCCCAGAAGAGCTTTGTTCCCTACTGGGCAGCTGCTCAGAGTGTCAGATCCGGGGAGGCAGGGGAAGCAAGAGAAACGTGACACACTTTCTTCCTTGGTATGAATTCTTTAAGATATTTATCCACAGGCCTACATGATCTGCTTTTGCTGCTGGTGCTGTAGAAGATGACAGAAATAACTGGGGAGATCAAAATGAAAAGTATTTGGCGGGGGGGGGAGGGGGGGGGAGGAATATATGGTAATTAGCAGTACCTTTTTCCCCACAAAGGCATGAATAAAATCCACATCTGGAGCCCATGGAGGTTTAAATGCCAGAACAATTGCAGTGCCTTGGAATTCCACGTGAGGGCAATTACTAGTACTCTGTGTGTGTGGGAACAAGTCTCAGTGCTGCTGCCAGATGGCAGAACTAGTGTTTGAAAGGTTTGTCTAGCTACAGTTCTTCTCATGAATAAATAGGACTCCTTGATTAAAGGGCTGCTGTTTTGAATGCAGTAACTAAACCTGAGTGCTTTTTGGGGAGGGAGCTGAAAGGAGCTATTTTTGACTTTGTGCTCATACCTTTTTTTTTTTCTTTTTTCTGATTCTGGGACCAAGAATAAGAATCTTGCATTCCTGTTCCTCTGCAGCTGTTTGTGGTGGCACTATGAAGTTGATACCTGGTTCTCCCCTAGACCCAAGGGCTAAGGTGCATCACAAGACACTTGTGAGGATGTAGTGGCATTTTCAAATTAGGGCAGCAGAGATTATGCACAAACTGGCTCTGTCATGAAAGGGCTGGGCTCTGCCCTGGGGCATTTGTTCCACTGAGCAAGTTGCCCCTTAAATTACAGAAGGATGATGGTACTGTGATCTACAGATAAAAAGAGCTTTGCAAGGATCATGTCTGCGTTCTCTCCTACTAGTGGTGTCTTGTCTGCTCCCTGCTGGCTATGGGATGCTGAACTAAGTAAGACTGATGAGAGGGATATATTTGACAGTTATCTACAGCCAGAAACCACTAGAAAGGTATCAGAGCAAGAAACTGTAGCCTCTACCAAAAGGAACAACTGTTCATAGGTCGTCTGTGACAAGACGATTCCTGTAGCTGCCTCAAGTCTGAGAGTCTTTTGAATCTTAGCTCAGCTTTGGAACATTTAACTCCTGCCTGATAGGAACAGGTTTCTTAGAGAGGGAAGAGAGAATGGAGGAGGAAAATGAGTGAAGATATGTGGAATAGAGTAAAATAATCTGTGACTGAATATTCTGTGGTAATTGGCACAAAAATATGCAAGGATCTTATAGAGCATAAAAAGGATATAATATCTGCTAAGAAGGTGTCATGAACCTAAGAGGTAATAAAAAAATGTAGTATGACATTGATGAATAAAAACTAGGTGGCAGTTGACTGTTGCTGGTACAATAAAAAAGTTGGGGAAAACAATATGAACATAAGAGGGCAAGAAGAAATTTCTCAGAAGACTCAAAATTTTAGTAAGATTGTAGGCTCATCAGTGATTTCACCTTCCAAAGAAGATACAGAAAAAAGTAATAGGTGTTTCATATGGCGTTTGAGGGAGAGAAGTATGATGCTCTTTCGTCATACATGACACAAAATATCTCCCGGGCGCCTAATTGATATAGAGGGATGAAGTTGTGAAATTCAGCATCTAGTGGTAGTAAAAAAACCAAGGGAGCATTGGGAGAGGTGACTGAGGGGACCTTGGGGTGGCAGGAAAACTCTAGCAGATAGAAAGAGGGCAGCTGTGCAGGGAATGAGAGAACAGGGTAAGAGTGGGCTGGTAGGTCATTGCTTTGTCTTGTGTCAATTGGAGCTGACACTACCAAAATGTTATCAGTTATTCCTGTCTGTACCTGGCATTACTTAAAAATAAATTGTGAAAATCAAATCCTGCTGAAGGTAGCTGCTTTTGGTTTTTTTGAGACTAGAAATTGATTTAAAAGTAGAAATAACTTTACAGCTCTAATGTATTCAGCCAGCTGTTAGGCATTGATTGCACAAGAGTTTTATTCAATCCCCCTTCCTTTCAGAAGATGGGAACCACCTCCAAAATACCAGTGCTTTGCAATGGCTGTTGAGCATTTACTAAATGTATTACAAGCAGAGTTCCCTAATGTGTGTTATGGTTTATGACAAAAGAACATCAGGGGACGGGAGGTCTCATCAGCTACTCTCAAGTTCACTGACAAGTCTTGGCATTGTTGATAGTGAATCCTAATTAAATGGGCTCTGTGGGGATGTATAAGAGGACTGATGATGATCAACATTTCCATCAGTGGTATGGGAATTGATATGGAATTGCTGTGGAGAGAAATTGAGGATGAGCCATAGACTGACAGGATGGTAAATAAAATGAATGCTACCGATTAGTCTTGTAGAGTGCTTTGGGTCTTTTCCTAACTTGGGCTGATGCCAATGCAATGGGCTCTTAATGACCCAACTGCAGGGTTATGAATCTCAGTACTGAAAGCTCTGGCCTTCTGCATCAAGGCTGATGTTTGCAAAGAAGTGGCTTGGAGAGCAGTTTTGGGGACACAGTGGGCAGGTAGTTTGACAAACCTTCCTGGTGTCCTGCTTGACCCAATGGATAATGTGAGTGTAAAGAGAGTGAGGTAGTCACTGGAACGGTTTGCTGCCTCTGCACCCAGCAGCATTCAGGAAAATGAACCCCAGAATAGCGGCTTTCGTGTTGAAAAACTGAGAAAAGAATGGAGAGGGGAGCTACTGAAACATTTTGGAAACTGAAGATGAAGCAAACTCCATCTGTTTAGCTTACTGAAAAGAGACTGAAAGAGGACTATTGTCAATTATTTTCTCAAAGGGAAATTTTGACATAGTAAGAGACATGCATAAAACAAATAGATGGCTGCAAAAGACGTCCACATGGACTGAAATTAAATGCCTGAGTGTGTGGTTTGGTTTTTTTTGTGATTGACTATTGGAAGTTATCCAGAGAAGTGATGGATTCTCTGTTTCTTGATGCCTTTTTAAACCATGGATTTTTGTGATGTGTGTGTTATCCTTGGTTGGGGGAATCACTGGTAGTGTGAAATTGCAAGTGGAAGGAGCTGTGGTCTCCAGGAGGCTGATGTAGCCTTTTGGGATGTAAGTACTGTGAATCCTAGCTAGGACATCCATCTTAATATTGCTGTTCAGGTTGAAGTGTGGGTGAACAAATCCGTCCAATCAGCAGCATGTTGGTACCTGTGTCTAGTTACTTTCATTTGTGCTCCAAAGCCTTTAATCCATCCTGTGCGTGTTCTTTTGGTGAACTCTTTAAGCCACAGTACTCTTCTCTGTTCCTGTGGCTGAGGCTCAGCGTGAAGATGGAAGTTAGCGCAGCACACGTTAGCTGTCAGCTTGGAGTGGACTGGTAGCTCTTGTGAGCAGGACAGTTCTTTGCAGTCAGTGAAACTGTTGGAAGTCACCTCTGTTAAAGGTGAATCTGTGCTACAAAACACTGTGAGCAGATCTATGACAATGCATGCTGATGGGTTTCGCAGAGGGATGGCCAAACTGGTGGAGGTTGTGGGAGGGTCCTCCGTAAGCTGCTGAAATGAATCCTGGAAAGACCAGTGTGTCAGCCAAGACCTGGTGGATATCTGCATACCTGATGCTCCAGGCTCATACAGTTAGTTAAAGCTTGTTTGGGTCCCTTGCACCCTATATGCTGGAGCAATGTTTTAATCATGTTGGAGAAACCTTTTGCCTGGATGCCATGAAATGATGGATATGGTAGAGGAGATTAAAACACACAAAAGTATGTGCTGGCACATTGATCCTTTTTTTTTATCCTGTCCCTTGTTAACCATTAATCTTCGGTACAAACCACTTACTGCCTCGCCCATATTAATACCAAAGTTGAATGCTGCCAGCATGTTCCATATCTACTGCCAGGCTTCTGCCTTTGAGGGGTCACTTGCATAGCAGTTGCCACCATTAGTGATAGTTCACAAAGTTAGCCCAAAGCTAGAATTTTTTCCTGTCTCTTTTGAAGAAGAAAAAGAATTGTCATTGTGACATTGTGTCATATGTAACTGAATATTTGGACTTAAAATAACTGTGCTCCCCTTCCAGCTCTGCTCCAAATACCATGTGTGCTGTGGCTGGTGTTTCACCTCTTAGAAAGAGCTTGCTCTCAAAATGAGACTCCTAAGGGGCTCTCTGAGGGCTTGGTGCCACAGAGGGCAACTGTTCGGGCTGTGCTGAGACTGTCACGGAGGGTGGGGAAGGAGACAGGGAGAAAGGAGGAAAAGGGAGGTCTTGAGCAAGGTGACATTGAGGAGCAGGAACAGCTAGGTGGAAGACAGGCATCTGCTCTCTTTGAGTGGCACGTGGGAAAGGAGGGGGGAAGTAGTGAAAAATGCATTGTAACGATGCTGTGGAAACCCTGCACAGGATAGAGCTGGGCCAGCATGAAGCTATTAATAAAACAGCAGTTTCTCTCTCTGCCAAGTACGCCAATGGGTGGAACCATAAAAATGACATTGGGTTGGTTTAGAAATGAGCAAGTGCTGGCATGCTGCAGCTGCCCAGGAGCAAGGGATGGAAACCAGGCGAGAGGATAGGATGTGATGATTGCTTTTATACATCTGCAGTTCAAAGGTGAACTACAAGAGCAGAAAGATGTATTGTTTTGCTAGTGATAAGCTCTGTTTTGAAAGTCATTTTTCTGCTCTCTGCCTGACAGAATGTGTGCTGCTAGATGGGTGTCCTGATTTCTCACTGATGTCTTGGCGGGTGTCTCCAGTGGATTTGCAGTTTATGGGGTGTCACTGAAGAGGCAGGCACTGTCCCTGATACCCATGGGGTAGCAGGTCGTGGGCAGCAGCTGGGTCCCCTGGTCTTGCAGTGCTGCTTCTACTTGACCTGGTGGTTGATCAGCATGCCAACTTTGGATGCTTACTAGTCCCTCCCTCTGTTACTCTGTGGCATCTCTTCCTGTGAGGCTGCAGCTGGCTCCCTGCTTTACATTATGCCTGCCTTGGTATGCTTGGAGAGAATTTAGGCAGCCTCCTTCCCCCTGTGGAAGGAAGATAGAAGGGACACGGAGACAGAGGAATGCCAGAATTAGGTGAAGCAGCAAGTGCTCCAACATCCTTGTGATGTGCTTGGCCAAACCCGGTGGCTGGAGAGAAAGGGAGGGGTCCCTAAATGTGCTGCAAAACCTGATGTTGGGAAGGCAGCAATGTGTCAGCTGAGGCTCTGATGGAGGAAGAATTGCTGGTTGCTATGGTTACTAAGGATATTAACCCTGTGGTGTCTGGATGGGGCAAGGTTTAGTTAACTGTGCCACAGGCTGGGTAATGGTTTGGGAGTGTGGAGCAGCAGTGCTCCACCCCGAGAAGCTGGGAGTTGGCATTCAGGATCTCAAAAGCCTATGTCCCAACCAGGTCTGTAAGCATGTCCTGGTCATTAGTGTGTCAACAGCCTTCTTTGGGTGAGAGTGAGTTTTGGTAGCTGTCCTCTGTTGTGAAGGTGAGGTGAATCCCAAAATTCCTGAGGGCAGGTTGCAGGTTTAAGTGGCCCAAGTCTGTCTCCAGCTGTAGTTCAGGGGGTAATCTTTCCATAGAACAGGCTATGATTATTCTTCAGTTTCTCTTTTAAAGAGGATGTTTAAGAAGTTTGGAAATCACCTTTATCTTAATATGCTAACTTAAAATGACTGCCAGAGTAAAGGACAGGAAAATGTTTGTCTTCTCAGGTTGCTGACTGTGTCTGATCATGCTTTGTGTGGCAAGTCTCTGTTTTCAGTGTGTAGCTGAGCCATAGCTGTTTTAAGAAGGGCTTCTGCTTGGACATATCCTTTTGCCCTCAGCTCACCTATTTTGGCCTGTAAATTCTGTGGACATACAACTCCATCAACTGTTGTTATCAGTTCTCATTTTTCTTGGGGTGTAGGGTGCCCTAGCAATAAATAAATACGAGTGGAAAACCACAAACGGGAGAGAATAGACTGGGGAAAGTGTTGATCTTAAAATCTCCTTTTTAGAAAATTAAGCCTCTATTTCACAGGATGCATTTAAAATGAGATTAATGCTACAGAGGGTACCTAAGAGCCACTCCCTCCCTGGCACACAGGCAGCCATCCCCAGACAGCAGCAGTGAGGGAGAGGATGTAGTCGGGTGTGTATTCAGCATCAGCAAAGCTGCTTTTGAAGTCCCTCTTCTCCATCATGCTGTAAACAGTATCCTTGAAATAGCTGGAATTGTGTTATTTTTGGTCCCCTCTCCCCTCCAATCCCTATAGTTTCTGTGACCCGGTTTATAATACAACCCCACAAAAGGTTGCATTGGTGCTCAGTGAGAGTGCAGCCACCTTGGTCTCAGGGATGGGAGCGTGGGAGCTGCTTAGGCTTTGCCACCAGGGAGAAAAAAGTATTGTTGAACTCTTAGCTGAGCTTATACTTTTTTTTTTTTTTTTTTTTAATTGGTGGCTGGCTAAGTGCTGTGGGAGGTTTTGAAAGAAGGAACATATGTATTGTGCTTTTCTTGTTTTGGTTTTTTTCTGCTTGTTTGTGTCTAAGGGGTTGTTCTTGTTAAGGTTTGGGTTTTTTTTTTTGGGGGGGGGGGGTTGGTAGTAAGAAAAGTGTTAGCCTTAAAAAATAGCTGCCAGGTAGAGCCAAGACTTCCAGGTCTCTGAGGGGTGGACTTCAGAGGTTATAATTGTTGCCTGAAGCTAGGTGCTTATCTTTTGTCACTCAAGTGACGATAGCAAAAAAAATCCAAACTTACGATCTTGCTGTTTGTGTGCACTCCTTCCCTAGAAATATCAGTTTGTTGGCTGTCCCAGTGACAGCAAAAAGGATTAATGGAAAAGCAGAATTGGGTTTACGTTTATCCCTAATCCAAATTTCATATTATGCAGTGAACCTGGCAGCTCTGAAGCTTAGATGCAAATACAGTAGCTGAAGAATACAATGCCATGAATTCAGAAACGAGAGAACTGATGTTTAATTTGCTTGAGTTTAGCCGTAGAAATAATAGTCATGGCCACTTCTCCCAGCAGCTGCGGTTGCTGCACTTCAGAAAATGCTCAAAAGATGAAGGTGAAATGATGCATTTTTTTCATTTTAGCTCAGGCAACTTTTGATGCTTATAGTAGCAATATTGTGAACAGCAAAAAGAAGATACCAGGCTTCAAAGGCTATGGGTGTATCCCAGAAATGGCTGAGTTGCCTCAGACTTAGCTGCAGTTTCCCTTTTGTCATCTGCTGTGCTAGTTGCTGTTGCAATGCTGTGTGGAAATATCAGAGCAGCTCTTTCATCATTATTGCTGCAGGTTGATATTTCTAGATCCTGAATGCATATTTAAATTGAGATTTTAACCATTTCACAGCAGTGGTTTGCATTAGAGCCAGGAAAGCAATTTAGTTTGAAAGGACCAAGGTGTGCATTTGGGATGGATTTCACCCAAGGTACAGTGGATTGTGGCTATTTATTTGGGAAAAAAGAAAAAAAAAAACCAAACCCCAAAAAACTGAAGGAAAGAACATGTTGGAGAGTATCCAGAAAAAGGATGTCTTATCTGAGGTAGCTGTGTGATCCTGGAGGAATTTTTGCTGCTGTGTTGAGGGGGGTGGGCAGTCACCAGTTTCTTCATGTGCCTTGTTCTCTCCTGCCACCTTTTTGTTCCTCCTTTTTATTGCAGTGTGAAACAGGCCTTCTCTGAACATCTTGAGATGACCCAGTTTGAAAATGCTGGCTGCCACTACTGTTGCTGCTGTGGGGATTGAACTAGTGCTGGTGCTCGGAAGAAGGTTTTTTCCTAAGCGAAGTTTAGAGACAAGATGACGTGGATATAATGGAGCGATGATAGCTGTGTTAAGAGTTACCCTGGCAGTGAGCCTTGATCTGAAATACGTTTGGGAGCAGTCTTAGCCAGCCTGATAGGTGCTGCGTGAGTTGTAGGACCAGTATGACGAGAACTAGCAGGCTGCAGCTACTTCGTGCTGCTTGGACCCAGCCCTGGGACAGGCTGAGTGTGCTCCAGTCTTGCTGGTCTTGGTGGGAATGGCAGGATTGGAGCATTTGAGAGGACTAGCTCTTTTTTCCTGACCTCTTGTCTGTTACTGTAGCTGTGAGGGGAAAAATAAGAAGGATCAGGGAACTGGAGGGTAACTTTTTAATTTTTTTTTTTTTTTTTTTTGTGTGTGTCCTTAGAGCAAGGTTAGTCAGCAAATGCACCAACAAGGGCATGTTTATAGGGATGTGATGGGAGCTGTGCACAGGCAGGGAGGAGCTTTTGTGGGATATGTCCTTCACTGAGGAATGCTTGAGGAGGTCATGGCCATAACAGCTTGCTGTGATAAGTTCATATGCTGCTGAGTGTGACCTTTACAGAGGTGCTAGTGCAGGAGGCAGGGCAGCTGTGCTTTCTCAAGAACATGTGCTAGAGCCTCCCTCACCATAATGTGTTTGCTGTGGCATTATTTGCTCTAATTAGGAACCACTCCCAGAATTTATTTTTCCTGTACTCTTATTTTTGCATTCCATGTTAAGTTACTTTCCTGATCATGTGCTTCTCATGCAGATTCATATTATGGTAGGGTAGTAGTGACTTTTCTAGCACTGCAAGGAATAGTAGTAATACATAATGCTCCGTAAGGACAGGGCTTCTAAATCCTGGCTAAAAGCTGTGACCGCCTACCACTGATACTCCAGTCTCTAGTTAGTGACATTGGTTTATCGTAGGCTTTTTCACTCAGTCTCTTAGGATCAGCCTAGAAGGCTAAGGGCCTGTATGTAATCTGTGTTTCAGCATGTGCTGTCTGAATCCGTAAGTTGATTTTTTTTTTTCTAAATGGACTTAATTTTATGTATTTTTGAATGCCTTAATACAGGTCAACATAACACTAATACTTTGGTTTAGATGCTACTATAAAGATTATGTTGTCCAAGATCTGGCTATGTAAGCTTGCTGTCTTTCTGCATGGACTTCTTGGAGGGGTCGAAAACATTTCTTTGGACCTCTTTGGTTTCAGACCTGTAGGAAGTAAACAGGTGCAAGAATAGACGTATTGAGTGTTAGTGTCTCCCGAAGGCTGGCCTGCTTACAGTAGGGCAGTCTGTATGTTTGTCCATAGGTAGCTTCTGATGTCTAGTAGAGAAAGGGCTTTTCACCTAAACTGCTGTTTATTGCCCAGGTTCTCACGTTGTGTGGGGTAAGGTACCAGGAATTTCATGAACCACTGCATCTTAACCTGTAGTAGGTGCTTGCTCATGTTGCCTTAGCTTATGGCCTGACTTAGTAAGTGATTAAGCAGCTGCTTATCAAGCAGCTGAACTGTTCTTGGAGGAAGCAGGAATAGGAACTTTCAGGAGAGGGATGGCACAGACAGCTGGGGGGCAGAGCCACAACTGCTCTTGAGATAAGCTGTTCTCCTTAGGTTCTGCAGCACTGTGTGCATTGGAAGTGCTTGTCTTGTTTCTGTTGTTCTGCTTCCCACTAACTTGCTCACATCCTGCTGATGTGAAATTGAGGAAAATGGAGTCTTTCAAAGCAAGTTTGAGACCTAATTTTTTCATTCTTAGCACCCAGGTGCAGTAGTGCAATGAGTGGAGTTGGGGCAAGGCCCATGCCTTCTCAGAAGGGGCCAGCCCCAGACATCTGAAGATAGGTTTTTAGCTGTAGATGTAGAAGGAACAAAAGCATTTCAGTAATACTTCAGAAAATAAAACTGAAGAATTAGTTCCCCTCCAACATCAAGCTGACTTCACTTAGTCCCTATCATTCTTCATCAGATTTTGCTGGAAGTGAGTTTCATGCAACTTGTTCACGAGTGCAGAGGCCGCCTCGGTTGCTGAGACTTATGTTACTCATAGCTGGGTTTGGAAGTGAGGAGGCTGGCTGCAAAAAATAACTGAAATAGTAAGCGGTGCTTTTGTGACCTGACCATTTGCTGTTCAGGATCATGGCATTCTCCTGTTCCAGCTGCTGAGCAGCTGAATGCAAGGCAATTACAGCTGGAGGCTCTTTCCCCTCTGCGAGCAGCTCCTGGCTCTCGGCACATCTGCCGAGGGCAGCTCCTCTGTGTGACTCTGACTCGTCTCCTTCCTTTCGCTGCCTGCTGGCTTGCCTGGTGCTTCCTTTCTGCCCAAGTGACATCCTTCAAAAAGGTAGCTAGGGGACAAATTGCTAATTTCTTTTGCTTTTGTATCCATTATAAAGGGGGTCAGCATGGCTTCTACTCTCTTGTCACAGGTTTTATTATCAGTAACAATAATAATGAGCTGTAATTTAACGTGATGGCTATTCTCCTCCCACACACCCCTTGTGTGTGTGCCCTCATGCTGCACAAAGACCCTGTGTTATGGGGAAGTGGAGTTACCCATGCTGTTTAGGAAGCCTAGCTCTGATACAGTACTTTTATTAGTTTGCATTCCTACTACAATGGGGAATATAACAGTTCTGGTTTTAGGCAGGAGTTTTCAACATCTTTTGGAGGGTGGAAAATGGACCTTGTGGAAAGTTTCACCTTCTTTAGAGGGCTTTGAGTCTGGATAGTCCTTGGTGGCTTCTGAAACTGGTTGACAGCAGGTTGCTTGACCAAGCCTTATAGTAGTCTGCGCTGACTATTTTGCAGACGAATTTTAGTGTATATCACATGATGTGAATAAAGAGCTGAGAATGTTCTGAAGTAGAGTACCGAAGCCTTGTATCAGACTGCTAGTAGTCTGAATCTGTGGTCTTCCCATAATGACTCTGTCATCAGTGTGTGTGTGTCAAACTATATTTTTAAAATTAGTGAAACTGGCTTTTGGAAAGGATGCACTGGATCAGGCGTTCTCAAGGAGTGCAAAAAATAATAATAATTTCCGTAAGAAAATCTGCGTGAGGGAGGTTTCTTCTAATTCAGGTTACAATCTCCTGCATTGAACCATCTGATCAAATAATTTTTTAAATATTTTACCCCTTGTCACAACTGTATTGATAATACTGCTACTTGCATTGCTGGGTCATGTTGCTGCCTGTAGTTGAAGTATATAATCCAAGGCTATAACCTCTCAGTAGAGTTAACTTAAGCCATGGTTTGACAGCAGAATAAATCTGGCTTTAGGGCTTCTTGGACTGAATTGAGAGCATTGTGCTGAATAATGCAAAGAGCTGTTCTGCTGTAAACTCACTTTGTTGTTCAGGCATGTGCTCTGTGCATTTATCCTGTCTGTAACTTCCCGTCTATGTCTTGGAAGGTCATATGTGGGAAAGGGTATTCCCTCTCTGCCAGAAGCTAATGTGTGCTGGTTTTATGTTCTTACATGGGCTCCAAACCCAATATCAAATGCTCTGGCTAATTACATTTAATACAGTGCAGTGCCTGTGTCTGATTTAGGATCAGGTTTGCACTGCTGAATGATAGCCATGCTCAGATCCCATATGGTCACAGAGTAGGCCCTGGGTGTTCTGAGGTGGCTCTGCCTATTCTGTGCTAGGCCCCAGAGGTAGTGTTTCCTCTTTGCTACTGCCCTGTCAGATCTCCCTCATCCTCTTCTCTTCTATGGTACATAAGGAGACATCTGGGCTCATGGTACCCAGGGCTATGTAGATACTGCAACCTGTGCCATTTCTTCAGTAAAGTGGCATTCAGTGCTATGGCAGAGCAAATTTCTGGCTGAAGGTTAAACGTGATGAACGTGTAAGAAGCAGTCTTTCTTTCCAGAGAGTCCTCCATGGATGTCCTTACAATGGGCATCCACATGGCCTTTCTGAGGGAGAACAGCAGCAACATCAGAGAGTGAGAGGCAAGAGAGCATCAGTTGGCTGGTTTTCCTTAAGTTAATCCTCATTAATACACTGCCCCACACATATACACACTGTTGAGCTTTTTCTTGATGTGGTAGTGTCAGCTGAGGGTGCAAATTTAGGAGTGAGCATATGTTAGTAAAAGCTTTAAAAGTAACGTGTTTACTAGCAAAAGGCCTTTCCTGGTAAACAATTTAGAATAGTTTTGGCAAGCTACAAAATACTTATATACAGTATACTAGATTTGTCAGTACACCTGCGTCTGCAGTGCAGCTTTACTGCTGGTACAGCAAAATCTAAAGGCAGATGAGCCGGGTCTTTAACCATAACTGGAGTTTCAGCTTTGGACTTGCCCTTAGATGTAGGCTATGCAAAGAGCAGTATTAAAAATAATAATAATAATAATAATAATAATAATAATAATAATAATAATAATAGGTTGTTGGTGGTGGGAAATACGGAGTTTCTTTTCTAGCGTATTAGTTTGCATTGCTTGGGTGGAGACTGGTTGCCTTTGTGTAAGAAAGGAAGCTTTCGGTAGGTATCGGGGCTTTTAAAGGGATAAATCTCACAGCAATGGGGCACTCCCATTTTATTTCTTGTTTTATGCTCTCTGAGGCTGCAGTTTCCAGGCTCCAGGTGTGGCTCTGTTAGCAACTCTTTCCTCACCAGTGCCATGCCTGTTCCTGCCCGCCTGCTCATCCCTGCCACTGTGCTGTGCCAGGGCAAGGAATGAGTTGCACTTTTGGCTGAGCCAGTCTTGTCCCTCACTGGAACTACAAGGGCTTGTCTCTTCTAAGGCTTGGGTAAACTCCCAGCAAAGTGATTTTTATATAGTATAGAACCATATGAGAAATGTAAAACTTTGTTTTATGAATAGCATGCTGCTTTGGTGGTGGTCAGCTGTTCAGTGCCTTGAGTGGCTCCAGAGTCTAGTGCAAGAGAAGGGGGCAGCCTGTGTAGCTAGGGCTGGCAATAGGAGGGTCTGGGACTGCCCCTCCTGGTAGGTGAGAGCATCTCTATACTTTCAACCACCACCACTCAGTGCTTGTATGGCTTCACTGCCGCTTGGGTGAGGGAGCTAAGGCAGCAGGAGAGGGTTGCTTGTTTTTCAGGTGGAACAGTTTCCCAGTCTGGTTCCCTGGGGGTCCAGGCAAATGTTTGTGCTCCCAGATGGGAGGAGGTGGCTGGAGGCTAGGGGTGCTTAATCTGGCCTGCTGCCACAGGAGACTTCTAATGCAATGGTACCTCATGGTCCTTAGTACATGGACAAGAGGTGATATACAGTAAAATCAGAGCTACAGGGAGGTAAGTGGGTGGGAGGCTGAGATATACTGTGGGGTCCCATGACTCAAGGTACCCTGCCCTGCTGCAGGGTATTTTCTCTTGCTCCTATTCAAGTAAACTTCGCCAGGTAAGGTTGGTTTTCCTTTGCCTTGCAGTTGCATCCAGACTTTTCTCTCACCTGCTGCAGATGCAACGGACTTGAGGCCTGTATTCTCTCATGCCTTCAGTTGCATGAAATGATAATTTTAAGTAGCCTTTGTGTCTGTGTAACTAGTGCTCTCTGATCCTAGAAACAGTGTTAAAGGAGGCTGTATGCCTGCCCAGGTGGGTGCAGCACAGAGCAGAAAACATGGCTGTGCTCTGGTAATCTGTTCCTCGCCTGCCTCTGACACATACGACATCTTGCCAAGAAGAGTAAATAGCTTTTCCAAGGGCATAATACCCTTTTAAATAGGCAGGTTTTATTTTCCTTTAAGTGATTCTGCCCAGAAAAAGTGGCCAAGCCACCTTGCTTTGATCTCTGCCTGCTCCCTGCTGCCTCCTATTGCAGCTGGCTTTAGTGAAACACTTGTCCAAACTCTTGTGCTTTTTGCAGCTTCCTCTCCTATGCAGGGACCACGAGGTGGCAGGATTGTTCCACCGATGCTGCCAGGGTGGCAGGACGGCAATGCAGTTGCTGGTTTTTATAGTCAAGGCAAAAACTGTGCTTAGTTGTTTGTGTACCATCATAATTGTGTTTTGATATTGGAAGAATTTCACATGTATGTGTCTAATCCATGCTTCTTATTTTCTTTATATAACATCGATTTGTTCTGGGTCTTGACTTTTTTTTTTATGTGTTCTCAAGGGAGATGGAGGAGAGGGGGAGATGTACAGCAACATCCAGAATTCCTCACAGGTTCCAGCATTGATCAAACCCTGTGAAACACATTACTGAGGCTGTGAAGGCTGCTGCTTTTGTCCTCATTTCACCCCATTCTGTCAGGATATTGCATCACATAATATGCAAAGTGTTCAGAGCTCCTGCAGTACCCCAGTAATAGGGGTGAACTGAGGCTGCAGCAACAGCTCTACCTCTGCATTCCTGTTGCTTTCTGTAGGCTTTAGCACACTTGCTTCTGCTGCAGACCATCCTTGGGGTCACTGAGTCCCCTAAACATGATGCAATGCTTGTGGGGTCATTAAGAAGCAATTTGGGTAGGGGGGAGAAATCCTCCTGAAATACCCACTTAAAGAGATCATTTAATCTGATCAAATGGTGATGAGGGGAGTCATTGCTTTCAGGCATTTATCTTTTCAGTGTTTTCCCACCCTTCTGAAATTAATGCTCCTGTTTTACATCTCTCAACTCACTGTTCTAGGATGTGGGACTGAAAATCAGCAATGCAGTTGTTTGCTCTTTTCTCTCCTTCCCTCTGTCAGCCAAGAGGGTCCCCTTTCTTTTGCCTCTAGTGAGGAATTCTTGCAGGAAGATGGTTAGCAGAAGAAAAAGGTATATGAGAAAGATGGCTGGAAACAAGACCACAGAGTTTGGGTCAGAAACTCTCCTCTCTAGATGGTGGAGGGGAGGCCTCTTTCTCTGCTTCCTTTCCCACTCCCTTCCATTTCCTTTGTCTCTTTGGCTGTGTTAGTGCTACATCCAGGGTCCTTTGGTCATCTCGTTGTAGACCACACTTCTTGTATTAGGGAGAGGTGTGTTTTAGCATCTGAACATTCTGTGCTCCTCTTTGCTGGTGACAATATGTATGTAGGGCTCTGTTCCCTTTGTGTCCCCACCTTTTGTGCTACTTCTGCCTTCCTGAGCATGACTGACTGTAGAAAGGGACTCTTTGGGCCAGTGCTTGCTCCATTTTGGGTGTGGGGCAGACAGGGGGGGTCCCGCTCACCCCCACACAGCTAAAATGCATGCAAGAGAAGAAATATAACCAAATAGGTAAAGAAATACCAGTTTATGATTCTCTTTTCCATCTATACCCCCATCTGGTTTCTAGTAGCAACAAGAGCCTTTACAGAAGCAATGCATCTCCTGTGTCACACGACTGTCTCTATTCAAGTATCGTTGTCTCTTTTTGGCCTGGTCTGTGCCAAAATATCTTTCCGGCATAGAGAAATTACTTGGATGGGAGGGGAGGATGCTCTTGTCCGTCTTCTTCGGAGAAAAGTTATGCTGGTAGAAAGAGTGTGATGGTGTAGTTTATGCTGGGAGAGGTGGGATGGCATTGTTTTGCTGCTTTTCCTTATTCTCTTCTCGAAAGTAGTTAAGAGCTGTGCTGCCAAACTGTCTCTTCTGGTGTAAGCAGGACTCTGCTCCAGGCTCCTCTGGCTCTGAGCTCTGATTGCTAAACAGATTGTTGGGTTACACGCTGAGCATGACTGAATGCCACTGAAACGCAGTGGAGCAGAATTCACGTGCCTGCTGCTCTGGGCTTGCTAGAGGTGTGTGGGGAAGGCAGAGATGGAAGAGGGCACTTATTTATTTGGTGTGGCATGTGAAGCATTAAGCTTGTGGCAATTCCAGGCTCTACTGGTATGGGAGACTAAAGGGATCCTGTGACTCAGCTGGTGCCATGCTCACTTCATATGGAGGGGGATGGTAAAGAAAGAGCAATCAGAAGGATTGCTCAAGGGACTGTCGTACCTCTGAGATAGTGCAAGCATCAAAGCAAGTGAGCCTGCAATTAGCCAAGAAATGACAAGCAGAATGGGCTAGCTTGTCAGTAAGCAGGCAGGGAACAAGCCAGGAGTAGAGTACAATGGTGTACTCCTTGTCCTTCCTTCATCCACAAACACTCTCTTAGTGTATAGAAGGAGCGTTGCTGTGTGCTTATGGTCGGTTTACTGCCTTTTGCCTTTTTCTTTTCTCTTCTTCCATTGTAACAATAAGGTGTAACACTTGCGGTGTTACAGACCCCACCATGACAAGAAAAGCATCCTGCTTCCTTTCATGGTGTCTGATCACTCATAGTCTACTGTTTGGCTCTGTGGTGTATTGACTTGATTCAAGAGAAATCATATTGATATGTGGGGACCTTGCTAATGTTCTTGCTCAGTTCGTAGAGAAAATGCTGTGATTTTTTTTTTTTTTTTTTTTTTTTTTTTGGTGGGGTGGGGACCAAAGGGGAGGAAGTATGTTTTCACTGCTTATAGCATCTGGCATAAGAAAGGTAATATGCTGGAAAGGAGAACAACCTCATCTCTTCTCTGTATATGTTAAAGGATAAGATGCTGAAGTTAAATCAGAAACTGTAGGTCTTTCCACAGTGAAAGCGAGCTAGTTAATGCAGCAATACTTAGCATTCAAGAGCTTAATTCAGCCTTGGACTTCAGAGAATTCAACTCCTTTCCCTCCTCCTTCCTTCACCTCCCCCTCAGACAAAATATATAACACTGCAATCCTGTGCAATACTATTGCAACACTGTGCAATACCTGTCCTAAGGAAGCCGAGAGCATTTAGCTTTCCTGGCAGCCTTTCGTTTTGGTGTAGTTATAAAGTCTGGAATCATCTGAAGTTGCTCTTCTGCCCACATTGTACTGATGTTCCCTGCCCTGTTTGGTGTGTGGAGGGAAGGGATGGTGTGTAGGCAGGAGGCAGTTCCCTTCTCTGTCTCCATTTCCCCTGTGTGGTCCTCCTGGATCATGTTCTTCCCTTGGGGTGTGGTTTTGCAAGGTTTGGTTTTGCTCCCCCCAGCAAAGCTAATTTCTGAGGTTCCTACGCTTTGGTAACCCTCAGGATGTTCTATTAGGCAATGCAGCGATTTCAGCCTAAGAAGTCTCTATCACCGTCTCTGTCACCTACTGTCTGTGCAACTATTTTTTTTAATTATGTTTGCCTTGTGGAAGAAAAGGTTGTTTGCAAGAAGGGATGTTTTCATCCCAGTTCAGCGTGGTCCTTAGAAACAATTTGTTGACTTGGAGAGCCAGATACATTTATGCTGCAGGGGTGCAAATGAATGGTTGTGGCTACACCTTTCTCCAAAGGGCTAATAAAACTTTTACTGAATGTATCCAGAACATGGTCCAACTAGTGGGTTCATCAGCCCCTTGGGAGTCCCCATTGTGTGCAGATGGGAGCTTGGAAGAGCAAGAACCTCATGGAGTGTCCTTGCTAACGTGGAACCATGCCTTTATTTACTGCATGCTCGTCTCCTGCCGCAACATGTAGCTGTACTAATGTTTTCCTGGACTTTTCTGTGGCACTTAACAAAGCCCTTTTGCAATACCTTTTTGTGAAAATTAACTAATGCATCTCCTTTCCAAATGGAGGCTCAGCATTGATATCACATGTCATATTGTCTAGTAAGATGAGATGTCTGCTTTAAGTACATAGATTTAATTTCTTTGTATTGATGACAAGCGGAAAATAAGAGGCTGGTGCTCTCCTGTGCATTTTCTGATCTGTCCTCTCTGTTTTCCCAATACCATTTGAGTTCATGGCTTAGTTTGCTCAGCTGAAGGAAGAATTGAGGAGTGTCCCAGCTTGAAGGAAAGGCTTTAAGATATGCTGTGCTATTGGACACCAGAGACTCCATGTGAGTGTTCTCATAAAGGCAGAAAACATGGGAGAAGCATATTTGAGAGCTGAAGTTAATTGTGAGGCCCAAAATGTGGGAAATGTGGCTTCCTTAGCCGCACTGCACACAGAACCATTTCCTTCCGCCGGTGCTGCACATGCTCTCCATGAGCTGGGTGCTCAGCACAGGAATTTGCTTGCATCTCTCTGTAGATATCTGCAGAGAAGGAAGTGGGAATGATTTCTGAGTTCATTGTTCAGTGACTTGTCTTGAAGTCCAAAATTTGTAGAAGAATGGGAATTCTGGCTGTGTGTACCAGTTCTAAGTCTTTCAGGGTACTTGCATATTGGGGAATCCTGCAATCAACCAGTGCTTCCAGCATCTTCTGCTACATTAGGTGAAGTGCAAGTTTTGCCTTTTAGCTGGTATTTTTTTCAAGGGTGTTGTTGTCATTACAGTGCCTTTAATAATGACCAAACACAAGGGCACAAACTTCAGAACACCACCTCTTGTACTGACTTTGATCCAGCCCTCTCAAATGGGTGCTGTTGCATATAATGTAAGCTCAGTCACTTATACTGAAAAAGACTTTTGGGTTTTAGGCCCATCTATACAAAATACAACTCCTGAAGGCATCTTCACTTCATAAAGGTTAAAAGCTCTTGGGGGTCTAATAATACATGGAGGTGGGGTTTGCTCCAAGATGAAAATTGGTGAGGCATAAGGGCTGAAAAATTTGCCAAGATATCTGCAGTGGTTGTGCAGCACTAGGAAGGTATGGATTGTGTCTGGGGATTTTTGTTCTTAAGAGAACAACTGCTTTGGGGGATTTAAAAAAAAAAAAAGTAGCTGATACAGTCATGTCTATAGCTTTAGTGAACAAATTCTGAAATATGTCATGTTTCAGAAGTACTGGAACTGGATTGGATATCATGTATCATTTAGGCTTGTTAAGGAAAGTATGTAGTAGTTTGCCTGTGACTGTTGTTTTTCTTTTGTTCCCTTCCTTTCCTCAATTGTTGGAAACAGCAGCTATTCATGAGGGTTCTCTGTGGAGGATGCAATGACCATGACTGAAGTCAGAGCTGCAGGACTGGGTTTTAGACTGGAGAAGGGGAAGGGGAAGGGGAGATGAGATCGCTATATGAAATGCTCTTATGCCTTCTCTTTGTTTTTCAGTGGACGAATATATTGCCATTGCTAAAGAGAAGCATGGATACAACATGGAGCAGGTAACAACCCTTTGAATACTACTTTATTTTAAAATCTTTTCCAGCAGGTATTAAAAAGTGACTGTCTAGAACTGCTTCTTCTCTTCTGTACCGTCTGTATTTTCTCCTCTCTTACTTCTCCCAAAACCAACTGTTCCTAATAGTAACCTGTGCTCTGGGGATATGGAGTTCATCCCTAGTTTTACATCAAGAGTCAAAAGAAAAACAATCATTGTAATTTCTAGTGGAGTTTGGCCATGAGTATTATGCTGCTTCCTATGGTGACTACCTCTTGGACACTTTCAGAACCCCTAAACAATGGTAAAAAGATTGACTTGTCTTTGGACAGCTGCTTCATTGCATTGCAGTTTCCAGTTGACTGCTCCACGTCTGCTTCATGGATGTATTGGCAGTTATTAATGAGCTATTGAACCGTCATATGCTTTTCTGAAGTAAACCAATATCCATGGTTATTTACCTTAAAACTGTGCTGTGAATCATTTTGCATTTTATAGATGAGCATCTCAGCTGTTCGGTGCAGTAGCAGTGGATGACCACCAGCTGTCCCTGAGGTTAGCTGGTGCCTTTAGCCTAGGGATGGAAATCCTGGTCTGAGGAGCAGACCTCTCCTTTACTCCACATATTCTAGGATTGTGTGCTAATCTTCCCTGTGTTAACTAACATCGATTTTGGAACTCGTCTGGGGAGATGAGTAGACCTGTGCCTGGGAAGCTTTTCTGAATTCTGTGGAGTTTCCTTATGCACTAATACTTGCCCAGAAAGAGAAGGCGGGGAATCTCATGACTTACTGTATTGGCAAATTACGTACTGTCTCTACAGAGGGATTCTATGAAAACTTGAAAGTTTATGAAATTGTTCAGGCAAAGGCCGCAAGTATAGAAACCAATGATTTGGATGGGCAAGGGTTTCTATTAAAATGACTCTACTGTCCTCTTTGAGTCAGACTTTCAGTGGTTGATAGTCATGCTCAAAAAGACTTCTTGTAGAACAAGAATACTGAAGTTGAGATAGCCAGCAAAATTTCCAGCAAAATCAGGAATGATCAGACTTGATATTTATAGTTTCTAAGAGCGGAAAACAGCGATAAAAGGAAGACGAAGGCACCAAAAGGCTGTGAACTTAAATGAAAATAAGGATGGTAGCTCACTTCAGTTGAGATGGGGTATATTCTAATATTAAATATTGTGGATAGTATTTGCCAAAAGAGATGGTCTCAGGGTAATAAAAATGGGTTTCATTATTTTAGCGGAGAAATGGTTTTTGGAGAGTATAGACTAATCCAGAAGACTGATCAAAATGAAGCTTGTGATTTTTAAAAAACCCACTGAATTCTTGTGTTTTGAAAAACTTAGATTTGGCTAACAGATTTGCATTCATTTTAATGTTGGAAATACAGATGCTTCCACTCATTCCTTGAAGTCTTTCTCCCCATTTTTCTCCCCTCCTCTGTGTAAAGAAGTAGAAGTTATGGGACTCAGCACACCAGGATGTAAAGTGGCTGAGCAACTTGTAAAAATGTCTCTCCTAAAAATTTTCTCATTCTTTCCCTAGCACTCTCACATAATACTCTGGAGTTAAATGTGTTTTCCAGGTCCTTTGGCATTTCCTAGACAGCTAAGCTAGGTACTTCCAGGAAATAATTGGAGAGGATCTATCTTATATCACTGTGGAAGGCACGTACTGATTTTGTATTATAGGGACAAGTGTCAAGGCTTTCAAATCAGGATGTTTTGTTGTATCACCAAGGGACACTCTCTTCAGCAGGTATCATCGGAGTTGCTGTTGGTGGGGTAACTGTAGACAAGCTGATACAGACTCCCTGGAAGCCAGTCAGAGCTCACTTTAGCATTTGGCCACTGTCTCTGGGCTTTGCTGTCCGAGGCAGCCCTTTCCCACGCATGCGTCCCCCTGACAGCCGGTCTCTTTGGACCCCTGTGCTGGGCTGACAGTCATCGCACAGAGATTCTCGTTCTTCCATCTGTGTCCCCTGCCCAAAGCCTACCTTTGCAGATTAAGATGTGCTAGTTTGTTGAAGGGAGTGGCAAGCTATCTGGCAGGGTGGCTGGGGTGTGTGCTGGGGCTCCTCTGCCCAGTGGCTTTCCCATCCAGCTGGCTGCATGTGCCATGCACGGCTCCTATATCTGTCCTTTCTCTCCCCTTGCCTGTGGCCAAGTGCCCTGTTGTTGGCTCTGCTGCCGTCAGATGACGGCTGGAGGCTCGGGGCTGTGCTGGTGGGAGTCCCTGCAGCCTCGCCAGCTTGAGTGTTGCAAATGGCTGTAGGTGGTTGTGCTGAGCTGTAGCAGTCACAGGCTTCTGGGAGCACTACAGCAAGTCTGGCCGTGAGCTGTGCTCTCCTGCCAGCCTATGTCAGACACCCTCGGACAAAGGAGGCTGGAAAAGCTGCGTACTCACCTGTGTATGAGTGCAGAGGTCTCCTAGGACAGCATGGGGTGGAGAAGCAATACTGCTTTCCTGTTCAAACAAGCCTATAAGGAAAACCTTTTTGTTTACCTTTTGCTTTGTGTAAGCAACTGTCCCCTCAGCCCTCGCTAGCACCTCTAGTAATATTTAACACTACCCTGCCCTCCCAAAATGTCTCCCTCCTTGTTTTTCTCTTGCTTTCTCACAGGGATATTTGATACACCTTGTATCTGAAGCTGTGAAAGGGATGGCAGGGGAGAGAAACTCAGTCCTTTGTGACTGCAAAATAGTTCCTTTGGCGCCATGCTTGCTAGAGTGGATGGAGATAAGTAGCTGTATGGCTCCTGTGACATCTTGAGTGACTGTGCTACAACCAACAGTACCTCTTGTTCCGCATGGTGGCAAAAGGGAGGAGAGGCTGCCTAGGCAGCACTGAGAGGCCAGTAGGGTCAGGACAAGATCTTAGATAACACTAGTATTTATATGCATACTCTCTGCAGAATCTCAGGGGAGCAAGATCCCATAAAGGAACTGCTTTTTGCATAGCAAAGCATAATGGGGAAACCCCGAATTTGGAGGGATTTTGTAGCTCTGAGCAGCCAGGGCGAAACTACTAGATGAGGGTAACTGTGGCTGTGAAACCCGAGCTGAGTTTGCATATGACGAGCAGGTTATTCTGATATTTTACTCAGCATGTTAGGGATTGTTTTCACTTCACAGCCGTTGCGAAAGGCTGGTTTTTACCTCTGCAGAGTCAGGCCTTCCCAAAATGACTTGCGGTGGTCGCTGGCATGCCAGATGTAGTGATGTGTCATAATGCACAGGGGCTGTGCACCCCTGCGAGAGGGGTGACTGCGAGTGAGTGTCTGAGATGGCGGGAGGAGGACGGTTTGCAGATGAAGTGCAGTGTGTGCACTTTTTTGTCTTTGGAACTGAGAACCAGAGACTGCAGCAGTGAAACGAGGCGTCTCTCAAGGAAACAAATGAGCAGCCCCCAAAATGAGTGAGATTCGTTCCTCCTTCAGGTCAGGGACATCTTAGCAGCGCGTCAAGGTTGTACACGCTCTCTGCCTTTCCTTCTTCTAGTTCTTCCCTCATCCTCTCTCTCTTTTCCCCCTCCGTCTCAGAAAGAGGCCCCTAGGCAACCATAAAACCCCCCAGTCAACTAAACTGTCCTCCTAATTGCACAGGAAATGAAGGGACTTTAGCACTGGCAAGAGGTTGCCTTTGGTCCAGCCTGTTTTTTAGGTAGTCTTCCCAAGTCTTTGCTTAGCTTTCCTATACATACTGTGATCAGTAAAGTTGGAGTCAGTTCTTCAATTTTCTTCTCCCCCCTTTCTGTTCTCTTATTACATTACTACTTGTGTGGCTTGGATAAGCATCAAGTTGGTCTTCACAGCCTAGCAGGGTGGGGATCAGATTCCAGGTTTCTTGCACAAAGAAAAGTGCCTGATGTAGCTGAGAATGAAAATTATGTTGAACATGTTGCCTGAGAAAAATGCTGTTGCTGTCTCTTTGCATGCATATAATCGTTTCTTGTGACTACAATTGTCTGCTTGGTGTCCTTGGTATTTCTAGGCCCTTGGGATGCTGTTTTGGCACAAGCACAACATTGAGAAGTCTTTGGCAGATCTGCCGAACTTTACTCCATTCCCAGATGAGTGGACAGTGGAAGACAAGGTCTTGTTTGAACAGGCCTTCAGTTTCCATGGGAAAACCTTTCACAGGATCCAGCAGATGGTAAGTGGTGTCACAGGGAATGGAAAAGCAGAACAGGCGGTTGGACTGTCGTCTTCAGTGCTGATTGTGCCGAGCTCCTGTCTAATGCTCGTGAGAGAGAGAACAGGGCAAAGGGGATGTTAGAGGAAAAATATTACCATGAATAGAAAGAAACAGCATTGTTTCCCGGGTTTCTGTAGAAGTGTTTTCCTGAAGTGCTTTACTGGTTCAGGATAAACTTTGACTGTGCAATTTTTTTGGTTGGAAATTACAGTTTTCAGTCCCTGGCATGCTATGGTAGTGTTTGTCTTAGCTGGAGTTCAGGCATGGTCTGTACACACGTGCCCACCCACACACAGAGTAAAGATCATCTCTGTGCAAAGTTGATTTCCTTTCTTACAGCCTGCTTTTCAGGAATTCATTTTATTTGACTATGAAGTCTGTGCTTAATGTGATTTGGGACTGTCAGTGGATGCTGTGGTGGAGGTTTATACATCATTGCAAGCATTCAGTCCTTTGCTTTTGGTTGGTAGTGATATTTTTTTTTAAACTGTCACCGAAAACTTCAAAGGTAGGTTTCTGCCTGAGAGGGAACTGCTGGGGTGTGTGCAATTTTCTTTTGAAAAAGGGAGAGGGTGGGATGTAAAAATTTTTTTATTAATTGTATCTCGAGAGTTTCTTTAAGTGGTTCATCACCTGGGTGGGAACCAGACTCTGTTCTTTGCTCTCCTTCAGTAAAGTGCTTCTCAAGTGTTCCAGCAGGACCTGGTTATGTTGGTTGTGACCCTTTGAAGCGAGCCTAGGCTGCTGCAGTCTGTTAAGCCTTTCAGAGCACACGTAAAGGTCTTGTTGCTGATCCTGCTGAAAAGTGAAAGATGGCTTGCCTCCCAAGTATGAAGGAAAACTGCCAGGACCCTTTTCAAAAGAGTGGCAGGAAGAGGCTCATTCTCCTCATGTCCTCCTTGAATGTTTCTTCACTGGCGTTCGTTTCCAAATGTTCTTGGAGTCCTAGGGTCTCCCACTCCCATGGGATGGGATGATGGGGCTTGCACATACTATGCACAGCTGATATAGACATTCTGGAGAGTTGTATACTCCTGAAGGGTGAAGCTGTTTTCTTTATTCCTTTGTTCTTACATAGCGGGGGAAAAAACCCAGGAGGGGAATCTCATGGGGAAAAAAGAGAATGTAAAGCCTGTCCTGTTGCTTGGTTAAATGCCAAAGCAAGAAATTCTCAATTTGGTTTATGTGCAGAAGCATGACTCTGTCCCTGAGTGAAGTGCATTCCGATACAGGGATGCCAAGCTCATGTACTGTTCCCTAGGTAATGATATTTTTTTACTGTTGCTCCCAGAAAAGCCATCCTGCATGAAAGGAATTAAATGGCATGAAGGTTTGCGTTTAGCAGGGGACAGGAATCAATAGCTCAGGAGCATGTTATTTGTTAGTTTATGTATGCTGCCCCATTAGCACCAGTGCGGCTTGGAACTGAGGGGAAAAATCATCGAAGCCAGAGAATGAAAAGTGAGTTATGTTATTTACCGGAGCTGGTTCTGATATTTTGGCATTCTTAACATGTGTTTGTAGCCAAGTGGATGTTTGTCACAAACAGCCTCGTCCCTGAGTTTGTTCTGCAGAACTCTAATTCCAGTGTACCAGCCTGCTGCATGGCTATTGGTAACACATCGACATAGCACCTGTGCTTTGCCAACGCAGATGGATTTATGCCTGTGTGCAGCTGTGGGCCAGGGTGGTAGTTCTGGTGTGATCCATTATTAGGACTTAAAGTCAACCTGCAGCCTGAGAACCAGACTTATCTCACGTGAAGACTTAAACTGTAGTGTCTGAATAAGAGAGATCTGGCTCTTGCTCACAGTTTTGTTGTGTCCTGCCCTCCAAGCTGAATCAGACACTTATCTAAAACATGTTTTATTCAGCAAGAAAGGCTGGACTTTTACCTTGTAGAAGTCCTGTGTAAGAACATCCATGCAGAGTACCTCAGAAATAGAGAATTAGTTTTAATGTAGCTTTATACTTTTTGGAGGTAGACTTTTCGTTCATAGCTACAGGGTAATGACATTAGTGTAAGCGGAGGAAAAAAAATAATTGAAACTTGTGTTTTCTTATATCCTCAGTTCACCATACAGTAACATTTCACCTCTTGAAAACGTCTTCTGTTGAGACCTTTGAATAGACTTCATCATGTGAATGGTGTGAATAAGCCTTTCTAACCAAACATCAAAGATATGCTTGGGATGTAGCCTGCAATTCAGCAGTTCCTGTGGTTGCTCACACATGCTTGTGTTGGCTTTTAAAACTGTTATCTCAGTTTCAAGGCCTCATTTTGGATTTGCTCTTGCTATGTTCCTCTATTCTGAAGGGAACCAGCGGCCTGGCTGGTGAGTGGAGGCTTGCTGAGATGCTCTTTAGAGATTTTGATGGCCTAAATAGTAGGCACTAACCTGAAACACTCCCCCATAGATCCTTTTTGGAAAGGCTGCAGAACTGCCTTGCTTGAGCCTTTGAGAGAATCCAACGTAGAGAGATCAGATGTTCTTGACTAAAACAAGACCAATTGTATGTGAACTCCTGGGGATACTTTACATATAAACATATAAAAGGATACATGTTTAATTTACAGCTTCCTGACAAATCAATAGCCAGCCTGGTGAAATTTTACTACTCCTGGAAGAAGACAAGGACTAAAACTAGCGTGATGGACCGTCATGCTCGTAAACAAAAAAGGGAACGTGAGGAAAGGTAGGTTTGCAAGCAGAAAGGCTGTGTATTGATGCACACTGATTTCTTTAGACTATCTCAGAGATTCCTACTAGCCTGTAAGACACTAGATGTAGGATTTTCCCCAAAATGTTTCCTGGTGTCACACCTTCTTTTTCCACCCCTCTTCCCTGCTGTGCATGTTTTGCTTTGCTTAAAGCCAAAAGGAATCTGTCAGCAATTAGGTGTGCTTCCTTTCTCAACACTGTGCAATTCCTGATTGCAGTGCAGTGGTCACCGTCCCATCACTCTAGAAGCTTTTTCTCTGATACTGCTTGAGGGTGGAGAAAATGAAATTAAAACTATTTACAACCTGATTGGCACTGTTGTCAGCAGAGCCAGAAAAGCTGATAAGCAGGACAGTAAAAGGAAGTCATGAAAGAGCTAGAAATCTGCCTTTATTTCCTCCATGTGATGCTCAGTAGAGTGAGAACGTGTGCCTGATGGGGAACAGGCTCTAGTGCAGCACCCCTCAGTGTACGCACATACAGACTGTTCCCCCGCCTTTTACTTAGAAAACTGTTACCAGTATAAGGCTGTCAGGCCAAGCTCTATCCCCTGAGAAAGATGAAGTTAAGGCTGTGTTTTTGAGTGACTGAGAAGAGGGTAGCACAGGGGAACTTAGGCTGAGCTCTCTGGCAGAGGTGTCCCAAGGAGTGTTGGGTGCATTAGGATTTGGGTGAGGGTGGTGGTGTTAGGGAGGTCACTAGCTACTGAGCTTCAGCAGATGAGCTGGACTCCTGCTTGTGCAGCTTTGTCTGCAAGTTCACCCTCCTGGATGCCTGTGCAAGCCCTTGAAGGTAGGTCAGCCAGTGGCCTTGTGTGTATTGCTAGAAGTATCTGGACAGTTAGAACTGCCATTTGGTGACTTTGCCTAGTTCTGGAGCTGGCAGAGCCTCAGAAATGTGGTGACCTCATGTGTGTGTGGGGAAAAAAACTCTGAACAGCAGCAACTCTACCTGCTTGACTCAGGTGCCTTCTCAACCTGCTCTAAAATGCAGTTAATGTCTTTGCAGACCAAACTTGAGGTGTGCCTGGCTTTGGAAGACTCCTAATGTAAATGGGCAAAATTCTGCAAAAGCTCTTCCCTCAAAGGAGTTGCTTCTCTAGCACTTCCCAGGGAGCTGTTTGCGGGCTCCGGTGTGTATGAGCAAGCCCTGTTTGGGAAGGGGGAAGAAGTGTGTTTCCAGGGTTGAGCTGTACTACACCAATGACTCACTCAACCTCTCCCATCTCTCCATTAGGTCAACAATACTTGCTCAATAGGCAGGGCCAGGGAGAATACTACCAGCCAAATTGTACAGTATTTGGTTGGCTTTCTCTGACCTGAGTCTCTTTTTCCATTCTGTTCTTTTCCCTTCTGTGCAAAGGCTGTCTTGATTTTTCTTCTCCTCATCCTGCTTTTTTCTTTTCTTTTTCTTTTTTTTTTTTTTTTTTTTTTAAATTTTCCTACTAATTTATGAGGGGAGAAAAAATCTCCTATGAGGAGTATGTTTGTCTCATACTATGTGGTTTAGGATCTTTTAATACTACCTCTTTCGTTTTGTTCTGTGATTATAAATGAAGTTACTACAATTTGGAAATACACCTCTCTGGTATCTATGCCTGTTTGCTGGGAAAAGCCGCACCCCAGACCAACTGATGACTGGGAAAGAACTGTATGGGCTGCCATGTGCTGTAATTTTGTAACCTTTGAGGAAGGCAGCTGGATTGGAAATGCATGATTTGGTTTATACCTGCAGCAAGCTAAGCACCAGGCCATCAGCTTGATGTTTGATTTCCCATCTTCCCCTCCACTATGTAAAATAGTCAAACCCCTACACCCCTGAAGGATTTGTCAGTGCAGCCATGTGGGGTGTGGAAGCAAAGCTGGGTGAGTTTGGAGTGCCCCCATTTTGAGATTTTACTGTGCCCTTGGGCGTTGGCAAAACTTCAAAAATGTTCTTCAGTTAATAGTGATCAATGTCTAAAACTGCAGAAATGAGTGGGTGGGTTTTGATCTAGCTCATGTTTAGGGAACATGCTGGAATAGAAGAACAAACTACAAGCACAGCAAAGCCCGTGGAGGTTTGGCCCTTGCAGAAAGGCTGAAATCTGAACCTAGGTGAGAACACAAGGAAGCTCTTTTGGAGATGGGATTAAGAGAAGAGGCAGTCTGAGGTATTTCACTTGAATACTGCTATATCTCTTCTGTGGCTAGGCCGGGAAATTCCCCAACCCCTCAGATTGTCACTAAAATAGCTCCCAGTGCATTTGGGACCAGGTTTTCAGTAGCTGTTCTTAATTGTATGCAAGGGGCTTTGTCTATGCAGCTCTGGGAGGGGGTGCTTGTGAGTTTATTCCCTGGAATCGTGATTACACAAACTAAGTATCTTGTAAATCAGCTTGTGAGCCAGGTGGCTTGGGAAAGTAGCAATGGCTTGTACAAGTGACTGCTGTTGTGGAGATGGATGCCAGCTCAAGCTACCCGGCAGTACGTTCCTCCTTAGACTGTATCTGCACAGGACGTCACTGCAGCAGAGAGACAGTCGTGAGCGAGCACCGGTACCGCAGCCATGCTCACTAGCACCTGCTCTGCCTGCTGTCCCCCACTCCTGTGTGAACACACCCGGGCTAGCTCCAGCATCCCAGCGGCATAGCACAGCTTCTGCTGGGGTTTCTCTGCACAGCCCTGCTGTGCGCTGGCACTGTGACATACCTGCACCAGCCAAAGTTCCTCGTCCCAGGTTATAAAATTTGACATGGCAAAACAGGTTTATTTTTTTGACTTAAAAAAAACCCAACCCCAAAACCAACTTTGATTAGGTCAGCTTATTTCTTCCATTTCTGGGCATCGTCCCAAATGGTGCAATTAACTTTAGTTGTGTACAGTACAAAAATTCTACGTGGTGAAAATATATTTGATTTAATGTCTGATTAAAATTCCAATGAAGCCAAACTGGCCAGGTGTGCCAAGGTCACTTTCAGTATAGCCCCAATTTCATGCCTATTATTATACTGTAACTGATAACCTCTTTTTCTGTTCCAGGGGAGAATGAAATGTGAGGCTGTCAATGGCGGGGGGGGGGAACCCACAAAAAAAACCCCCACCAAAAAAACCCACCAAAAAACTCACCCCGAACCAAAAAAAACACCCATAAACATTTTTTTTTTTAAATGCTTGTTCTTGCAGGAGTTCATCTTGTGTATGTCTGTTTTGCTAAATGTTAAGGAGTTTTATGAAATCTGTGTTTTAGCTACTTGCTGTAATTCTAAGTCTTTGTTTCTGTCTTGGTTTGCTTAAAGTTAAAATGCTCAGTATCCCATGTTCTTTAAATGATAACTTGTGTAATCAATTTCATGTATCTTGCCTTCATCTGAACAGACTTATTTTGCCTAAGTACACTACTGAGAAATCTTCCTTTACAAGAGATGGTCCCTACTATCTTTACAATTAAGAATTTCTTGACTTAAAACAAATAAACAAAAAAACCCACCCCAACCCCCTAAAATACCACCCTGGGAATAAAACTAAGGAAAGCTGTTGGACTTGCTGTTGTATCCATGCATTTCTTTTAGCATGCTATTTATAGAAAAAGAGAGCCTCACAAACTCATACAGTACTGTTTTGCTTTTGTCTTCCAGTGAGGATGAAATGGAGGAAGCAAATGGAAATAACCCTATTGATATTGAAGTAGAACAAAACAAGGAGAGCAAAAAGGAGGTATAATTCTTTTCTTACTACTGTACAAATGAAGGTGTTTACTTACTAGCTATTTCATGTAGAAGCTGACAATATCTAGTTTTCTTTATTTGTGCTTTGTATAGTTGTCATACAAGAAAAGAATTGTCTTCAGAATTATTCTTAGATCAAGACAAGTATAGACAAATAAGTTGTTATGGATGTAGCTGGGAAAATTTAAGACTTTACCATCCCGTGATAATGTACTATGAATATTTTAGTCTCTTTTTGTTTCTCTCTTCAGCTGTGTTAGCTTGAACCACCTTCAGTGATGGTTTAAATCAACCGAACTGTGTGGAGGTGGAGTAGAAGCACTTATGTCCCCACTGAGATGGCTTGGTGGAGGGGAAATATGTCCTTTAATCTGTTCTAGGTAGATTAGCAAGAGCATGTTTATCTACACCTTAGACTCTAAGGTAAATTCCTGATGTACTGAAATCCTCAGCAATAGCTCTGAGGATTTCAATGGCACCAGGATTGCAACTACAGTGGTGAACAGTAAAGGAGAGAGCTTCTGTGTGGCCAGTTTATTTTTTTCTGGCAGAGGGGCCTTAACCTGTTATGCACAGAATATTTTGTCTACTTAAAATGTAGTACTTGCACCTCACTTTAAATACTTCATTTTAAGTGGGCATAGAGTTCTGGATTAAAATAACCACACAGATATAACAGTTTTGAAAACCTAGTCTGTGATGCTTAACAAGAAAGCGTATACTTTGTTTTCATGTGTACAACCTGCTGGTTATTTGTTACTTAAATAAAAAAAGCCTTGCTGTTCAGCACCAGTGTGGGTTGTATGTGAGTGCTACAGGAAGATGTTTACCTTAAGGCCACCTTGCCTTGAAGTAGCTTTTTTTCCTGATTTCTTGTAGCCTGATTTCTCTCCCACAGTCATTCTTTCCTTTTTTTTTTTTTTTTTTTAAATTAGGAACAAATCACTAGAAATACTTAAAAACATTATTGCACACAGGCAGAAACAAAGTTCTAGAGCAGCTGTTTTGTCAGTTGCTGTCAGTGAAATTAATTCCTCTATATAAATTATTTTGAATGGAAATAACTGAAAAAATCACACCATTCTAGTTGGTTCTTCACCCATGCCAAGGTGTTCTCTAGACTTTCCAGAAAAGCCTAGCTGTTGCTTCCACTGAAGGAACCTGCATCCCTGATGGTGTCCTAGGAGCAGAGTGCATGTGAAGCCACTCATATTTACCCTTAAAAAAAGCTGAGTTCTCAAAAGCCTCAGCAACACCAAAAGTGGAAGGGTTCTCAGTTTGCTAAGTTGCAGCTTCATACTGCAGCTCTCCAATGTATCTTGTAAATAATTAATACTATCATCTTCTTTCCCATTATTTTAATAAATTTTCAAGTTTAGATTTCTCCATAAGCTCTTTGAAAGCTTGCATCTGTAGGAGAGCCCCCTTTGATCCCCTTTATTATTGCTTTCTTCCCTACCAATGCTGGCATGCTCTGAACTTGGTGCAGAAGAGGGGAAGGATAGTTCTTCGCCAGCTTGGCTGCCTCTGTTGTAAGGCCAAACCAGAGCAGCTACCATCAAGACATCTTTTGTAGAAAGTCTTGTATGGGAGGAGGCTGGCTGCTCTCCCTGTCGCACTAATACAGGCCACGGCACTCTAACCAATCTGAAAGATCACCAGAACTCATGGATCACGTGCAGTCTTGCTGTGTATGCAATGGTGGGCAGCCCTGTGGGGCTCTTCTGGACAGGAATTGTACTGGTGGGTAAAATGAAGCTGACAACCTGCACAGCCTGTTCAGAGTTAATTTGATTTGATTTTGCAGTACCTGAGCCTGGGGCTGATTGATAGAAAATGCCTTGAGAGAGAGCAGGTATCCAGGAGGGGGATATGTTCTTTCTTGACCATTATGTTTCTTTTAATGATGTGGTCAGACGTGCAGATGTGGTGATGTACCACTAGTCCAGGACTCTTACTGTAAAGAACCTCCCTGTCCCAACCCTGCAGAGATGGTTTTTCTAGCTCTGAGACATGTTGGTTACTGTATGACTTGCCAAGTGATACTGGAATTTCTCAGAGTATCTGAAATCTCTCATCTGTTTCCTCTTTTGGGGATCATTTGAGGGGGAATCTTCCTTTTTTTTTTTTTTTTAACTACTTTTAAGTGCAACTGTTCAGTTTTCCTCAGGTAGTGACTCCACAATACTGAGGTAATGAACTAGAGCTGCTTTCTCCATATCTTCACTGTTCCTGGAAATGTCTCCTATTTCATCCTCTGCTTTTACTTGGCTTGAGATAGCTTGGTCTTTTCTTTTTACACAGTGAAAACTGAGGAAGGGAACCTTGTTTGTATTAAGAGGTTTGTAAGACTGAAGTGCACTGGATAGCAGTGGCAATATCTAAATAAGTGGAGGAGCATTGCTGAATCCCTGCATTTTAATTCTCTGGGTTTCATGAATTGATTTAATTCTGCGGAGATGAGTGTGGCCAGGAAAGCAAGAGTTTCCAGGATAGGGTGGATGTTCAAATTGTCAGAGCCAGCGCAAAATCACTGGGGCCTAGAGGCATTTGGAGCTGTCAAAAACCATTCTGCTGGAGCTCTGGCTTCTTGTCCACAACACAAAATCTTCACATTCTTTGAACTGTGTAAAACAATCATCTGAAACTGCTTTCATTTTTCCTTAATGTTGAGGCTTCTGGGATACTTGCACTGCAGGCATTGTGTATTGGTCAACCTACAGCCTGAACCTGTTGAAAGGCATTACTGCACGATCCTGTGAAATTCTGTATGTAGATGAAATATGAATAAATCTGAAATACCTATCCATGCTGAATAATTTTCCTGGCTCAGTTATCAAAGTGCTTGTTTCTGAAGTGGAGTGCAGAGCTTACCTCACTTGTTCATATCTAAACCAGTCTGGTTTCTCCTGCTTACAACTCCCTTCTGCAAAAAGAAATAGTATATCCGTCCTGCAACAGCAATGGTTATCTCTTGCTCCTGGGCTTGCCTTAGACATCGTCTCTCACGGTGTCCTTTGCACTGAAGGAGGGAAGAAAAAAGTTGAAAACAGGAAATTGTCCACATTACTGCTCCTATGTGGCTCTGGCTGTTGAGCCCGTGAAGAAGGTGCAAGCTTTTATCTGCTGGCAAGCTGTGCTGGGGTCCTCCAGTCTTCATAAGGCAGAACCTCATGCTTACATGGGGCTTTGTGCTCAGCCTCGTGTGGGTTTGAATGCAAGCTTTTTAATGCTTATTAATGAGCAAATGCAGCAAACTATAGAAACTACATGTAGCTGCAAACTAGGAGGGAAACAATAGTGCTAAGTGAAGCCAATGTGTTTAAAGCTGGCAGTGATCAAGCAGAGGATTTCAGATGTGTGGACTCCCCTCTGCTTTTTCTCCCCCCGCCACCCTCCTTCTGTTCTGTGTTCTTGGCCAGGCTCCAGCCACTGGGTAATAAATCTTGGGTACGAGTTGTTTGTTGAAAATAACTTCTGGAAGAAATGGTTTTGGTATTAGAGAATCAGATGTGCTCTTGAAGTATCTGTAGTATAGTGTCCTAGCTAATCTACCTGTTAGAGGTGTGTGCCTAATTCTTTGCTTTAGGCAGAAGGCATAAAAATAATTAGTGGTGTGTGAAATATTCCCTTTTCCAAGAGACTGATGCAGTAAAATTTCAGTTTAACAGAACAATTGATATATCAATGCTATGCAAGAAAACTTAGCTTCCAAGAAACTGCGTAATGATTAAGAATTACTTTGTAGTCACCTTGCTTCTTTATTCTTAGCCTTTAAATAAATTTGGTTTATTCCTTCTCCTGTCTCACATGTAGAAAACCAAGTCTCAAACTCTTCTAGTTGCGTTCTTCCCCTGTCTCCAAACTCCACTTTGTTTCCTTCTGGTGTTTGGTTAAACTGGTGTGTTCAGACCTGGTGATGAAAGCAAGAAGAGGGGTTTCAGAGTGTTTGAAAATAATCAGAATATTTAACTGCTGGAAGATTTGGCATATGTCTCCCAAAATGAGAGTAGGCAGAGAAGACAACCAGTGTCTCTGTAAACATTGAAAACTGCCTAGAAGAAAGATTTGTGTTTGTAAGACAGTGTTTGTATCATATGCCACTTAAAGCAAAAAATGTCTTTCTGTCTTCAAGCCAGCTTTTTCATTCTCCAACCTTTGGCGATGGCTAAAAGTCATAGAATCACAGAATGGTTTGAGTTGCAAGGGACTGTTAAAGATCATCTAGTTTTGTAAAATGACTGCTGTTTGCCAGGTGCCGCCTGCTGAAACTGTTCCTCAGGTGAAGAAGGAGAAGCACAGTACGCAGGCCAAGAACAGAGCAAAGAGGAAACCTCCCAAAGGAATGTTCCTTTCCCAAGAAGATGTGGAGGCTGTTTCCGCCAATGCGACAGCTGCTACCACTGTACTCAGACAACTGGACATGGAATTAGTCTCAATCAAACGACAGGTATGGATGAGAGAGTTCAAGAATAACTGCTATTTTTCGTGGTAGTGCCTGTCACAGTCTGCAAAGTTCACAGGAATTTGTAGCTTGACAGTGATGATGCACATTATTATGTGGCTTAATTGACGAGCTGCTAGCTTTGTGCTATAAACTAATGCAGCCCTGTGTTTTACGCCTCTTATGTTTTAGTTCTATGGGCAAGACTACTTTATACCTAAAGTGAAGCAAGGAAAAGTCCATAGCACTGACTTGAAGGAACATTGGCACTTAAGTGTTTCTTGCAGTTCAGAGTTCCTTATGTTTTAACTATGAAATTCCCTCAGATGACGTTGATTTCAGCAGTATCTGATTTCTATTTGCAGCAGTCAGTTTCCTTTGCCTTTTCATATGGTACTTCTGGAACAGGCAGATAAGTTTGTTTTATTCTCTCCAAGAGAGAATACATCATACAAACTTTCCTATGTACCTTTTGCTTCCCTGGTGGATCTGCCTTTTAAACAAGTGGGTTTTCAAATATCTATTAGTAATGACAGGTTTACTATGTGAGTCTGTTTCCTAGATCTGAATATTTTCACTGTTTTTAAAGCAAAGATCTGGCTCAAGGTCTTTATTAAAATTAATAGAATTGGTATTTTGGTCTGAAGCCTTTTTCTTGGCACTCTGGCAGAAGCGGAGCTCTAGCAGTCTCTGATTCATCACTTGCTGTGAACAGGGCCTTTCTTCTTATGCTGAGCTTTATACAGACCTGGAAGTTGGGGCAGTTTTTGCTCCAAATAACTTGCAGGTAGGATAGAAAAAATTAAATGGGATCTCCTGATGTGCCATCTGCTCCTGCATTCCTTTTATTCCAATATAACAAACTTTCTTTTTGGAAAAAGTTGGTTGTGAGGTAAAACTGGAATGCTGAGCTTGTGGGGTTCCTGCTGGGGTGCTGGAAGAAGCCTTGTGTAAAGATTTTTTTTTTTTTTTTTTTTTTTTAATCCTTGTTAAAGGGGTGAAACTTTCTTTTCAGATTCAGAACATAAAACAGACAAACAGCGCACTCAAAGAAAAACTTGAAGGTGGTATAGAACAATACAGACTTCCAGAGGTGGGATCACTTTCTGACCTGTGTTTATTGTGGAGATAAATGCTAATCTGTGTTTACATACCAGGGCTATTTGCGTTGCCAGTAAACTAGGACCAATATCCTATTAGTTGTCAGTATGAATCAAGACCTTTCCCATATTTACTGTTGTGTAATGGAAAGAAATGGGAGATGAGAAAAAAGTAAGAGCAGTATTTAACATGTGAAAGTGGTTTCTAACAGAAGCACAGGTATCCCAGATATACCATGTTTTGTCAGTGTTGTATCCATATGCCCTTGTGAGAGAGGTAGTTGCCTTGCTCTAAATACTGAGAAATGTAGGAGAGGATGTTAATGGCCCATCTTTCTCTTGGCACTCAGTGCTTTTGCTGTTTTCCTTCCAACTCTGGTACCTCATGCTGGAAATAATTTGACCAAGATTACAGAGGGTGTCTGTGATAAAAACAAGTAGGTGCTTTGGAAGAGTGTGGCTCTGGGTTATCTGCTCAGACCGTTCCCTATCTTTTTGTATTACCATGACTTACAGGCGCAGTGTATGTCACAGTTAACTGAATGGATGCCATACACAGTTCTTCATGTTGAAAACATTGTTGCTACTAAAAGGAATGATACAGTTGAACTAGCAGTTAATTCCTTGTTGTGTTTTTGTGAGGTTTTTATGAGCTCAGATACAAGTGAAAGTTGTTGCTTATGTAAATGAAGTTACCTTGTGGTTTTTTTTTATGTCTAGGTCGTTCAGAAATTTAATGCACGTTGGACCACAGATGAGCAGCTTCTTGCTGTGCAAGGTATGGCACTACAAGTCTATTTGTACTTCAGTTAGTGATAACCAAAACTCTGCTGCATTTCAGAGCTGTGTTTCCCTTCAGTGGCTAATGAAGGATTTTGACATTGCTGTGTACTAATGCCCAAAGAATGGAATTGAACAAGGAAACAATATCCTCCCTTCCCCACCCTGGGCAGCATAAATTGCACCATATGAATGTTTGCAAATAATCTCTGCTTGTCCAAGCTTTCAGAAAGTGAAACTCTACTGGAGTCACTGCTATGCTCTTTGTCTGCATAACTTCTCAAGTAGTACAGGCAGATTTACACAGGTTTTCTAGATTTGGCTCTGCCCATCTTTACTACACCTCTGTTTTCTTCTCTTCTTCAGGGCTAGTCTTAACTATGTCTCTTGCCCAGTTTAGACTTTTTTTTTTCTTTTCAGGATTAATCTGAGAAAGGCTCAAAACCTTGACAGAAGTTCAGCTTTGGATCCTTACGCTGTGACTTGAGTCTAATTTGTGGTCTTTGTGGAAATAACACATTGCTTTTGTTTTTCTTTTTGTTGCTTTTAGCAATCAGGAAATACGGACGAGACTTTCAGGCAATCTCTGATGTGATTGGAAACAAATCTGTGGTGCAAGTGAAAAACTTTTTTGTAAATTATCGACGTCGCTTCAACATAGATGAAGTTCTACAGGAGTGGGAGGCAGAGCACGGCAAAGAGGAGACAAATGGAACCAATAGCCAGAAGCCTGTAAAATCCCCTGACAATTCCACTAAAATGTCCGAAGAGGAAGATGAGGTAAATCCAATTTAAAAGTCACATAAAATTCGCAATCTGAGCTCCGTTCAGATAGATGTATGTGTGTATAGCTATATATGTATATAGATATATCTATACACACACACACAGTCTTTGCAAAAGCCATTTTTGACAGTCTTCAATCTGAGCATATTTCACTTCCTCTGGTTATACAGGTTCCCGTACTGATTTTGGGAATTGTGAATTCCAGACATATATGAAAGTAGAAAGAGAACATTAATTTGCAGCTCTCTGACAGTATCTGTATCTCATCAGCACATGGACATTTTAATGCCTCTTGCTGCCCAAACCCCATACATCTTTATCTCACTTGGATGTTTTTCCTGCACTCAGTTCTCCAAGCTGTTCTAGGTTTGGCTTTGTGGGACCATACAGTCTTCTGGGGCAAAGCTTGCTCTTTCATTTTTGACGATGGAGTGGTTTGAGTCGGGGGAAGGGAAGAAAGCTATAAACAAGGAGAGTGTGTGAAACTGTTCACTCTGGAATTACCTAGAGGCAAAGTTTCCTTCGTTTTACAGGAGTTTCTGTGAAGACAGAAATTCTAGAAACAGCCTGTCCTTGATGGGGCTTCACAGAATTAACACTTCTTCAAAGACAATGTGTGTTTAAAGTTAACTAAGACACTGTAGAGTTTTAAATGTGAAAGTTGGTTACAAAAATGTAATATTAACAGAGTCTTGCAAAAGAAAACCCCACTAGAGGTTTGTATGTTAAAAATGTCTGATCTAGGACTCCTTTTGGCCTAATTTTATGACAGCTTGGCATGAAAGCCATATTTTCTAAATGCAAGCACAGTCAACAGCATAAGGCGAATTTTGGTCTCACGTGGACTAAAGACTTCTCAGTGTACTGTATATTCTTGTTGCCTTGGTTATGGTTGGCTCACTTGTACATTGCCATTCAGACATTGAGAGCAGAACTTCATTGCTGCACAAATCCTCATAATGTGTTATTCAAAGGTGCTTGTATTTGGGAACTAGGTCCAAAGGTATGACAGATGAACAAAACCAAACTCAAAAAACTTGCCTTCTCAGAAGAGTGAGTGTAATTGTTCCACATCTCAGTTCTAGAAGAATGGGACAAAGAAGCAACGGTACTAGTACATAGCCACCCATTTGAAAGACAGGTGGCTTGTGTTGCTGCCTTTTCCTGTGAGCAGTAGAGTTGTATCTGTTGGCAGTACAGAGTTTTTCTTCTCTGAGCCCTCTGAGATTCTTCTTGGCTTCAAATACACCCTTGCTTCTGAAAGTTACAGTCAAAAAAGGGGAGTCTTACTTGAGGTAGGATGAAGATTGTTGCAGCAGGAACTGGAGTGTGCTGATGTGGCCAAGTGTGTGGATGCTGGAGCAATGAAGATCCCAGACAAGTTAGCGGAGGAGGAGGAGGGAGAGTGGAGGCATGACAGCAAGGTCTGGTGAAATGACTGGTGGAGCAGCAGTTGTGATCCCCAAACTAGTGATTGAAATTGCCCAGGCTGGAGCCGAACAAGTGCTGAGTTGTGAAAAGGGGACCAAAACAATAGGCTGGTGGGAATAGTTGCAAAGCCTAGAGAAAAGGCAGCTATTGTGAGAGTCAGGCAGTTCGCTGTGCCCTGCAGTGCAGTAAGGGATGAGGGCAGAGCCTGCCTGCACCAGGCTGACACAAGCAGGAGCCAGGCAGGGTGGCAGTGAGCTGCCAGCTGTGACATACCACGTATGCCTTACACTAGCACCATGTGGCTTGTGGTTCTTGATGAAGCCTACTCTGGACACTAGGAACTGATGTGTCACGACTGGGAGGAGGAATGTGCTGGCAGCATGGAGGGGATTTTAACTACCAAGCCTGCAGCTTTTTATAAAAATGCACAAGGAAGGGAGACAAGGGTGTTGCACACTGGACATCTAATGGCCACCATGCTCTCTGAGCACATCAGACATTGCCTCTCAGGCTGGCTGTAAATGTGGTGCTCCTGCCTTCAGAGGTAACATAAGCACAGTGCTGACTGGGTGCCTGTCTGAGCAGTTCTGGTGGCAAAGTGAAATGTCATTGGGATTATCACATAAGTGATATATATGGGCTAAGAGGGGGTTTCCTGGTCCCTCCTGAGCTGCGCAGTACCATGTGGCTGGTGCCTGCTCTTGAGAGCACTTACACAGATGGCTGGTCAAGTCAGGTGGACTCAGTCAGCAGTAGCCAGGAGAAAATTTTGCTGGCCTAACACTGAAGTCCCTTGGGTGCGTTCTCCCCGGCATGCCTTGTCTGCCTGGCCGCCAGCCTAGTAAAAGCTTTGTCAGCCCTCTGACTGCTCTGGGCTTTCCCCTTCAGTGTGTTTTCATAGCAAGTGGCTGCAGTTGTTTTTTTGTTTTGTTTTGTTTTGTTTTTTGAAGGGGGGAGGTTAGACTGCTGATTATAAAGCAGCCCCAACTCCAGTCTTAATTCTTTTATGTTTACACTCCCAATAAATCCCAGTGTGGCTCAAAATACGGGGAGCTGCTGCAATTCCTTTCATGTGCCAGGGTTGTCAGTTTTGTCGCTTTCAGTATCATGGATCTGGGGTGAAGTTTGGAGATGCAAGAAAGCCTATGTGTATTCATTTTTAAACTAAACGTCTCCTTTTTCTCCCCCCTCCCCCTTCCCTCCAGGCTACTTCTGTTCTTGATGTCAGATATGCATCTGCTTCGTGAGAAGGTGCTGTAGCCTAGAACAATTTGTGTTGACTACTGTGTTATCCAGGATATCAGGTATTAGCAAACCTCAGACAGCCATCTGCATCATATCTGTGGACAAGCAGCTATTACCAAAAAAAGGCAAACGCTTCCAGTCCTGTGCTACATCTGCCTTAATCTTCCCTCATTCCTCCATACTGCCTCCACTTTCTTTCAAAAGCACCCAGGTAGCTCAGCTCTCCATTTCATCAACGTCCTGCTTAAGCATGGGGATTTCTAGAACCAGTAACACCTGTCTGTAAATTTTGACCGACCTGCAAAACAAGGAGCTCCTTAGCAGCCCCACAGTAACTCTACACATTAGGAGTTCTTATAATACTTGGTCCGTAGGGTTTAAGTACATATTGCTGCATGGCCTTGTGGTCTCCGCTTCCTGTGTATTCTTACGATGACACTATTATTAGCGAGCTTTCTATAAAGGAGAGGCCCGTGCACATGCCAGTGGTGTCAGGTTTGTTCTGAAATGACAGGGCATGTTAACTAGCAATCTTGAATAATGCAAAGTGATAGGAAATGTTATTTCTAAGGTTTGGTCAGTCCAAGGTTGTAAACGTAACTCATTACACTTCTGGTTTGTGCAATTCTTTCCACTGTATTTGTGTGTTCTTGCTTCATAGAAAGCTCCCTAATTGAGCATTTTATTCCTGTATATTTTAATGGCTTTTATTTAGTGCAAAAGGGAATTCGTAACCTGAAACAGTTTGATACGCTATTTAACCCCTGGCATTCAGCATTTGCTTTGTAACTTGTTAAATGAGTGCTACACAACTTTCTTTTTCCTTATCCTCTGCGGGATTAAGTCAAAACAACTTTCTCTGGTGCCTCTCCTTTTGGAATATGTGCCTTTTTACATTTGGCTACCATAGGTCACTTTCTGTCCCAGTGTCTCATTCCTCCTTAGAGCGCTGTTTGCCAAAGACATCAAACTACTTCTCCCACTGGAAGTCTGGATGAGGGTTGGAGCATAAAATTCAACCTTCAGGTAGTTTTTGGTCTCTCAGAAGTTTAATGGAGAAGAACTGGGTTAATTTCGTTGGCCATTTTAACCCTTCTGAAGCACACATGGCTTTCATGTTCTGAACCAAAATATGCAATTTAAAATCTAAGAGGTGCTTTTCCAAATATTTGGTGCATGCAGCTTTCAAATCCTCAGCCCTCTGCTCAGATTACCTGTGCTGTGGCCTATCTAGCTGGCTTGAACTGGAGCTGTTCTTCAAAGTCGTGTATGAGGACTTTGCACCATGAGCAAGGTAGTTGATGACTGCCGAGCAGACAGTATTCAGAGAAGCTAGAAGCAGCAGTATTACTTCTTGTCCAGTGGAAAGCTGCAAAATAACACTAGTCACAAAGCATTTAAAAATGGTTAATTTAATGATGTTGGAAGAAACCACCAGGTGTCTTGGCACGTGGAAAAAAGGACCTTTGCCTCTCTTCCTCTACCGAGGGTTCAAGCCAAGATGGCACACAGCAATGTATGGCACCAGCCTCTCTTAACACAACCTGAAATGAGCTAGTCCATGTCCTGGCCTGCAGCTGAGGTGCTGCAGCTCGGACTCTAGCCCTGAACTTGGTGCTGATGTTTGAGCTGCTGGGCTGTGCCGTGTTGTATGCTGTGATGGCTCTCTTCTCTGTACCTAAACAAGGTAGGCTAATGCCAGCTGGCTAACACAGCCGGTTGTGACTGCACCTCCTCAGTGTAAACACAACCCAAGGACAGGCAGTGGAGGTAGCCTCATGTGCTGCTGAGGTGTGGTCTCCTCCTTGGACCTTGCGTGAGGAAAGTAATTCAACATCAGAAATCAAGCAACAACACACAGGCGAAGGAGCAAATAAGCATTTCTTAGGGCAAGCTAGAGTGTGGAGCCCAGAAAGGGTTGGTTTCAGCCACTTCGCAGCTGCTTCTGAGCAGTTTCATTCTGGTAGCTCCAGAGAGACCCTTTGAGGAGATGGGAGGATGGAAGGGATCTATTCCCTATCCTCTGTTTTGGAAACCTGTAATCCCAAGTTTGTGGCAGCATCTCTACAGCTGCTGATGTGATCTGGCAGCTCTGATGGTGGCTCTGCAGATGTTCCTTCAGTCCTGTGCCACTTGGAGTTGGGAGCCTTTTGTGGGAAAGGACACTAGTTGTTAGCCAGTGTGAATTAGGATTAAAGACGGGCAAATAGCACTGTGAATTCAGCTGACAGTTCTGCTGTAAAGCAATGCCGCTCATTAGAAATACTCCAGTATTAAACCCCCTGCTGGTACCAATGCATGGAGACAGGTCCTTGCCAGTGTGAGAGGGTTGTGTGAGCTTGCATCCCAGCTGGTGAAACTCATCAGGAGAGCCTTCTGCTGGCGAGTTAAGTTACCTGTGAGGACTTTTCATCAGTTTTTGCCCTCAAATCTGTCCCATCTTATGATCAGAAAAGTTGTGTTTTGGCTTCATCCCCAAGGGGTAGGGGGAAACATGTATAATTCATGATACTAGGAAGAAAAAAGTTGTTTAATTACTTTTCAGTTGACTGCTATCTTATTGTAGTTGATACATACAATATAATAGCACTGTATTTTAAACGTTTAGTTTTTTTACATTCTCTTTAACTATGTTTTTAAATGCGATAAAATCATTTTAGCTTTTGAAAGTTTAAATGGTTTGGTCTTGTTTAGGTGAAGACCCTCTGTTTCCTTTTTGAATGGGTCAAGCATTAGATACATCAACTGGTTGCATTCTGATTAGAAGGGTCCACAAAGATAACTGCATAAGATAGAATATTCACTTAAATTTTGTTTCTTAAACTATCAATGTGAATGTCATAATTATATATATTTTGTGGAAAATGGGAAATTATTTCTCCTAAGTATAAGTTATTGTGCAAAATATGGTATCGTTAAAGAAAATGATAGTTTAAGTTTTAGTTTTAGAAATCTTAAAGATATAAAAGTGTATTGCATATGCATAAACAAATTTCATTTGTTCTATTTAATTTTTATGTAGTTGTGTAAAGTGCTAGGTAACTTCTTTTTTCGCTTATCCATTAAAACAACCTTGTTACTTGAATATTCGTGTTTAACTGGTTTGAAACAGTGATCAATTTTTGTAATATAATCTTATAACCAAGGGGGGAAAAAATACATGCCTCAGTTGTGCTTAACAATATAGCAACAATGTACAATCAGATGCTTAAGACCATAGTAGCCATAACTGGTAGTGCAACCACAATGGTTGTCTTGATATATTTAATACCAATGGGGATACTGAGTTCTTAATATATTTTTACAAGTTTGCAACCAGGAAGACCCCATAAATATCCACTAGAACACTTTTTTAATAGTTAATACAAGAGTTAAACTCTTATTCTCTTAAAGCAATGTCCTGACAAACATTTTTCTTTCCTGTACAAATACATCTGAAACATTATGTATTAAAATATGCTCATTGTCACTTTAAATTTCAGTTTTTATTCTCTAAATCGCTAATATGCTGTTGGTATTCTTGCACACCAAATATGAGCCAAACAGTGCATTACACTAACTTGATCACTGGATTTGTGAACATAAATCTCCAAGTCAATGAAGCGCAAAAATATCATAGGAGATTTTTCTCATAATGCGTTTTTTTTCAAATCTGTGTAAAATTACACATAGCCCATTCAGCAATGAGTGGCCTGATATTTACTCTTTACAGAAAAAAAAGAAAAGAGAAATGATTTTTATTAGCTCCAGCTTGTCTTCAGCAAGTCAAAATCTAGTGATCTTGTGCAATGCCCCTAAAGCAAATACTTTCTGCCACTCCCTGGATTAATGCAGCTTTTCCTGTTGATAGTAAAGCACAATTGCAGTGAAAGTTACAGTTCAGAAGATGGAAGGTCAGTATAGTCTATGCATGTTGTATAATAATGAGTGTTTACATTCATATTCTCCTAAAATAAAATTTATACTGGAGTGTATAGTATTCCATTATGTAGATTTTATCAATTTTGTTAACTGCTTATAGATTGCTTAAAAGAAGTTTTTTCAAGATTTTAAAAGATGTATAAGGTTAAGTTTGCAAATATAATGGAAATGCTGTATAGCTTTTGAAGTGATAAAATACTCGTCGGGATTTTAAAGAAAGTATGTTGTAATAATGCTGTTGTAAGTAATATTTTAAATGTCTTTTTTGCCTGTTTTCTATAATTCAGCACACTTCCTGTGATGAATGTTCATAGCATTATGAAATTGCTTAGCCACTGAAAAGTAACATTTGGTTTTGAATTATTTTACTGTATGAGGAAATATAGTGGGGTAAATTCCTTTGTGAAATTCTACATAATTCATTTTTCTATGATTTCCAATGTTTGCTGACATCAAATAAAATTTTTTCAAGCCATTGATGTAATAAAATATGTAGTAAAATGTTATTGATGTAAAATGTGCTTCTGATATGTAATTGATCCCCTGCCTTTCAGGTTTTGGTCAGGAGAACCGACCAGGGTTTGCCCCTTCCTGTAGTGCATCGCCTGTGTGTAGGTGCCATTGGAGCGCAAGGTAGCGGCCGCTGGAGTCGGGGGACAGCATCCAGGTCTCAAGCAGCCCTTGGTACGGAGCTGCCTGGTGCAGTTCATGCCAGCGGTCCTGGAGAGACCGCTGCTCTTTTTTTGATGGTGCGGCATATTCCTTCCCCTGGCCACGCAGCTGCCCGCTCTGCGGTCCTGCTGGCACGGGCATCGCCTTCAGCCAGCGGGCAGCGCTGTCGTGGGACAGCTCTCGTGTTTGGGAAGCGGTGGGTCTGGGATGCTGGCTGGTCTTGAAGGGGTAGAGCCGGAGTCTAGCTCGTAGGGTACGGATGGAGACTAGCTGACAGTGTCATCACTACTATAATGAGGACCTGAAGAGTAAACTGTCTGCTGCGTGCGGAGTGCTAGCACTTGGCTGTACAAGTTAACAGGATCATCATCTTTGTCCTGCGGTGAGAGAAATGCATTTAAAATATATAGGAAAAGGCAACTCTTGCCCGTGAAGCTTAGCAGCGTGTAGATGTTGCTATCACAGATGCTCAAATGGCAGGAAATTTTGCACTGGCGTTGAACCTTGGTGTTTTCAGGAAAGTAGTATTTTCTGTCTTCACGTGCTGGGTGCAACTAAGCTCTGAATGCAGAAGCACAGACGAGGTTACAGGGCAGTTCAGGGGAAACTGCTTTGTGTTGCCTTGTTACATTTGACAGGCAGGGTACCAGCAGTGCTTTGTGAGTCTGGGTATTAGTGCAGGACAAGTGACAAGGAGTTTTCTGCTTTGCTCACGTGTTAAATGCAGCAGAACTATTACAGCAAGATACTGTGGGTTTCCAATGCTGTAGTAGGAGGGCAGGAATTAGTCACACCGTTCTATATTGTGAAGCAAGGGGGGTGGGAGGGAGGTGGGCTTGGGGTTTTGGAAGCACAGACAGCATTTTTAAGAGTTGAGAGTGTTTCCCATGTTGGTAATTTTCCTGGTGGTGGAGAATACGGTACCAGTATTGTCAGGTAGTGATCCTCTTTTTTTAGTGGAGTCATCAGACGTGAAGATCTTTCAGCCCTTCACCTTTGATACAAACCAGCCCTTCCTGCCCATTGCCCCCCCAGCCCCAATGTAAAATAAAGAGAAACAAATAAAGAAGGGACTTCCCCTCCTTTCAATCAGGGAGCATAAGCAGGTGAGGAAACTGGGACTTACTCTGCCCAAACACATAACCTGAGGGATCTCCTGAGGAGTCCAGAAGCAAAGGTAAAGTAGTGGCAATGCTACTGTTTCAAAAATGCAGGTGCTACATTTCTACCTAGTAATGGTATGTATTTGTAAACGGGAATGCAGTGTTGAATTAATGCTGAATGGAGTTAAAATGCTGTGTTTAATATTCCTGATGTCAATTTGTTTATGTAGGAGACGGGCTATCTGATAACTTCCAGTGTTGAAGTCTTAAGGCATCAGCACTCCAGCAACTGCTGTGGTTTAGACTTTTAAGGTCTGACCTTAATTAAGCTTTGGACCTTAACTAAGAATGGGAATATGTGTATGTGGGGAAACCTTAGTTTCCAGAACACATGCATCTGTCTTCCAGGCCCTTCCTATCTCTGCAAGCTGTGGAGTATGAACAACACAGCCCCACCGAGCACTTCTCCCTTCTGATAGGGGCTGCCTTGCAGGAGGCGATACGAGCTGGAGTTCGGGCTGAAAGGGAAGGGTTCAGTGTTGGTGCTGTTTGTGTGCTGAGATCTTAATCTAATCCCCAAGTATCAGCTTTATGAAGTAACAGTATGAGCGTGGATTTTATTTCATAAGCCAACTTCCAGTCTGAAAGATACAGTGTGATGTTTCAGAGAGAACTGGGTATCAAACCTATTATCTCATTCCCCTCTAAACCGTGCTCGGGCTTATCCACCCAAATCGTATTTGAACTAATAGACAAATGTAATTTCTGGTCTTGCTTTTAGTAAACAGTAAACAAAATATGTGTGTTTGTATGTAAAAACAAACAAGCAAAAAAACCCCCAACCAACCAAAACAAAAACCACCCCCCAAAACTCAGCAAAGGGCCTGCTGACAGTGGCAGAGGAATTGTTTGCTTCTGCAGAAGGGCTAGGGAGAGAATTACTGTAGAATATTAAGGCAACTAGTTTCTGAAGTCATCAAGAAGGGAAATCTTGAGGCCAGTAGTATACAGGAGGTGTGAACTTTTAGCAAAGGTGGAGAAATCACCTGGAAGTTTCCCCTACTGATGGGAGAATTTTGCCTGGAGGAAGGCTGCAGGCCTAACCTACCAAGGGCAGCAAAGGGCAGGGACTTGTAGGGTGGGGAAAAACATTGCTCAGCCAAGGAGTTCACACTGGGGAGATCAGGAAATGGGAGTAAGAGAAGAACTGGTACGTGTCATGCTGACTGCTGTTTGTTTCCAGCTGGAGATAATGGTGAGGGAGAGGTTGAGATGTTTGTTTTGATTCTGGACAGCCACTTAGTTTTCACTAAGGTAGTTTGGAACAGGAGAAGGTGTGTGCGGTGATGGAAATAAAATGTGCACGTGCAAACTGGGAGGAGCTTTTCCCCACCTGCGCACTTTGGGGAGAAGACATAATTTGTCTGACACCTAGCATATGAAACTGTTTGGCTTAGCAAGACCTGAATAAGCTTTTTAATGGAAGGTGATAGTATGTGACTGACAAAACTGAACTGATTTCTAAAGTAAAAAGATGAATAGGAGATCTAGGCAGCTGCAGACTTCTTGATAGTGCCTTGTGTATTGAAGGTGTAGAATAAGTCATGATGGAAAGGAGAATTAGGTGAATTAATAAAGTAGAAGAATGGGCGCAATGGGCTTGCCAGAGAAAGACTTGTGCCTGACTAGTCAATCACAAGGTGCAGGATTCATCAGTGGATACGGATATCACTGCCTCAGCTTGCTGTCCAGAATCCCTTAGAGAGAAATAAGCTTTTCTAGGGTATAATTAATTTAATCCTAAATTAGATGTTGAAAACTAATCTAATGTATTGCATCCTGAAAGTGCTTATTTCTCTCCTTATAGATTATAGGCAGAGCCTAGGGCTCTGTCTCAGATGCGGAAGCTGGGCATTAACCCTGCTAGTGCCATGGCTGCCTGGGCTTAACCCGAGGAGGGGGCAAGGACTTAGACCCCTTACTGCAGCGCTGGGCATTGTTACTTCCAGCTAGATGAAGAAATGTTGATGCCGTTATACCAATGCTTTGAAAACCTCCTCTGGGGTATTGTGTACAATCCTGGTTCATCCTCTGGAAGACGGGGCTAGCCGAGCAGATGGAAATGAAGGGACGGCACCCAGTGAGCTTGGCTTGCTCGGGCAGGTGGAAGAAGGGCTGAGGGTTGTGCCTGTTCTCTGTAAATGGCACCCCAGGGGTCACAGGTTAAGATAAAGGCAGTGTGGATGGGAGAAAAAGTAGGCTGGATTTTAGTCTGTCCACAACCTTAGTGAGGTGGTTCTTCCAAATCTCGCCACTAATCCTAAGCTCGGAAAGTATATGAAGGAGGTGCCATGGTTACTGAGCAGAAGATTCTTCCCAGCTCCCTGCGTCTTGGTACAGAAGGGTATTGGGCAAGCTCTGGTTTGCCAGTTGGGTCCACCCTTACTTGCCAGCTGGTTTTCTTCCTCCGGGAGAGCAGTGGTGTTGAATCAGAGGGACTTGTACTGTTGGCAGGGCCACAGCTGCTGGCAGAAGGGTGCTTCAGGAGACGTACCTACCTCTGATTGCATCTGTATCTTCCCCTGTTCCGGGCGCCTGGCTGCCTGCAGCTGGCCAGCGCACTGCCCAGGGCAAACAGCTCTCTGGTGTGAAAGGTGAAGAGAGGTGCTGTGAGCGTGTAGAGTGTGCTGGCTGTGGATTTTGAGTCCGAGCTTGCACCAGGATGAAGTTGCTGGCTGACAGCTGTGTGGGTGAGAGCTGGGAATGGAGGGCTCCCTGGAGCTGTCAGGTCCATGGCTGTGCTCTGTGTGCTGCCTGCGGGGTGGGATAAATGGCTTTGGGATAGAGGGACACTAAGAGAGATGCCCTGGGCCAAGTAAAAGTTGTGTTGTGGCACTCTGGCCTGGATTTTGCATGTGCTATTCTGGGTATGGAAGCTGATTAGAAGAAGCCTTGACTCCCTCCAGTCACCTTGCTGGCCTTGGACCGCAGCCTGCAGGAGCTGGGCCACTTGCCATGGGGATGCAGTAACTCCTTGTCCTCCCGGTGCCAGACCCAGGACCTTGCTCCTGGTGCGACGAGGCTTGGGAAGGGCATTCACAGGAGCCCCAGCAGATTCCCAGAGACTCCTGCTGTGATGGTTTGGGCATTTTGCATTGGCTTATGTTTTCTTTTTCCTCAGGTAAGATGAATTGGGCTCCCTATAGGAAAGAGTGGCTTGAAGGATTCTGTTTATTTTAATTTCAGTAGCTACTGGATGTTGAGTTTCCCCAGGCTGCAGCACGGCATGTCCTGTAGGCTTGTCTCCATCACTGGCAACTGAATTGCTTGCCCTGCTTTCCTGTAGGAAGGGTCCCTACTCCTGTCCTGTGCTCTTTCCTCATGAAGGAGGATTAAATGCTTCCTGCCATGAGATATAGTGGGAGATCTGGGACAGAGTTGGAAACTCCTGGAGCTTCTAAACACGTCTTCCTGAAGGTCCCAAATTTTGGTTACTTGTAGAAATATGCCTCTGATAACAGAACTAGCTCCCCTGTGGCTTGGTACCTTTTAAGTACTCTAGAAATGTACCTGTACTGGTGGGGGGCAACCTCACTGGACCCAATTTCATTCTTTTGGGCCCTGTGTCCCACCTCTTTTGAAGAGGCAGCTCAGATAAGAAGTGTCATCATTTGCTAATGCAAAAAATGTTATTCTTGTGTATTTTCTACTATTTTTAGCCTTTCCACTGCAACTTTAGGGACAGCTTTTCTCATGTCAAAAGTAGCTTTGCGTCTCTGATCAGTATGTTGTGCTATTAATATTCTCCCTTAAAATAAATTAAAAACAACTATTAAAAAAACAAAACCAAACCTAAAAGCAGATAAGTGGTTGTTCTCCTTTAAGCTAATTCCCTTTTGCTGCATGGCTGGTTCTGTCCTTGTTGCACGACCAAGTCTCACTGGTACAAATATTCTGAGAAGATAACTTTTAAGTTTAATCAAATTCTCCTTTAAAAGTATTTGTATACAGATTCCAGTTTCTGCAATTAATCACGGGACGTCCTAGGTTCAGTGCCATGCCGTACTCGGGAAGCAAACAATACTCTGTGTCTGTGCTCTATCACAAGCAGCCTCTTGCTTTGACTTTCAATGAGTGACCCAGAACCACAGTGGGATTTAGCAGCAGAAAAATAACTTAAGAGAATTGTGCTATGCACACAAGGAAGATAAACTAGTCAAGCAATTTGTTACGAACAATGCCTTTAGCCCAAGGCATGGATGGATAACTTCTCTTCCTCCTGGCTTTATTTTTGTGCGTTGTTAGCAGTGAGTACTGCAATCTGCCCAGGGCTCCAGATTTTCGGTTCAGACTCCAGTCTCAAGAAAAAAGATCCATAATAAATAACTAAGAACTGACTGGCATCTTCACTGCCCTCAAATGTGCGCTGCCTAGGGCCTCCATAATGCGAAACACACTGAGTCCTCTTCTGCCAGCCTGTCTCTCAAAGTGCAGAGAAAATCTCTTACAATAAGAGAAGAAAACTTAATTTTTATATACATACATATATATAACAAAAAATTACTCATGATTCCCTAACTTCTTCTGGATTTCCCAAGATATTTTTATATTAATGCTTTAAACTGCAAGTCCCCCACACGAGGAAGCCCCCGCTACAGGCATTAAATAAATAGTAGGGAGCCTAATCCAAGCCTTGTTATGTGCTTTTACATAGTCTGCAGTAAGAGTTGGACCAGCTGCATAGTAAATAACTTTATAATGTTAGAGCAAACGCAGTTTTAAATGATTACCTGTCAGCCTCTCATTAGCGTCTGTGGCCAAGCAGAAACTTGACAAGGAAAGATGTGTCTTGCTAATGAAGGAACACGTCAGCACGCTGTGAGAAGCAGCAAGATTGCAGCAATGCTTTATCGACTCGAGATCATCTAGCACCTCTGAATTGCTTCCTTGTTGGTCGGTAAACCTGTTTTGAGTACTTGGAGGAGGGAATTATGTTGCATTCAGGAAACTCATTGCTTTTTACTTTGTCTGCTGGAGATGGTCATTTCCTGGATCAAACTGGTTAATCTCAAGGATTTCACTAGTAGTATGTGTTAACAAGAGGGCAGCGCCTTCAAACCTGGATGCGGTCCAGTCTTCTGTCCTTCTGCAATGTTTTGCTTTTGCTCTGGTATGAAAAGAAAAAGTAATCTGTAAAATGAAGTGAAGAAGGTTTACATCACTTTTGTTGCCGTTCTTGCATTTGAAGGTTGCCAAAAGGCAGTGGAGTCATCTCTGTTTTACTTGTAAAGGTGCATTTTTTCATTTAGTAACTCAGTCTTGTTTCTACAACCTCCTGGGACGGAGAGGTCACAATGCTGTATAAATGAAAGCTGAGTAATTGAGATGGTTTTCAATGTTTTTACATTTTACTAAAAAGTTTAATGTTTACTTAATGGCCTGTAAACACTCAGGAGAATACATCTTTGTTTAAAAATTCATGAACCTACTAAAGGCTTCAAACAACTGCTGGTCACCTGGGGGGACTCACAGCACTGCTGAGTCATTAATGTGCTCATGGAGAAGGAAGAAAACCATAATTTCTGCTAATTTCTGCCAAAACTAAGTCAACGTTAACTCACCTGTGAGCTCAGGGTAGAGAGTAGTAATGTCAATGTGAAAGTGTTGATGTCTGTGGATGGGAAGTGTTAGGATGTGTCCTTCCTGCGGATAAGTAATGCCCATTTAGGGCTTGGATTGCCAATCTGTGGGTGTTTGGGAGGTAAAACCCTTAGTTAATATTGCATGGTTGTAGAGGAGCAATTACGCACCTAAGGAAGAAGGCATTTCCTAATCTTTGTGATACATGGCTGCCAAAGGTCCCAGAATGTCATTTCAGCAGCACGCTCAAAGAAGGTGTCGTACAAGAGATTTGTGGAGACTTGTCTAGCAGCAAAGGGTTATTTTTGACTTGTATAAAACAAGCCCTGTGGAAAGTTGATGCTGGTGGGAAGGGGGCTGGCTTGAGGAGCTGCGTGTGGTTGTGAGCATGGCCCCGTTGGAGGAACATTGCAGAGGCTGAGGTTGTGTGTTTGAGCAGCAGACTGGAAGGATGGGTCCTTGGTTGGATGCAAGAAGCTTCTGGAGAGACATGTCAGTGCGGACTTGCTTTCTGAAGGCCAGAGTTCTCTGATGCTAACGGTTTGGTCTGTTTTCTATGCTGGGTCTGGCTGCACATCACAAGATCCATCTTTCATGACAGCCTTTTATATATAGCAGGTTGTTTTCCTAGAATAGCTGGAGCTTTGGAGAACACTGTCCAAATTTCTTCAGCGTGTGACTATTTTGATTCTAAATTAGTCATTTTGTAGGCAGACCCCAACGGCCACTTGCCTGGGTGACTCTAGCTCGGCTTGGTTTATTTTTCGTATACTAATTATTCCTGTGAGATTCAGTTTTGTGATTTCAGTTCAGCTGTTTAGGTATCTCGGTTGTGAAGACAAAGTAACATGTCATTTAAGTAAATTAGTATGTGAAAACTGTATGTCCTGAAGTGTCTGATTAATGCTTGCAGACGCCTTTGGAAGTCATGTGTTTGTGGCTGGAAGCTGGGCAGTGCGTGTGTGCTGCTGTCTTAAATATTTTCTACAGCAGAAGCTGGGGAAGAAACCGTAGATCCTACAGGAGGAAGGGGCATGGATGTGCATGTCCTCTTCACGCCTTCCTACCTCCCTTACAAGAAAGTCTTTTGCGTGGGAAGCTTGGTGCAAGTCTGGATTACTCTGGCCATTCAAAGATACTGAAATCTACTGTTAAAAAAACCCCACGTCTCATCCGGTGGTGAAGCTGAGGTTGCAGAAGGGCGATAGCAGGAATGGCGAGGGGCTGGAGGGAAGTGGTGCAAGTCCTTGGGGGATGGAAAGAAGGCACCGAGCGTAGGCTATGCCGTGGGTGCAGGGAGCAATGCAGAGCCCTGAGCCTATTGGATTTATTTCTGCAGGAGATGGTTTCCGGCCAGAGAGTGTGGACAGCTGGGTGCTTCAGCCCAGGCTGTGTGGTAGGGCTAGAAATTAGCTCTTGATGAAGTCCTGGAAATGAGGTGGCAAAGGGAATTAATCATTAGCAGAGCTGAGTGACAGATGTGCTGCATTCTTTATTGCTGTGAAACTTTGAGTTTGGTTGTCTTTCTACACAAACTGCCTCAACAGCCTGTGTTCAATGCAGGAGTGCCAGGTGGCACCGCCAGCCTGTACTTTGCTGGAGCTGGTAAAGCTCTGAGGAGAAGAGGATGGGGAAGGTGTTCCCAGTGGCTACAAAAAGTGATTAATCTTGTCAGATGACAACCCAAGGAATACCTAGTCCAAAGGACTGGGAACTTCTTGAATAATTTATGAATCACAAATGATTTATTTGGGGGTTTTCTCTGAAGAAAAGTCTAGATGAGTGTAATTTGAGGGGGAGGCATAAGCTGTACTAGGATGCATGAAGGACCCACACGTTTAGTGATGAGTGATCAAGTGGGATGAATTCTTGTAGGTTTTGAAGGCCAGAAAGGCCCACAGCCATGTTTTGTGTGGATGATCCGACCATGCAGACTTTAGTAGCCCTAAAACATCTCAGAACCTGCCTGATGACCTCTGCACCGAGACCCTGTTCAGATCCCCAGGCTGGCCATGCTTGCAGCTCCTCAGGGACTTCTCTAGGTCTTCTAGAGCCTCTGTCCCACATTCCTGTCTCTCCGGGAATGGGTTTTAAACCCACAGCTGCCTTCTGATGTGCTGTGGTAGTTTCCACTCGTTGGATGTCAACAGGACGTCCCCAGCTCTGCCGGGGGCAGCAGCGGTGCAGAGGCTCCCACAGAGCAAGCCCACAGCTGCTCAGGTTAGCAGGACAGCAGTGGGAGCAGATGGTGCGTGTGGAGCACGCGTTCGGCATTTGGTGCTGGACTGAAGACTGTTCCTCCAAGTCCAGCACTGCTGATATTTAGCTCAAGGTCTTCATCCAGCCTCCTGAGCCAAGCGGTGCTGTTTTCTTTGGGAAGTGATGTCTCAAGAGGACAAGCCATCTATGCGGGCAACCGTGGGATCTTGCCCTAATTATCCCTTTCTCCCCTTTCCTCTCCCACACACTTCAGCAGTTCCCATCGGGTAAGGAATACCAATTTATTCGTAATGACTTTTGCTTGATGTGACTGTTTCCACGGCCTTTATCTTATCTCTGCACTTCCAGAACATCAGCTTTGTCACACCTGTAATTTATTCTTAAGCTGTAATGTAGCTCTTGGAAAGATGCCCAGGTTTGACTTCAAGCAACGATGAATTCACAAAGTCCCTAAGCAAGTTGCTTCAATTGTAAGTTACCTCTGCTGCCTTAATTTGCCCAGCATCTTTTTTTTCTGCTTGGTATCTCATTCCATCTCCTTCTGCTAGGTTAAAGACTATTATCAGAGACTTCTTCCCAACCTGGTACTTGTAGATGAGGAGGCAGCTACATCTTCGTCTGAGTTTGGATAAACCGAGTATGACGAGTTTTCTGCCATTCTCACGAAAAGGCAGACTTTACAGAACTGAAATGCCCTCCACTCAGACCTGTGGTATTTGACACTGGTAACACATAGAGGTGAATCTCCCTTCCCCTATGTTTCCTGGCATAAACTGTCTGATAGGTAGGTTATCAGATAGCTTCCTGTTTTATAGTTGCATTGAAGAGACTCTGGAAGTCAGGGAACCTGTTTAACCTGATCCTATTTACCAGCTTTCTCTTTTACAAAAGGTGATTTCCTCTCTTTGTGTGTGTCCTTGTGCGTCAGCCACAACTTGCATGGGAAATAAACATATGCGTGTGGCTGCTTTGCCTCTTTGAGGAGCCTGGCAAGAGCCCATCTCCCAGCATGGCAGAGGATGCCGAGTGCAGAAAGTGATTAAATGTTTGTCTAGCAAGCAGAGAAGTGTGTTTAGCTGCCTGGAGGAAAAACAGGCTTGTGGGACTCGAGCTGAGCTCATTCATTTTCTGATCCCTGAACTAATCTAACTGAAAAAATGAAATGCAAAATGAGAGTAATTCTGCAGTGTCTGCAATTCCGTCTTGAATTGGCAAAGTCCAGGCAAGAGGCTCCAGGTGTGAAAAGAAGTCCCTGAGAAAAAAAAAGTGGTTTCCTATGGAGGCCTGGGGGGGCACCAAGATCTCGAGGCAAAACCGATCCATGGGGCAGGGAGCTGGGTTTAGGCTCCTCTGGGAAGGGCACGGGGGAGGCTCCAGTCCCCGAGGATACCAAAGGAGCAGAGCGGGCCAGGCGTGCCGCCTCCCTCCTGCAGCAAGGACCTTTCTAGAAGTTGCCTTTAACTAAGAGGCACTGCTAACGGGTTCGTGTTCCCTGCAGGGCTCTTCCGTGCTGCCTCCGCTGCTGTAGGGAGAGGTGGGGAAATGATTTGCCGCTGGCGAGCGTGGCAGCCCACCGAGCAGCCTCATTAGTCTGCATTTAACTTCTTGTCTTCCTCCTCCTCCCCTGTTTGTGTCTGGTGCCCACCTGTTGCAAGTTTGATTTAAATAAAAAAAAAAAAAAAAAAAAAAGATGAGGTTCCCTGTGCCCAGGAGAAGGGAGTGCGGACCCCTGGTCAGGGGTGCCATCAGTAAATATTGAGCATGGTTGGGAATTAATTAATAAGAACCCCTGGGTAGACTTGTTGGGCAGGAAATGCCAGCCTCAGAAGAGAGCCTAGTGTCACATTAAGGACACTTGTCAGCGTGTAGTAACTGTAGTAACTGACCGCACAAAAATAAACACGTTGCTAAATTGCTCATAAATCTTACCCTGGCCATGGGATCTGTTGGGTTCCAGCTCAAGCCAAGTGCCATCGGTTGAAGTGGGAAAAGGGCAGCAGGATGCTCTTTTCCCCTCAGGAGCGGCTGATGGTTTTGGGTTGAGCCTTTCTAAAGGTGACTTTCCACGCAGAGGTGATGGCATTCAAATCTCCTCTCCTCTTGGAGTGGATTGCCTTGCACCTAAGTTGAGGAAAGCATCTCCAGCATCTGAGCTAATGGGAAAGCTCTGGGATCTGTGGAAGAGGCTGAAGGAAGGACAAATGCAACTACTGAAATTGCCTCCCACTAATGCAGTGCCGGCAGTGTTTCAGCTAGTCGGTTAGGAGGAATGATTATGGAGATACTCGATTCTGACCAAGCGGGATTTATCGGAGTCAGCCTGCTGCTCTCTGTCAGCAACGGAGAAAAATTATGTTCTGCGCTGGGAGAGGAATTTGCAAACCCCGGTACAAAATGAGTAATAAGGGTAAATCAAGTGGAGATGCGCCGTGCTTACTCTGGGAACAGCAGAGCGAGCAGCGCAGCATTTAGTTCAGTTGGTAGTGTTAGATAAAATGCTGTATTTCATATGTAGGCATTTACTGGTATTTCCTTTATCTTTAGAAATACTCCTGGCTTTTGTAATCATGCTTCATTTTGGTGTTGCAACAGTATTATTGGGAAGAGAAAAAGCAGGGCAGATGTTGGGTTTCTTCTCGAACACTGCCCTCATGTTTCTCCCAGGTCTTGGGGGTAATTAGGGCCAAAGACCTGCCCAGTTTGCTGCAGCCTGGTTGGGTTATTCGAGGGCAAGGTGTCTGCCCGCAGCGTTCCTCGCCGCTGCTGCTGCCATGTCGGGAGCCTCCTGCATGTCCCTTTAGGGAAGTGCCCCTCTTACCACGCGAGCCCCCAGGCCTCCGCTTTCTGCAGGGAAAGCTTGGATTAGCTGTTTCTCCAAGCCTGCCTCTTCACCTTCAGTGCATCCTTTCTCCCTGTAGCTCCTGAAACAAGCCCAGAAGCGTTGGAGCCCTCTTACAGACACACCGCCCTTGGAGCTCTGCAACCAGCAGGTGCTCGTGGGAACAGGGGGAGCTTTCGCAAAGCGGGACAACCTCTCCGTGTGCTGTATTATAAATGCCTTTGTATTGGGTTGGAAAAAACGAGCTTTCCACTTTGCTTCTTCAGGAGCCGCGGTCAGCCCGTGGGCTGGTGTCCTCTCCCACCACCCCATATCTTCGGTCACCAGCGGTGCAGAAAGGAGACTTAAATGGCATGGGGAGATACTCGTCCTTTTCCACGCTTGTGGGAGATGGATTAAAATGATGGTTGCTTTTTTTTTGCCTCTACCAGAGAACTGTAATTAAATGTCCCTTTCTTTAATGTCTCCTATGGTAATTTGAGGCAACTTATTAAAGGCTCAATGACTGCGGCTGCTGCATAGCACTGCCTCCTCCTGCCCAGCACCCCGAGCAAGGTCAGGGGTCTGTTGTGAGAGATGCTGCACTGATAACAGCAAGATGTGACTCTTGCTTCAGTGACCTCCTTTTCAGTAGGTAGCTGGGATCTGCGAGACCCCAAAGGAGGCCTTTTTTTTTTTTTTTTTTTTTTTTTTTTTGGCAGAGATGTTCCCTGAAAAATAGGAATGAGAAGAATACCATATTTCTCTGATTGCTTTTAAAGAGGAAGGGTTAGCCATTGGAATTATTACACGTGCCTTTGCCAATCCATGCTCAGGCATGTTGATGGGATGGACAAAAAGAGAAGCAGCTTTGTTCAGTGAAACGGTGTTGCTCAGCAGGAAATTTCCTCTATGAAATTCTCCCCAAGCAAGGGCAGCAGCACAGAGATGAAGTGTCAACATGAAGCTTCAGCTGTGGAAAGGAAAATATATTACAGTTCTGAGGAGAAAATGAAAAGAAATCCAGCATGCTTTAACATGCATACTTTGCTGGGACTTCCACCACTCAGTCAGACTTCTTGTCCTTTGAAAAAATAAAAAATTGTAGTCAATTAAAAATCAAACTGTCCCATGTGTATGAGTTCAAGTGACTGGGCTGGGTTTTTTTAATGTTTACTTCATGCACTTACATGCACTTACTTATTAATTGAAATGCTAGTTATATTGAATGAGTCTTTAAAAATGCCCTGGCCTCACTATATCCCAGCAAATGTCACGGGAAAAGGACATTTAATTATGGCCTGCTTCAGGAAAAAAAAAAAATCAAGATTAAATTAATACTAATGTCTGTTTGAAAAATATAATAAATGTTAGACTAGGTGAGGAAGCATGAACAATTGTCTGCAGCTTTGCAGGATACTGCTTTTGCAAACTCGTGGAAAATTAAAACCCATTAGCGTCTCGAGTGCTTTGCAGAGGAGTTTTAGCAGAAGTTGTAGCTATTCCCCTGCCCTGCTGGAAGTGCCCTGGGCAGCTTGCCCCATGCTGCGAGCTCCGGGCGATGCCTGCCCTGGGCTTGATTAGCTGGAGCCTTCTTCTAACGGAGCCCCTGGTCGGGTAAAAGGTAGGTGGGCTGCTGCGGCGTTGTCCTCTGCGGGGAAGCAGGGGCTTGGCGGAGCTGCTGTGAAGGTGGGTGCTGGGCTGGGAGCCGGCAGCCTGGGGCAGCGTCAGTGGGTCGGGGTGCGAAGGGGAATGCAGGGGGTTTTAAACCCGGGTGAGAGGTGAGGCTGCAGGTTACGCGTGGCTTCTTGGCCACGGGGGACGGAGATTTCTTCCCTTCGCAAGCGCTGAAGCAAGTGCTGAAGCAATAAAACGTACTGAAACAGCCAACCCAGAATGCCTGTCAGCCTTTGGATGAGTTTATACAGGAGCTGATATGTAGCCAAAGTGGGAGGACTTTTACTGCCATTAGCAGATGTTGGTGGCTGCCACTCTAAAAATGAGCTCGGTTGTAAATCAGCTTTTCTACCTCTGCAGGATTATTTTTTTCTTTCTCTAGTTTTCACTTTTCTCAGAACAGCATCAAATTCTCCTCCATTCTCCTCTCCCTCCTCCCTCCTCTCTTGTGCCTCTGCCAAGGGCTAAAAATTCCCAGTTTCCGAATGTGAACGTCGAACTTCCAGCAAACCCTGGAGGCTGCAGTGCTCCGGACACAGAGGAGCCGCCAAGACCCAGGGGGGGCTGCAGCTCTGGCAGCAACTGCCCGGCCCCTCGGCAGCGCTGGCCCCCGCAGGACCAGCCCGCTCCCCCGGGTACCTCGGTCACAGAGGTATGGCCACAGCGGTGGGTGGAGATGTCCAGATGTTGGTTACAGCTTCTTCACACAGGCAGTACGTGTAGGTGGTGGTGGTTGAGGCGGGGGGCAGTTGCCTGGCTGGGTTAATGACTTGGATGCATCTTAGCGTAAGAGGTAAGTTAAAAAATATTCCTGCCAGCTGAAGAAAGGCATCGTCTGCTTGTCTCTGACTGCAAACTCCTACTGTTCCCAAAACTGCTCTGACTAGGCTGCGCGGGGACACTGCGGTTCAGCCCCACTGTCTTGAAGGAAGGAAGGAAGGAAGGAAGGACAGGCTTGCATGGCACCAAAAAAGCAATTTAACGGGACTTGGTTGTGCTCGGCGCTGGTCTTCTCGCTCTTGTGCACCCGCCGTGTCCTTGTGCTGACATCCCCAGTCCCCTCCCAGGCGCAATGAGCCCAGCCGGCCTCGCTCTGCAGCTTGGAGAACAGAGCTGCCATCTCCCCTTTTTCTGGATGTAGCTGATGAAGGGTTTCCTGTTTTTCTTATAGGTCTGGTCCCCCCTGGTAATCCCTTTGGAGGCATGAGGAGGGTGGAATTGCCCCCCAGCACCCAGAATAACACCTCATTATACATTTGTATGCTGGGCTGGGACTGTAGGCATCACTCCCACGAGGCAGATAAACTGGAGATCCCAGACCGAGCCAAATTGCTTTGGGCTCAGAGGTTTTTCTTCACAGCAATTTTTTTCCCCCCCTGAAACACTTAAACTCCTGATACTCAAGCTGTGGTTTGTTATCTGTTGTTGCCGTAGTTGTTATGCTATGACTGGCAGATAGACTTTTAGACAGGAGATCACATGGTTACTGGTTTATAATCTTTAAAAATGCTATTTTTGGACTCGAAGGACAATGATCCAAAATCAATATATATTTTCCCAGCATAAGCAGGCCTGTGCCAGCCTTGGCCTCTGAATCTGGCTTCCTTCAGTATATTCAGAAACATTAGCTTAGGGTTTTTTTATTCTGTCTCTCTTTCATTTTACTTTAGAGGTATCACTTTCTGCATTGTCTTCACCTACTACTGGGAACTGGGCTTTTATTTTGGTGGGGGGGGGGGGGTTTTTTTTTGGGCCCCCCCCCCCCCCCCCTTCTTTAGTTCTGCTTCTCTTTATTTTTTTCTCCACAAGCTCCTGCCCTATAATACGAATTTCCACTCAGTAAGGTAAGATGAATCCCACCCTGGTTTCAGATGATGGTGACCAACCAGCTCATGTGTAGATACCTGTGTTGTAAAGTCTCCCTTTTTATCTGATGGAGAAAAATATCCACTTCCAGGATACAACTCATCTTCTCCTAAGCTAGACCTAAGCTAGATCTCTAAACTAGCAGAGGCAAACTGCATCCTAGAGGTGCCTGTTCTCCTCCCGTAACCCACAAGGGACCCTGGACAGGCAGTGCAGATGCAGGCTTCCATACTGGACACCCTGAAAGTTGGGGAGATGAACCCAAACGCTGAAGCTTAAGATGTTTTCAGCCCTGGAAGAGGAACTCGTTACCTGAAACAAACTCTTCAGTATTTTGTTTTCCTCTGACGTCTAGCTTGCTTCTATCTACGATAGAAATTATTTTCCTACTGTGATAGCCAAGTTCAGCAATGAACACGGTTACATTTTCTTTTCAACCCTTTTATTGAAACTCTCTCTACCCACTCACAGAGGCGTTCAGTTTATAAGACACCTTCATGCTCATGCTGACATTTCACTCGCTGGGTTCCTTGGCTTCTTGAGAAATCCCCGCGAGCGGTTGCCCTCCTCATCTTTGTATCGAGGCCATCTGCTCCCTGCAGGGATGGACCTTTGGGGTTTCTTTCAAGGTATGTGTCTGTGGGTCCTCACCATGTTCTTGTAAATGCAGCAGAGTTGCAGAAGCCCATGCATATTTCGACACTGGATGGAAAACCCTTCGTGCAAATACGCCGGGCTTTGCAAACCTTCCCTCAGGTCTTCCAGTTCTGGCTCTGCATCCCTGGTCTCTGGAGCTGGGATTTGCTCGCTCGCTCCACTTTTGGTTTTTTGGCCAGGATTTGCAGCTGTGATCTACAGTAACGGTGAATCCTTGCTGTTTTTTTTTACCAGGCTCTTTTCCAGCTTTGGGTCTCTAACAGCCCTTACAATCTAGCCTTAAACTAGCCATTTCACTAGGCTACGGGTTTGATGTAAATCTCCCATCTCAGACCTCAGAAGCTTCTGTCTTTATATGAAAGCCATATCCCTCCAATTTTTTTTTTGTAAGACTGCAGTGTTGTTCTGTTTCTTTTCTAGTGTCGCCTAATAACCAGCTTTTCCCCTTAGCTGTAGACTATTGAGCAAGACTAATCCTATTGACTGTGAAAAATGATATTTGTTTTAAAGCCATGCTTTGCTTGTCTTCCTTTTGAGCATGTCTTCATAAAAATAAAATCTTGCATGAGCCTTTTTTGATGGTATTTCTGGTGCTAGGCACCTTCCTTCTCTTCCAAGTTCTCACAAGCAAGAGACAAGTGTTATAATCCATTATTTAATTTCATGTCTCGTTTCTCCTTTACCCCTGTCAGTTTTATCCACTTGATGCCCTGTGCTCTCAAAGCTCCATGTGTCAGTGGGTAACTTTCCTGTGATAAAGGGAAGAGATGATTTTTTTTGGAGGAAAAGCAGTGATTTTAGTAAGTCCCATTGCCTTGCTTTTGCCTAGAGCATCGAGCTTTGCAGCTGTAATACATCAGTGATGCAAATCCTGCCTGCAAATCTAGTATGGCTTTCCTGTGTCTGGTCCCAAACTGCAGCACAGGACTAACTAAGGCAACGCTGCCTCTGGGAGAGGAGATGAGCCTGTGGCATCCTGAGATATTTAGGTGCTTGAGAAGACCAGAACATTCCTCTCAAGAACCTCAGACCCGATTCTGCATTTCCAGAACTACAGGTACGCTGTTGTTTTGAAATGCCCCTTTTTTGGCAAACCCATTCTTACCTGGCCTACTGAAAACAATATACCTTGCAATGCTGGTATATGGTTTACCTCCCAGATGATTTCTGTGAGCTGCCCTCACGGGAATACAATGATTCAAGCCTGCCACTGGGTCCTCTGGTATACAAAATCCTGAAATGACAAATTAAGCTTTCAGAAACAGGCACAGTGTAATTCCAGAGCCACTATGGAGCGTTTTGCGTACATGCTGTTTCTCTGCCTGATCGCCCATCGTGGGTTATGATGGTTTTTCTTCCCCTCCCCTGTTATGTGCAGCGAAAAAATGGATTATTCTGAGCATTTGAACAGATAGTTGCAGCCCTCCTCATCCATGGGAAAGAGATGCTGTAATATTTATTAGTCTGTCAATAAGGATGCCTGCCGAGGAGAAAAAAGAGGTCTGAAATACAAACATGGAAAACAAACAAACATACATATATCTGATATATATTCCTCACAAACTAGCAAAGAGGAAGCAAATTGGTGTGTCCGTGGTCTACAGCTGGGTGGCTACAGTGAAAGCAAGAGGAACATTATCACCTAAACCCTCACAAAAACTGCAAATCAACATTTTCTGAGCTGAGCCGCTATAAAAGAGGCACCTCTGCATTCCATTTCTAAATTAATTCATATAAAAGCAAAAAACCTCAACCAACCCCAACCCACACATGCCAAAACCCTGACAAATATCCAGCCAGCTCCAGTTCGTGTTGCAGTGGAGATCATTGCTAATTTTTCTGTAGAATGACTTGGTGCCAGACTGTTACCCCGATGCTTTTTACTCGGGCTAGAAACGTCCTGCAGCTCCTTTCTTCCCCTCTCCAGGAGTGAGAAGGAGCGCTTTCCCCCCCTTTCCATGATTAATTGTTTCACATCCTGGAAAATGGAAGAGAAGGCAGCAGGTAAGGCGAAAACAGTAATTCCTTGTGACACCGGAGACAAGGTTATGGATGCATCAGCGGCCAAGCATTTCCTCATGTTTGTTAGCAACAAACCTGACTGTGTTGGTGGCTGTGTGTTGGATTAATGCTGAGTCTCGCGCTGTGTTAGCAGCGTGGATAACGTGAGGGGATTCTGGTGAGGATTTAATGAACAAAATCCTTCCGATAAACTGAATCTGAAGAGTATCTGCTCACTGTTACATGGTGAAACACTGGAAATGAAGGGTATAGGTACCTCCAACTGAATCACTGTGAATGCCATTTGATTTTGAGTGAAAGCTGGAGGCAGAGTACGTGATGATGACGTGAGCAGAGGTCCCAGCTTGGGCAGAGGGACGCACCGTGCCCATGTGCACCCACAAGAGACTCATGGATTTGGCATTGAAGCTCAGGCATCCATAGTGCTCTGCTCCAGCGACCCAGCCGAAGGCTGTCCACTGCCACCGTGGGCATCCGCTTGCAGTTTCCAAACCTAGCCTCACCCAGATAGCTCATGCCCTCTGGGACTGGTGGGGAAAAAACGGTGGAGAGCAATGGAGGTGCAGAGATCAGGGACCAGTCTGGTGGGGGAGTTAATGCTCCCTCCCCAAGAGAAAAGCACAGCTTAGTTCAGTGCTGGGGGCTGCAAATGTCAGAGGCTGGACCCACCTGGCTTTGGTGGGAACCAAGGGAGGGTTCATGACCAAGGAGAGAGGAGGAAGAAAACAGCAGAAAAAGGTAAAGCAGGAATTAAAGTAATAAAAGGAGAAAAGATGGAACAGATAGCAAAAGCAGAAGGAAGATCCTCTCTCCCACCTCTCCTGCGGTCCCTCTGGTGCCGCTCTTACCCCCGGCTGCATGGACACGCTCTCAGCTGCTGAGCTGCCTTTGCGCGGCTTGAGTAAACACAGCGTTTCAGAGTGGTAAAACAGCAAATGAGTACCTTGCGTGGGTTTGGGGTGGTTTTTTTTTTTGGAGTCAAGTTGCAGCCCCAACCTGGAGACCTTGGGGCTGGCAGGCGGCCGGCTCCTGGTGACAGCTCGCAAGAGCGTCTCAGGCCCCAGCAAGCACAGAGCTCCGGGTCTAGCTCAGTAAATTGAACTATTACTCGGAATTTGCACATCCCAACTTGAGATCCCCCGAGGCAGATAACCCTCCGCTGCTATCTGGAACAACAGCCAGGAGCCAGCCAGCTGACCAGCGGCATTAGCCTCCACCCTGCCTGGTTGCCCTTTGCAAAGGGAGCCCACGGGGGACTCTACCAAACAGCCCCAGCCAAAAGGCTTTCAGCTGTGACTTGAGATGCAGCCAGATGTGTCGGTGACTGTTGCCAACGAGAGTGACTTCACGACCTGGATCGAGCGGTGCTTGCTTCACAGGGGAGAGTGGTGCACAGTGGTCCACAGGTCCCGAGCACGTCAGGGTTAGCCGGCGGCAGCGAGGTCTCTTGTTACTAGCTCCTGGACAGCTTGGCAGTCTGCGGGTAAGTCTCCTGCCAAACGATGATCTACAGCTTATCGCAATGCGTGCGGTACAGAGTGCTATTGGGCTGGATCTGGCCTTCACAGGGAATGCAAAATGGGTATTTTAAAGGAACTTCTCTCGGTGTTCATCCAGCACATCCTTTGGGTATGGAGAATACCTGCACCTATTCTACCTAGAGAACAGGTAGAGTTCTGTAGTGAAGTAGGGTGGGATGGAAGGAGTGTGCTCTTATAAGAGCAAAATGTCAGTTTTACACAGTAAAGACAATTCTGTGCGAATAACAAGTGCCACCATGACACATCATAAGGTACTCGTTGCTCATTTGGGTTCTCCAAATATTGCCTGCAGTGGGAGAGAATGCAGATAGGAGGTAGGAAAGGGAAATCAGATTCTTATTATCTGTGAGCCTGAAATGCATAATAGAGATACTGCTTTTTCCCCTCCTGTATCTATACACAATTTTAGCTAAGCCACTGTTTATTTTCGTGCATTTGTGGAGTATCTGTAACTTCTGGAGTGCTCTTTCCCTCTGCCTGCGTAACAGAAATTTTAAGTGATTTTAAGCGAGACGGCCTGTAAGTGAAATGCTAAAGCAGTGCTCGAGCTGACTACGTTTCATTTGGGTGTCTTTCACTTCCCAGTTCTGGACCACCAGCCAACTGTGAATCGGGTTCCAGATAAGCAGCTAGAAACAACAAGCTATTGCAGGCAGCTTCCCCTGCCCTCGTGCTGCAGGTCTCAGATCAGAAGGTCCCAATAAATGCATTTGGTAACTTTACACATTAGGGTGCTGCGCTCTGAGGCACTCGCTCTTCGGCCCAGGCAGGAATCCCTTGTCTGCCGTTAGTGTCTGCAACCCTGGGAGTGATTGTGTGTGTTTTTAACCTGGATGGCTGCGTTGCTGTGCTGTGCGTGATGCCATATAACCTCACAAGTAGGAATCGACCTGAGCAGCCTAATTCATAGGCATGATTAGCTGAGGTCATTAAAGTTTCCTTGGTTTTGAAGCTACTACGCTGTGAGCTTTTAGAGGGAAGTTTCAATTCTGCTCTACCTAACCAGGCAACGCTCAGTTTTGTTCATCCTGAGGTTGAGGGATGATTTTGTTTTCTTTCACATAAGCTTTATCTCCTCGTTTTTAGAGACAGTAACGGGAAATAAAAAATGAGCATGGCAAAAGGTGGCAGGCCTGTTTTCCGCTGAGATGTGGGTAGTGCTAGGAATTGGTGAGGGACGGAGGTGCCAAGAAAGGCAGGGGTAGAGGGCTCTTGCAATGGCAGGAGCGGCAGGACGGAGCTGGGGAGTGGCCTGGGCAGGAGGAGGTGGCAACGGAGGGCTGTGACATTTCCTAGGGGTCACCATGTGGTATTTAGAGAGCGAAGGATGTATTGAAGCGGCTCCCAGGCCAAAAAGGAGGCAGGTAAAGCTGCCCGAGGACAGAAAAACAGCCATCCTACTCCCCTATTTTTGATGAAGAAGAACAATGTGTGTGCTGAAGCCCTGCAGGCTGGAAGGTGGCATGTTATGTTTAAGACCAGAGGTAACTTCATTAGAGCTGTTATATTTAGCCTGTCCTATAAAGGCTCCTATTTCTATGGAATATTACATAGAAACTGTTACTATGTACAACACACTAGAAGAATGTGGCTTCTGTCCCACAGAGCTCACAATCTGCCTCTGAAAATTAACTTCGCTGACAAAGGTTAAATGGCAAAAGGTAGAATATTCGAATCTGTGAATTATCAAATACATGGATGGTGAACTCCGAGAGAGGAGTGGGCCTAGCTGGGAGTTGGAGTCTCCTGTGCTGGCGTGACCATAGCTCTGAGGCGGTGAAGGCTCCCGTCGGCAGCAAGGAGCAGAGCTGGACTGGGGGCCCTGCAGAGGGTACCAGTTTTATACAGAAAAGGAGGAGACCTGGGGGAAGGGTGACGGTGACCGGCTCTGCCCAAGCTTTGATGACATTTTCAGATGTCGAGTGAGATTAAATCCCAGCCTGCCTGGATGTTACCAGTGGTTGGACATGGGAACAGGTCACCCAGAGAGGACGTAGCATCTCTACCCAAGGACATATACAAAGCCTGACCCAGCAACCTGGTCTGGCTGAGCCTGCCCTGGGCAGGGGGTGGACCCACAGGCTCCAGAGGTCCCTGCCAGCCTCAGCCACGCTCATACTGCAAATCATCCGGTCCCACTGCTCCTCTTGCTCCCTTCTCCGGCTTGGACACACAGCTAGTGCATTGTAGCCTTGTTGTAAAGCTTGAGGAGGATGACCTGAGCCCCCTAAATGCCAAGGAAAGTGGAAACAGGCCTGGCCAGGGTGTGCTGGGAGGCCAGAGGGTTAAATTTGAGAAGCGTGTGCCTTTGAAACCGGCACTGAAACTCATCGCAGCTCTCTGCTCCCCACGGAAGGTGTGCAGCTGCTGCTTCCCCTCGCGCCCTGGCCCCGCACCCTGGGGACGCCCCGGAGCCCCCTCCCGCCCGCCCAGCCTCCACCCAAACCTCAGGCCCTCTCTCCCCAAAGACAGTCTGAAAGTGCTGGGGGGACCCATGGGACGAACTCCGGGCTCAGGCTGGGGCAGAGCAGGCCCCCAGGAGCTGCGCACCCCTGAGGAGGTGGAGGCACTGAAGCATCCACCCACCTAAATGAGTGCAACACCTGTGCTCTGGGGCGGAGGGAAGAGCCTGATGGAGGGAGCTGCTCTCTGGGCTCTTCCTACCAGAGGGGAAAGGAGTTCCCTGGGAGAAACCACAAGCCCTTTGGAGGCCTCTGGCAGGGATGATGCTCCGGGGAGGGTCCATGCGCAGGGCTCAGGTAGCTGCTTTCTGCCCTCCAGCGCTTTTGGACCATAAGGTGCCTCCAGGCTTCGTGCAGAAAGCAAGGGCTGGGAGACCACCTTCGGCAGGGGCTCGGCAAACGCTGCCGCGCGTCACACCTTGCTGGGGAGAGGGCTGTGGGTGGCTTGCTTTTAAAAAGCGAGCACGCATCGCCTGGACAGCTGCGAGCTGAAGCAGTGCCCTGGTCTGCTCACCGGAGGATGGCTGGGTGGGCTGGCAGTCTTCCTCACGTCCCGTGGGAGCTGTGACGGGATCCCGCCAGCCTCTGTGCAGAGGGGACGCAGGCTGCCCTGGTGTCTCTGAAGGGGGGGCTTTTGGGAAGCCTTCAGCATTGATGGCACCGGGGAGAGAGGTGTACGACTCCAAGACCGATCTCTAGAAACAGGGGGCCATGCTTTAGCTAAGTAAAAGTTGCTCCCATTGCTCGGCCGAGGTAGGAGCGCACTGACGGAGGCATCACTGCTGTTTTGGCAGCGTGTCGCTGCTCAGTCCAGGCAGCGGGTGGGGAGGAGCCATTCAAGGTGTCAAATGATAGCAAGGAGCTAAGAAAAACTGCAGGGAAATTATTAACCTCAGCTATAAATACTCTGTTAAATTGCCGTAAACTGCGTGCAGTGGTTAGCATAAGACGCTGCAAACAAATGGTCACTCATTCAACTACTGAGCAGGGCTCCTAAACCACAATTAACATAAAAATGCTCTGCCTCAGGAAGCCAGAGTTTTATCCTATTGTTTTTCTATTCAGAGCAGTATTACAATGCTGGAATATGCCTCAGCAGCTTTTTAGGTCTTTCCCATAATACAGAGCAGGTGCTTTCAGGCTGTGTTAGAAAAAGCAGCTGCCTGGTAGTGCGTCCCCAGCAGAATCTGAATATTGGGGAGGGAAACGCCTCTGCTAGCAGGGTACCGATAAACGAGGGGGTTTCACATTTTACTTGCTGAAAGGAAGAGGTTTGGAGAATTGGTTGCACACTGTTTTCCACCTGGGCCATCATGGTGCTGGGAGCCCTAATGAAAGGTGACCCAGAGGAAGAAAGCCCAGTTGGGAGAGGCTCAGGGCTTTGTCCCTTGTGGAAGTGGAGCCGTACACCCGGCAGCAGAGCAGCAGCACATTAAGCTGTCACCAGTGATATGTGTATCCAGCAGCGGGAGATGCCAGGGATTTCTGAGCTGGTAACCTTGAGTCTGGATGACTGATTTTGTTACCCCTCTCAAAAATCTGTCTTTTTTCAAGTCCCCCCTAAAATCAGTCAGGTTTTGGTCATCAGTACCTGGAACATGCTACAGACCAGTACAATTCTCTGCTTTAGCTTAATACTTTGAGTTTTCGATGTCCCTGCTGTAGACTGTGGTCACCTACCTAGTAATTAGAAGGTGGATTTTCGAAGCATGGACATTAAACAGAAGCCTCCTCAGATTCAGTTTCCTACTGTATATTTATCCAGTAGATTTGCACAGTGAGTGGGATGCCCGCTTGGCATATTTTATACCGAGAAGCACCTTTTCTGAGAGGAACCTTCTTCAGTTGATTTCCAGCAAGTATCTGAATGCACCCAGATTTGAGGAGGTCTTGATTTATTTCTGTCGACACTTGGTTAGCTGGCAGCTCCAGGCTTTGCATGGAAAAGCGCCTCATCCTGAAAATGATTGTTTTAATTTCACTCTCACGCTAAAGGTAGAGGATATTAGAAACCAAAGTCTTAATGGCTCATGATGAAATATGGAATAGCAACTACCCATTACATTTGTTATTGTCTCTTTCTTCTGTAAATCAATATAATTGAATTTCTCCTAACTTCTCCAGTATTGCATACAGCCACGCGCAATCACAGGGGACACTGCACAAAGATGAATAAGCACAATGCCATTTTAAATGAGCAAAGCACCCAGTAGCCTCTCCGTGAGATTTGTTTTGCAGCACACTCACGTTCTCCGGAGCTGGCCTGGCTCTGTCCTAAGGGGAAGACTCCTTTCCCTGCAGCAGCTGGGACTTTCTGCAATATTTAGAAGTAGCGCATGGATTTCTCACTGCCGGGATTGTCTCCATCTCAGGAGTGGACGAGACCCTCTGCTGAAGAGAATTTTCAGTGTCAGTGAATTGATTCCCAACTGAAGCGTGTCTCTGCCTCATTTTCCCCAGCTGTGTGACTTCGCCAGCTACCTGGCTTCTCATCTGACTTTATTAATTTCTTCTCGTTTGCCCAAGATTCCTGTTTTTTAAACGGAGAAAAATCAAGCGCTAAGGCCCTTTCTGCTGTTCCTGCTACACAGCTGGCACATCTACCGGCCCCCTTCCCCCGCCCTCTCCCCAGGGCAGCCCCCGTGTGATAGCACTCGCTGTGCTTCCCCTCCCTGCCTGTCAGGGAGCTTACCAGAAGGGGGGCTGCTTGCCCATTTTACAGACGAGGGAAACTGAGGCAGGGAGCCAGGCATCTGGTACGGGATCATCGGGAGGCAAAGGTGGTGCTGGAAGTAGAGACTGTGTTTCCTGAGCTGTAGGTCTGCGCTCTCACCTCTGTCGCTTCTTTCTCGGGTGCCTTTTACCCATGTTAGTGGCGGGCCGGAGGCAGGGGAGGCGCAGAGGCTCACGGTGGGCACAGCTCCTCCAGCCTGCTGAAAGGCCTTGGTGCAGGAGCAGGCCCCCTCATCCACCCCAGGGAGAAGCCAGGTTTTGCGCGTCGCTGCGTGCGTTTGTAATTGCCCAAAAGCTCCTGAGGGACCCCAGGAGAAAGCAAACAGCGTCTTGCATGCTGGGAATTCCCCAGACGGGGTCCAAAGCTATGAGCTACGATGCTAGTGTTCCGCTTTCCTCACCGTCTTCACAGCAAGGCTGCGGGTCCTCGCCTGTCCCTGCCGCTCCTGCCCGCTAAGGCTGCCCGCAGCCAGCTCATTTCTTCCTATCGGGACAGCGCACACCTCCCTTAAGTAACAGCAGTTAGAGACCGAAGCAGCTTTTGATCTTGAGCTAGTCTTCGCTGAGGTGCAGGGCAAATCCGTTCGGATTTGGAGCACCAGTCCGCACTTGAGCACCGTAAACCGTTCAGACCACCTCTGAAGCGGAGCCTGTAGCCGAGCCTCATCTTTAGTCACAGCAGCGACGGAGGTGGGAACCTTTGCGCTTGGCAAACACGGCTGGGGCCCGCAGGAACCTGCCCCAGGCGCGGGGCAGAGCCGCTCTTGCGAGGTCCGGCTCCCCTCCGCCGCCGGCTGCGGGGTCAGCCTTGCGGGGTGCTCGGGGGTGCTGCCCTGCAGGAGAGGCAGCGGCGACGGGGCAGGTAAAGCTCAGATTTGCAGAGCATCGGCGGAGAATCCGGCCCTGCATTTCGCTGGGCTGCAGTCACGCCAGCCTTTTGGGGGGGTTAACCACGCTGCTGGGGCGTGCGCCCTGCATGCGTGGCCGGTGACGCCACTGCCTCCAGATATGGCTGCGTATTGAAACGGGCACATCCTCCAGCTGGCACGGATTACAGCCAGCACCCGTGGAGAGGGCTTCCCGATCCCCACCCGGTGCAGAAGGGCTTTACGCGCTCAGCACGCCCGGGGCGAGGGCACAGACTCTTCTGGCTCACTGCGAAGCAGTCTAGTATGCTTATCAGTCGTTAACCTCCTCCCCCACCACCAAGAAACCCCCTAAAAATCCAAAACTACCATAAAAATGTGTTGGCAGAATAGAGGCGAGTCATGCAGTGATATTTGGAAAACACAATCTTGTTTTCAAAATAGATTAATGAAGGGTTTGGTGCCGGGGAGTCTGCCCTCCCCAGCCCCCCCTTAGAAAAGCATTACAGGCAGGTCTGCAGTCCAGCAGTATAACTTCCTAAAAAATAAATAAAAGACTAGCTAATAATAACAGCGCCGCTACTATTACTACTAATAGCGTGCTTCAGGCTGGCAATGTCTGCACTTTTACGAGCCTGCTCTGAATGAGAGGAGCCAGGGAACGGGGAGGTCACAAGCCCAATTAACTGGGCTCCATCCTGGCAGGGGCAGTGGCGTTGCCTGATGGAAACTTAATGGCGAGGTTAAATGGCTGCCCCACCGGATCCTAATGCAGTCCACGCTGCTCTGAACGGGAGCTAATTTGACAAATCTGAGGCTTTTCCCTCGCATCTTGCTGGAGGCCAGGCTCTGGTCTCGCCCCGCAGAGCTGCGCCGGCTGGAGGTGTGATGAGATGCAGTAGCAGCATGAGAGAATCGTGTCGGAAAAAAAGCCCCGTGGATATGCCCCTAGCAGCTTTTTTCCTACTAGGGCTTGTTTGGGGTAAGGGGAGCAGAGGAGAGGTTGGGTACATTTATCTGGCAGAAATTCACTTTTGAAGATGACTGGCACACGCACCCAGACCGCTTGGCCTGGGTATAGCCTGATCTAGTTATCCTGGTAAAACCCTGCCAGCGCAGCTCCAGCCCCTACCCAAAATGTTCCTGGCTGCCCCAGCATCGTTTTATTCTGTGGCACAATCTGACTGGTCGGAGCACAAGCGCTGCTTGGGGGGACCGATGCCGCGTCCTGTCGTGAAGGATTTTTGCAGCGGTTCCTGGGGACGCAGGGCAGAGCGGGGCTGTCGGCGGCAGCCGGGGGCCGGGGGATTGCAGTCACATGCTGCTACTGCAGGGCTGGAGGAGAATTAGTAAAATTTGCTGCAGGATTCCCACACCCTTGCAGCAGAGACTGGCACTGCATCCCGGGGGCTTCTGATTCAGCTTTTTCTCCCCTTGGTCTCGATTGCCAGCAGTACGTTTTTATCAGATACTACGGACTATAAAGTGATTTTCCTAAAAGCCGCTATTCAGAGCAATTTGCCCCCAACCAATGCTATTATTTAATGAAATCAATACACGGTGTTGTTACGTGTTATGTTGTTTGCAAGCTATAAGCTTTCAAGCTAGGCATTGGATCAACATTATTCAAAGCCTTTTCAGTTTTCCATGCCTGCCAACTTACATGTTGATTGTGGTGTTTTGCCCAAACAGCATCAACCTGCTAAACCATGGGAAAAAATTTAGGCATGTTAACAAGAAGGATTAGAGTCTGTCATCAGGATTTACCTGCATGTCAGCAGAGATGTGGCTGCATATACTTTGTTTTTCCTATCTGTTGCTCAGTTTGCTTGCATGCATGTGTAGCTACAGCACAGCCTCCTTCCGGGCGCTGTCAGACTGCACCACACGCTCTTTGCTAAAATGAAAGCCAAGGTGCGAGCCTGCAGAGGCACTAGAAGTTGCATCTGGGCTGTGCCAAGTCTCCCTGAGTTCTCTGCTGTGCCAAAGCTTCGCAATCAAAGCTGTTAACGCTGTCAGCGCGCCCTCACCCAGGGAAACCCACCTCGGTCACCGCAGCAAGGCTGGACTACGGCTGCTGCTACACCAGCCCCCAGCTTCCCCTCCTCGAGCTCTCTTTTAAACTGTAATTTTGCAGTTGCATTAGCGCAGAGTTTGGTATTGAGCTTCTCTCCTTTTTTCATAGGCGGAAGGTGGGAGGGCAAATGAGATCTGCTTAATAACGCTATTGATGAAACGGTCCCAGCTCCCCCACGAAGTTCACCGCTCATTAAAGCGAACAGGCTGCAGCTACGCTTTTGGCTGTTTGCTTCTTTCAGCATTGCCCCACAGACCAAACGGCAGCACTGCAGCTCTTGTCGCTGACACGGTATCTTCTTTTGCACAAAGATCATTCAAAGCATTTTCCTTTGAAACAAAAGCTCTGTAGTTAGCAAGGAGATCTGAGGAGACACTGTCAGGTTAGGGGCTCAGTGAGGTGATGAGTGACTGAGTGAATGAATTGACTTGCAGCATACATCTGCTTCTCCCACAGCTCCTCTGGACTTGTTTACATGAGACACTTTGGCTTTATCCGCCTGGGGAGATAGCAGTACGTCCCTTCCCTTCCTTTCTCTTCCCGGGCAGAGTCGAAACTCTGCGTGTAGGTGGTAGTGGGAGAAAGTGGGGCTGGAGAAGGGGGACAGAGGAGACAGATGCTATCAGAGGTGCAATGGCCCGTTCTTCTGTTTCGCCAGCGTCGTTATATTGGTCGAAGCAACGGCTTTTTACCCTTCTCTTGCCAAAAAATAGCTGTGCTGGCAAATGTCCCAGTGCTGATGCAGTCGTATCACTTCAAAAGGACTTTGCTGGCACTATTTGCTCTCTCTCAAGAGCCAGTCTGAGATATTCCAGCTGAAGGACGTTGCAATAAGCTGCATTTCTGTAAGGGTGTTCGCTGGGAGATGTGACCTGTAGCTGGGGAAGGTGGGGATGCTCAGGAAGGACAAGATCCTTTTAAAAACAAGAATCAACCACTTGCAAATGTATATGCATTCCTGCTGCCAAAAAAAGAGAAGAAACAAACCCCAGGTTTTTGGGGTGCTCCCCCGCGTGCTTTTTGAACCTCTGCAGTTACTGTGAGAGCCAGACAAGCACAAGCAGGAGGGAGCGAGTAGTTTTATCTTCATGAGAACGGCTAAACCACAGAGACCAAGGGCTTTGTCAGAGGAGCTCCAGGAGGTCCCGTGGTGGCAGTTTCAAGCCTGATTGTCTCTATCTGACCACCCCAGCCTTTGCTGGACGTTACTGCCTGTGTAGCCATGAATGCGAGTCCCTATCTCGGTTGTGAACATTCCCCCGGGCATTAGTGGGTCAGCAGGAAAAAACAGCAGTAGTTACTCACCCACTTAGGGGTGTCCCATTTGAGGTGTGTGACACACACGTTTTGCTGTGCTGTGCTCTCGTTCAGCACGCAGGAGTTGAGAACTTCCCATGGCAAGAAGGTGTAGGCAGCACACGTCCTGCTGCCCTGCCCTCAGTTCCTGCAGAGGGCCAGGGAGCCGCAGGAAAGGGGGCTGTGACTGGGGCTAAACGGTTATATAAGAAAGAGAGATTATGTGCTCATATTATCACTCTGTCGTCCTCTGATTTTGATTGCATTTGACCAAATTAGACAAAATTTCGGGGAACCTCAGAATTATGTGTCTCCTTCAGTTCCATGAATATGTAGACTTGTCATCGCTCCTAGGACAGGGATGGGGCAGCAACTCATCTTTCCCTGGGTATCTGGGAAGAATCCAACCTCACCTTTAAGGTGTTGTTTGTAGAAAACAAACTTAATTTATTTTGCTGTGCACAGTATTACTTGTTTCTTTGATTGATTGTACTTGTTTGTTTTACTGTATGAAGATCCCAAGTAGGGCTCCATGATGCTGAGACTCAGGGTTTGTTTAAAGCCCGAGGGCAGGACAGCCTCGTCGATGTCTGTGTTGGACCTCATCATGGCACGTCACATTGGGAGGTGAGGGGTGAACAGTGGAGCAGCTGCTCTTCAGGTGTCCCCTATGGACAAGTCTTTCAAGAGAGCCGCTGGTACAGCCTGAAGATGCTGACCAGCGCTGATGGTCTGCAGCATGAATAATCAGGTGATAAAGACCAAGATGTCCCTGGCACTCGTCAGGGCTGGTTTGTCTGCCTATGCTAAAATCCAGTGCAGCGAGTTTCAGAGAGACCCCTACCTGGACCTGGACCTGGACCTGCCACTTTGCTTGGTGGGTAACTCCATTGAGTGGAAAGGTAACAACAACCTGGATATGCCTGGGAAAGGACCCTAATGAAGTCAAATTTGGATGACTGGTTGGTAGAGATGGGGGTGATGACAGACTGTACTTTCCTTCTTGCATCTCAGGAGGATGGGTGCGAGAGCTTGAGACACGGTTCATGCCAAGGTACCGAGATACTTCAGGATTGTGCTCAAAGCTGGAGTTTATGTGCTGCCGCTGCAAACCAGTGTCAGCACTGACAGTTCCACTGGTGCTGATGGTGCTCAGCAGGTATTTCAGGGCTGTGATACGGGAGTGAGGCAGGGCAGCGCAGACCGAGTCTCACACAGACACATGTACTTCTGGCACGGGGTGAATGTGCCTCTGAGGCTTGCAGGGCTGGCTCGGGTGTTGCAGGACCAGCTGGTTGCTGAATCACAGGGGCCAGGGCTGGGAAGGGATTTTTGAAATCCATCTGCCTGCCATCAGTGATACCAACGGCACTATCGCTAGCAGCAGTGGTATAGGATAGTCCTTTCCTTGTCGCCAGATGATAACGGAATGTTCCAAGCCCCTCTCTTATTGGTATTACGAATAAATGTACGCCAAGCTCTCTGGACTCTGAGCTCTTCATGAACTTTAGATCCTATTTCTGACCTGGTTCAGCCATCAATGGCTGGTAAGTGCTTCTGCTTGGAGCAAAGTCTGATCTCCATGAGCTGAAACAGTCCAGAGCACGCATGTGCTACATGGGTGGAGTGCAACCCTATTTACCTGAGCACACTTCTGCGGGCTCTGAAGATATAACTCGTTTCTCTCCTTGCTTCAGGATATAGACAAAGGAAAAGAGAGGGGCCAAGTCCATGTCCTCTGGATCCTGGAGGAATTGCTTGGCAGACAAGCAATGGATGAGGTACTCACGTGGGAGCACAACCTCTGAGCTCCTGGCAACAGAAAGAAGGAGAGGGAGAAGTGGGGAGCTCTTCCCCATGATCTCAAGGGACCAAAGGGAAGGGCTCAGCCTGAAGATGCTGGTATGGGCAGTCCCCTAGGCATGGGCTCTTACCCAGGCAAAAGGGATGAATTCCTTTTTAGATACCGAAATTAAGAAAAGACACCCCCCCAAAAAAAATAAAGGTCTTTTTTACACAGGAACTGTAAAGTAAAAAAAAAAAAATCCATTCAAAAAACAAATCAAGCCACAAGCCCCAAGGTGGGAGTTATGATAGAAGCTGTTTTCCTTTAGTAACATTCATGGCAGAATTCACTGTACTGCAGTGTAATGTCACAGCACATAGTACATTGGCATGAATTACATTTTAGGCAGAAATAAAACTTGTAGTCTTGAATGTCTTTTAAATTCATCCTTTGTTTTTGTGCCAGGGGTTTTCTAATTTTTTTATGTCATCTCCTGCTTTCCTTAACAGAAGTAGAAAAATCCAGCTCGATGGCAGAGGGAGGTGTATGTACCTTCATTAAATGAGAAAAACCCATTACGCAGAGGTAACGCTCTGACCCCCAGCGCAAATTGTCAGCCTTTGCTAATGCTTAAAGGATGCTACCCACTTCAGCATCACACTACTTTTACCACAAATAATTAAAATGTCTCTATTTTTCTAGCGTGTTCACTGGGTAAATTTAAGGATGTGCTCTGTATAATCAGTTTTGCTGCTACTTTCACGTAAAATCAGCTATTTTCTTTCCCTTGTAGTTCTGGGTGGCTCTTTTCTAGAGTAAGAAGGAAGCTCAAAAGGAAACTTCAGTTATATATCCAGAAAAGCATTCAGTGGAGGGAAAAGGGCCAGGTGTAGCACATGAAATTGTCTGTATTTTCTAACACCTTCCCAACATCAGGCTGAAAATGTCCCATGAAATTCACATGCATCTTAAAATAAAAGGGGAAAAAACCCCACACAACCAGAAGATTTTCCTGCCTTTGTTCAGACTCCGGTCAGGTCAAAGAACTGCCTATTTGCACTGTTCATGCTAATTATTTTCCCTGAAACAAAACCTGCATAAAACAACGCTGGGAATATTTTTTTCTTTGGGCTGGCTTTTGTGGTGAGCATTGTGTTTGCCTCTATAGCACACTTTTCCGTTTGTTTTCATGTGCTTTCATAACTCCTACCAAAAAACCCAGACTTTTGAAGGATAACTTAGAACCAAACCATACTTACTTTAACAGTATTTTTCATGGTAGAAGTAATATGCACAGCTCATCCACTGATGCAGTCTTGTGGCTCGAAAGGTGTTTGTTGTATTATCTCACTTAGACAATTTTGTAGGCACTGGTGGACACGGCTTTGAAATAGTCAATAAAGTAAGGTGAAAACCTGAATTATCTTTGTTTTCACACATTTTTGGAATACTGATGGAAAACTCAAGTAGCAATGCGAAGAGAAGTATTGTATGTGCGCATTTAGCCCTAAAGACTCATCTCAGTTCAGCTCCATGGAGCCCACAGAAGCGGTTATGAGACCAAATGTTTTTCTCACTCATTAGACGGCACTGACCCGCATATCCTTCTGTACAGAAGAATGTTGGGATTGATGTAGATACGAGACCACTTTGTGACGGGAGCTCTGATCTTACACCTGGTGCTGCGGTGCGTGCGTGCTGCGGGGCCGCAAAGCAGACCCTCGGGGTGCGAGCTGTACGGAAGCCGCACAGCCAAGAGGCACGACTGCACATACCCATTAGCCACCAGGAGAAGGGGTGAATTCCTGGTCCCACTGAAGCTGGTAGGAGTTTTCTCATCGACTTCAGTGTGTTTTACTTTGACGGTCTGCTTCTTTGGCTCCAAAACACACATTTTTATCTCTTGAGCAAAAAGAGAGTTCCTGCAGCTGTCAGTTGTAGTAAGTCTCTTCAAGTCAGTCACCGGGGAGCAACTTCACTCATTTGTACACACAAAGCCGGTGTAATGCAGGGATGTAAAAAAGCGACCGTGGCCGGCACCTGCCGACAGGCGGAAAAAGTCAGTGCTCATTGACTTCGGAGCGGCAGTTCTGTATTGACTTCCAAAGAGTTTTCCCTGCGTGAAAACGGTGGGGTTTAGCCTGGAAAATGCCAGAGCCGGCTAAAGGAAAGTGCAATTACAGCTGCTGATTATAGATGAGGAGTGTCTGTCAGGATCCCCCTTCCTTCCCTCTCCAGCCCAGAGGAGTTGCTTGGACTGGAAAGCAACCAGCATGTGGAGTATGACATGGGTTTAAACTTCAAGTGTCTTTTAAAGGTGGCCAGTTGTAACCCTTCATAGAGAGATGCCACAAGCCCTGTTCCTTTTTTTTTTTTTTAAAAAAAAGGTGAACTTTACTTTTCCTTGGAACAATTGAGTATGGTGGCTTTTTAAGGAAATTCAGCCCAGATTTCTTTCTGCATTTTTGAATGATAACTAAACTAATATGGCTGGCAGTGAGAGGGCTGCTACTGAGTCGAAGGACAGCAAAGGTTCCTGTGCGTGCCAGCAAAGCTCCCCTTGGGCTGAGTATGGTGTGGCAAAAAGAGTTCCATATGGTCCTATATATCTATGTGTGTGTGTGTGTATAGAGAGGGAGAGATATTCTCATGTGTGTATATATACCTATATGCAGACAGGAGTTTTTAAAAACAAAAAAATAAACTCAAGGAAATAAAACACTTATCAGACCGCAAAGGGCTCCGCTCATTCAAAAATATTTTTATTTTGAAATATTCTATTATTTAAAAAAATATTTCCCATGAGGTCAAGACTCAGGAGTATCATCTCAATAGACTGTTTATTTTTTAGGAGTGCAGAGGGGACGGAGGGCAAGGTTAAGTTATCAGAAATATCAACAGGCTACGTGAGCATCACGGCAAGCATCTGAAGAGTGGATTGAATTTTATGCTGGGTTCATGGTTTGGTGAAGTGTTTTCGCCAGTGCTATGACGAAAACCCGTCCCTCTGTCCATATTTTGAATGTGGGACAGAAAGAGCTCTATGAGTGTTTCTTGTCAACAGGGATGAATTCTGGTCTGAGGACAGGGAATTTTTTTCTAGCACATGATCTAAGAGGGAAGGGGAGATTAGTTTACTGGCTTTGTGCACGTTGGGCCTTTTACACATACTAATTAAAGTGGTTTGATGGTAGTTTGAGGATATAGGATCATCTGTTAGTCAGACTTCAAGTTAATTAACCAGCCAACCCGCTCACACTGGAAGGGGCTTGTGTATGATTATGAGTCACTCACTTGGGTAACTGATATTTGTTTATTTTTAGGCAGACTACAAGGCACCCAGACGCTACGGCAATGGGTTCCAGATCAGTACTTTAAATATACGAAATATACTGGTGATTTGGACCTTGCAGATGAGAGGAGTGTCTACTTGCTCACAACCTCTCCCTTTGTAGATGATGAGGTCAGGCTCATCACATGAAGACGAATTCCTTATCCTAAGTATAGTTAAGGCTCATTCCTGAAATATACAGAAAGCATTATTTTGGGATAGATCTGTATGTCCTTTTGAAGCCCTTGATTGGCCCTGTATTCCTAAGTGAAAAAGTTGCCCTTATCCATGTAAGAGTATAAATATGTATGGCGCTACATTAGTAGCTTCCAAATTTGTTTTGCGCCTTTGTCCTTTATTCTTGAAGCACGGCGCTGCTGGGTCCATGAAAGCACGAGAGGTTAGCAAAAGCAAGGCGCAGAAAGCACAGTGGAATTTGGGAACAGAGGTGGGGGTCTTTGGGACCGCTGAAACAAGCTGCCTGTCTTTGCAGGTGATTGCACTATATAATCCCTTTAATGAACGCATCAAGCTCCGTTTCATACTGAATTAAGTTCCTGCCCTTTGCTGCCCCAGCGCCACGCTTCTCGCTGCCACCTTGAAGGCATTCATGGGCAGCTCAGACCCACTTGTTCTTGTGCCAGTGCTGACTTTTCTTCAGTAGCTTTTGTTATAAGGCATGTCCCAATTTGTTTCATCAGGAGCAGGAGGAAAATTTTTCTTGTCCACATTTCTGTATGGGGAATTTGGAAACAGAAGGAGGGCTTTGTCCAACTGGGAGTCTTCCAGGGGTCAGTGCCTCCTCGTCAAGTGGAGTAAGTACTGTTCTTTGTTTCCCCTTCCTCAATTTTTGCCTCCTCCATCCTTTCCTCTATCACTCGTTCCACCCACTGACCTCCTGTTTTGTTTCCAGTGGCACCTGGCACATGCATTCCCTGTCACTTCTGTCCCCATTTTGCTCCCTTTCCTCTCCGCCATAGCTTTGACGCCCAGGCTTCCTGGAGACCGGCTCCTTCACCCACGGTGGCTGGGGTTCCCTTTCTGGCTCAGGTCGGGCTCCCTCGCCAGGCACTGCTCCATCAAGGACCAGGCACAGCTTCACAGCGGTGGCTGAGGGCTTCTAGTGCTGGTAGCTCAGGCCAGTGCTCAGCCCTCAAAAGGGCTGAGATGTCACCCATCATGGCTCTTCAACTCCGTTTCCATGAAACCATGGTGCTTGGGGTCCTTGGCTCACCCCTTCTTTTCTTACTTGTTTCTCTCTTCAGGGTCTCCCCTGGTGCTGTCATGGTGCATCCCCCGTGGGTGGCCTCGAGACTCGCGGAGGGACCAGTATCCATGTGGCTTTCCAGCTCAGCCGTGAACCTTTGCTGTGGGTGGCCAATGAGGAGCACCTGGGAGCGGGGGCTGAGACAATCCCCGCTGCCGGGGGGGGGGGGGGGGGGGGGGGGGGGGGGGGGGGGGGGGGGGGGGGGGGGGGGGGGGGG
>JAVKLA010000040.1:10468423-10481320 GCA_034782735.1 Sagittarius serpentarius
TCCAGCCTTCTTGCTGGCTGGGCAGGAGAAGCTGAAAAGTCCTTGACTTGGTCTACACACGACTTAGCAACAACTGAAAACATCAGGGTGTTATTAACATTCTTCTCTTACTGAACCCAAAACACAGCGCTGCACCAGCTACTAGGAAGACAATTAACTCTATCCCAGCCGAAACCAGGACAATGAGTTATGTCACAAGCAACTCTGCCAGCCCTGCTAAGGGAAAGCAACAGTCTTCAGCTCAGGAGTTGCAGATGGAGGACAAGGAGCTAATTCCTTAAGTTGCCACAGTTCCATTTGCAAGAGGCCATCTGACCAAAGCTTTAAATCCATCCCTTCCCGTGGCATAGACATCTTACTGCACACCACCAGGCAGTGCCTTTCTCCTTTCAAAATTCAAACTGGAGCTAGATGCCTGAAACTTTGCCTTGTTGTGTTAGTCTGTTTGTTGTTTTTGTCGTTTCTGTGTCAGCTGCTGGAGATGACACAAGAGGCAGGGGTTAGAGCACTTGACAAAGAGATCCATTCACCTCCTGTCTATCAACCGAGCATCCAGGCATAGCTGGAACTATGCTGGAAGAGAAGACTCTGCAGACCTTTTGAAGCTTTTCTCTAATTAGAGATTCTTGAGGGAGGAAAAAGGGGGAGAATAACTCTGTTCCAGATATTACAGCACCTGTCCCTGAGTCTCATCAATCCAGGCCATCCCTAATAATTTAGCTAGTCATGCCTAGTCTTGTTCTGTGTTTGTCCCTTCAAAACTTTATTCCAGACAGAAATGTTTCTCTGAACTGTGGGAAAAGAGACATACAAGCTTAGAGGCAAAATGCTTAATGCTTCACGGTAAAATCATTGTGGGTTGTTTTTTCTTTCTTTCTTCAGAAATTAGGTGAATTTTAGATTTCCAAACCTGTTTTCCTTGACCTTTCAATGAGGAAAGGCCTTTGACTATGCCATGAAAAGTTTAAGGATTTTGTGATTTTTGCCTAATTTTTTAAGGGTGTGGGGTGGTCTGAGTCTCTGGATTCACTTCACATTCAATAAATATCCTCACCTGACTACACCTCCCATTCCATCTGGGTTGTAAAACCAAGTCTAGCCTTGCAGGAAAGACTGTGCCAAGCCTAATTAGCCGCCTTCCTTTGATCTCTTAAGCAGACTGGAGCACATGGTCTTGATTCTTGGACCCTGCAGTTCCAGGCAGCTTTCAGGTTTCCTGGGCCCTCCTATAACTATTTCAAAACGTGCATGTTCTGTGAAGTGTACTGTGTGATGGACTACTGAAATTGTGAACCTGAATTACAGACAAACATCCTGACCCTTACTTCTGCATGTATTTTTATGGTATTTCAATACCTGGTGTTATATGGCCCTTGTAGTGTTCAAGCACCAACAAGAGCTCAGATTGCAGTGTGGCAGTTTTCAATAACCTGCATTTTGGGGGTTTTTTTTGGCAAAGGTTTCACAACAGTACCCTGGTGTGAGGCACGGACCTAGAGGTGAAAGGGAGAGAAAGGGAAAGGGAAATAGTATAAGCAATAGGGAGGAGAAACAGGAATTAACATGATTAAAAGATGGCTGGTCCTTGGTGTGAAAGTATTGACAGTGTAGAGAGAGAGAGAGCAGTACTTGGATGGAAAAATCCAGAGATGGAGGTTATAGTGAGGCCATCAGAGAGACTGGGATGAGGATGAGATCCCTGAGCAATGGAGCGTGAAGTTAAAACAACGGGAAAAGGGAACAGCATGAGAGGAAGCAGGGATGTGGCAAAGACTGAGACGCAGAAAGGTCCATTTTAGGGGAATGCCCATCAGGATGTGCAATACCCCCTGCCAGTGCATGGAAAGGCATTCAGGCTGCTGAGCCTCCCTGCTCTGCTGTCAATCGATAGCAGGGAAGCTGTGATGGCAGGAGCAGTGCTCTCTCCTCCAGAGTACACAGCATTGTAGTACCATGAGCAGATACTCCATTAGGTCAAGCAGTAGAAGTCTGTGGAGTGGATCTAAAGAGCCTCCTCTTTCTGAGCATGACAATATGAATGATTCCAGATGACAGATTAAAAAAAAAGTCTTCACTCTCCTTTCCCTCACCCCAAACTAGAAATCTATGTGTACAATTGACAATGAGGTTGAAGTTCAGGTGATTCAGAAATTCAGATGACTCAGAAAAATGACAGAATAAAGACTGCATTATGATGCAGTCCTTAGTGGAATACTATTTTTTCCAAAGGACTTGAATTTCTTCGGTACACAAGATGGACAGAGGATCCCTTAGTCATTCTGTTTTATCTGCAGTATTTAATGTGTGGTCCCCTACATATTTTATTGTGTGTCATTCAGGCTTGTTTTAAAAGCCATCTGTTTCCTCCTAAGTAAGGATGCCATATATTTGGTTTTCTCTGCTACTTCCTTCTCTTCTGCCCTTTGAATCCCATCTGGATGATTCCTTTAGGCAGTAAAGAGGATTTTAAAAGAGAGTTTGAGGGATGGGTGCTCTTGACTTTGGAGGATTTGAGAGATAGATACCATATAAGACCTCTACTCCTCTACTTTTTGTCAGTGATATGGTAGCTCAAGTCCTAAAATTTTCTCTAGTGCTCATCACTGCTCTTCTTGAGGGCTTCACAAACACTCAATTTATCTTCATATCAGCCTGGCGAGGGTTTCATTTTGCTCTGTTATTTTGGGGAAAAGTTAGGTGGGGTTTTAGAAATGAATTTCATTATCCGTCTTTCAGCTTTGATTATGGGGTGCATCTGTCCAAGCAAAGACCTTGCCAACAGCATGCTAGTAGCACAATGGGTAACACCCTCTGATTATAGATCAGAAGACTGCAAGTGTGACTCCTGGATTGTTTTTCTTTTGCAGGCCACATGCTTTTCCCTTCTCATTCAAGGTGTGTGAAGTACAGCATGGTAAACTCTCTTTGCAATCTTGGATTCCTTACCAACTGAGTGTGCAAATACCCCATTTTCACCTACTTTCTATAGGACTTGGTTTGTGTAGCTCCAAGTACCTCTTAAAGGTTAAAGTGAAATAGAGATCTGGAAGGCAGGAGTCTCTCTTGCTGCATGCTTCACATCTAAACCCCAGCAGAGTGATCTGTTACTTAGAGAGGTAGTGGGTGCTGTGTAAAAAATGTGATTGCATCATTAAAGGCTTCGGAATTAATATTCAGAAGCAGGGCAGAAGGGATATCAGTCAAACTGAAGTTGCACACACAGGCTTAACTTTAGTACTTCCTCAATTCTCCCGTCGCATTGTTCTTACTAGATTTTGATATAAATGCTGGAACTAGAAATGGAATGACAAATATGCCTAGCAAAACTCATATCAATTCACTGCAAAATATATTAGTTGTGACCAATAAAGTCAGATTATTTCACTGGATTTACTCTGGGTTTACCCCAGTGGAACCTGGAACAGCCTGTGGTCCAGTGGGTATGAGAAAATTTATACTGTAAAGAAACAGATCTCACCTATTTCAAGTTTTGTTAGCTTCTGCTTCTGTTGTGCCTTTCAGTCTTTATATTTGTCATATACTGGGGCTTGGCTGGATGAAAGCTTTAGTCTTCATTGTATTATAGAGTTTTTCTAAAGAGCAAATCATGTTTTCAAAAAGCCAAGAATAGACAATATGTGTAATTGTTTATAGTGAACTTACTCTTGGCTCAATTTAGCCTTTAGCGTGACAAAGAATTTTATCCAAGAGCATAGTGAATCTATATCGTATTGCCAAATTGAATAATTTAAAAATCATGAGTCAGATCTTTAGAAAAAAATATTACGACATGGACTTCTAATTATAATGTTTAGGAGCGAATATATGTTAAACTCATTTTGCTTTGCCTTCTGATTCCTGAGCCTTTGCAGTGTGCTCAGGTTATATTTTTAAGGTTTCTATCTACAACCATGAGAGCAAGAAAATGACTGCCTTTTTGTTTAAATGGAAAAAAAATGAGAGTTTCTTACATAATCACATCACTCCAAGAGCTGGTACTTTGAGGAAAAAGCCTCAAATATCACACAACTTATGATAAAAACTGTGAGAATGGGTAATTTGTAGCTCCTCAAAGGTGTCTGAGTTTTAGATATGCCCTTCTTACAAATAAAGAACTTCCTGTAGTATGTAAAAGATGCAAAGCTATACTTTAGCAGCAATACCATTAGAAACAACTTCTCCAGGGAAGACGCAGATTGGCACCTTCTCTCCACAACCACTGAAATGAGAGGCCCAGCTAAAGAAAAAAGAGTTCTGATCTTAGCTGAGTCAACAATCTGTTACCACAGTATGGATTGGGAATAACTCCAGGAAAGTTAGTGCAAATACCACAGCTTTCCACTTTGGATCTAAGATCAGAATGTTTCCTGATACCTCAGGGAAACTGGAGGAGGGAGGGATACTGGGTTTTGGTTTTATCACTGGTTATTATCTCGAACAGCCCAGGAGAGGTTTGGGGCCTCCTGCTCTGGATTACATTGGTTTAATTCTGCAGCAATCGCACAAAGACAAATTAGCATACCTCAGATAAGACTGAGGCCAAAGAAGAATTTAGCTTTTTCTAAGTTTTAGTTCAGTACAAAGATGACATTAGATTTTGTGCATTTTAACTCACATCTGTCTGCAACAGGGGAGCATTTAATTCAGCACATGGAAGCACTTTTCTCAATGGCTAGAGCAGACGCCAAGACTGAACTCAGGAAAGTCGTACAGGCCCGGATATGGGCTCTTATCTCTCTGGGATATAATCTAGGAAGAATGAAGAAGTGAAGAACCTGGGAACTGCTGAGGCATGACCTAGTGAATGGTGAAATCCCATTGTCCCATCTCCCTAGGGATCCCAAGAATTCAGCTATTCCTTTTGAGGCTGGACATGGCAGTCTCTTGTCCTCAAACCCAGCAATGACATTTGTCTGCTATTATTGAAGTGAGAGAGTTGCACTCAGAATATTCTGGGGCTGCTTTGGCTACACTTGCTAATATTACAAGAGTGCCTGGGCCCTCCTACAGTTTGACAACAGGTTCTGTTCTATTATTATCTGGTTTTATGAACAAATACATGCACATTTCTTTTTGCTTTGCAAAGAGTCCTTGTTTTCCACACTGGCAGCAGATTACTAGGTGTGTCCTACAAGCTGACCAGATGATATCTCCGTACATCTTCCACTGCTCCAAGGGTTCTTTATGGAGTTGCAGCCCAAGCATCTCTCCTGAGTTTCACGGGAGGTCTTTTTTTTGTCATGAAGACAACGACAGCAAAGTGTTACCACCCTTCATCCATTTTTCTGTAGGGAGATAGATGCCTGTGACTGATACACCATCCCATGGCTACAGCAGATGACCACCACCGGCAGCAGTAGCTCACTCATTTCTTGTGGAAAATCTTCAAGCCAGTTTTGTCAGGCACACTCCTTTCCAATCATCTGAAGGCTCCAAATGAATTTTTCTAATACTTCTAGCTCAGACCATTGCAGGCTCTGAGCTAATATTTCACCACTTCCACAACAGGTCTTTCAGCATCTGGAAGAGCAAGAGTGGCTTCTCCAGTGGACATGGCTCCTGTGTGGGTTGGTGCCAACAGAACTTGTCTGTTATCCCCTCAATAGCAAAATAGCAGCCTCTACAGTGGAAGAGTTGAAGATTATATCCAACAGTTGAAGACCCAATGTCCAACAGGTCTGTTTGGCTCCCTCTTGCTGCTTGGGCCTTGGTGTGGGTCTGCACCAGAAGTCTGAATAGTCCCACAGGATTAAGAAACTCAAGGCAGTTACCCTGCCAGGGTAGCTCTCTTCCAAATGCCATATATGAAAGATCCACAGCTCATTACAATTATGTGGCAGCTGACTGGCACTGGCCTTCCTCAGACTGGGAGGCCTCCTCCTTCCTCATCCCTGCACTAGCAGTTCTGCCATCCTACATCTCTCAAGTTCACCGGAAATCTTACCCTGGACAGCCAGCTTGCCTTTTCCCTTCTCAGCTTTTCTCCCCAGTCTATGCGCTCCTGAGTCATTACTCCTTTATGCTAATCATTGGAGCTGGGTTCTTTCTAGCTCTCTTTAATTACTGTCTAGCTTATATATAACCCCCTCATACTGTAATCATAGAGATAGTAAAGATTATGCAAATGCTGATTAGGGTGTTATGTGGCTTGCAGGGCATTCATCATAACTGGTGAGAGGGGAGAAAGGAAGTTTGATTCTTAGGGGCTAGGCTGAAGTTGTCCTGAGAGCATTTAGATTTTACTTTCTTTTACTTGAAAACTGAACATATGCGATAGAGAGAATACTGAAATTCAGCAAGGAAAACATTTGAATATAATCATGCTTCCCTGAGGATATATTTAAACTAGATACCTGTTCCTGCGTCTCACCTATGCAATACGTGGGGGTGCTAAGACAGTCAGTTGTTTGCATCCCAAGACAGCTGCTCTCATCCTGATACCACTTGGAGCACTTTGTGTCACTTTCTTCATATGCACAGGGCAGAAACCTCCCCAAACCCTGTGATAAAAAATTATAGGCGAAAGTAAAATTATTCTAAATATCAGTCAGTGAATATGCTGATCTTCTTTCCTCCCCTAACTCTGAAGACTCAGGTGGATAAGTAGAATCCAGCTAAGAGACATCTTCAGACAAACAGCTGGGTAATTATTTTTTCTCTAGAGTTACCACATTTTATGCATACTATCATAGGCAGAATGAATGGTACCTGGGAAACTGTAAATCTGAATTACCAGTTACTATACAAGGTGAGAAAATTGCTAAGAATAGTGGAAAAAACTGTTGAGTAACAAGAGGCAGACCAACAAGTTACTACAAGCTTTATGGTAAAAGCCAGAGAGACAGAAGGACATTATACTGACATATAGGTGTGCGTATGTCTTGGATCCAACACTTGTGGATCTGCTAGAGGGCTGGATGTATGTTAAGACAAAGGCTGGCAGGAAATTGCTAATGCCATGAAGGAAGTCCCAAAACTGCGTCTGTAAGAACTAGATCTGGAATGGAACATCCTTCAGTAGCACAACGGTATCTCTGTCATACACGCAGGGCAAGATCCATGCAATTTAACAAAGGGACTCAGGGTTAGCTTTATCAGCTGTAGCTCCCAAGGGAACAGTGCTGACAAGAGAAGTGTTGTTTTCCTCTAGGCTGCTAGAACAACTATTCTTTAGATGATGATTTCTCCTGACTGGATTCTCTCCAGGAATTTGCTGGCATTACCACGTAGCAAACACAGAGGTTCCATCTCGTGGTAATCTCTTCGGTACTGGAGCCTGGTAGGTCTGCCTGGGTCAGGCTGCGTGTGAAGTCAGGACAGAATATTTCAGGGTTTGGAAACGCATCTTTAGCAGACAATTTCCCTATAACAGAAGAACACCCAGAGGCTCAACCAACCTTCAAGAATACTCTGAAATCTCCCTTTAGAACTTGCTAGAGCAGTGTCAATAAAAGGGGGGAAAAAAGCCTCTCTGCTGGCACAAGTGGAAATAAACCTGTTCTGATGCTCTGGTGGCACTAGAGGTAAGGCACACAGCTAAGCTGGAAGCCAGGAAAGTGATGAGACTCAATGACCACCTCCCAGTCACCTCAAATGCTCAAATTGTTCCTAAGCCTGATTCTCACAGGTTGGTTTGTGTTCCCATGACTACATGCAGAAAAGGTGAAAGTAAACATAGTTACGTCACACTGAAGAAACAGCTATTATTGATTACTGTGAAGAGCCAGTAACAATTTCTACAATAATGAACAATTCTCAGTATTGAAAGTACACTCATCTGGTCTTTTTTTATGTAAGGCTTTTTCCTCTTATATGATTAGATTCTGAGATTCTTGATGGAGAAAAGTCCTAAGGATATTTTCAGAAATAGATGTATCATCCAGAAAATGAGGGCATCTGGATAAATCAATACAGCTGTTATGTTCATGTCAGCCTTTTACTTTGCCAGGTATTCAACAGAATCCTTGCAGTTGTTCATTACAAACTAGTATAATAACTGACATTTTATGTCTGGGGAAAACTTTTGGACCAAATCCTTGTTCCTGATAAAGCTACTTTGTGCTGTTCAAAAGGCACAAAGCAGCCCTTAAGATGCTTTTACCGGTTATATTCAGATTCAGCTGTCACAGGGAAATCTCCATATGGTAAAGAGCTGGTCTTGTTGAGTTTGCACTCTTCCCGTCACAGCTCTGATTTTGCAGCCATACTGAGAGACAGACGTACAGCTGAAGCATTGCTGTGCCCTAGTAATTCCCCTCTGTGGAACCGTATCTTGTCTCTTTTTCCAGGTACAGCTTAGAGTTCACGTGAAACACTTTACAGGCCTCTTTGGAAATCCACTGACATGCACTCAAAAATTTCTTTTGACTCCAAAGTCAATTTGGCACAGGCACAATGGCAGTAGGGGAGCCTGGGGACCTCAATGTATTTTTAATAGTCTCAACAAGAGAGTAAGAAGGCCCTAAGATTACTGAGATGCAGTTGTTGCCATACTAATGTTTCTTGTCAATTGTGAAGCAGATCTATAAGCTGACTTGGGAATTACAATTAACTTGAAAGAAAGGAAAAATGTCACATAGCATACTCATAAAGGCATATATAAGTAACTTCTGGAAGACTTGGGGAATGTTTCACCTCAAATGCTTGTCATTTAGAAAGCCCATTACTTTCTAGGAATTTAAAATAGAAAATCACCACTTGGGCAGGGGAAATCTTCTTTTTCTTTAAGCAAGTGTGCTATCACATTAGACATTATTGCTTGGTAGCAGATGAAATAAACCTCGGGGAATCTTTATCTTGCGTACAGGATGCAATAAATGAATGTGTATTCCCATGATACAGGTTTCCCAGGTCCTCTTGGGCTGTGCTTCAGCAATAAAAAGGAATATAAATTTAATGATATTATTATTCTGTTAAGAAGCATCTTCAATCCAAAGCATGGGATGAGGAAGATGCAAGTCAAGAAGCTGCCTCAGTGCCAGAAATGCAGAAACTGGGTCCCGCTAAGTCTTGCTCACATCCACAACAGGTATCGATTAGGAACAAAACATAACCACCTTCTGCCGAAACTGTGGAGAGGGCATGCACAATGCACATGAATCACAATGCTCAGAGTTAGCATTATGTACAGCAGCAGTGCCACACTGCACCTGAAACAGCAGAGCTAATAAGGATGTACCGTATCATTACCAATTACAAATGTTCAGCTGAATGACTGTTAATTGCAATAAGCAAATTCACACAAGAAACAATGGTTTGCTGCCCCTCTCTCTCCCTCTCTCTCAGGTTTACTTCCAGCATTAAAAATAACCTGTTGATGCCACTTTTGGGAAGAAAGGACTGGAAATGATCCCTCTCTACAACACTGCAATGGCCATTTTGTTTAGGAGGTCTCACAGAATACCTTTCCTGCAGCCCCCACTCATGGAGGGTCACAAAACACTTTTCAGTATCAGGTAATAAACTTAAGAGCTGCAGTAAAAGACCAAACCTCTCAAGCACAATATCACAGAAGACTATAACCAGTACCCCTGCAACAAGGTATTTACCAAATACATCTCCCAGAAGATTCTGAGAAAGTGGCGGGGGGGGGGGGGAGAGGGAGCAAAACAGTCCTTTGCCAGGCTCATGTGAGGGAAGAGGTTTTGTTGTGACCCAAATCTGGCAATCAATTCAACCGTATGCCTGTGAGCAAGATGCACCACAAACCACCTGATGATTTAATGTCACCAGTGTCCTTTCTACATCCTGTTTCTGACTAATTTCCAGTGCTTCACAAGCAGTTGAAAAAACCCTCACAATCCAAATGCAGATGGGGTAGAGGACCAGAAGAAGCCCTGAAGCTTGGGAATGGTTGAAGTACAATGCCAAAGGTCAGCAGCTCAGTCCCCTTTAAATCTCCCTTGGACACACCAAAGTATCATGCCCCGATCTAAAATAACTTAGGTGCTTGTGCCTAGAGTACTGGTTTTTTGCTCCTGGAATGGTTAGAAAGCTTTCCAGTCTAAGTGTCCTCATGACCAATTTATAACCATACACCCTTGTGCTAGAATAATTCCTTAATTTAAATAGTTCTCCTTCCTTGATATTTACTGTTTGAATGTATTTACAGTGAATCATTATGCTGTTTTGGCTTCGTTTGGCTCGTTAAGGAAGCCAAGCTTGCATGCTCGCAGCTCCCGTTCAACGGGATCTCTGTTTCCCCACCACCCCAGAATTCCTCTTCTGCACCTGTGGCAACCTGACTCAATCTTTTCTGATTGTAAGTCACCAGAACAGGACATAATTTTCCAAACAAGGGTCCTTAGTAAAGCCATATTAATACTTCCCTCTCTCTACTAAAAATACTCTGCTTCGTGCATCATAGACTCACTAAGCCTTTTCCACAGCTATTCCCGCTGGCAGCTCACAGTCATTTTCTCATGGAGGAATTCACCCACAAAGTAAGGTCAGATGAGTAGGCCGAAGGCTACCAGCATCACCACCTTTCTCCTTTCACTACAGAGTGGTTTAGGCACAGGGTACTACTACTAACCTTGAAGAAACCCTTGCTTTGGCAATTGTAATTTCCTTTGCCAGCTTCTTTCAGTATCTCTGGGTAAAAATCATCTTTGTGTTCCTCTATCCCGTCAACCTCATGAATTTCCTCCATTTCTCTAAGTTTGCTGTTCTGTGATTCCAAGCCTTAGACAAAGATCTACATTTGTCCCTCTTGCGGTCTAACATAAGCTGGATTAGTCTGTGACCACTCAGTTCAAGATTAGTTTCAATACTACGGCCTTCTACAAGGTCCTTGCCACTTATTCATTCTAGGCCTAAAATAGCATCCTCTTTCGTGGACTCACTCCCTGTTTGCTTGAGAAATCAGGTTTCTACGACACTTGAGAACATTTAAGCCCTACTATCGCCCAGCGGTATTTTCTAGTCTGTTTCTGAGAAATTATAGTTTTCCATAATCACATGATATTAGCTTTTCTTTATCTTCCCCATAGTTTCTGGAGATAACTATCCCTGTCCAAGTTTGTAATGGATTACCACCCTTCTCTCAGGGTTTGTTTTTTTTTTAATTCTTTGCTCTCATGTCATTTTCCAGTGTAATGCCCTATTATTTTATTTCTCCAAACCGTTTTACTAAAATGTAGTTACTCCATGGTCTTTACCATTATTTCTGTTGTTCTAAGTAGCTACCCCTCCAACAACTACATTCTACACATTACTGCTAAGCAGTGGTGTGCAGCGTGTAGTCTCAACACAGTGTTTCAAGCCCCACTGAAAATATTGCTTACAACAGGAAATTCCAAACCAGTTAAAGACCAGACACTGGGGACATACCTCGCTGTAGTAACTGTGTTAGAAATCTAAGATCTTGTAGTCATGATATGGAAAAAACCACCAAAGAACTTGAAATGGTAGATATTGCATTAGATCAACACTAACCCTTTGGCTACCGACATTTTTAAATGTGGAAAAGCTTTTGACATCTTTCAGATGGTATAAGAATTTGTTTTCTCTTTTGGGGGAAGAATACATTAATATAGCTGCTAGAGCTACAGGCACTGAAATCCTGTTATGTTCCCCCCCCCCCCTTTTTTTTTTTAGGGCAAAACAAGAGGACACATACACAACAGCAAAAAGAGTGGCAAAGAAGGATATTGCAGGTTTGTCTCTGACAGAAACTTATTTGCAGCCCCGCTGCTGGAGAAATCCAGGCTCGGTGCGCAGCCCTATCAGCTGGTCCAGAGCTAAGCAATCTTGAACAAGTGCTGGGATCGGTCTTAGATTGGCTTTCTGATCAGAGGTCCACGGCATCATTTCAAAAGGCGCAGTTGTCTTGACAGCTAAGCCAGCCTCTTACTGGGGGCAGCAAGAAAAGGCGGGGGTGGGGGGGTGGGGGGCGGGGAGAGAGAAAGCAGAGAAGTGGGATGAGACAAAAAACAGCACACAAGGGGGGAATTAGCAGTGCGAGCCAAGCTTCGTATTTTAGGGGCTGGTGAGGACACAGCCGGAGCTAGAGATGTTTGGTTTTGCAGAGCAGGTTGGCGTGGGCGTCACAGAGTTCCGGGGGATGAAGACCGAAGAGGGTCAGGATGGATTTCGGGACGCGGGGAGATGCTGTAAGCGGCAACTATGACGCAAAGCTTGTCCGTTCAGGATCACGCATCCAACTGTTCCTCCCTAGTGATCCCTCGATAAACAACGTCCAAAAAGGATGGTGACCTCATCCCACTGAAATTAGCCAAACACCACACATTTCTCCGCGTTCAGCTCCGCACATTCCTTACAGCTCCGGCTCTCCCGGCTCCCTGACCTACCAGCCCCATCGCTGCACCCGGAGCTCCGAAGGCCCATGTGCGGCGATTCTTCCGACCGACCCCGGCCCGCGCTGCCGCCGGCCCCCGGCTGAGCCCCCCGCGCCGCTTCTGCGCCACAGCCGCCTCCCCGCCCCCGCCCCCGCCGCCGCCCCGGCAGCCCGGTGAGGCGGCGGGGACATGACAATCCGCACAACGCTGCCCCACGTAAAAGCGAGGCGGCCGGTACCGGCCAGGCATCTGCCCTGATCAGGACATGCCGCGATACAAGCGGAGCCCGACGCTGGCGCTTATTTAATCCGGCCGCCCTGGCCGACAGGTTCTATCGCGTGTCAGCGTCGCCCCCCTCCCCCCGCTGCCGGGAGAGCCGCCTGAGGCGGCGGGGCGGGTGCCTCTCGCACCTCCGGGACGCCGGGAGGGGAACACACCCCCCGCCCCGCCGGCCGGTGACTCGGGGTTGCCACCTACGGTCGGGGCCACCTACGGTCGGCTGCTCGCTGCCTGCGGGCGGCCGGGGCCTCCCCGAGGCGATCGGCCTCTGCGGGGGGCGAACGGCTCTGCCTGGCTGCTCTTTTCCGATCTTTTCCAG
>JAVKLA010000040.1:10482751-10495375 GCA_034782735.1 Sagittarius serpentarius
TCGGCGCTTGCGGCGTTTGATGTGTCGTTTGAATGCAGAACCCTCGCTCCGCTCCTGGCTCCCTCCATATGCAGTGCTGGGGGCGGTCCGACGGCCTTTAAAGGGGCACTGCCGGCAGCCGCCGCGGCTGGGAGCCGAGCGCGGGGCCCCCCGCAACTTCGCACCTCCCGCGGCTGCCCTCTGCGGCGGCTCCGGCTCCGCTCTGCGCCGCCGTGGCGGTGCCTGCGCCGGCGGCCGCTCGGCTCCCGTCCAGCGGGGACTCGGGCGGTCGCCGCCGGGGAGAATCCTGTGCCGCTGGTACGGAGCTGCCCCTCATCGGTGCGGAAGGAGTTATATTTGTGTAAAGTCGATCTGCCTACAACGGCCCTGCGCTATAAGCCTGTCTGCCTGGCGTGAGCGGAAAGAAAAGTGTTTTGTTTTCACGCCATTCATTTTATGCGCTGATTCGCAGCACCGCGTTTTAGTATGTTAAAATAATTACCGTGTTGTAGGTTAGAAAAAATAACGAGTGTTTAAAAGTTTATACTGAGTCATTCCTCTGCAGATGAACCTATGACTGACTCATAATCTGAGAACTGCAGTGGCTTGTAAAATAGGAAGGTAAGGCATTTACATCTTGATTTATTTGTATCTTCAAGTGTCTTAAGATCTTGAATTTTCTGCGGAAAAAACAAGAGAAATGGTATTAATGCTGAGAGGCGTAATCTCGTGTTCTGCCGATCTGAGCTTGTGTGTGACGTGAAAGACTGTGTGTGCACCTCTGTGTGGATCTTTACCATGCATTAGGATGGTTTTCATCTTTCTCTGTTTCTGTAGTAGTAAAATGTGGGAAGTTCCAATGGTACAATTTGAAATTTGCAGTCTCCTTGGGTCAGTGACTTCTCTAGCTTGTTGAGACCTAACCAAGCCTTGCCTATTGTAATTTATGCGGGGTTTTTTTTCTTCAGTAGAACTGTGTATTTTTCCTTGCAGGTTTGTCCCATGGAATCCAGGTAGCATTATTGTGCACTAATCTGAACTTGCATTCATAGACCGAAAAGGTGTTTAGTGTATGATGTGAAGGTGTACTAGTGGTATTTAGCTTAGACAAGTGAAATAGTATAATTTGAAATAGTTTGTAAAAATCCGCATTTAAAATAGCTACTGACTTGCACAGAAGCCTGGATTTAAAGGCTACACTGATTGTTAGAGTTAGAAGCAAAGAGATCGTAGGATATACTGTATGTTGTCCTTTAAAAAGAGCCATTTGGCTAGAAGTGTCTATAAATGGCAATCCATACACACCGTGTATGGATTAACATAGATGTAAATGTTATTTATTGTGATTGGGGAGAGGGGTTTTGTTTTAAGATGAGAAGTACTTGAACATTTTGACTGAATCGAGAGGTTTTTACGGCTGAACTGGGAAACCCCTTGTCATAAAGCTTGATAACGGAAACATTGATGTTTCATGAGTTTGGGCATTGCAAGCAGACGGCACTATGAGGTTATAAAAGTTGCTTTGTTCCAGCATGAAAATAGTAGGTGTTTTACTGAAACATGACTTGATGAGAAGCTTCCAATAATAGCTGGACCTAGAATATAGAAAGGTAAAGTGCATTCAGTAGCAAAGCAAATTAACTCTAATCAAAAGAGGGTGCTAAATGACTCAGTCCTTAGGCTTTCCTGAAGTCCTTCTGCAATTAAGTTTGATGATACCAATTTTGAGAAGCCATGCTTGTATGGATTTAGAGAATTTGATCGTCATGTAAGCATGTTTACTGTTGATATCTTGGAAAACTGTGTAAGATGGCAGTAGTTAGCATCAGTGACAAAAAATTCTCTATGAAGTCTTACCAATCTATGCTAATACAGTTTGTCTTCTAAGTGGTTTCAAGATCTTGTTGTATTTTAGATCTTCATGTTGTTCTTGTCCATAATGAAAAGTTTAAGTGAGAGGAGTATGTTTTTTCAATACTGAAGTCCAGCTGTTCTATTAGTAGGTATGGCAATGCTAAAAATAACAAAAAGCCAGAAATCTTAGTTTTTAACGTCGGCTGTTAAACCACTGGAACGTAAATACATTGAGAAGTAGACAATCATCGTTCTTCTGCAGATGAAAAGGCAGTTTAAAAATAGGAATGACTTAAATCTATTCCAATATCCTAAACTGGCTTTGTATGAATAGATATTGCAAGAATAACACGTTTTGATCTCTGATATCTTAGATGATGCAATAACTGGATTTCATTTTTTTTTATTATAATAGTGTTTCTTAGTTGAAGGTGCTGAATCTTATAATGTCTGAAGACTGCTCATTACACATTGGTTTCAAATGTCTGTGCTCTTGTGCACAGTTCCTTTAAAGAACTGCCAAAGCTTAATTTTTTTTTTATGCCTGTGGGTGGATACTTTCTGAATATGATGCTTGTATTTGAAACCTCCTGGCATTTTTGGCGTACGGCTCAGGAACACCAACATTGGCGTGAGAGAGTGAAATTGGAGACTTCAAGATGTGGTATGGGGAAAAGAAGCCAAGGGAGGGAGAGTTGTGTATTTTTGTGCCACAGAATAAAGGTGTGATTGTAGCACAAGAGGTAGTGCTGTAGTCACGCTAGGTTTTATCTTGCACTCTTTAACCTGTGGTGGTGAAGTGGTGACACAAACTACAGTAGTGAAGGGCTGGCAAAGACAATGTAACTGGTCTCCCAGCTCTGCCTGCTGGAAGCTCCTACACTCATGAATGACTAGTTTAAAGTCAGTATATGTTTTTGATAAATCACAAACATATTTCATTTTTTCTATGCCTTTATTTTAAGGTAGAAAGAAAAAGGACTAGAGAATTGGGAGGAAAGAGGGGGGAACTTACAGTGAAAGATCATGAGATGTCTGCAAAATAGGAAGAGGTGCTGTCTTCTAATGGGAAAGAAGAGAAAAGGAAATAAAGACAAAAAAGCCCCTAGAAAATCAGTAAGGAAAGTATACAGTAGAAAGATCTTAGAACTTAGGGAGAAAATAAGGCAAAAGATTAGCTGGTATTTGTGGGGGAGGGAGGGGGAGAGGGAGAGAGATTGATTTATGTAGTCTTTGAAGGTGTTTTTGTTTTCTTCCTGGAGATCTTTTCTACTGGAGTACTGACAGCAAAATACCGTTGCCACTGTGAGTTCAATTTCTACTGACTGTTGGCTTTGTAACTAGGTTAACAGGGCGAGTGTCTCTAAAATTATATACAGCAACTGTAGGTCACTAATCCTCTCCACCCCCCAAAAAATGTTAAGCCTTTGATTTCCATGCTGTTGTTCTTCCCTGCTGCTTTACTCTGCATGTGTAAAGTGTGATTTTTTTAGTAGAATTCCAAGTTCTGCAGTTCATCTAGTCAAAGACAGCATGGGAAGTGAAGTCTCAATATGCTTGTGGATGCAGAAGTTCCATATTGGGCACATGTGACGGCCTCCATCCCTGGCTCCCTCCTTGTACTGAAAATTGGGGTGTTGTGTACTTTGACGTCAAGATTGAATTTTTGCAAATTGCAGGCATTAGAATGCAATGGGCATAACAGAAACACTTTAAATTAGAATTCTTCATAGTTCCAGTATTATTTTGTATAGTATCAAAATGATCATTTATGAAATAGATTTCTCTGATGTGTAGAGGAAACATTCTGTAGATTATTTACAATAATAAACGTTGCTAATAATTCTGTAGTATAGTTTAAATGCTCTGAAGTGCATCTATCCTTTCACATATGGTATATGTAGCAAATGCTTCAGTCAAAAACACTAGTGAAAGAAGTCATGAAACTTCTGTTTTACATGCTTTAATGATGACTGTATGGAACATCATAATTAGAAAGATTTAACATTTGAAGTAATACTGAACTTTTGTCTGACTTTGTGGGTTTTGCATTAATATGAAAAACATATTTTTGTAAATAAAGTAAGATATTCCTACTCAAGACAAGCTCAAAATGCCGTGAGTCTTAGCTCTTTTTGCTAGATGCCTAAGAAAGCTGTAATTTTGATTTGGTCTGTCTTGAAAAGCACGTTGCAGATGCTACTGTGAGATAAGAAGTTCTTCCTGGCTGCCACTTCATTCCTGCAAGCTTTGACATCTATCAAGAAAGAGAAGATGGTCTGTTGAAGATACCAATGTAAAATCTAGGAGACCTGGAGGCTGGTTTTTGTTTTTGTGGTTTTTTTGCTTCGTGTAGATGTGGGTGCTGTAAGTCATTCAGTTAGGCCAAACCAACAAGGGGCTTTGATGTTGCAGTGTGGAGTGATGTGACATCATGCCTGAGTCCCAGGGGCAGAAGGGGGATTCCAATCCAAGTTTCTTACTTCCCTGGGGAGTATTCTCATCGTCAAGCCACAGGCCAGTTAAGTGTAGTGTCACTTCCTTCTCTTGAAACTCTTCTGCTATGCCAGGAATAATCAAAACTCAGTGTGCCTGAGAAACAGAGCAAGAGGAAGCATGATGTCTCAGTCAAGTGGTTAGGACAATGACCAGGATGAGGAAAGACATAGACTCTACTGATGCTGCTTCTACTGCTGTTTCGTTTATTGTTTTCTGGTGCATTTGAACTTGATGTTGAGATGCTTGCTGAGGTGATTGGCCTTGTCAAGACAGATGTTTCCTTAAGCATAGATGTGCTGGGGAAGAAGAGTACTGATACTTGGGTGCTGCACGGGTTAGGTTGTAGCTGACTGGAAGTTCTGAGAATAACTTTGATGGAGTGAGTGGCTTACATGTGTCTGGCTTCTGGCTCTACATACAGACCATTTTCCTGGTCTGTAATAAAATGGGAATAGTGGTGCTTTTCTACAATGTGAGGACATGAAAATGATGAGGTGCTGAGACCCAGCAGGGTGGTATAAGCATCATCTGTTGATAAATGAGATGAATTGCAAGTGCTGTGTAGAGGCATCCTGCTCTGTCTCTACAGTTTTGTACCATTCTGCATCGTCAGCATTGTGGGACAGGAAACAGTATTTGCTTCACACTCTTCCCTTGTGCAAACATGCGGTGCTATACGAAGCTGAGCATACATGACAGAATCTGTCAGTGGTAGCTGTTCTGGTGCTTGTACTCGTTCCCAGCTTTCTGTTTTGGATGGTCTAGAAAAGTAACAATTTTTTCTTATTCTACAAAACCAGCTTACATGATAAATGGTGCCTGAAATAACTTTCTAACAGCAAAGCTTTCTAACAGCTCATAAACCAAATTCTGGCAATATAAATGGATTTTGTTTTGTAAGCTCATCCATGTACTTGAGAGAGGGAGATAATTACAACAGTTATTAGAGGTTTTTATAATGGAGATCTCATGTACTGTCCAATTTCACTATGCCCTCTGTCTGTCTTTCCGCAGAGAGGAACCTTCTGAGAGCAGGTTGCCTTGAGTGTTGTTGCCTCTAACTTAATGACTTGCAGATTTAAGTCTTGATTTTTGCATAGGAAGTACAGCCTTACAATCTTCATTCAACTTGTTCTTGTTTTAATCTCCTTTAAAACATCCCAAGTGACTCTGTGCATTTTATGCTCTTCAGCTACTAATGGAATGCTCTTGTCCATGCTGTGCTTCTCTTCCATCTTAAGTTGTTTGGCCAAACTATAAATGCTCTTAATTTGTCAAGCTGGTTCCTCTGATTCTTAGAAGTGTCTTAATTTGAACAGCTTTCAGTCATATCTGTTGTAATTTTAGAGTTGTTAAGGGATGACTTTTATTCCAAAGTGGTTTCGTCCTCGCACTTGAGCAAAGGGACTGCATTTTCCCCTTTACTTCCATTTACATCACTTTTCTCTTGAAATACTTGTTTCCAGGCTTGTACTTACTTTCACACTTCTGGCTAATAATTTTAATCTGCAAATCCACTTTTCTTTGACCTCGCTGTAGCCACCTGCTTCTTTGATTCCCTCCCCACCGCACCTCCCACTCCAGGTGAATTAACAAGCTGTTCTCTTCCAGGTCACTAAAGATGGTCTACAGTGTACCCTACTATTGTCTGAAGTACATGTCTTTAAATCTAGACTTGCTCTCTCATTCCATCCTTTTCACTGTCCTCTTTTCTGCTCAGCACAACATCCTTGAGAGAGGAGTATTGTGCTTTTGCCTGGGAATGTTTTTATTGTGACTGTTCTGGTTGAATTTGATCAGGATACCAGTTCTACATTCAATAGGTGCCAAAGGTAAAGTGCTTGTGGTTGTAAAATGACATGTTCTCAAAATGCTACCATTTGGCTGACAGTCTTGAGTAGAAGGAAGTTGAATGCCTAAATAAATGAAGGCTGCTGATTTGCATATGCGCAGAATCTAGCTGTTCTCTAGCAGTTTTGGAGCGCTTTGATGCAGTAGTATTTTCATTGCCTTCTAAAACTCAGCGTTTTGGCTGGGGGGGAAAGAAAGGATTTGAGCTAACTTCATTTGAAGTAATAATAGTAGTATCACTTGAAGTCAGCAGTATCTTTTTTGTGTGTTTTCTGTGAGGAGTTGAATCATGTTTCTATCTACGCAACCTTAGCATGCTATAGTTCAGATTAGCAAATATGTCTTTCTGCTTGTCCGTGGTGTCAATGTGTAATGGAGATACCAATGGATCCTATATTGTAGTTCAGCAAATAGATATTGCTGTTCTGTTGCTCGTACTGTTTGGCAGGGGGTTTTATGTCTGTGTTATAGCAAGGTATTTTGACACTTTTTTGGAGCATGTGCTGAAGAATGCTCTTGGCAATCTCCAGGAAGATAAAACAAGTTTATTGTTATTTGTGTGTTGTACTTCATCAGCTATTTTTCAATACCTGGGACCATAAATTTCCCTTATTCCTTTTTCCTTCTTACAAATTCCTGAAAACTTCACTTTCATTTTGAAAAGGATTGTCTAGACGTGCAACTTCCAGTATTTTGGCCAGTAAGATTTTGAGGGAGTTTTGGGGGGTTTACTTGGTTGGCTGGTTGTGTGGATTTTGTGTGGTGTTTTTTGTTTTGTTTTTTTTTTTTTTTTGCTTGGTTTGTTTGGGGTTTTTTTTGGTTGTGGTGTTTGTTTGCTTTGTTATTGTTTGGTGAGGTTTTTTGAGTTTTGTTTGTTTGTTTTTGGTATTCTTTTTTTAAAGAAAGATTTAGGACAAGCAAATAAATATCCACCCACTGCATTCTGTATATTTTTGCTGAGGAGATTCTCTCAAAATAAATGAGGAAGAAGCTTGGAATTGTCCTGTTTGTATAAAGCAAGCTGTTAGTACATATAGTCAAAGTATGATGCTGTATTTTTGCAGAATTATTTACTAAGACTTCTGGTGTGGGTTTTTTTTTTTGTTTTTGCGTTTTTTTTAAATATGAACTTTCAGTGTATTAGTTGACTGTTCTGAGATGAGATAGGGCGGACAGGTTTTGAAAGTCTTTTGAGCTATACATAAGAAGGCAGTTATTCCAGAACAAGAGTGTCCATATGGTGAGTTAATTGGAAGAGTTCAAAGCAGTTGAACCCTTACTTGCAATGTTGTGATTTACTTAAAGAACAAGGAGGACAAAATGCAGTGAGGAAAAAATACTACTTCTTAGAGATCCATTTCATATATAAGTTCTGTCATGTTTGTTTGCATGAGAAAATGTTAATGAGATAAATAGTGGAAGTTGACAACAGCATCATGCAACATGCTTTATTGATGCTTATGATAATTTGCTATCCATCTCCTGTAGTACGTTTTGTAGCAGAAGCGTAGCCTGAAGATGCCTGGGAATGCTTAACTTCATCTTAAGCAGATGTAGGTAGTGACTTCTGTTGCTACGGTTAAGGTCCAGGTTTGTCAATATGCCTTACACTTCAGAGGTACTGACATCTGTTTTGCTTTCAGAGGGAAAGTTTAAACATGCTTAAGGTAGCTGTATTTTTAAGCTGGCATTGCTGCTTCAGGGTTACTGTTTGTTTTTGTTTTTGGTTTGTTTTTGTTTTTTGTTTTTTGTTTTTAAAAAGTGTTTCTATCTAAAATCTTACCTCCTAGTTAAACAAACATCCTGTTGTACCTAATAAATTTGTATTTGAATGTAATGTCTGTGGGGAAAAAAGGAATAACTGTTGTCTGTGGAGAAACGATTTGGCTTCTCTTGTAGCTAATCAGTTTTTATAGAGTATTAAATAGGCCATGTGTTAAAGTATCAGTTGTTAACACCTCCAAAATAAAATGTTTGTCATGTTAAAGGGGGAAAAATTGGTGAGCTCTCCATTAGATGGTGCTGCTGGGATTGAAATATTTATAGACGTAATGGAAGCGGGCTTCTGCCTGGAACTGTTTTCATGGCTGTATATTTTTTTTAAGGACTTCTCGTTTATTAAAATATTTTCCAAAGGCAGGGATACTTGCTCAGATGTTTTTGGTTTTTTTTTGTTGTTTTTTTTTTTTTTCGGTTTGAAATGAATAGATAAGATACTAAAAAGATGGGCTGTCTCCATGGAAAGGAGGTATGGAAGAAATAAATCATAGGCTCTTTGCATGGATGATTTAGATTTTAGCAGCGGCCTCTGTTGTTGCTGTCGTCTGTTTAACTGTTGACTCTGTTATGTTCATGCCCTGCTATCATCTAAATGGGGATACTGCAGTATTAAAGAAATACAGTGTCAAGAAATACTTGATTTAAAAATCCAGAAATTGATTAGACTGTTACAGCAATAACACCCTTGTGAATCTAGAATTTGAGTTCCTGTCGTTTTGTTGACCCCTGTCCTCTAGCATTTCTTTTTAAAGAGCAGTGTTTTAACTTAAACACATAATGATATTATTCCTTTGCCCAAGCCCAGACTGACTAGTGATTTTCAGAAAAACTTAAGGGAACAAAGATGGTGCCTACACACAGAGGCACTGAGTACCATTTTGAATGCTGTACGCGATCCCAGATGGTCTGAAGTTGGTGCTCAAAAGTGTGCAGTCCACTTGGCCAAACCCTTATGTGCCAGTCCTGTACACGTCTTGGATATTTTAGGGCGTCTAAAATGATACTAAACACCCATGATTGGACACCTGACTCATTCTGCAATAGTTAGAGTTGAGATACATATTAAATTAAAAAAATGTGCATTAGCAAGTGTATTCCTTAAATACTCCTTGCTGTTAGGATTCCTTCAAAGATAGGTTGCTGAGGTCTTTGAATTCTCCCACACCACAGGGCTGTGAGTGGAAAAAACCCCTCAATTTTAGAAATGGTGTTGGTCAAGAGTGTTAGTTAGTCAAGTTGGGTTCATGAACCCACAGCCCTCTTTGCATTACAGACAGAAGTAATTTTAGTGTGATTTAAAGAATCAATGTAATTGTGACCAGCTAGCAAAAAAAGTCTAGTAGCGTTAAATAGCACTGAGCAAGAAATGTAAGAGACAAAATCTTTCTCAAGAAACTGAGGTTTGTTTTTTTTTTTTTTTCTTATGAAGAAGTAGCTTAGCAAAAGTCCACTTCTTGGGGCTGGAAAGTTTAAATAATTTCAGATCCAGCAGTGGGAAGCCTAGCCTAACAGACTTGGCTGGAGTTTAACAGCTGTTGAAGTGGTGTGTAGCAGCCAGTGGACTTCACATGTAATGTCCTGTTTTCAAATACAGAAATTGAGAAGTTTGCAAAAATCTTTGGCTTTCTAACCTTGGCCAGGGTTAAAATGTGTGATTGCCAGGTGCTGTTCCCCAAAATTTAGCAGGTTGAAGTAATAGGCAGTAATAGGATAATTTTCCTTGGTTGTAATAATCCATTCTGGAATAACTCAAATAGGAAAAGTTACCAGTTATGTGATAACTGGAAAAATGGACAAGCTGTTGTGTGAGGGAACTTGGCCATTAGTGTTTTATCTGTTTGCTAATAATAACTTAGGGCTTGCGAATAATAACTTAGGGCTTGCTAATAATGACCCTTAAAGGGGCAATTAAAAGATGGTGGTTATGATGTCATGCAGCCATACGACTTCATATCAAATATGAACTTGCTATTCCTCATTTATGTGATTGGCTTGCTAAGTGAGGCCAAAACCAAAGGTGGAAATGAATCGGACAGAAAGTAGGTTGTGCTTGGTCGCATTGAATAGAAAGCCTTGATTCTAACATTGCCATAGGACAGTGTATAGACAGAAGGATGATAGTATTCTGGGCTCTCTATTAATAGATACTTAAATATTAGCAAAACCTAGCCTTGCTTCTTCGCTCCTGCCTTGACTTTCAACTGGTTAGGAGACTGCCTTTGTATTTACAGGCTAAGACTTGGCAGTTAACAGGATTTGTCGATGTATTTTGCTGTGCTTAGATTCCGGATCGAGGAATACCTATTGTTCCTGTGGCCAAAATGACATCAACGGCATATCCCACAGGAATGTTGATCAGAGAGGGCATAGTAAGGACAGTCAGGGAAGAAGTGACAATGTATTGTAGTGTATTAAGGATGTGTATGCTTATTTTTAGGTGTAGAAGGTAATGAGGGGAGGTCTAGGGAGTGATAAGAACAGTATTGTGATAGACCCACCAAAAATGGGTGGGGTGGTGAAGCTTATTTCTGTTTTAAAAAAATACTGAATGAACAAACAATCAAACATGAGATTTGGTGTAAATGAAGGGCTTTATTTGCACAGGTATCTTTTGAGGAAGGCGCGTGGGGCGTGCACTCCTATGCAAGAATTTATTGATGTACAGGAAAGTTCTTGTTAATAAATATGGATGCTTGTCTTGATTTAATGTTGACCGAGAGAGGAAGGAGCTCATTGAAAAGATGGAAGAAGGAGGCAGCTTGTGAAAGATTAGCTTGAACTGATAAAATCCAGTATTTCTAGGAAGTGAAGGAGGAAGAACAGCAAAATAGAGAACAGCAAAATAAAGACGACAACAACAAAAATTCAGATAATTTGTAGGTAAGGTGCCATAGGAAGCATGTTAGAGGCTAAGAGGAAGGAATTCAGTAAAGTTATCTTCTTTTTGGGGAACAAGTGTGAATTAGTAATGTTGCACTGATAATATAGCAACAGACTGCTTTGGTTAAATCAGTACATTGCTAAGGATCTGAAATTTGAGAAGAAATTGTATGAATTTAGGTGACGGTGTGAAAGATGAGTAAGAAAGAATGGCACAGGTGTGTAGGGAGAAGATTGGAGTGTCTGAGCCATAAACCGATATTAAACTAATGTGGGAGATGAAAGGATAATGAGAAAATGTTTTTCATATGGGTCTTAAGCAGAAAGAGAGTATTGTTCCAGTAGCCAATATGGAAGGAAAAGTGACAAAAGTTGATGCCAAGAGAAATGAAGTAATTAATTCTTCTGTCTTCTATCTGCTTTAGACAAACCAGCTGATATAATGCATAACTCAATTAGCTGTTAACTCTTTCACATCTGTTTGGGATGATTGATTGAGGTTAAATGCAACCCAAAAGGGTATTTGTATTTGATCTTGTTATTTTTGTTCTTTGTGATACAAGTGATGCGAAACTGAGTAATGAAATTTATTTTCCACAAAAATTGGAATGTTTTGTTTATAAACATCTGCAAGATAACAGAAGGATGGTAAAGGCCATTAGGAACTTCTCCATAGTATTTTGTCACAGTTCTTTCTGTGCCCTGATAAAGGGTCTAGGGGACTGAGGAGAAAAAATCTGGTTTAAAGGACATGGCTGCAAGGGTAGCATCCCATGGATTGGAAAAGTGAGCAGGAAGATGCAGGTAACTGTCATCATCTTGGTAATATTGCCTAGGTATCTCTCTTGGCTCCTGGGATAGTTAAAGTTTTCCAACAGTGACTTTAAGGACTGAATAATAGAGAACGCATTTAGTACATTTGCAAATGGATACCAAACTGGGAACTCCTGTAAGTATTCTGGAGAACAGAGCTCCATTTCAGAATGAACAGAGCTTCAGTTCAGAATGAACAGGCCTTGATGCGGTCAGTGACATCGGATAGCTCACTGCTCTTAAGTTTTCGTATGGCCTACATTTTTGTTGCAACCAAGGATGCAGCTTCAGTTTCTCTTGTTTTCCTAATTTCAGATACTGAATCCAATTCAAGGTGCTGTTGAGCTTCAAAGTACTTGGCCTTACAGCCTCCTGTATTATCTTAAAAGAAATGCCTGAGCCTGATGTTAAGACTTAAATGCAACGTGTCAGTCTTGATGCTGTTACCAACACTGAAATGAAATCCTCTATTTCCCCCACTCTTAGAATAGACCCAGAGCTGCAGCATGCTGGAACTCACTTTGTACCTTGGGTAGTCTTTAAACCACCAGTGAACATGAGTTTTATGTTGTGTGACATTGCGAAGTGAATTGTAAAAATCAAGGAGCCATGTTTGTTGTGGTTTGGCTTTTTTTTTTTTTTTTTTTTTTACTACCACAAGCATAGTAAATTCCAAGGAAGAGGTGGGAAGGCCAAATAAAGATGTACTAATATCTTAAGGGCTGTAGTTAGTCACCAGGGCTCAAGCATCAGAGCCTATTGCCAAGTATTACATACAATAAGTACAATAGAAACAAGAGCGTTTTAATAATACATGTTTCTATGTGGCCTTACTTCCTGTTAGTGCTCCCTGAGCAACAAATGTCGTGGTTTAACCCCAGCCAGCAACACCGCACCACGCAGCCGCTCACTCGCTCCCCCCCCCCCCAGTGGGATGGGGGAGAGAATCGGAAAAAAAAAGTAAAGCTC
>JAVKLA010000040.1:10496720-10508921 GCA_034782735.1 Sagittarius serpentarius
CAAACTTGCTGAGGGTGCACTCAATCCCACTGTCCGTGTCGCTGACAAACATGTTAAACAGCACCAGTCCCAGTGCCAGCCCCTGTGGGGGTATGGTCATTCCTCTTTGTGACAGTATTGCAGCTTTGCTGTGACTATGGCAGAGCTATTTAGACAGTCCAAATTAACTAACTTTGGAAAAGCAGACGGGATGAGAATTGGTATCAGGGTGATGACTTTTCAGGATGTTAACTGATAAAACTGACCTGCTATTGATACCGAATGAACAGAAAGGCATGGGGGAAATAGATCTTGGAATGTTGTACATTTTAAATCAGTAATACCATTGCTGATGTTTGCCCAAATGTAATTGTTTCTGGTGTTTGTCTAAACACAGAAGGCTTCAGGGTTGTCTGCTGTCCATACTCCGACTGGTGGATAGTTGGACTGGAGACACAAAGTCTGGGAAGTCAATTCGTCCATAGAGAACTCTTAAGCGTTCTTAAACAGTGATACAGGGGGCTTTATCCTCTTATGTCCACAAGCAGAGCACTGTAGAAGGACAGAAGTCTTCACTACAGAAAAAAGAGTCTTTCAGGTGTGTAGTGTTCTGTCTGCCTTCTTCCTCTCCTTTTTTTCCATTCACCAGAGGACTAGATCAGGGGCTGGACCACAGGCTAGAACACAGCTGTTTGTTGTTGCTGCAAGGATTTTTTTTTTTTTTAATCCATCCTTTGCCTCTGGTCTAGTTTTTGTGTATGGTTTTTTTTTTGTTTGTTTTGGTGTTTTTGCTTGTGTGTGTGTTTTGGGTTTTTTTTAATTTGCATCGTGAGTTTTGTGTTTTGGATTACTGTACTGAGGTCCTTCCCTGAACTACATGGAGATACGTTGTTAGACAAGAACAGCTGAAGCCTCTATAGCATTATATTCCTATATGAATTGAGGAAATTGTTTTCATGGTGTGACCTTAGTTTACGACAGTAGCTCCAGGGGTTCTGATGTCTGTAGGACCGTCTTGCAAAATAGCAGATTAAGCTTGCTCCAGCGTGATTTTCAGATGTCTAACACCCTAGGAAGAGCTGTGCTTACTCTTGTGATTTGAAGTGTAGCAGTTGCCTTAGGTGGAAAACCTAAGGCAAACCACAAAACCAATATTGTTCTGGCTGTGGTTTTTTGATAAGGCACACAGGGAGTGCAGCCTGCCACTTCATGGAGGGTGAGGACTGGTATTCAGTATGTGGATAAAGATGATGAAGTCCATGTAAGTACAGCGCTGTCAAGACTGACAAGAAAAGTCTAGTTGCAGGTGAGGAGAAGTGTTTAGCTATCCTGGGGAACTTAAAAAGCTGTGCTACTGTCTTGTTTCCTGTGTGAGCTGGTGGACACCTTTGGGTCCTGAGGACGGTTCCCAGAGATTGCTTTGGTCATTACAACACAGATGTTGTGTTTTTCTCAGGCAATGCAGCTGTATCGCTGGTCTTGGTCTGTACGCTCCAGGGGTAGCGTTTGGGCCTTCAAATGAATGAGTGCATCACCAGATAAGAGAAACATGCTTTTTGTTCTGTTTTGTGTGCTTTTTTTTTTTTTACTTCTTTCTCTGTAATTACAAGTTGCTTCTGTTACGCAGTGGAGACAGCCTCCTTAACTAGGTTTCAGTTTAAAAAGGAGCATATAGTTACCGGAATCAGAAGGCCTTTTTCATTCATTCTTCTGTTACAACAACTGAGATAAAACTCGCATAATCACAAATGTGGCTTTTGCTGGCAAATACATAGGTAAATTGTCTGTGAGAAGAAAAGGGAGATAGAGTGTCTTAATGTACTGTAGGGTGGAAAGAATGTTTCAGTAGGACAGAATGCTTTATAAAGGATTTGAATCACCAAAAGTAAAATAAGAAAAAAAAAAAAGACCACAGAAATAGTTGTTCATACATTGCATTATGGAGCTCTTAACACCAGGAGCTGGCAAAAGATGATTAATGTAACTCTCTGAATTTGGGCTTCTAAAGTTTCTCTGCCCTGCCCTGATTCCCCCCCAGCCTCCAAAAATATGTTGTGACCTGGTAGGAAAGTTGTATTACACTGTCATGGTAACAGAGTTGTGCTTCTTCAGTACTAAAATAAATGTGGTCTTTGCACTTTTGAGGCTTGCCATAGTAGGGTTTAGTTTATGATCAGCTTTGTAATTCAAAGTCTGTTTTAGAGCGCAAATCCTAATAATTGTACATTTATGATCCACAAGATTAATTCAAAATATTTAATTTCCAACTTTCAAAAAGTTGTGTTACTAAAAAAATAGACTTACTCTTAAGTATCATTAAAAATATTTATAAAGCGGCAACTAACATATAATCTGAACAATCTGTATTTTTAAATTGATCATTTTTAACAGAATAAGGGGAGTGATATTTGAGCTGTGAAATGTTTTGAATTTACTCTGATTTTAAATATAATCCTTAAGCTGTTAATCAGCCCTTTGAAAACTGAGGAAAGGTTCCTTCATTCAAGCTACTTTACTTTGAGTGAACTGGATTTTATACTATAGTGGTGTTGCACCATATTTTCATTGCTAAAAGAAGGAAAGAACACCTTTCAGGTCATTACTGACTGTCTGTAGGGATTCTTGGCTCTCTTATTAGCTTTTATTTCACAGTAGAGTGAAAATGGAAGAAAGAGATGGTATCATGCTTTCCTGTAAATCAATTCAGATCGTTTCACAAGTACTTATTTTCTACAAGAATAAAACTGGTAGGTTAAACTGCTTAAGTTCTCAGTATCACAGTGTAGAAATGGTGATGATGTGCTAGCCAATATGTTTTAATACCATTTGGTGGTAGTATTAAAACTACCTGTGTTTTCAATGTTCATATTTCCTTCCTTTTATATCGGAGTGTAAATCTTTCCTATGCTGAATAGGTTGAAGTACAGTAGCCAGTAAAATTAGACCTGTGTTGTGAAATGGAGCATGCATCTCGGATAGTTTCTTTTCTTGGTTTTGGTTTAGGTTAACAGAAGTATCTTTACATCTGCAGTTTCTGGAAATTTAAGAACACTGTGAACCTCTGGCCAAGAAAAATTTTCCCATTATGTAAAACATTCTTGCAGACTAGCTTGACTCACTAAGTGGTGGCAGTGGTGACTTCCTCTATGAAGTAAATAGACTTTTGCAATGAATTTTCTAGTGAACTAATAAATCTCAGCGCAGCTTTTTGATTTGCTATAGTTTGTTATGGTTTCGTGCAACCTTAACCTACTATTTCTCTTTTCTGCCTTCAGGCTTGTGAGAATTGTTTCTGTATATTAATAGGAGATGCTTGAAACCAACTTGTTGATTTGTTTGTTTCCCAGCAGGAAAGCCTGAGTGCTTAGGCTTTAACTGAATCAAGACCAGCTCTCAGCAGTGGGAGACAATATATTAACCCATTGGAAGCACAGACTGCAGTCTTGTGTGTCACTGTGGTTTGTGTTGTGAATTTTTTTCATGTAAACAGGTAGGTAGCAATAATTCTTCTGCTGTATGTATTTTTGTGGTATGTACATTTAGAAACCTCATGACAGTTGTGTGAGTTGGGGTTTTTTGTTGGTGATGTTTGGGTTTTTTTTTTTTTTTGGTAGAAGTAGTATTTGTATCATTGCATGAAACTGTAAAGTACCTTGTTCTCCTTTGTGTTTTCACATCTTTAAGTTGATGGCATTAATTTTACAAATCATCTTCAGTGCCTGGACTTGCTTTAGTTATGAATGAGGGTGATACCTCAAAAGTCAAACAAGTTTCATTCTTGTTTCTGTAAGTAAACCCTCTTATAGCTTTGCTTTTTCTTGTTCTGTGTCTTCCACACAATCAGAATGGACTATTTAGCAAGTTCTTCTGCACTCTTTCCCTGATGGAATTAACTTGGCTGATAGTATATGGAGGCTTGTTAATTAATAAATTTTTGTTTCATTTTATCAGTTCTGTTGTATTTGCAAGGAAGGTAAGCAAATTGTTATCTCGATTTCATTAAACGTTTGAGGGAAAGACTTTTTTTTTTTTTTTTTTAATTTTTTATTTCAGATAGCTTAAAAATATGATTAGAACTCATAGGTGGTAGCCAGCTTCCTCAGTCAGCCACAGGCTAATTTGGGAAACTACATTATACCTTAGTTGCAAGAGGAGAAATCATTCTGAAGCTTTTAAAACAGTACATTACATATGTTTGAGGTTGTGCTTTCCTTCCTTGTTCCACTCTACTTTTTCTGGAGTTTGAAAAGAAATGATGCTTCTACAAAAAAGTTAGTAGTCCTGTTTGCCTTCAGTTTAAGCTGTAAATTAGGAATGGATAAAAAAAAGTGAAACGTTCCTTTCAACTTCTTGGTACGAACACAGGAAATTCCTCAGTCCTTCAGGTAAGTGATAGGGGTTGTGTCTTTAGAGAGTAGCAGCGGGTGATGCTCTGGGACTACTCTGTAGCCTGTTCCTTGGAGTAGGTGCAGCTTTATAAAGCTGGAAGGTAGAGAGGCTCTTACAAAATGTGTGGAAAAGGGGTAAAAATAAGCTTTTTGCTACAATAACAACAGACAGTATGTTAAGTGTTATGACTAAGAACTTGTAAGTAATAAATTATGTGAAATAAAGATGCTGTTTGTACACAGAAGTTCATGTTCTTGTTACAGTAAGTTCTTTTTGTAGGTTCATGTAACAGTATAACAAGCCCTTTCTAGGCTGTGATCTAGACATAGCACCTGAAGAGTTCAGAAGGAGGAGATGGTCTGCTGGAATGACTGGATACTATCTAGGCCTTTTCTCTTTCTGTCTTACCCTCCCACCAAGAACACACAGGACCTTGAACAATTTTTGAAACAGACTTGCTATCTTTCTGTAATATTTTCTTCCTTGGCCTCATTTTCTAACTTAGTGCTAGGTGCTTTTTCCCTAAGAAATGCTGTGTGCATCCTTGATGGTATGTGAATCCCAGCCAGAAAGCAATTAGGCTGCACGTGGCTGTCTTCAAGTCATTCTCAGTGTCTTGAAGCAAAACAAGTTAAAAAGTGTTGTTAAGGTGCTAGTTTTAGACTGACTACAGAAACTGAAAGATACTATGCTTTGTTTTTAGGGGAAAGGGATATTTTTGGTCCTCCTTCCCCACAACTTTACCAAGAGACAATTACGGGTTTGTGTTCCTTATTTCTAGTTATTTTTTCACTTTTGGCAGTTCCCAGCTTAAGGCTGAAGTCCTGTTATACAAGGTAATACATATACAAGTATGTGAAGAGATGGGAACTTGGTAGGTGTCCAGGTCAGATCAGAGAAAGGAGGCATTATATCTGTTCCTCGATGCAGGAGAATAGAAACGTACAGAAATGCTCTAAGTCATGCAGAAAATCTCTCATAGCTCTTCTGATTTTTTTGTATTTCAAAGCCAACAGGCCTTTTCCCTTTTCAAATTCATTATCACATTTTTCAAATATGGTACCTGATGTTTGGTCTACTAACCAGGGAAAAGATTTGAAACTGAAGATGACCGTTAGTTTTAAATAAATTATTTTTGGTAGAGACAAGCTTAAAATAAAACTAACTAAAACTTTGGGAGTCTAAACTGATTATATGTTGTCCATTACAGGAGTTTAAATTCTAGCTAAGCCATGTTAGAAAAGAAAAAAAAAAAAAAATTGTAAACCTGCTGTTTTAGTGCATGGAAACTCTGGAGCCCCTGTGAAGAGTAAGGAAAGGACTTGTGCACAGCTGTGAGAAATTAATCTTTCTCCCATATGTGTGCATGGAAGTGGGTAGTAGGTATGTTCATTATATCTGTGAGTCTGTACCTATGTTGCCCATTACCTTTTCTTTAAAAGGCCAACGTAAAATTTGTTGAAACACACCACTAGAAACAACCAACTGTTTCACTACTGTGAGCCAAAACCCAAAAGGATGCATCTACCTCTAAACTCTCCCATTTCCTTTCTGCTTATCCCTGTATAAAATGCTCTGAATGCGGGCTACTGCCCCTCCTCCTGGGGGGGCTGCAGCAGAAGGTAGGGAGGCGCTGAAAAACTGCTGGAGGCTTCTGAGCTTTCCATGTTGTTGTCTGCATGTGTTCAGCCCCACCTCACATTCCAGTAAGCCAAACCAGAAAAGATTGGGCAGGATCTTCCAAGGAGGATGACATGGATCTCAAGCAATAATAGGCTGCTGATGGTGGGCAGCTGGGCTACTGTGGGCTAAAAGATTTGGCCTTGAGCCTTGCTGTGCAGGATGCAGAGGGAAGGAGGGGTGGAAAGCAGTGATGAGCCTATTGTTGCAAATGAGCCAACAACTGGCTGATTGACAGTGAGCACTCATTGTTGCTCCCTTTGCTCTTAAATGCAGCTGCGGAGAATGAAGAAGCGAGGCGGGGGAGAGGGCGGAAAAAAAAGCTAACCCACGTATATATTAGACTTCTAGTGTCCAAATAGGCAATGGGCATAAATGAAAAAAAAACATAAAATTCCATCTAAACACAAGAAGAACTTTTGACTGGGGGGGTGCTCAAACACTGCAACAGGTTGCCCAGAGTGGTAGTAGAGTCACTGTCTGTGCAGATACTCAAAACCTGATGGGACGTCTTTCTGGGCAGCTGGCTCTAGCTGACCTTTCTTGAGCAGGGGGATTGGACTAGATGATCTCCAGATGTCCCTTCCAACCTCAACCCTTCTGTCACAACTTCTTTAGTATTCGGATGTATTCTTTAGCTGCTCTTGTGGCACACTTGGGAAATAATTACAAACGCCCCTGCTGGACGTTACAAATGCCTGGTGGGCATTTGTCTCAAAAATGCCACTGCTGTGTAATCACGGCAGTTTTAATTGTATAGGGAAAGCATCCAAGTATGAAAATAGTTAATTGACTGAACTCCCTGATTTAAGCAGCAAAAGCAAAAAACCCACCAGCACCACCACATCCCACCCCAAACGCAGAAAAGCCCCAGACACCCCAAACCTTAAAGGACTTTTTTTTTTTCTTTAGTTTTTTAACACCTTAAAATATTAGTGGTTATAAGAATAAAAGGTAGCTTTAATATAACTTAGAAGCAATGAAGTCACTTAATACAAGAAACAAAAATTTAGAAGATGGTTTCTCTTCTTTCCCAATTCCCTCTAGTTTTCCCACAAAGTAAAATCTCAAAATTATCCTGTGAAAAATGAAGGAAAAGAAAGGCAGGAAGATGAGAGGAGGAACAGCAGAGAGAATTTTGAGAGATCCCACCAAACTGCAGTTTATTCCTTTCAGCCCACAGCTAGTAAGACATGAAATGATTTGAAGGAACTTTCCTGTAACTGTGTTTCTTTCCCGTGCTCTTTCAGTCCTCCCCTGTTTGCATTTTGCATAGCCCTCAGAAAGACTGCAGTGCAGTAATTGGCAAGGAGGGATTTACTAGGAGGGAAAATCAAGCTATGGTGGCTTCTCTTGCAGAGTTGTGTTGCTGAGATCTGCATTTTGGAGCAGGAGGTAATGAGCGGCTGCCTTCAGGTTTCCAATTCGGAGATCTGACTGCTTGCATAAAAAAAGTGTGGATAAGTTTTCACTAAGTGTCCCTAGTGTGTGCATGGCATGTCGGACAGCCATTAAGTTTATTGGTGCAGTGATATGTTTTTTTCTGATATGAAACACTTGCAGTTTCTGCCTAATACTTTGTTTTTAATCCTTTGTGCTGAGACAGTGGAGAATAAGGTAAGGTGCTTTTTGTTGCCTAACATATAAAGGATAATAGAAGTAATTTCTGCATGTTGTAGCATGCAACAGTAACGGTGTTCTGTTGGAAAGTAAAAGTTTTGATTACCTTTTTTATTGCTTGTAACTTATTGAAATAAGTTGTAATAAATTATTTGAGTTATCTAGTATATTAAGGTTGACAAACAGTTACTTGTACTTCATATGTATTAAAATATTTTTTTTTGAGTCAGTTTTCACTTAGGTTATCCAATATAATAAGGAATTGTTTTCAAGAACAGTTTTCTGGGAAGGTCCCTGTTTTTATGATAATCTTAAGAGCTAAAACCTTTCTATGTCTTATCCATGTCTTTGGATGTTTTTTTTAATGTCAGAATTTTAAGGGTATAGCACTGTCATAATGCTGCTGTTTAGCTGTGGTGTGCACTTGTTCAGTAATAATGAAAACTTGGAGGTGCCTGAATTCTCTGTGAATCAGAAAGGGTTGGTTGGTGTGCTGGGAGAGAAAGGAGAGGCTGAAAGTCCAAAACTCCCTGCACTAAATTCAGCTTTATAGCTAAGAATATGAATGGACAGTGACCAGGGCAATCATAATTGGTGTCTAAACTCAGGATGGGAGCTTAAAAGAGTTTTAGAACTTAAGTTTCTTTCTAAGTTACTACATAAATGTTTAGTACAGTAATTCATACTTCATTCATGACATCTGTGAGAATTATGGGCTGATTTGCAATTTTTATACTGTTTTGGTGGGGAAAGTGCTGTACAGTTGCAGATCTCCTTTTCATATGAGTAAGAGTTTATTCCTGTAGTTTTCTGTAAATCTCAGAGCTGGGCTATTTTTCCAGCTCCTGCATTTCTAGAATTGAGCCAGATTGGGCTTTCTTTGGCCGGTGTGCTTCTTTTGCCAGAGCCTGTAACCACTTGTTAGCCTGTAACTTAATATGACTCTAGTCCAAAGTAGCTTGACTGTTAACTTTGTTCGTAGCAGTAGCCTTTCCTTTCTACCTCCTGAGGTCCAAAGGTGAATTGTAGCATGTGACAAAGATGAAAAAATCAGAAAGCCACAAAAAAGACTCATCTATAGCTGTAGAAGTTTGTGGCATTTCTCCTGACTGGATAAACGTTATCTTGGTCTCATGCTACGAAGTCACTGACGTTAGACATGATAATGGGAATGGGAGCCCAGCACATTTACTGGCAGGTATGCAATTCTGTGACTATCTGAACTTCCATAACCAGCTCTGTGTAACTGCTGAGGCTGATCCATCTTCGCAGCATTCTGTGCAGGATGACAGCTGGGAACACGCTGCCGAGGTGGGCCCTTGGTGCCGGTCTGCTTAGTGTCATCTGGGAACATCGCTGCTCTGGCACTACGGAATAGCTGCTCAGATTTGTCAGAGTTCACTGGCACTTGTTGGACTCTGTGGTAGGTGGATGCAAACTTCGTTGACAAGAGTTGAGAAACTAAAATTCTTGCAAAAATGTGGTTTGACTGTATATATCGTAGATAGGTGAGGTTACTGCAATGTGGTCACAAAATGTTGTCCTTGAAGTGTAAATATGAGAGAAACTGTGGGGACTTTGGATTTAGTGTGCTGCTGGCTTGAGCATTGTTGTAGCATTTGTTGTATCTAAACTTTACTATCAACACTTAGGAATGCATGTAGAGATTGAAGATTTGTATTAATTATGCTTTCAGACTCCTTTCCTCTTTTTCTCTGTGCTTGTAAAAATTCCAGGATCAAACAAGCTTTGCCAAACCAGGTTGCTTTTTTCTAATGATCTGGTAGAATATTGTCACAGGGTGGGTTTTTTTTAAGAAACACTCCGCAGAACAATTAGTTACTTTCCCAGAATTGGGTTGATGTTTCCAAATGGAATTTAAGACTCTTACCAAGAAAATGGCACTGCTCAGAAGATTTTTGTACAGTTTATAATGACATATGATGTGTCTGGGTGGAGAAGTTTGTGTGTGTGTGTGTGTGTGTGAAGGCAGGAAAAAATTAGCTGTGATTTTTACTTTGTGCATGTCCTTCTGTAATGTTGTTTTGTTGAGTCCTTTGAGAACAATAGTGGAGGAGAAGAAAACAATGGTTGAAAAATCACGTGTTGGTATGTTACCTATAATGTTGTTTATGTTATTTTTTAAATTTATCATTAAAAATTAGTTTGATACTTTCTCAGTTTCATTAGACTAATTTTACAGATGCTGAGAAGCCTGTTACAGGGATTTTCAGTGAGGGTAACATAACCTTAAACTTTTCTTCCTTTAGGGCAAAGAAAGAAACTGGGCAGACTATAGCAAAGCTCCCCTTATTGGCAAGAGTAAAGAGAACCCTAACAGAGCATTGAGAAAGCTATTCTACTTTCTCCTCAAGTTGCAGATCAAATGAGATTCAAATAAAATGAAGGAAATGTAAGCAATCAAAGAGTCTTCCAAATCTGGGGTAAGGGAGAGCTGTTAGTGTGTGAAGAAAAGAAGTATACAGATTTGATCAAGAAAACTGTTGCACCAACTTTGGAAATCAAGAGCTTTTCTAAACTAACAATTCCACTTCAAATATTGTAGTCTCTTGAGTTGTCTGTCAAGGGAGAACTGTTATGTGAGAAGGAGTGTATCATTTCCAGACTGACAGAGAGTTTACCTGGTAGCAGATAGCTGGTGAAGAGGTTAGAAGAGGCAGTAAGAACAAAGGTTGGGCTGGGAAGAAGGCAAGAACTATCAAGGATTTCAACCTTTATGCTGTTCTGACAGCAGCTGTGATACTGGTGAGGTATTTAAACGGAAAAGGGTCTTGTAACCTGTTCTTAAGGCAAACCTGTTCTAAAGAGTAGATTCTAAGAAAATACATACATTTTATGGAATTGTGTTACTGCTAGTTTAGAGACTCACCTTTAATCTTCTAATGCTTGTAACTTGACTTGTGGGCTGCTTGAAGCTGTATTCACACCTACGTCAAATTCTTTGGTGGCACTGCCACTGCTTTGTGTGGCTGTGATACGGTAAAATTCTTTCTTGATGCTTTTGGTTTTAATACAACTTTTTTTGTCTGGTGGCAAAAATCTCGCATTTGTCAAGCATGAAAATTCTGGTAGTGTTGGATAAACTTGGAAGGAGAGAGATTTATTTGGAATTACAGATTGATGTACTTTCTCTCATAGGTTTCTTTTGCCTTTTGTTTGAGTGCATGGCTGAACAATCCAAACTTCATGAGCTTGCTAGTTAATGGTTAGGAGACAAATTGCTACTACATTTATTAAGGAGTTTGTGATCATTTTTTTTTCCTACTGAAGCATGGGTATTTGTATAGAGAACATTTTACCTGAGCAGTCTTTTTACTGCATTTAAGTAGGTAGTTAGGACTCGTGGAATATTTTTCTACTTATCTGCTATCTCGAACTTTACTGGAAGTCTCCTTTTTGCTTTGTTTTTAGTTCAGCATCTAGTCATACATGTAATATTTCCTCCTTACATTAAAAATGTACTACAGCTTTTTGTGAGGATGAGCATTTATTTTGATGACTTTGGTCTGAATTTCCCTGTGCTCTGCTTGGATTTCCATTGCCCTGCTGCTAGATGATGAAAGATAGATGCCAGAAATATACATTGCAAAGATCTGTGGTGTTGATTTTTATGTTGTGCTTCAAGGTAAAACTTGAATGTGGTAGTAGAGGGCTTGATTGAAACTACTGGTCAAAACTCTGCAGAAGAGAGAAAAAAGGGAGCTGTATAAAGGATAGTTATGAGTACAAAAAGTTTGTATTAACAGAGATGAGCTTACTTGCATATTATACTCAGCTTAGGCCACTTTTTTTAAAAATGTATCTGCAGGTGATTTTAAAAAATTATGGGTGATGCCATACCATTAAAGATTCTAAATTTTCATGTGGTAAGAGAGAGAAAATTGGGATTGTCCTCATTCAGCTGAACTTAAGATACTGTGAATTTGCCTTAATTACAGCTGTTGTTGGCCCTCTAGCCTCTGTAAGCACACTAATGAAATACCTTACTTCAGCCGGACACAGAAGCTATTTGGATTGATAACAAAATGTATCCTTGTTCCAAAATGGGATGACCTTCACTTATACTTATTTGCTGACACCTGTGCTGGTGATAGCTGTGATTAGTAAAACTCTAGTGGACTCAGTACCCAGGAGAATAAATTACTAAAACTATATAAAGAAAAAAATACAGTGTGAGTTTATGTATACCTAGTTTAATAATTCTTTTTTTTTTCTTCCCTGAATAACTGTCTTGAAAAGTAGAAGATTGAAAAACCAAAAGAAGCAAGGAAAAAAAAGCCAAACAGTTTTTGATACTGTATGATTAACCTACAGAACTCGCTAATCTGAGATAACACTAAGAATTTTTTGCTCTTGGCCTCAAAATAATTGCTGCTAGGGTCGCCAGAGGTATAGAGGAAATGGGAATCATGCTTAACAGATGCTTTGGAGCTACCTTTTCTTTTTTTTTTTTGTTTTTTTTTCTTTTTCCTCCAACTATTGTATGTTGGTGTGCTGGTTTCAGCTGGGATA
>JAVKLA010000040.1:10517449-10548574 GCA_034782735.1 Sagittarius serpentarius
GCGGGTGACCATGTTGTAGAAGGAGATCAGGTCAGTCAAGCAGGACCTGCCTTTTGTAAACCCACGCTGACTGGGCCCGATCATCCGGCTGTCCTGGGCGTACTGCGTGATGGCACTCAGGATGATCTGCTCCATCAGCTTCCCCGGCACCGAAGTCAGACGGACAGGCCTGTAGTTTCCTGGATCCTCCTTCTGGCCCTTCTTGTGGGTGGGTGTCACGTTAGCTCTGTGCTCTACGTCCTCTTTTTTTTTGTTTTTACCTTTTTTCTCTCTTCCTCAATAAATTAAAAAAAAAAAAAAAAAGACCCAACCATTATAATATCGGAGGAGACTAAGACCGTGAAGTTTGTCTGGACAAAAGGGAGCAGGTGGTCTTGGCTGGTTTGGATGTAATTGTGTACTGACTGTCCAACTGATACATGACACAGAGGTGGTAATGATTGAGCTTGCCCTTTTACAGCCTCTTGCTCAGTGGGACACTACATTAAGTTTCTCTTTCTGTTCCTCACGTAGCCGCTCGTTTTCATGAAACCTATCTGTCCAGTTTGTTCCCGAGTGTTTTTGAGGGGCTGGGAGGAGAGACAGCACAATCACAAGCCCTGTCTCATTAAAAGCTAGGCTAAAAAGTCATAGCCCATGCTACCAAAAAAAATGACCTAATTAGGATGAGTCACTGAAGTTTGTGTGGTTTTATGCTTTTTAGATAAGAATATATAAACTGTTTTTTGAAGAGGAAAGGTTGAATCATCTCACTGGTCACTTTTCTGCTGTGATGTCCCTGTCCAAGTTTCTTTTTCAGAACTTAATTTAGATACTGTGCATGCAGTGCTGTTCTGTTTGAGTAACTTCTGTTCTCAGTGCAAATTGTAACTTGATGGAAAAGCTTTTCTGTCCTAAGTAATAACCAAATTAGATTGTGTCTTCTGTTATCCTCTTCTCTGGTAGTGTAACAAAAACATTTATTTCAAATAATTTCTTGACTTTTTTGAATTTTAAAACTTTGACAAAAGCTTATTTGCTTTGTATTGTCAATATATTGAAACTGTCTTCATGCAGAGCTTGCTAGGTGCCAAATCTTGTGGTTTCTTTTGCAATCAATTTTTTGGGGAGTCTTTTAGATTACATAAGAGTTAAATTCTTTTCTGTTTTTTTAATGCAAATTTATTTTGAATTTTTATAGAAGCTTTATTGTATTTCTATGTTGCAAATTGGTTTTATTCCCAAAGAGCAAATGAAAAAATATATGTGGTGTAATACAGAAAATTAATGCCGATTTCTAGGATGCCTGCCCTATGTGGTGAGAACAGCAAGCATCCTTGCTTAAACAAGGAAAGAGCAAAATGCTTTTTGTTTGGGAACTCCCATGCTTTCTAGTTCTTGGAACATCTTTGTCAGTAAATTCACTTTTGCTTCCAGTTCCTAGCCCTCTGTACTAATGTTAGTATGAGTTAAGTAACAACAAATTATTCTAACCTTTATTACAGTATATACAGCCAGAAATATTAACTGAGGTGCAGCCTCAGATACTTGAGTACCAAACGTATATTGAGCAAGAGTAGTGACAAAAATGGAGGTCAGCAAGACCTGTCAGACTGGAGCAAGCAGTGTCACCCATCTGATGACCAGAACGATCTCTGCTTCTGTTACTCTGCAGAAGCGTGAATATAAGTATATGCTGGCTGCAGGAGCGGTGGCTGAAAGAATGTAATCAGTAGTGGACAGAACTGACCTTAGTGACTGTGTGTCTTATGTGTTTATCTGTCCTGAAAGGTGATTGTCCAAGATTGAACAGTTTTAAAAGACAGCTAAAAGTCATATTCTTTTATTGTGACCATTTTCCCAGAGATAAGAAACTGGAGCTTAAGAAATAGCTAATGGTGGATTAAGAGTTAAGATTTAGCTTGCTGAGCAAGAACCAGAGTCTTTGACTTGATGGCAGCTTGCCATCCTGCTTTCTGGAGGTGTGTTATCTTCACTGCTCTAAGTGCATAGTATCTTACTGAGGTGTGACTTCAAAATTGCTTCTTGTTGGCAGTTTGAAACATGATTATGGGAGTATAATCTGCGTCCTGCTGTTAAAGGTTCCTGAAAAGGAAAAGAAGACATTGCAGATGACACCCTGTAGTGGTATGTAAACTGTAATAGAAAGTTGTTTGCAAAAGGGTGGCAGCTGAAAAGTTTGTATTATCTGCACTTGTGTTCACCACCGATCTCATACACAGGTGTAAGAGCATGCAGCTCATACGCATGAGGACATAGCTCTGTGCATGCAGATTTGTGTGTGCAGTTTGATATCCATCACGTCTCCCCACCCCCTTGTTAAATGCAGCTCTTTCATTGTAGTAAGGAGATCTTGGTGTTCCTTTAAGCTTAGTTCTCTATTGTATTTTTATTGCAGTACTTCATGAAAGTCTTCCTAGTTTTGCTGCATAAGATGATGCCTGCAGTTCAGAGTATTGTGGAAGAGAATTCCTCACCAAGCTGGCCGCTCTGGTTCTGCGCTTGTTTAGCTTTTCTGGTCGGACATACATCTTCATAAACCAGAAATATATAAGCTGAGGCACACAAATCTCATTGTTAGGCATATTGCATAGTAAATTTTATTTATCAGTGTGCTTTCTGGTGGTTTTCCATGACAAGATATCCAGTACGTCGATTCCCGTAGTGGAGTCCTGTGGAGCCCTGTGCAGCTTAGTTTGGTGTCAAATCTCTCTTGCCAGCTGACAGTCCAGCCCCTGAGGAGTTTCATATCTCTATGAAAGTCTCACCTGCTGCTCATTTGGCATTTGGTACTCTTTCTCAGTTAAATCTTTAATTGAATTGACTAATTACTCAGTTTCCATGAAGAAATAGTGCTATTGGAAGACTTCACATCTCTGATCATCTTTAGCTTCTTTTTGTTTGGAAGAAACTTAATGGGGAAACAGATGTTCGGTAATTGTGTTGTATGACTTACAAGTTCAGGAACTTTGTGCTCTCTTGACTTGCCAATTCTCCTGTCAGCATCCCTTTTAGTGCCTCTTTTTCTGAATTTCTTCTGTGGGTCAGAATCGGGCCGTGCCTTTTTTTATCCTGGCATTTTAAGGAAAATCGCGTTCCCTGTGTTGTTCTTACCAGTCAACATGCTTGAAATTGGCTTTTGACTTCCAAGAGCAAAGCAGTTGCAGAGGGAGAAGAGGCATTAGTATCTATCTACAAATTATAAATCAGAGAACTGAAAACCTTTACAGATTCCTAAACTACAAGCTCCAAATGAAGCTCTTCCCAGAGTCACGCACAGGAAGCAAATTGGTATATAGCATATGGACTGGTGAAACTTTAGCTTATGGAGTTGCACTTTTTTTTTTGTCTCTTGCTAATCTCCTTTTCTTTTACAACTGCAACAAAGTGCCAAGTTGTAAGCTCCTGACTGGGTTCCCCTCTGTCCAGCCACAGATGTTCAGCAATGGCTGTCATGTCTTGGGCAATCTCTAAAGCTAGACTACTTTCGTCAACTGCTTTCCTTTCTCACTCATGTCACTTCTCCTAACCTCCTTGTCTCTCAGACTCTTGTTCTTAGCATCACATCTCATTTCTTGTATGCTGGTTACAATCTCTTGATGTAGTGTCATCATATCTATTTTTTGGGGGGTTGGTTGGGTGTTTTGGTGTGGTGGTTTGTTTGTTTGTTTGTTTGATTTTTTTAATGCTTGCTGCTGAAACTCTACTTCAGGCTTTGCTTACTTCCCTGGTCTGAAACAATCCGAATTTCCTCATTAATGAGAACTGCAAGTTACTTTCAGTTCAGCACTGATTTTTCTGTTTTTTCAGATATTGTTCTGTCAAGGCATTAGACTCTGCAGTCTTTTGAAGAGTAGACAAGTAATAGGCAGACATTAATTCAAATTGTGGACCAGAATTTATATTTCCCTTTCTGTTACTGTAGAAACGGTTTTGGTTTTTTTGTGGGGTTTTGTTGTTTTTCTGTTTGTTTGTTTTTTTTTTGAAGGGGAGGAGGTGGTCTATTTTTTGGTGTTTTTTTTTTTCATGTGTATGTGGTTTTGAATTAAGACCCAGTCGTTGGATCTATGTAGCGAGTTACGAGGATGGTTTCCTTGGGTTCTCTCTGTGTTTGATGGAGATACAGAGAGGCTGTCCCCCTGAGGCAAGGGGACAAATGAAGTGGATTTGCCATTCAGCACCTCTATCCTTGCTCAGCTGATGTTGGTAAAGACATGAAATGGTATCAGTGATGAGATGCAATGATTTTGTCTTCTGTTTCTGGATATAACAGTTGGCATCAGAAATGAAAGAAATTTCCTTGTCTCTTTAGTCTCTGTGGAGAACTCTGTACCAAAACTAGATGCAGAAATGATCTACAAGAAAAAACATTCAATTACGTGTACGTGTTTTGGGCTTAGAGAAGGAAGATAAGAGATCACAGAAACTGTGTACAAGAAGGTTTGCTTATTTGGGATGTGAGGCATTTGACTCCCTTTGTGGTACTGGTGGACAGACTTTTATAACTGAGAAATGAACTCGGCCTCATTTCTTCATTTTGCTTCTTAAGGCTGAATTGTCACTGTAGTGGTTGAGGCAATTGTAGAGCTGTGGAATAGGTTTATATTTCAAGTGTCAGTTATCATGGAGAGAGAATTGGAGTATGCCTTTCTCTTGTAAATAGCCAGGCATTTCTCTTTTGTACATAGGTGTTGTACTTTCCAACTGTGCTTTCTCCTTCGTGTGCTGAGGTTTTTTAAGACCACTTACACTTGTTTGACTACAAGATAAGCAAGGAAATTATTGAAAACAAGTTTTAAAATTTAACCTGTGGTATTCTTCCTCTGTTGCTCTGCTAATGCTTTGCATGCTGACCTAGAAGAATCATAGTCCGAGATAATAGGTACTGTAATTCAGTCTTCAGCTGCATTGATTATTTTTTCAGCTGCCTGTCACTTGTGCTTAGTCCTGGTGAATTAATCAAGTGGCCATGTTATGTAGGCCTTTCTCCTCTGTCAGTTAGACTGGTATCACCTGTTCCCCTCGTGTGGGGATGTACCATGAAAAGGTTGGAAAGTATTTAATAAATAAAAACCTGTTGCATTGTTCTGAAACAGACTTAAAGCAGCACATCTTACACTTTGCTATTGCATGGGATAGACAGGAAGAGTTGGCAGTGGAGGTGCATAGACTCCAGATACCCTATATGGTGCTTGTGTGTTTTTTACAGTAGCATCTGAATAGTATCGTGCGTGGTACTGTACCAGTGACTTTCTCCGCCACACCCCTTGCTGCTTCCTCTAATGATACAACTTCAATATTAAGGACACTTCAGAGAGAAAGATACGAAAGAATGCAAGCTCTGTTCTTACTTGTTCCTAGAGTGATGCCCATAATTAACTAACACTTTGCTTTCAGGAATAGGTTTTAATTCTTGACCTTCTAGATTGAAAAATATGGAATATTTTACAGATTTGCTATGCTTAATGTACTTAGGCAGTTGTGTATGTATTATGTCCACATGATGCGTGGACATGCATCTGTTCTTAGTGCTTTCTGTTTTTACATAGTCTCTCAGCGATGCTATATTTGTTTTATGTAAATGGAAAAAGAGGTCTTCATTTCTCAGAAGTTTTCTCATTTTTGCTTCACAGAAACTATCTTAGAGCATGGACACCAGTAAGAAGACAGAACCCCCTTTATCTGTAGAAATGGTGCAACAAAGGGCCAATCCTGATCGCAGTCCTTCAGCATCGATTTATGTTCCAGAGCAAGGTGGCTACAAAGAGAAATTTGTAAATGCCGTGGAAGATAAGTATAAATGTGAAAAATGTCACCTCATCTTATGTAATCCTAAACAGACTGAATGTGGACACAGATTCTGTGAGACCTGCATGAATGCCTTGCTAAGGTATGTTTTTTGTTATGATAGAACACGTTGATACCTTTAAATCTTGTGAACCACTGAAAATAGCGTGAACGCCATTGTAGTTTTAGGAATACATTAAGCTAATGCCCTGGCTCGAAGCAGCCTTCTGCTTGTTGCTTGCTTGCTTATTTGTTATCCATATGCTGGTGCAAACATTTGTGTTCTATGCTGGGTCAGGATGAGACAACTAAGCTTTCCATCAGTGTTGTTGGAATGGTTGTTGAAGTGGTTTAATCCCATGTAGTGATGTGTGTTAAGTAAGAATTTCATTGCCTGTGGAGCCTAGACTGAGTAGCTGTTTCACGTGACTACTAACATGGCTAGTTTGGTGTAGAATACACTTAGTAAATTGTGACTGTGTGAGGAAGTGAGCCTGCAGAGGCTCCTTAGAGTGATGGTACCTAACATAGCTGTGGACCCAGCCTTACAGTTGAGTGGTGGGATCCTTGGATAAATGTAACTGCTTGTCGAGCCTCTTTTGCCCATAAACCTTCTAGCAGTATGTCATGGGGCTTGTATGTTTTGTGGATTCCGGGAGGGTCAGGAAGGCTGGCTTGTCTATTACTGAGATGTTTGGGCCAGTTGTGGGTGAGTGAATGTTACAGATGTAAAAATGAATGCGGAGAGATGCAACCTTTCTCAGTCTAGGTAAGAATAAAAGTGCAATCATTCAAGGAGTATCTAGCTTTTAAGAAGTATCTGTGCATCAGCAGAAGTTACATTTCTTTGCCTCTCAACTTTGATGCATTGCTACTGATTGTATTCAGCAGTATGATCTCAAAACTTGGTCTAATGTTTGCAGACCACTCTGCAAGCTTTACTCCTGCGGTAAATAAGCAGTCAATACTTGCATTTACTACTGGGGAAGCAGAGGTACAGAAGAGATTGAGCTCACTGGATGTTGTGCACTGGACTACTAAGAGAGAGGATTTGAGTTTGGAAGGTCTTGGTTATCTCCTGTTTGCTTTTTGCAACCATCCTGACTCTAGGTATTAGTTTATATTTCATTTGGAAATACTGTAATCTCAGGTGGATATAAACCAAGACTACATGCAGCATGGCAAAAGAGATTGGAGGTTATTACATTACTCTGTCTCATGATAAAGAGTAACCTCTGTACTGGGCAAATACAAGGGTCCGTACCTCACTAATCCACTCCTGTAGGTTTTGTGCTACAGCATGTAAAATCTAAAACAACAAAAACCCCCCAGCTTTTCTTTCAATACACATTTTCAGATGAGTTGTAGTTTTTATTTAAGAAATGCAGTTACTTCTTTCTGAATATATGTTTTTGGAAGAGTCTTACATGGTTAATAACAGTGACTGCAGAAAAGCAAACACCTGCCATGCTTGGATGTGTGCAGATGGACAGAGCAGATCCTTAACAATCTAAGCAGTGACAATTCTGGCATTGCTGCAATCTGGGCAGTTTTCCTTCTCTGCTGTGAAACATGCACATGTGCTTATCACAGTGCAGCTACAATATGTGTAATTTTACCTTCCTGACTTTCCAACCAGTGTGTTATTGAAAAGGACACATGGGTAAGACCATCTACCACACTGCTCTATCATTCGAGTTATTTCACTGTATTTAAGTGCTTGTTGCAAACAAATACTTTATTAAAATTAAATTTACGGCTCCTTTTTTAGAGAAATAAAAAGCGTGCCATAGAACTGGAAGCAAAATAAGTTTACATTGTTTCGGTATTTGGCAAAAAAAAAAATCATTCACTGTTGATATGCTGCTGCACACACATGCTGATTATATGCTAGCAGCTTCTGTTCAAGTGTTATTTGAGGACAAAGAATTGGGAGTCAGTGTAGATAATGCAGTAAAGATGTCTGCTCGGTATGCAGCAGTAGTTTAGAAGAGCAAGTGGGATGCCTGAGTGAATTCAGAAAGAGCGAGGAAAGCATGACATTGTATTAAATACTATATGTCCTCAAGTAGTTTAGTTCCCCTTTTTCTCTCTTTTTTTTTTTTTTTTAATACTTAAGAAGAATATTACAGATATTGAAGCTGCAAGGTAGTTAAGATGCTCAGAAACATGATGGGACACAGAATGGTCAGTTCAAGGAGCAGAAGCCAGTGAGATGATTTGAAATAACCATACTGATTATTTAACATAATTGAACTTATTCAGCCTTTTACATTTGATTTGCACAGCTGCTAGCGGCCACAATTTACATAGCCTGTCACTGAGTTGCTTTATGAACGTATTTACCTAGCTTTTACCTAGTGCTTTTCATACATAGATCTCAGTGCTTTACAAGGGAGATCAGTATGACTATCCCCATTTTACATGGGGAAAAGGAGCTAAAAAAGAATGAAGGGATTTATACTATGACACCTAGCAGGTGAGAGACAGAAACAGCTGTAGGAACCAAGGTTTCCTGCACTCCAGTTCAGTTTCTACTCACAGACTGCTCTGCTGCTCCTCAACCTACCTGTTGTCAAAGAAATCACAAGTTTGGTAATTAGATTACCAAAACAGCTATAGGGCAATAGATCAGATAAAGGAGGAAGCAAGGAGCTGTAACAGTTGCTAAAACCGGAACAGACTTGAAGGAGATGGATGTAAATACTTCTTTACCCTAAAAAGATGTATATTTGACTGTCAGAGAAAGTAAAGTTTAATCAGGTGTTGTTTGAAAAAGGACTGGATAATTGAAGAGATAATGTTTTGCCTGTTTGCACAGTTAGATTGAGAAGTAACAAAAATTGTGGATCAGGCTCAGACTGTAAAATAGGGAATGAATTTTGCCGCCTTGAAGAAAACCGCTGCGCAGTTGCCTGGAGGCATTGTGGTGGTCTTATTTCCTTGGGAATGCCAGATACTGTCCACTGAAAACTCAGTGTTCAAATTTTTTGAAATAACATCATGTTATCTCATTATAATGAACTATATCACTTTTAATGATTTTAAAGTATATTGAATAATCATAACTAAGTAAAGTGCCTCATAAACAGAAATTTTTGTACTACAAAAATTCCGATGAGTTAAAATAGTTTTTCTGTTTTCTCTCCAGCTCTTCTAGTCCAAAATGTACAGCGTGTCAAGAAAGCATAGTAAAAGATAAGGTATTGTTAAAATTGTTTCTTATTCAAGAGTATTGAATTGTGTGGCGTACATAAGATGTGTTAATGCTTTGTGGTAATTTTTTCATAAGCCTGACAAACTACCTTAGGAAGATAGTTTTGTTATAAGAGCTAAGCCATGTGTTTTATATAGGAAGACAGCTCACTTCTGCTGTTAACCACACGGTAGAAAACAACGTCACCTTCATCCCAAATGGTCCAGCCAGGTGTCGCATCTTGTTTGCATAGTTAGGAGCTGCAGCAACACATTGCAGTTGTCTTGCCATCAGCACGGAGGATGATAAGAAATATTGCCTCTCCTGTAGATGCAGAGATGTGACAGATCTAGGCAAATCTTACTCCTGATTTAGCTCCAGACCAGTGTCTACTGTTTCACTAATCTGTTTTTACAGCGTGTTGTTCTGTGAACCACACTGGAACCAGAACAGCGTGGAGTTACAGTAACTAATAGACTCAGATTCTTTTTATATGCATAAGTTTATTTCACTGATACCCTCTTCACTGTTTTTCCACAGCAAAACTTTGTATTGCCTTTGAAGGTTGAGGGTAGAAAAAATTCTTTTTGACTTAGTACGTGGTTTATGCAGTTTTTACATTAGATTTTTCAGAAGTGTTTAGTAAATTCTTTGTGTTAGTAGTCTTTCCTGCCTGTAATAATACTTGCAATACTTGCAACTAATACTTGCACGAGGTAACCATTTTCAAGAAGAGGTTAGTGGGTACATTAATCTCTCCTTGTCTTAACTTATAATAGTCCTCTGAACAGTGCTCAGCGTAATTCAGTTTTGACATGGATGGGCTCTCTAGCAGCTCAGACCAATAATCATGATGCCTACTTTATTTGTCTTTTTGTCTCTGACTTTCTAGCTCCCAGTATATGTAAATATGTACATTTGTTATGAAACCTCAAAGATCTCTAAAACGAGAGAAACAAAAAGGGCAGTGTATATTAAATACATGTTAGACTAACTGGTCAAGTTAGTGATTTTCATGAAACTGGAAACTTCTCTCTTCCCATAGAATGACGATGTCCAAAATCACTGAAGAGCTTTTAGACAGTCTTGGAAAAACTGTTTAAAAATTGTCGTCTTGCCTTAACTTCAGTCAGCAAGACCGTGCCTAGTAACCTTGTGAATTACTTTGGAAAAAATACTACAGTACTGGCAATTGATTATTCAAATGAGATTTGTTGATTTATTCAACTTCACATAAGCATCTGAAAAGTAAACAGAAATCAGTGACCTGTGTCAGATGAGATTGGATGAAAAAGATTGCAGTGTTTCATTCTTCACTGATACTTGGGATAGATTCATAGTCACTGTGGACAGATCTGATCATAATTCTTTGTTGTTGTTGTTAGTATGAAGAACCGTTCTGTAATTACAGTAACCCTGCAGTGTACACAGTGTCACAGAACTCGGTTTGTGAGAGAAGTAGTTATAGGTTGGGCTTGGTTCTTTGGTATTTCTTAATGGTCGTGAAAGCAATTGCAAAATAACTAGAAGTTTTTATCCCTTTGTTTTGGACTTCAAAATAGTAGTAATGGTCTTCAGTCTTTATCTCCAGTTCTGCCCTTAGCAATGGGGCTTCTTGACAGTGCAGTTGTGTTGTCTCTTTATCTTTTATGGGGTATCACCCATAAAAGGTGAAAAGTCCGAACTTCAAGCTGTCTAACTTCTTGCAGTTCTGTTATAGCCAAAAAATGCTGGAAAGGCTTATAAACATTAAAATGGAAAGATAGTTAAAGCCTGCTTATCTGTGAAATAATAAACCTTCTCCAGTCTAAGACCTTAGAAAATGTCTTTAATAATGTGTAACCACTGAAGTGTAAGTGTTCCAACTAACCAGTGTAGTCACTGTGGGACTGCCTTCCATGAAATCCTTCCTCTCTGAACCACTGTGCTTTGGCTCTCTTTTGTCTTATGGTATTGTGCCTAATACACCAGCTTCCCAAACAATGCAGAGTTCTAGCTTATGCAGGCCTATTATTGGCAAGCAAATAGCAAAAAAATTAGTCCTTTCTTGTACCTTTCCCTCTATTGTATTTGTCGTAAATGTGAAACAGTAGTAGAGCATCTGTCCAAATACTCTTTCACCGAGCTGCCTCACAGTGGAGGAATCTCAGTGATGTGCACATTCAAGAAAAATTGAATGGTACGGGTTTATGTCTGGCACATAAAGCTAGATATAAATGACACTGCTGTAGCCAAATTGCATGTCTTCTACTTTATTTGAACTTCCGTATTCTTGACTGGTTTTAAATTTCTAAAATGAAGTGATTTTTGATTTTTCAGGTATTTAAAGATAATTGTTGCAGGAGAGAACTACTTGCCCTTCAAATATACTGCAGAAATGAAAACAAGGGCTGTAAAGAACAACTATCTTTGGGTCAATTGCTGGTAAGTAATCTAACCTAGTCATAAGCTTCCTTTTGAGTTAAGGAATGAGAAGAAATCTTGCAAATTAAAACTCCAGTCCATTTCTTAACTTGCTCACACTAGTGGTTAGTCTGATTTATAAATGTCAGAATAGAGTTAAACTGTTTTGAAACTCGGCTTTTCAATGAGCTATGAGGAACTGTAGTAAAAAAAACGTGTTTGTGGACACTAAACCTCAGAAATGTACATGCATGAAGCAAATGAGAACTGGAGGGAGAACTAAAATTGGGAAAAATCTTAATATTTACTTTACAAATGTAAGAAATTTGAATTCCATTTTGGTGTGTTTTTGTTTATTTACCAGTCTGAATCCTCACATATAAGTGGTGGTTTATGCATGGAGTTAAGCCTTTGGCTTCTCCAGACTTATACAGAATAACCTGTAGCATTGTTTTGTGAAGGCATAACATAGCTGTAATCCAGTAATTTAACAGTTGTAAGGTATGGAAACACAGCAGTTTGCAGTGAGATGTGTAGGTACTTGCTTTGAATGAGCGAGCTCGGGTACTTAAACAACTTAAAGCAGCATCTGTGTTTATGTGGAATAATGTACCTTGCAAAAGAATGCTTACCTTTTGTTTAAATAGCCTGTGTGGAATTTTGGACTGTGTTAGAATGCTTTTAGTATAAAAGTAGCTCACGTACATCTGTCATACAGTGAGATCGGCTGTCTAGGTAAAGGGAGTGTAAAGTCAGAAATGTATTCCTGAGTAGATTTGTTAGCGTTTGCTCTCGCACAATACAGTGCACAAAATAACTTTGCTTACTTTGGTTCTGAAGTTACTTAATGTGCGATGTCTTCAAAGTATAGAAGACATGCACAAAATTTAGTTGGCTTGACTTTTTTTTTTTTTTTTATCTTTCAGATGCATTTGAAAACTGATTGTCAGTTTGAAGAGCTCTCATGTCCTCATGCTGATTGCAAAGAAAAAATACTAAGAAAAGACTTGCCAGACCATGTAGAGAAGACCTGTAAATACCGGGAGACAACCTGTAAATACTGTAAAAGCCAAGTTCCAATGATTATGTTGCAGGTGCAGTATTTTCTTGTGTATATAGAACAAGATTACATACATTAGTGTGGAATAATAACTCTTCTTGTGCTTCTACGTAGTTGCCAATAGAGCCTTGGCATCTCAGCCAGAATTAGTAAGTCAAAAAAGAAAATGAGCTGACTTTCAAAACACTTTTTTTTTTTTTTTTCTGTGAAAACACCAGTTACTGCATTGACTGGGAAATATTTTCTGTTTTTTTGGTGTTCAGATACTGCATTTTTAAAAAAAAAAAATCAGATCCACTGCATAATACTGATACTAAAGTAATTTTTCCTATGCTTTTTTATTTTGCTTAAATTAATATAATAAATGCAACTGCCATGATAACAATTAAATGTTGTGCAGGAAAAGCATAAGCATAGCAATTGAGTGAAGAAATAGCAGCTTTCTATATAATCCTTCTTGGGTACTGTGTGATCTCTTATGAGAGGAAAGGAGGAAACAGTGTAAAAACAAACTGTCTTGGCATAACCAGGAATGGTACATGACAGGCCTAAGCAGAGTTACTGCTGTTCTTGGCGTACAAGTAGGTTATCTGATAAGCAGCGTGTTGTGAGTTAGAAGTACAGAGCAGAGGTTGAGAAAGTCATACTTAACGTTACACATAGAATTGTAACTTGACTGTGTTAGCGTTATTTTGCATTGAACTGTATTATGCTGAATCTCTCTTGCTGTAATTTTAACATTTAAAAAAAAAAACCCTCTGTTTACATAGTTTCCATAGTTTGACAGTTTTGGATTTTGGACTTAGTATAGTAAGAGTGATAAGAACTTCATTTTCATTTGTGTTCTTGTGTATTGTTTGTTAGGTGAAGTCTCACAATCATGAGAAGCATTCTTCCCTCAGAGTTGTCATTACAAAAAGACATAACGTAGAATCTCACCACATTCTGATTTAGATTGGGCTTTCAGTTATTTGAGTGTATACTTGCAAGGGCTGGTACTTTAATAATTGTGCATTACCAAGCATAAGGTGGCTGAGATGTGAAAATACACAGAGAAAATTAAATTTACACTGTGTTTATTCTTGCACATTCTGATACAGAGGTGAAACTGTATTTAGTTAGATTATGGACACTGTTCTCCCAGAATTTTCTTTAGGCTGGGAACTGATGTGAGGCAAAGAGTGATAGTAAAAAATGTGTAGTGTCTTAACAGACAAAATCAGTGAGTATTAAATATGTCATCTTGTATAAACTGGATTTCCATATCTAAGCAACATGCTCAGAAGTTCCTTGTAGGTTGTTCCTTTTTATAGGAGCAATGTAGTTAAATTTTTGAGAGTCTGAAATCATGCGTAGGTTTTGAGGAACACAGAACTCTGTTTTAGTTTAAGAGCTTTCTCTTTTATGAGATGTTGGTGGATTTAACATATATTAAATCTCTGAAGAAGCGGTAGCTTTCAAGATACTCAGAAGCTGAGACAAGTTTCAGATCTTGCTGTGAATTAAAAATCTGATAGACTATTTTAGACATTCGCATTGGAAATAAGAATGACATATTACTCTGAAGTACAGAAAACAGCGTTTGTAAATAAAGTAATTGTTCTCCAAAATACTAAGTGGTGGAATTAAGATTTGCTTGAAGAGGTAATAGAATTGACTTATCCAGAGAGCCAAAAGGTTTGTTAAAATATAGTTTTATGTTGAGATGCCACTATGTTGATTGTATTAAAGTTGGTACCACTATTCACCTGCCCTTAAAAGTTCTAAACAAAACTACATTTGTAAATCAGAACATTTCCAAGCAATGTTACATGTTCTCTCATGTTATCATTGGCGTGTGTGTTTCAGTATAGTTTTGCTTCCATGCTGCTGTAAGGGTGCAGAAAGCTCCACAATTAGAAGATTAGCAATTGGCTGCTATTTTTAATTTTTTTTTGCCTAGATTTTTAAAAGTTCGGTGGCTATAGAAATGCAGTTGGCTTTATTTGTTGTGGCCTGATAAAATGTTACCTCATTGTACTTTCGTAATGATATTCAGAAGCTTAATGAGACCGTACATTTGAATGAAAGGCTCCTTTTGACTTCTCATTTGAGTTTTGTTACCCAGAGCCTGAGTTCATCCCTAGCTTCTGTAGCCTAAAATTTTCTCTAATGTAATAACGACTGAAGCAGGCCTCAGTGACTTGAACTGAAAATGGAGATAGAGGGACCGTACCGAGAAAAAAAGGTATGCAAATGGAAACAAAAATAATTTTACCGGAGTACATATGGTTCATGTCTTCATAGAATCCCATGACCTGTGCAGTAGGAAATCCCCGTTGCTGGAGGCAGACTCTTTAGTTAACAGTGTTAGTACACACTTTTTTAGATTGCATTTGCCTTGCCTGCACTGTCACTAGGTGAGTTAGCTTCTTAATTTCTTTTCTTTTGTTTACACCATTTAAAAAGTTGGGTTTTTTTGTCACAAAGATACCTTTTCCATTCCGTAACTTCTGGCAGATAAAGATGGTGCAGTGTTAAACCAGAAATTGGTAGCCTGAAATGCTTCTGAGTTGTTACATTTTTCTGTGGATAATCCACAAAACTACTCGGAAGTACTTCTCCTATAAATTTGATACTTGGGCAGTAGTAGTATGATACAGATCTGGCAGGACAGCATCAGTTAATGCCTAGGCTCTTTCTGCCCACAGAAAGGCTGTCCCAGGCAGACCCTGCCAAGGCAACCTGGGCTCTGCTTGGTGGTCTGAAATACAACCGAGCTGTCTGGGAAAGCCACTGGGGAAGACAGGAGACATAGTCATCTTGCTCTCTTGTTGCTGCTCTGGACCAGACAAGTTCCTTATGTGGCGCTGGCTTCTCTGGGGAGCTGCATTAATATCCTGCCTTCTCCTCATCTGTGCCCGGTGCCCTGCATGTGGTGTCACCCATGTTTTATGCTGCATTTGGCTTTTGTTTTTGTGTGCTTGACTGTGAATTTAGCTGGTCAGCAGAAGAGGATTCTGCTACTGGAATGGGATTGATCTGGTATATCCTGAAGGCATTGGAAAGGCTTCCCTTGGTTTTGGTGGGTGGGCCCTGGGATGCAGAGTGAGGAGGAGAACTGGAGAGAGGGCTGAGAAGTTGCATGTTGCCTTTTTGTCATGAACTGAGAGTCAGTGTCATAGCCTTTGCCAGGTAGTTTGGGTAAGTTAGAGAAGAGAGTAAGGGAATTAAAATTAGGGAATGAATGTTAGAAGGGAGTATTATTTTCCTAGTTTTGTAGTTGATAAACCGTTGAAGAAGTTTGTAGGGCAGTAAGCTCCTAAAGCTGTGCGGTAGTGTGTGATGTCTCTTCAACACGATTACAGACATGTTCAGAATGAGGGGGGCCAGATCCAGTTCTTGAGTCTGAGCAGAAATGGTCCTGTAGGCCATTGCTTATCAGAAGAGTACTGGAGTCACCCTGACAGAGGTTATTCTGAGGAGAGGTGTTGTCAGTCTGTTAGCATTGCTCCTGGTTGGGTATCCATGTCCTGGTGGGGAGGGACTGAAGCTAGCTCCTCACCTCCTGATTTTGGGAGGCTGTCCCAGCTCTCTGACTAAGGAGCAACTTTAGGCTTCCTTGCTTTCTGTCGCTGCGACTGTCTACATGTGCTACACCAAGTGTACTACTGCGTATAAGAAGGATGGCAGGATAGACTTGCTTCAGAAGAGCATACTTGATGATCTGGTTTTAAAAATGAGGGGGGTATACGTTTTCAAGTATTTGCAGATTTATGGCAGAGTTCTGAACCAAGACCTTTCACATCTTAAAGCTTGGGTCTCCTTTATGTCTTGGTTTTGTTTCAAAAAATAGACATAATTACTAGGGAAAAAGGATATGCTGTTTGTTCTTCCTTTTCTAGTGGGCTTATAAATCTAGCCCTTTGTTTCCTTTGCTTAAGTACCAGAAATGAAACAGTTTGTTTCAAGTTGAATGGGACGTCACTTGACATGAAATGAAATTTTTTTTCCAGATTTTTCATTTGGTTGAGAAAAAAGATGTAAATTCAGTTAGGTTGGGCCTGATTTTCTTCCCTCCCTATGGTGATATGTTTCGACAGCTAAACTGAAGTTTCTGTCATCATCTAGGTTCAGATCAAAATGCGTGCCCAGGATCATGATAAAATTTCAACATCTCTTTGAACTTTGGTTGTATAACAGTGAGACTTAGTATCAGACTTTTGGGAATCAAAATTAGGAAAGAATTGCAAGGGGAATATCCATACACAGGAAGGAGAGATTCTGTGAGAGTGGGTGATGTGCATTTCTGAAGAGCTTTTCCATGCACTGTATACCCTTACTAAAAAGGATATCTGCAGTGGTTCTGCTTGCACTTAAAAATGCCTGGTTTTGTGACTAATTCTTAGGGAAGAAAGCTTGACTTTTATTATTGTTTCTTTGCTCTAAGTAAAAACAATAAAATAGGAGGTAAATTTACTCAGTGTGGGAAAACACAAGATGACCCTTATTTTTGCTTCAGAATATCAACAGATCTATCGAAGCATAAACTGATGTTTGAGCAATTGCAGTTCTGTAACTCTGTACAAGTGGGATAAACATAAAAAAAAACACCCTTGTGTGTTGGGTTTTTTTTTCCCCAAAAATTATTGTAGGATGCTTTTCTTTGCAGGTAAGTCCTCATTAATTTCAGAGTAAGAGTTGATTTGTGGTTTGTTTGCTTTTTCCTCTGTAGAAACATGAAGATACAGACTGCCCGTGTGTCATGGTTTCATGTCCTTATAAATGTAGTGTTAAAACACTCATGAGGAGCGAGGTAAGATGTCACGCCCAATATTGTGCTGAAAAAATAAATAATTTTTTTTTTTGTTAAGATCTCGCAAGAATTTTGCCAGAAGCCATTTCCTTATTAAAATGTGAGATCTAAAGAAAAGCTTTTTCTACCACACAGTTAAGTGTGATAACACTCAGATATTTTTAATGATTTCTTGAAAAACTATTTAAAAAGAAATAATTTTGTAGTTTTGTGTCATTATTACACTTGGCTTGCCCAAGATTAGTGCATGCCTTTCCTGCTTTCATTTTTACTAGTTCTCCCCTTACCCTTTTGAGCACAATAGAGCAGCATCTTGGGGTAGTTAGCTTACCTTAAAATAAAAAGAGAGAATTAAAATTTAGTGCACATTGACAAGAGTTAGTATAGAAAAATTGTATAAACATGTAGAATCATTCCATGGAAAAACTTAAATTATGATTAAATCTGTTAAATTTGGGCAAAAATAATAACTGACACTTAAAGAACTAGTGTAAGAAACAGGGTAATATGAGTACAACATTCCAACAGCCAGATGCAACAATGCATAAAAATTTCTCTTAATGTATAAAAGCTTGCAGTAATCTATAGACCAAATAAAAAAAAAAATTAAAACCTGTCTTGTTTGAACAGATCCATGTTCTTGTGCATTAAAAGATATAAGTAGCATCTGTCAAAGTCGCTATGTGTTATTTTTTTCTAAAAATAGAACTTACCAAGGATGGGGAAGAGCTTATTTAAGTTTTCAACACTCTAAGCCTCACTTAAGGAAAGTTAAGTTTCTGATCTGAGGATAAGCTTTTCTCTCACTGATACTTCCTGAGTTAGATCCATACTATTTTACAGTTACACTTGCAGATTATTAATCATGTGATAGTGCACAAGGCACGTAAGGCAACTGCCAAACGCAGGGACAGTCTTTTCCCCCAGGATAATGAAATATAAAATACATGATAGATACTGTACCTACTAAGAGAAACTGAGCTGCTAAGAAAAGAGAGAATATATATACTGAGCCAATTCTATCAGTGCTTACTTCCGAGTTTAGATTCTGGTTCTGGAGCACTTAGGCATATTCTTAAATCTTGACCTTAGCAGTTACTTTGAAAAGAGGTATATCTGAGTGCTAGTAAGAATTGACCCATTAAAGCTGGGGTCATTACACATATTGTCAGAATTGGGTTCTGAAACCATTGGTAGAAACAGAATTGCCCTGCATCATCTGTAGCTGTATGTTACTTAATTTTTTTCTGATACTGTGAAAATGTATATATTACTTAGCTGCATGGTTAGGGACAATAACTCTAATGCAGAAAATGGGAAAATGCCTGCCTAACAGTTTGAGAAAATTCTGTAGTGTACAACAAGTGAATATCTTGCTGTACAATAAAAGGCAGTTTTTCATGTTTAATTCATAACTCTTTGGCAGACTTCTAGTTTTGAGAAGTTAAAATTGTGGCATTCTTGTAAAGCCTGTTATACCACATGTCTCTTTCTTATTTGGTCTTTTTGTTTTTTTCTGAACTACATGTCTTTTGAAACTATACTGTGAATTTCTACAGGTAGCGCTTAGAATGTAATAGGTGTATGTCAGAGATGAGTGACCGATTGCATCTCGGTATTAGATTTTAAAGACTGTCCTGTCTGTTTCAGAGCTACATGTTCAAAGGAGAATTGGTTCACCACTTCTTTCCATGGGGGTGGATGAGCTGAGTCATGTGGGGCTTATGGTGTGGGAATTTCAAATGAGATTTTGAAACCCCAACGAGTGATGCCAGCTTAAGGAGCTAGGCTTTAGCTCCTGTCTGCTTTGTGGGAAATGCAAACTGCAGATCATGTTTTTGAAGAGAGAGTGTTCGTTGCACTAGCCTTTCCAAAAATGGCTCTTTGCTCCAACTTTTAGGCAGTTTGCATCCAGCTGCTGCCCTCTATGCTGCAATGGCTGCTCTCTGTATATATGTACATGCTTCTGTGAATTGGTTTACTTTTAAATGAAAATGGTCTGTGCTCATAATAATAATCCAAGATATTGGAATAAATCTCAATCTGTGAAAAATGCAGGCATTTTACTAATCAGTTTTAAGTCTGTGTACTGCATTTTTTGAAGTTACTTAATGGTACCTATTCCAAAACTCTTTGTCTGTTTCACGCAGTACTTGTTTAGTCTTTTTTGTGTAATTTAACTGTTAAATTTAGGCACGGAGAATTGCATGTTATGTTTTGGAAAAACTGGTTCCTCATGAAATTAGGATTAGAAAAAATGTACTTTACTACAGTGAAACTGATCTTAAGACTTGCTCAGAACACCAGTAAAAAATCACTTGTTGAGAAAAGATTAGTCATTTACTAAAGTCAAATGAAATAATATAAATAACAGTAGAATGTGTTCTTTTTAATTGGGTTGCCTACTGAAATAGTCTTTAGTAGAAGTTTCACTGTATATTAAATGTATCACACTGTATACTGTATTGGCATGTGCGTGTGGTTTACATATGTGTATATATAGTATTTGCACTTTAGATCAGACTGGAGAAAATATACACACCTGTATTGTATGTTCTGCAAATGGCACACAATACAAACCTGATAACCTGTGCCCTTTGTGTTTTGAGCATTATCATGCAAAAGTCTTCTGTCAAAACTCACATTTTTTTCCTATTGCAGTTGAATGCACATTTGTCAGAATGTATTAATGCCCCAAGTACCTGTAGTTTTAAGCGTTATGGCTGCACTTTTCAGGTCAGTATATAACAATTATACTTCCCAATTGATGAAAGTCTGCGAATAAAACCTAACTCTTTAACGTGAAAGTTCTGGACTTCTCTAGTCTTGGTTAAGAAAAAGTCATCCAGTTGCACCAAGTGATTATGCAGCAGATGTTTGGTTTTGCATTTTAAAAATAAACAATATAAAAAGCCCACACATTCCTGCAGTGGTTTAGGAGTTCAGTTATTAGGTAGATCTTGTTGAAATAGGAAGATACAAATTTGAAGAACTTTTAAACTTGTAATAAGAGGAGAGTCACTTTTGTTCTTCAGAAAATAGACTAGTAACTTCAGTTGTTTCTATGAAAGTATTTATTTCCTTGAGCTAAGTATGTTTATATTTTCTCTCATTTGTGTGTCGTAATATTTTTATTAAGGTTAAACATAGGTTAGCGCACTTAAAACGTATTTTTATGTGCGTTCATATGTCTTTGTGCACATAGGTGTATAATCAAAGCATAGCATGAAATTTATTTAAAAAAAAAAAAGTTTTAGATTTTAATCCTGGCAATCCCTGCAATATTTTAAAAATTTAAAAAAAAAAAAGTCAAACCTTGGAGTTTAGTTTCAGTAGTATTATTCCAGTCGCTTCCAATATTCTGCTTCCCTTACCATGTATCTTGGGGAATTTAGATGCTTATATAATGAATTAGGGAATTTCAGAAACAGCTGACAGGAAAAAATGGAGTTTATCAGATAGTGCGATTCATTTGTTAGCCCATGATAACTTAGAGACAAGAACTGTAAGCAGCAACACTTCTCAGACTACTTCCTGCAGGTATTTCCAGGTTCTTAAATAATGAGCATTCATCATTTTAAGTGTTAACGGTAATGCTCTTAGTGGTAGAACTGATCAATGCTGTAACCCTGCCCACTGTTATGTCGTATGTATTGCCATTCATTTTATGTATGTATATGTGTGCATATATGTACATATATCCACATATATATTTTTAGTATTTTATATAGAGTACATACCTTGAGGATCATTGAAACCCTTTCAGTTGCTTTGCAGCGTTATCTACCATCAAAGCTAATCTACTCTGCATTGCAAAACACTGACGTAGGTGTAATGCAACACAGTACAAATAAAGTAATGTGGTCTGCATCTTATGTACTCTGTATACGATCTATGTGTGTTCTGTAAACTTTTTATATAGTGGTTATTTGTAACAGCATTTATAGGTTGTGCAGAGGCAGCATATCTGAATATCATAGAGCAATCATGGTAACATCTTAGGATGACAAACTAGGCACTATAATATCTCTCAAAGTAGTTTATAAAGCTGGCCCTTTCCAGTGATGATAAATTTATCTTAAATATTTGTCTTTAATAATCAACTGAGGGAAAATTTAGTGCTTATGAAGCTGTTAATGAAATAAAACAAAAGTTTAAAATTACAGTTTGGGGAATTGGACATTTTAGGTTTTGCTTGACTCGAGTTTTATTGTGCTTTGTTTAGTGTAAAGCTACACGGAAGACTCTAAAATACAATTCATTTTGTAAATCTTGTTCATCTTTATTGTCTCTGACTTATCAAGCACACTGGATGGAGATATATGGCAGTTGTATAAAACACTTGCTATATTAAATGTATTCCTGACTTTTGTAAATTCCCAAGTAGATTTCCCTTCTCTCTACAGTTCTGCAACATGCATCCGTGAACCAAAATATGTAGTGTTGGTTCGATGTCTTGATATACTCTTTCTTTGTAGGTTTAAAAGAAGTGGAATTGGCTAAAATGTATAAATTCTTTGTTGTCACAGGGAACAAACCAACAAATTAAAGCACATGAAGCCAGCTCAGCAGTGCAGCATGTTAACTTATTGAAAGAGTGGAGCAATGCTCTAGAAAATAAGGTATATCTTCTACTCACTTCTAATTTTTATTGATTTCTTTAAATCATATAAAAGTACTAGAAGAAGCGCTTTTTTTTCTGTTTAACAGCTGTTCAACAGTACAGCTAAAGTACTAGTAGTCTCCAAAAGCAATCAAGCCATTTAGCATATCTGGTACCTTTGTTATAATAAAATGCTGTGAGAAACTTGGCTTCACAACTCCATATACAATTTTCCTCATTGTTAACTTAATTAAAACACTTTCTTCACATAAACAGTCCAGTATTAAATTTCCTCTCTGAGCTGCCTTCTTACAAAAGGGAGGATTCAGAAAGCTGTGGCAGCACTATCAGCTGTGGTTTTGCTACCTCAGTATTTTTCAGAGATAACATTATTAGAAATACCATATAATATTTTATTTATTTTTGTTCTTGCTCTCCAAACTTAATGACCTGCGAAGGTTAATTCAATTAAGTATATTGTAACTCACGGGCATGATGATTTCTGCTTTAGTGCTAGACGAGAATGAAGTTCATGTTGCAGTGCTTCCTTGGGACTCCTGGTTTTAGATTGTTTGGGATTTGGGAGATGCTGGGAATTGTATCCGTATCAGCTACAATCTTATAAATCATTTGAATGACTTAACTGCAAATAAAATTTAAGGCTTTGATTTAAAAATACAAAACTTCAGAACAAATCACTGTTTTCTTAAATCTTTTTCAAAAAGTTTTATGTAGCCATTAAAATAATGCTTCTGCTTTTTTGGGGGAGGGGGGGAATCCCAGAATTACCAAACTATTCTACAAATGGAGGCAGAAGAGTGAGGGGACCCTTCAGATTTTCCTAAAATGAGTTAAGCAAGAGTAACAATTCTAGTGTAAGCTCAGCAGCAGTGATATGTGTGGCTTGTGACTTCTGTTGTCTCACAGCAGACTGCTAGCTCGAGTTCAGCGAACTCTGTCTAGAAAGCGTATTCCCTTCTTGGCCTACAGTGATCTCTTCATGCATGGGTTTCCAGCAAGGTCCTGCAGCCACAGGAAGTATAGTTTTAAAGCAGAAGTTATCAGGAACAGCAAAATAGGATTTTGTCCCTGGACTGCTTGTTTTTGAACTTCAAGTCCCATAAGGAAACCACTGAACCTGGGAGAGGTCTAGTGTAGTTTTTTTAGATAGAATTTTTACTATATGTGTAGGCCTTAGTCTGATGATCAGTAACAATACTTAAGTTTGCTTTTGCACTCAAAAGTCTGTGTTAATGTAGGAACTGTACATTTTTCAGTTTTAACGGATACAAATTCATATCCTTAGTTCTTTTTAGTCTGATTAAAACTATACAATTTATTTTACATCACAGGGAAAAACCATGTTCCCTGTGACTTCCAGAATAGATCATGTTGTGCCTCTTGTCAGTGTCCTGAGAGGTGCTTTGTCATTTAAAAAAATGCCCAGCAGTTCTGTGTTTGTCTCTTATAGAGCTAAGAGAATATACACTTTACTACTCTTTTATGTTAAATTTTTGTTTTTAACTTTCATTTAGGACATAACTGCTTATCATTGTTTGTCCTTTTTTTTTTTTTTTTCCTCTCTCCCTTTTCACTTCCTGCTTTGTAGACTTCTTCCTATTCATAATAAAGAGTTGAATCACTGGAAATCCCAAGACCGTGCCAAGTTACCAGAATAGCTAACCACATATCATATGTCAGTGACTTTATTCTAGAGAAGGGTAACAAAATGATTTGTAACTTCATTGTTGTTCTCTTTGAGAGAAAAAATTAATCAATGCACTGAAGAACAACAGTGCGAAGTTAACAGCTGATGAATATCACAGAAATCTTAGCCCTGCTGAAGTCAGTAGAAGTCTTGTTGGTTCCTGTAGGGTCAAGATTTCATTTGGGGTACTCACTGTGATATGTATGGAGAGGAAAGGAGAAGTTGCCTTCTCCCAGTTCACATTCTTTAACGGTGCTTGTGGAGTATACAAACTGAAAGTCTTCAGAGCTGCAAAGCTTGTGCGAAGTTACGAGTTTGGTATTTGAATGGTGGCAAAGAGTAGTAAGAGAAGGTCAGATGTAAGATCTTAAATCAAAACTTTGTGGGGCGGATTAAAATTGGGTGTTTTGTTCACTCTGTGATGAGACAGACTTGCAGACTGAACTCCCACGGGTTTTGTGATGTTGGAAATAATGAGTTGAACATAATTTTGCGGCTTCATCACATTCTTAAAGAAATCTGGTATAAACTGTTTTTTCTTTTTTAATATGTGACTTAAATATGGGACCTGTTTTAATCCAGTTCTTTGCGGCATAAGGTTTCTTCTTTTTTAGTAAGCAATAACAAGCAATAACTTAATTTGAAAAACTGCTGACTAAGAGCATGCTTATCCTAGGAATATCTCAAATATAACAAGGAAGTAAAGGAAGCTGATTGATACAGTTTATAAATAGATGCTGTTTCCTTTACACTGTTTTTTAACTGAAGTTAGAAAGACTTATGCCAAATGCAATTAGGCAACTATATTTAGTGGTAAAGATTCCTTATTCACAAGTTACCACCAAACTACATTTACTGCCTTAGCAATGACAGTTCTGTATGATTAAGGGCTGCAGGACATAATTCTGTTTTTCTTGTGTTCTGTAAAACTGCGTGGAAAATCTCAGCACAAGACAGGCCCACGTTTTATAGCTTGAACAAAAATGGAAATGTAATGCTAGTGACACAGAGTGTAACTGCCTTATGATTGGGAGGCCTGGGGAGGAAACAATGAGAAAAGGGGAATGTAGAGATCACAATTAACTAAAGAACTCTGATTCATTAAGGAAAAGGAGGATGCAAAAAATTAAAGTGGCTACCCAGCAGATCTGGAATATGTGGGAGGCAGGGGTACTAGTTTAAATTTAAACTTGTTCTTGAAAATTTTCTCTAGTACCTAAGCATGCATTCCTTCAGCCTCGAGATTGTTTCTCTCTCTGCACTGGCAAAATTGTCTCATTTCTGCTGAGCCTCTTCTGCCAGTTTTTCCATGTATAAACCATGGAACTAATGTATGTGTGTATATGCACACATGCTATGCTATATTTAAAAGCAGATATGCACATATACTATGGTATCTCTATATTTTTGGGCCCATGTCTGATAAACCTGCTGAACGTCTGTGGACTTTGGCAGTCCTTTGCCTAGTGTAGGCTAGTATAGAGATTGAATTTATTTACCTTTTTAAACAGGCTAGCTTCTTGAATCTAGGAATGCAGTGGCATGTAAGTGATTCGACTATGTCTGATTAGAGGACAGTTAAGGTGGTGGAATTCTACAGTGGTACCCACATCAGAGATAAAAATGGCTTGACCTCAAACTAGCATCTGTGTTGGGGATGGTGGTGTAGATTTTTTGGGCAACATGAAGCGTCCAAGTAATTGGTCTTAATGTGGAACGTTTATCAAGATTTTCCTGGGTCAAAAATGGTGCTGTGTCTTATCCATATAAAGATCTATCTGTGGAACTAGTCAGGGCATGTCCAAACATCATTTTGTGTCAGGTGTTTGTTTTCTACGTTTTTGCCACTGAAAAATTTTGCCTGGGATAAAATGAGATTTTTTAAAAAAGCAACCCACCACCACAAAGGAACACCCTTCCCCAAACCACATTAATGAACAGAGGACAAAATAGTGTGACGGAGAATATTTACTGTATTACTTTCATCCCCAAGGAGATATATTATATGATATTCTTTTAACAAGGCTCATGTTTCAAAATCAGAATGAGTCACTAATGAATGAATTCATAAAATGTCAGTACAGAGAGAGAATATAATCTGCAGCCTGTAGCTCTTCAGTCTTTTAGTCTTAGGCACCACTGGATTTTCCTTCAAATGCATGGATCCCTTCTGTATTCACTCATTTCAGGAGTTTTCATCACCATCACATTCTGTGAAGCCAAGCCAATCCCATGTAGATGATGTTTTTCCTTACATTTGCTATAGATCAGGGTAGCTTGGAGTAGGTGGGGAAGATTAATGTTCACTTTCCCAACTAGCTTTTCAGCTGCTCGGCTTCTCTCTGGTATCCCTTCTGTGCAGGGCTTGGGTTCTTAACGCTGATCTAAAGCTAAATAGGTTGTTTCTTCCAAACTCCAAGCAACTCCCTAGTCAGTTAGTGGAAACCAGGAAACCAGGCCATTAAATAACAAACTGAATAAAGAAAAGATTATGCTTAGACACAAGTTCTTTTGCTGTTTGTGTATCCCATCTGCACTTCCCTTAGCCAAAGTTGTACCAATACCACACTGTGGAAGTGCAAAAGCAGCTATCAAAAGGTTGGGGTTTATTTATTTATTTGCAAGACATGGACAGATATTTTACTAGGATCTCATCCCTTTCATGTGTGTAAGATAGTTTAAAACTAACAATGTTATATAGGTATTTCTAATAAACTTTGGCAGGAGTAATTGTAGAATTTTTTCCAGGTGGCCTTGCTCCAGAATGAAAGTTTGGAAAAGAACAAGAGTATACAAACTTTACATAATCAGATTTGTAGCTTTGAAATAGAAATTGAAAGACAGAAGGAAATGCTGCGGAATAATGAATCTAAAATACTTCATTTACAGGTAAGAAATTTAGAATCTCCCCATTAAAGCAGAAATGGTAGTAGCTTCTGTTCTGTGCCTTTACACTTGTGAAGTGAGGTGTTCTGATTAAAAAGGGGGGAGAGAGTTTACCTTATTAAAAAGCTATTTTGATTTTTTTTTTTTTTTTCCCTTTTGGTCAGTAGCTGGTTTGTTGTGTTTGGAGTAAGACACTTCACTAAAACACTGCAGTTGCCTAGCCTATGTTAAAACAAAAAACCCTGTTTAAAAAGGGAAAAGATTGAAAACAAAATTACAAATCTTATCTGAAGAATAATCACAATTATTTTTTCTTCTCTGCAAAAAATAACTGCTTGAGGAACTACTGTCAAACTGGAGGACAAGATTAGCACCTTAAAACTGTCATATGTATAATGTATGTTTCTTTTCTGTTTGCTTTTCTAAAAAAATACTGATCATGAGTGAGATCAGTCTGGTGTGGAATTGATCCGAATGTAGTACAATGCATTTGAATACACTTTTTAAAATCCATGTTTCTGTTGTCCTTCTGAGGAAAATGTATCTTAAGTATTCCTTCGTCAGTAGGTCTGAGTTTCTCATTCTGTGGTCTGAATCATCTGGCCACAAGCCAGCATCAAACTAGAAATCCTCTGGATGCTCTAGCATGGTGCTTAGCCCAAGCTGAATTCTTTGCTTTGCATTCACAGCTGACTTGGCATGTGGACGCTGGGAGTTTGTCTTAGCTTGTGTGATACTAACTGCAATTAGGGAAACCTTAGGAGATATTTTGCAGCTATTGTGAAGGTATTGTTCACACGTTATTTCAGCATGTCTGCTGCTAGAATATCAGATACCTGTTCTAGTATCCGGCTTAAAGGAGTGTAAAAAAAAAAAAAAAACGCTTTTCAGTTACTATTCCCTTCACATACTAAACTGGAAATGTTGGTACTCAAGACAGATACAAGCATCCAGAGTATGGCTACAGTTCAAAAGGTAGCACATTCAAGAGCTCAGAGCCTTGAGACCCTCAATGTTGGTTTATACTTTAAGTTCAGCAACAGCAACATTTCTCCTTATAGCACTTACTTCTTTCCATGTTCTGGCCACATAGTAACCAGTTTACCCTGCCTTAGTCATTGTTACTTGGTCTGATGATAGTCTGGAATATGGCTGCAATGCTTACAATATTGCATTCTGAGACTGGGAAGCTAATCCTTGTGTGTATTGATATTGCTGATTGAATCTACCAGGAGGTAAGTTAATTTGTAAGCCTGGGGTTTTTACACATGCTGTCTCAATAACCAGTGATGAGAGGGGAAATGGAAAAAACGTAGAGCAGAGTTTTTCATGACTGTCTTTGACAGATTGCAGTATCTTTGATTTCCTAAGCTGTAAGTGTTAGCAAAATCAATTTTCAACTGGTTTGTGGTTAGAAAAAAAAAACAACACAAAACAATATGGTTGGCAGATTCCAACAGTTGGCTTTTTGGTGGTAATAAGTACTGGAGAGGATGTGTTTTCCTCTTTTTCTCCACCCCCGGCCCCCCTTACTTCTTCTCGCCAGCTATTTTAGTTTAGTTGCTTTAAGCCAAACTGTGTCTTACAGCTATTTCAACCTGATTCCTTCCACTTACTGGAACTTCCTGGTTCAGTCAGGTTTTTAAGGGCATCCTGGAAACACACCTCAACTTGTTTTTCCCTGGGCAATATGATTAGCCTCCTTCTGTTGCCTGCTAGGAGTTGAAGAAATTAATTACCTATTGTGAGCCATTCTCTTTCTGGGTTGTGTCGAGCAGCCATGTCTATACAAGACCCACAGATATTTCCAGTGTAGAACTAGCCAATTCAGGTCTGGACAAGCGGTATTTGCTTAGTCCCCCAAGTCCTATGCATGCTAGTAATTTCTAGTACGGTTTTCCGTATTAGTTGTCATGTAACCTTCTTTGGCTTGGGAACAGCTGTTCCACTGAGCACAACTGGCACCATCTGCACTGCAAGGCATTTAACACAGCTAGTGTAAATGCATCGAAGGTGTCTGGGCACTGGCAGGAACCTCAACCTTGAGATGTTTTGATTCATCTTGGTTCTCTATATACTGGTCCCTAGGGTAAGTGTTTTTACCAAGAGAGTATGTGATACTTTTTTGACTGCTGTCTTGTGGAAAGGAGCTTTCACATCCAGTATCCAGTCTTTCTTACAAGTATGTGGAAGCATATTAGTAAGCCAAGTCTTAAGCCGAATGTAGACATGGCGTGCTTAAAAATGAAAGAAACAATGGCCTTATGAATATAAAATGATTTGACAGGCGATACATTCTTTCAAAGGAGGAGGATGTATGATTTGTTTTCCCAGTCAAGTAGTACCTTTGGTTCCTTTTCTAGTGTGTCCTTCAGCTTTTCAGTTTGCTGTATCAGTTGTAATGGAAAGGTCCATTAAGAGCATCTGAAAGAGAGAGAACTGCAAATATAACTTTCTTCAGTTCCTCATGACATTTTCTAAATTCTTTTAGTAATAATAGTGCTAAAATTCTGGGAATTGTTTGTAAGAAATATCAAACAAAACCTAGATGAAAATCAACATCAAGAGCAGCCCTCAAATGGTTTGCCAGGCATATAACTCTGGATTAATGAACTGGAGAGGTCAGTTGCTGGAATAAAAAGTGCATGCAGAAAATTGATATCTACTTGAAAATTTATGAGTACAGTGTGAGACATCTGTGTGCTTTCTAATGGAGTAATTAGAGTAAAATTCTCTACTGCTGCATTAAATTCAGATTTAGTACATCAGTATCTCCCAGCATGAGGGAGGTTGAGTCCCTGTAGAGTAAAAAGATAGAGATCCCACTGCTTTTTAAAAACGGAATACAAGTCTGTGTCTGGTTATTCTGTATCTCTTGAATTCTCATGAGGAGGTACAGGAGATAAAACACTACATGTTTGTCAGTGTGTAGTAGAAGCAGCTAAAAACCAGAATTGGTTGTGCATGTGCAGAGGTAGAATGTTGCACACAGGCTGATGGAGAGAAGTTGGTCCCTAGTAACAACTTTTAGCAAACTTCTCCCAAAAGAAGAGTACTTTACGGTTCTTCTGCATCTGTACCACTTTCCCAATTCATCTCAAAATGTATTTATTCATTTTGTTTGATACTGTGGTAGTGCCAAGAGGTCCCAATTGGAAGTTAGAGCGTCTCTGTGTGAGGCACTGTACAAACCCATGACCATGTTACTCTTCTTGCCTTGGAGAGTTCGTGTTTTGTGTGAGCAGAGGAAAAAGATAAGACTTGGGTGCACCTTGAGTTTGCTTTTGCATGTTAACTGTGAACTAATGGCCAAATCTTGTGGCTCTGCTTTTACAACATTCATTCAGGCCATTCCATGGTGTGTTTCCTTTTATTTATATATATATAGCTAACAGCCCTTCTCTGTCTTATTTTCTGATTACTATCAGTCCAAGTGAGAGGGTATGACTGTGTTGGTAGCTGATGATTAGTACATCTAGGCAAGTTGCTTAATCTATTTAATGGGACCATACCCCTGCATTTATGATTCAGTACACAGCTTTCCTTCACAAAGTCGTAATTTTGCAAGTGAGATATATAAGCTTGTTTTAAGACACCAACATAGAAATAGTTAATCTTGAAATATGTTAGATTACTCGGTCTTTTTGAGACACAACAAAATAAAACACTCCTGGAACATGATTTTGCTAGCTGGCTTATCAAATTGACAGCCTTCAATTAATCATTACAGACTTTCAGTATAACTGAAACCACGTGATTAAAAGCAAATGCATAAAAGGGGAAATAAAGGTTGCGTGAGGCAGAAGGGTTTTCCCCATCAGTGGGGAACATTGAATCCGCATGGCTAACCAGAAGGCAAATGCAAAATAACTTTATTTTCTTGTTTTGTACGCAACTGCTTCTTTTTTTTTTTTAAGAAGTGAAAAATCATTTTTACACATGTTGGCACTATATGATGGTAAACTAAAAGTTAGATTTGGACTTTAACTGTAGGTGGTAGCAAAAGTAGTTTCTTGTCTCAAATATGTGTGTTACCATTTGAACTTCACAACTGATTATGGGGTTCTGGCTAAAATTCCTGCTAGTCCAAATTAGCTGTGATAATGTGAACTGCTATGTATTTTTTGCATCAGATTTGAGGTAGACTGTGAAATATGTTCTCCTTTATATTTTTAATATACTGAGGTGCTTGCAATGTCCCTCTTTCCGAGAATACCAGCCTTTCTGTGTATTTTTTTTTCTTGAGTATTGTATCTCATGCCTTACCAAAATCAGCTGGGTTTTTTTTCTTCGTTTTCTTGAAAAGGCTCAACCAGCAAGCACCTTCAGGATGCATGGCTTAGTCAATTTAGGAAGTAAGGGTGGGAATTTTAAAAGGGGACAGAAGTGGTAGTTTTGCTTACACTCTGGAGGGCTTCTGATATGGTTATGGGCAAATAATAATTTAGGCTTTGGTAACTGATTTATGTGAGCTTGGAGCTTGCTAATGCCACTGTATCTGCACATATATGTGCTTGGGCTCCATGTGTGCAAGAGTACTGATGTTTTTCTGGAGGGTTATTTTGTTGTTGCCCAACGATAAACGCATGCACATGAGCAGCCACTTCATTCATACCATGGTAAGTTGTTGTGCCCGTACTTTGTTGCTTAAGTACTCTGATGTGAAACCTAACAAATATGAGCCCAT
>JAVKLA010000040.1:10548588-10566368 GCA_034782735.1 Sagittarius serpentarius
TATGGAGGCATTCAGAATGTTGTTCTTGCATTGAAAGGTTTTTTTAAAAAAAAATTTAGACAAGAGCACACACTAACAATTACTTTTTAAAAATAATTGTGTTGATAATTCTGATAGTGCTCTAATATTAATACCTATGCAGCACTAAAGATTTTTTATAAGTGTTTTATAAATATTTGGGCTATTCCTCTTAAATTTTCAAGGTTTGTGTTATTAAAATATTTGACATAAGTGAAACTTGTTTATATTGGGAATGCATCTTCTTATCAATATATAATCCGTGTTTAATTTGCATAAATTAAGGTCTTTTTGTTATTTTAACTCATAACCTATTGTTTTATAAAGCGAGTGATAGACAGTCAAGCAGAGAAACTGAAAGAACTGGACAAAGAAATCCGTCCCTTCCGACAGAACTGGGAGGAGGCTGACAGCATGAAGAGTAGTGTAGAATCCCTCCAGAACAGAGTGACTGAGCTGGAAAGTGTTGATAAAACTGCAGGGCAAGGAGCTCGAAATACAAGTAAGTGTAAGCGCAATGGACTAAAGTACTCAGTGGTGCTGTCAAGAGAAAAATGGTGTCCTTTGAATGGCACTCCCATCGCGATTTTTATGTGGAAGCATCAATAATGCTGATTCTTCTGATTTTTTTTTTTTTTTTTAATAGGAAACTGCATAATCCCTTTGTTGATGATGCGGCATTGCTTCCGTGCTATTTCTTAGGCTTGATTCTTGTCTTTTATTTTGTTTTCTTGACCCTTGTCTTGATTACAATGTTAGTTCATTATAAATAGTTTCTCAGTTGATCTCTGACAGCTAATAGCTTTCAGCAGCTTCTTTAAATGCAGTCTTGGTATATTGATAAGTCGTCTTTTATTACTCTTGTCCCCCATGAATGGATCGGTGGTATGGTACTTGAAACCACCTGTCCTGATTCAGAGTTGTATTTGATCCAAAGAAAACTGTGAGATCTGCTTGAGAATAAGGTTATTGTTGTGCTTGCTGAATAAAGCAAAAACTGGAGTTTAGCAAGATAGCGTAGATCATATGTAAGTGTTTAAATGATTGGGACAAAGAATTTAACATTTAAATAGATCTGTATAAAACAAACCTGCCTTATGATTTCACCTGCTTCTCAGTATTGTATGTTGGCCAATTTTGCCAGTGTGCAAAGGCAAAGAGTAACATTTTCATGTGAGGGAAAGGCGACATTAAAAACAACCCTCCCTCCATACTAAATAAGTGACCATATAATGCAGAGCTAAGCTTGAATTTTCTGTTCTTCTATGATGAACTTTAGACATGGTAACAGCACTACACTTCAGAGACAAGTAGTGTCCGAGAAGAGTATTTTGATTGATCAGCGGTGCTTCTGAATTTCAGAGGGATTATGTAGGATGTGTGACCACTTCCAAGGTCTTCACTGCTAATAGCAATCTACAGATAATGCTACTAAGTCTCCTCTCAAAAAATGGAAGCCTTTGTAGTTATATTGCTTAGTGATCAGACAAAATTTGTTAGATGATTTGAATATTTGACTTTTACTGCATGTGTGATTAACACCCACGTTTGTAAAAATTCCCAGTTATCCTAGATACTAGCTGGCAAACTTGTCTGTGGAAGTTGCTTCATCAGTGGCCGAATGCACTTTGGTTCTTGAGGAGGAAAGTGTTTTCATATACAATAGCAGCATTGGCAATTGATATTTATGGTCTTAGAAGATAACACTTTTCTCATCCTCATCCTTTCTGTTTTCTAACAGGCCTGCTAGAGACACAGCTGAGCAGACATGATCAGATGCTGAGTGTTCATGATATTCGGCTGGCTGACATGGACCTCCGATTCCAAGTTTTGGAAACTGCCAGTTACAACGGAGTATTAATTTGGAAAATTCGAGATTATAAACGTCGGAAGCAAGAGGCAGTCATGGGGAAGACTCTGTCCTTGTACAGCCAACCCTTTTATACTGGATACTTTGGCTACAAGATGTGTGCCAGAGTTTACCTTAATGGAGATGGCATGGGAAAGGGGACGCACTTGTCGCTGTTTTTTGTCATAATGCGTGGAGAATACGATGCATTGCTTCCTTGGCCGTTTAAACAGAAAGTGACTCTTATGCTAATGGATCAGGGACCGTCTCGACGCCACTTAGGAGATGCTTTCAAGCCAGATCCAAACAGCAGCAGTTTCAAGAAGCCAACTGGAGAAATGAACATTGCATCTGGCTGCCCGGTCTTTGTGGCTCAAACTGTTCTAGAGAATGGAACGTATATTAAAGATGATACTATTTTTATTAAAGTCATAGTGGATACATCGGATCTACCAGACCCCTGACATACAATGGGGGAGGCAGATTAAACAGAAGACAACTCCGTTTGGGGGTTTTATATCAGTTTGTCTTCAATCAGAGGTCCTAAAGCTCACAGAACCACCTTGTGGAACAGACGGAAGAGTTTGAAGGCATAACTGCATAGGGTCCAATTGCGAAAGTAGCAACACATTAAGAAATCATACCATGGTATATTTTTTAATAGAACTAGCAACACTTAAGCTCTGAAGAATCACTTATCCCTCGTGAGGATAATGATTATGGTCAGAGAGGATTTTTTTTTTTAACTTATTAATGATCTAGTCAATTGGAGGTGAAAAGACACGTACAGTATGTGCTAAATAAATTACTGACTCTTATTTCTTTAAGCTAGAATACAAAAACAAAAAAAAACTTCACACGTGGGCTAGCTGGAAATTGTCAGCATGTTAAAAGAAGAAATAATGAAGTAATGTCGCAATTATGATATTATTTGAAAAACTGAGGTGCAATCTTGTCTGAAATATAGTATATTGTCTTTTTAAGGCCTCATCTGGTCTCTGTTTTAATAATTACTTTGCCAGAAGATCTTGGAAAAGTATCCATGTCTTCTCAAAAGTATCTGAATCAAAATCATATTTTTATTTAAAGTTCTATTGTTACAGAAAACATTTTATTTTAAAACTGTTGATAGACTGATATTTCTTGGAAGAAAAATAGAAGATATCAAACACTGGTTATCACTTGTGATAGGAAAAAAAACTATTCAATTCTGTTATTTCTCTTTAGAAATGTAAACCTACAATATATGTCGTAGTTAATGACACTATTTCAAAATTAAGGAAAAATCACTCATGGATGCTGTGCATCATTATCAGATTTATAATTGTTTTCACCCTAAAATAGGGCATTTGTTGAACTTTGGAGTTCTGAACGGAATCCTGTACATTTTTTAAAGTTCTGCCCCATGCTTTCCAATCAAGCTATATATGTTGCACATTATGCTGTCAGCAGTATATAGTATTTTCAGTATTGGGGAGGAGGATTAGTGCTGAAAAAAGCCTATATGTTTGTTCTGTACTAGCAGCCATTGCTTCTTAAGGACAAATCAGCAATGTCTTAATACAGTGATGGTGGCTTGCATGCATACATGTGCCTTAGGTGTGCTGTGCTGCTTATAAACCATAGCTTTTTATTCAGATTAATTCTGATATCTGAAATGGTAGTTTAAAAGGACTTCAGGCATAATGTTTAGCCTTGTCTTCAGAGCCCGTAGGTACCTTGCGATGTACAAAATAGAAGCCAGAACCCATTTCTTTGACTTCTGGAGCTTCTATGACTTGGCCATGGTGGAATCCATCTTATTCAGGTGCCAAAACGTTATGCTCAGTGCTCCTATGGAGCTTGGACTAGACAGTCTCCATGGCCACTGTGAAGGCAGGCGACATTTTTCCTCTAATGCCTGTGGTTGTAAGGTGGCATCACTTGAAACGGACCCATCTGAGAACTCGGGGGGGCTGTGAATGTATATGCTCATGACAGCTTTTCATAGCAGACAAGCATCCTAACAGGGAATGCACGGGCTTCTTTCTTCTAACAGCCCGAACTGTAGTGGAAAGCGTTTGCTAGCCCTGAAACATGCTGATTGCAGCCTGCTGTGTTCATCTGCTTCTGTTTAATAGCCTGTGACAAGCAAGTCTAGAGACATAGCCTGACTGTGGTGCTCTTTAAAATCCAAGAACCACTTAAGCAGAGTGGACTTGCACCACTGTCTTTTTAGCCTTTGTGGGCTTGAAAGAAAACGTTGCATCTCAGCCTTTAATGTCAGGTTCTATCCGTTTTCTGCTTTTTGAGGCATAGTCACAATTTTTGTCTAAGGTGCAGTTGAATTCATGCCTTTGTATTTCAGCTTGTCTTTGCCCTTGTCTTTTTTGGCTGTGCCTTCACACACAGTGCCTGCAAGAAGTATTTATGAATATACAATGCATGCTAAGTGGTCTTCATGGGTTTCCCAGGCACCTGCTAGAATACTGCCTGCTGCTGACCGTCGCAACTGTCAGCAGCAACTTGTCTTCCTTTTCTTGCCTTCCGTTGTCCAGGTACTGTACTCCCTTTATGGTACATAGCTGTCAACAGGTGCAAGCTCAAATATGGAGGCATGTGCTAGCACTTAATTTCTAGCATGGAAGGAGGACGTTCTGCACAAGAAATAAATATCTATAGATATACCCGCATCTATATCTCTAGATATAATTATATGGCACTTGCAGTTTTATGCAGGCTGCATAAGCAAACCCATCACTTACGCTTTAGGGCGAAGGTTCGCTCAACTTGTGTCATTTTAATAATTGTGAATGTAGGCAGCTGAGCTTTTGTGTTTGTGCATCACAGAATTTTACTGAAAACAGGATTCCCAAGTGGAAATGTCCAAAGGACTCTCCTCCCATTGCCAATGCATGTCTTGTAAACTTAAATGAAACCGTTTGGCCATCTTAAAAGTTTATATCCTGTTTCAATCTGGGACTTGGAGGAGATTTCTAGTATAAGCAGGGCCCAGCATATTCTGCAGATTTGTGACTACAGTTTCTAACTCCTGTGACAGAATTGCGCTTCTAAATCCAGGCTCTTTAAAAGAGGAGGAAAAAAGTGTTTCCAGCCTTTGTGATTGAAAGAGGACTTTGAAACATGCGAAAAGTGTAAACTAATAGGGAAGTCTTCCTGAGTCTGCGCACAGCCTAAACTAGTAGCTTTAAGAGATCTGAATATCTCCTTTTAGTGGGATATTGACTCAGAAACTTCATAGAGAAGTTTAAATATGAACACTGCTAACTATATTAACGCCGATCACTGTAGCAGAAACATCAGTCACTGTTGTATTTCACAGATCTCTATGCTGCTTTCCACATCTCCCAAGTGCCAAAAGCACCAGCTGCCAGAATCTTCAGCTTCACTTGGGCAGCTTTTATAATGCAGTAATGTGCTATCGATATAAAAATATTTTTGCATATATGCTTTTTATCACAGTTAATAAAATGGAGGCCTACTGCACTTATTTTTTAAAAATACATGAAGCTGCCAGAGAATTTCCAGTTTGCCAACCCTGCGTACTGTGAAATCCAGGATCTTGCTACACAAATGTAGACACCGCCTGCTGTGGAATACCTGAAGCCTTGACTGTAACACCCCTTTCTCCGCAGAACTCGCGGGCCATCTCTGTAGAGTTCTTACTGTGTACATAGAAATGGATTTCCTCTGCTTTCCAGCAAGGAGTATGTAGCATTTTGTGAAAACAAGGCCACTGTATATTCTCTAAATTGAAAGGAAAAGATACCTGGTGCTTTACTCAACACTTTAAATTATTTAACTTTTTCTGTCATCATTGAAATGCCCTTTATTTATCCTTTTTTCTTTATGTTCCTGATCCAGATATCCAAAGTTTTCTAGGGACTGTCTGTTTAAAGTGATTCATGGGGCAACAGTCTGCCCCCACATATACTCCTGAATCCCGGCTAACTCCTGTGGTGTGCCATTATTGCCAGGGGGTCCCAGAGTATTTGTATTACTTTGAACAGAGTTTCTTCAGTGGAACCCTTTTTTTTCCTCTGCTTAGTAATTCTTAGCAGCGTGCAACTGAAGCCTCTTGCTGGTATTCTTTCTTAATGATGACGCTCCAAGTTACGTACAAGACTCTTCTGTTTCCAGCTTTTTCTAGGGAGATTCCAGTGTGTGACAATCTGGATGTTGCCCTTTTTGTACACTCTTCGGCACAGGGTGAGTGCATCTGTTACCTAGAAAGTCTTGAATTCTAAACAGGATGAAACTATTTGGGTGTTTAAAGACCAACCTGTGATTATGATTCATGACCATGTCTGCATTATTTCTCTGATCTAATTAAAGGGGTCTTGTTTCAGTTACTGTCTACACGGTACACCTTCAACTGCTGACTTACAATATGCAATGTTGATTTCAGCCTTGTACTGTAAATGTTGTTCTTCACAAAGAGAATGTGCAATAGGAAAAGGGGATGATGGGTAGCATAATTTTGATGGAAAAATAATGTTGTGGGTAACATGCTAGCTTTCTTAGAAATATGAAATACAGTTTATTTCCTTTTTCTATTGGTTTTCCTACTTGAAAAAGGAAAGTTGAAGATATATGCCTGTCTCTGTGCCTGGTGAATTTCTCAAATGCAAAGGTAATCGAGATTTGTGTTAGTTATAATTTAAGTGTTGAACCCATGAATGTTAGGTTGTGATTGTATTGCTTGTGTTTCTCAGCTTGCCACAATTATGGCTTGTTGAGATGGAGTTTAAAAGCTACCACCTATTTGTATCTGTATTCCATCATGTGGGATAGGCATTTCACCAACAATGCAGGGTTTGTGTTGTTTTGTTTCGTTTTTAAAACACGGGTGCTGTTTGGTCCAAGACAGAGAAGCATGTAGGGAGTGACAAGAAAAGTTGACTGCACCGCAGAAGAGTGAAAAATGTGACTGCGGTATTGATGCCTTGATATGATTTAACTATGCAAATATACAAATAGGTGAGGGGGAAAAATTCTTGGGTTGCATACCTAATCTCTTTGGTTTTGATCTGTAAATTACTCGTACATGTGTAGGTACATACATATACGCACAGACATGCATGCACATGTATATGCAAAGTCTTTTCTTTACGTAGAAGTGATGAAACAAAACCCTTTCCTCCAAGTTACGCTTGAACAATTGGTGCAGATATAACTTGCTGCTGCTAATGGAGGATCTTGGCTAAGGGCAAACTTTGGATTCACATCTTCCGGGTCTGAAGACCCATATATAGCAAACAAACTGTTTAGCCTTTCTGAAGACGTTGGAATGTCATAGGACACAGGTCCTTCCTCCATACTCCGCTAATTTGGAGGTTCCTGTATTTCAGGACAACTGTATTTCATGGGCAACTTGTTAATTGCAAATTCTTTCCTTTAATTTGGGAACAAAGATAATAAAAAGCAGCTGGACCTCTTCCTGGAATTCCTATCCTGTTCAGTCAATACCTCTATATTCTGGTTGACCTAGAAATCGTAGCTACTGCAATAAGAACGATTGGTTTGGGAATTCAGTCTGTCAGAGTAGGTGTTAGTGCTATGTACAGCATAGGAAGCACTTTGCATCTGCAAACATGTTCTTCTTCTAGCGAGCGCTATTTGTCCTTTCTGGAAAAAGGAAATGAAGGATGACATGTGAAGTGACTTGCCCAGAGTCACAAAAGGAATCTCCCGGAGCCGGGACTGAATGAGAGGTTCCAGTTCCCTAGCGTTACCTTCAAATCACTAGGTTTTACTCTTTTAATACATTTGTCCCTTAAAGGAACCAAAAAACAAGTTGACATACCTTAAAGACCCACATCAGGACAGTAAGGGCTAGAATTAAACATACAAGCTGTCGTGATTTGGGTTTGTACGTGTGTGATAGCCCAGACGTTGCTCACTACTTGGCAGTGCTTTGCACGGCCTGCAGAGTGGAAGGCCAGCGCAATGCGTCAGTGTGAATAATAGCAGCAAATGTGTGTCCTGCCCTGTTTGTTCAGAATCACCCAACAAAGTAAGTCTCGTTTGACGTTCCTCGTAACTGAGGAGGGAGAATACCATTTTAAATTGAAGTGGGTTCATCTTTGTTCTACCAGCCTGTAGCGTGACTGACCATTCCTTTCTTGTGGGGCTTTCTCCTGTTTTCTTTAAACCAAAATACGGAGGGCTTAATTGTTCTTTCCCACCTCTTAATCCAGGCCTTTGCTGAGAAGCACTAGTTAGGAAGGTTGTGGAAAACTTTGGACTGCTGATTCAGGGACATTCTCTTAAGATTTAGAAGAGTAGAGATATACAGTATGTAAGGGATCTGACTATTCCTATTTCTCTTCTAATTTATGGTCAAGACTGCAGCTTCTGTCTTCCATTTCATGATCTTAGTGTAGATACTAGGCTGTGTTTGTTTAGTTTTTTTCCCTCCAAGTTAGGATTAGTTCCTTAGGGTTCAAATAAGTTCTAAATTTCACAGAGAAGCACCTGAACCAAAATCCTGGATCCAAACATCCCAGACTTGATGTGGAATTCAAATCTGGATCCCAGCTCTGTGGCTTACTAACCTACCCGTTTAGGGAAAGGTTTCTTGTCTCTACGTGGTGTTTGTGTTTTTGGTCCTTTGGAACTAAGCTTTTAATTTGGTTGCCAGTTCTGCAAGGACTTTTTAACTTCTTAGCAATGCCGGTGTTCACACGCTCCATTGCTGGCAGTGCGATGCGTAGTGATAAAATTTGACTCTGTCTAAGGGTTACTGAGATAAACCAGCATTATCATTCGTAAAGGTCATTTTCTTGCATAGTGTTGTGAGCTTTGGATTTGAATAGAGCTCACATTTGAAAGGACACATCTTCCAACTATGACCTGCATCACTGGCAGAGAGTTGTATAATCTGTACTTGTGGAATGGGAAGGTACAAGCTTCCATCGTTGCTGATGCATCATGTGATCCACCTGTTTTGTTTTTCTTGTAGCTGTTGTTTGGTTTATATATTTTTTTCAGTTTTATAGAAAAAAAAAGAAAACAACAGGGGAAGTTCAGGATTTTTTCTACAAGGTATAAAACTCCAATGATTTAGTGGTGACTAGAGAGCTGTGAAAAATACCCCATTAGGAGATGATGGGCTAAACATAGGTCCGTTTCTCTTAGACAAGTAGGATAACCTTTAAGATGCATGGAACAACTAATAATTGGGAAAACTAAAGCTGACATTTGTTTCCAAGAAATTCTGTAAGAAATATCTATGGAAAAGACATCAGTGAGAATAATGTACAAATTAATGTGTTTGAAACGTGTATCCATTTCTTTATTCTCATACTCTTCAGTGAACGGTACACTTGTGTTCAGTTTTATGATCAAAAACAAAGACCAAAGAAGGCCAACCTCATTTGATTGTGTATATTCTGCCTGTCTTAATTATCAATAGCTGTAAGGATACAGTGCAAGTGATCTGGTAACCAGTGGTTCTCGTCCTTTTCTTTTAGGGGGGAAAACAACTTTAAAATGTATAATTTATTGCTCAGCAATAACCATGTTGTTAAAATAATAATAATAAAAAAAAGGAATTAGCAACATGTCTTAATTTCCCAATAGCATTATTCTATGTTGTATTTCAGTTTATTGTATATTGTGTTTTTGTATTTATTTGTGTTTGGAGGTCTTGCTATGTCTTTTTGTGTTTAAATGCTAATAAACAAGGACAGTGTGTAAGAGTGTAGAATGCCAAACTCTGAAATGCTAAACTGTGTTATTAAAGGAAAAATAAATCTAAGTAGGAAATCATATTTTTTAAAAAATATACCTGATGTGTTGAATTTGAATGACTGCTGTTGACTTGTAAATGGCCAAGGTGCATCCTTTCTCCTCTCTGAACCCACTGTACATTGGCTCTTCAGTGCATTATGCTTACGCACCTGATAGAACTTTATTGTGGCATTTCCCTTCCTTGTCACGGGAGACTTGCCATAACTTCTATGAGTCCTATTTTCCATGCGATAACTCTGCTAGAATAAACTAGGCGATGGTGTTCATCCTAATGTCAGCGTCAAGAGTCTCATGCGAATAGAGTAGAAATAATTGAAATGGCTTTTCGTGCGTTTGTGGTACACCGCTTTCCCAAAGAGGTGCAGGAAAGGAGAGACAGTGTGGCTTGAATGTCTGAAAATGTAATTTATTTTTTTTCTTCCCCATTGTTGTTAGTGACTCTTCATTTCTCAACTCAGAAATGCATTTCAGGTGTGTGTTTAAAATCATGGAACACAGTGCAGTCTGTAAAAGCTGCACGCTGTTTTGAAATGAGTGAAGCAATAGTATTTCCACCAAATTTCAGATTCAGCCTGGTGATGAAAACCCTGATCCCCAGGGGTGGTATATGAAGCATGTCGCTTCTACCAAGCACTATGCTGATCTGTCTTTCTATTTCTTCCTCCCTCCCTTCCCTCCCACCCCATTCTTACTGAAATTCCCATTTCCCCTCTCGCACGTCACTGCAGGGGCAATACTGGGTTTAGCAATGCGGGAATGTCCTGCTTGTGCTCAGAGGCAAGACCGCGGTGCCTCGGCAAAAGCCACTGCTGCTCTGCCGGCACCCAAACGTGAGTGCGACCCGGCCAGCCGATACCGGCGTTTGCAGCAGGGAGTCTAGAAGTGCTGGGTGGCTGAGTGCCTTTTCTTGATAAAATGGGGACGCCAGAGGAAAGGCAAAGGCAGGAAGGTGGGCGCGGTGAGAGGGAAGGGTGGCTAAGAAATGCCGTCCTCGCTGCGCACAGGATGTGCTGAGGTGGACGTGTTCCCTCCTGCTGCTGAGAGCAGTCACTGGCAAGTGACTGGATGCTCTGGCATCCCCTGCCCTGCTCATCACACTTTCCACTTGTACTCCCGCAGCCGGCACTCGAGACTGTGCTGCCTAAAGCTCTTCACGCCTCCTCGCTGTGGAGCACGAAAAGACGGTCAGCTTCCTTGTCTTCTTAACGAAGCGGGTTAACCTTCAAGCAGAGCCCTCCTGAGGAGCAGCAGCCGTTGCTATCCCTGGAGCTCCTCCTCCTTCCAACTTTTTTTGCTTGGTGCTGCTCAGATGTGACACTTGTGTCATTACAGCGCAGCGGGATAGGTGGAGGGGAAACAAACCGCTTTAAACATGAAGGCAAACACCAATTTCCTTCTCGCCTCTCTGCTCCTCCTCCCCCGCCAATGAATCGTAACTGAAACGATACATGATGCCGTTCCCGGCGAGAACGAGTCTTGATAGCAGGTTTCTTCTTCACGACAGGTCACAGAAGGCGACGGGCAGCTTTGTAGCATGCTTTCCCCCAGCGGGCGATCAGTGCTTAGGGTGACGGGAGCAGAGTGCCAGCTCTGGGACAGCAGGGTGAGGAGATCCGGGCTACGGAGGGTGCTGTGCAGACACATACGTTGCCCAAGCCTGGACCTGCCGCTGGGGCCATCTCTTGCAAGAATTGTAGAGGGATGTTTTTAAATTTTTTTTAAAGTTTTCCAGTATCTCAAGCCTTGTATTTGCTTGCTGTCTGGTAGGGAGAAGCGTTTTCAAAACCTCTGATAACTTGGTCCTGCAGATGGACCTGTCTCCTGCTTTCTGGGATAGCCTGCTTCGATGCAGCCAAGTCCTGGAATTGTTTGAGGAAGGGGGAAACATCTGGGGGTCAAAACAAGTGGCGAAAGAGGTGATTTCCCCTGTCCTTCCCCAAAGCCGGTTTTCCATGAGTCGGTTGTGGGGTTCCTTCCTGCGTGCCTGGGTTGACCTCTGGAGGCTCTCTCTGTCAAGTAACCCGTCTGGCTTGTCCTTGTTGTTTGGCCAAAAGAAGCGATAACCTGAGTGCCTTCCCCTGCCCCCCTTGGCGAACGTGGCACCTGGGGAGGGTGAGCCCACCCAGCTCTGCTCATTCGGGGTAACCTCTGGCAGTGGTGAACGCTGGACCCCGATGCGTGGTCTCGTGTGTCCCGCAGGCTCCCAGGAACGGGGAATGGCCCAAGCTGGCAGCTGAATTCCCACCGGCTGGCCTGGCAAACACAGAAGAGAGCCTGGGGACTGACTTCCACCCCACAGGCTGCAAATTCGGTTAAGCGGTGTTTGGCCACAGTACTGGTTGCAGCTGGTGGAAACGTGTTTTGACAGCATCACTGTGCTGATTAGAGGCAGGAGTTGTTTGCAGACATTGCTATGGACACTCGATGGCTGCTTTGTGCCAGCATAGAAGCTCCTGCAGAGGAGATTACTTGGATCAGCCCCGGCTGGTAGAAATGGCATCTGTCTCAGCGTACCCTGCGCCATCGGCCAGCAGGAACGCAGGCAAGGCGTGAGCCTGTCCCCAGCCGTCACCCCTTTAGGCAGGTGTCCCAGGGGAAGATAGTGGTGGCTGGTAAGTGGCACTCGGTCCTCCAAGGATAAAAAATCTCACCCAAGCGCAGGGGCTGGATGAAGTGGGCTGGCTAAAGTGTGCGGCAGGGTCTGGGCTCATGACTTTGGAAACAGGCCTGCTTGCTCAGATCCCCGCGTCCACAGGCATGTAGCTCCGAAGCTGCTTCTTGCAGCCACCCTCAGCGGGAAGCCCTTGTTCTCCTGCTTCAGACTACGAGATAAGCAGCGAGTCAGGGTGCGGCTTCCAGGTAGCTCTGAGATCAAATGTGATCCCCTCCGGTGACTTCTCCCTTCTCCCTAGGGAAAGGTGACCATGTGGCTGCTGGAGGCCTGTTAGCCATGAGACATAACAGCTAGAGGGGCTGTCACCAGACAGGGCCCTTCCCCCTAATTATTTAGGATTAACTTCGTGTCCGAACATTAAGCAATGATGCACCATGCCAAGGAGACTGGCAAATAACATGCGCCTGGGTACAGCCCGGCCTGTCAGCATGCCCCGGGAGCAGACTGGTGCCCCGCAGGTGGGTAGATTTGGCAGCAGGGGCTTTGGACCCAGCTGGTTTTGGCATGGCTCTGCCCTCTCTGTTTGAGGCCATGGGACCTAATACGGTTATCACAGAATAATTTTTCCCTGTGTTTAATGACTTTCTGGGGATAGTGCTATTGCGGCTTGGCTGTTCGCAGGGCTGCAGGGAGCGTGCAGGGAGTTGGGGGCGATCACCCACCGCGGGGACTGGTGCTCACAACTGTCAGGGCTCAACGCTGGGCTCCCTTTCCAGCTGCAAAGAGCTGGGACTGAGGGCTCACGTGGGAGGAGACGTCCCTTGTGTTGCAGGCTGCAGCTGGTTTAAGTGGCGAGAAGAGATGCAGTTGTACAACAGGGAAACTCAGAGAGATGCTGGATGTCCCTGAAGGGCTTTAGGAGGTGGCTTTGCTGACTGACTGAGGGGAATGGTGTTTCTGGCCTTGATACCGGTTTATAACTCAATGCTGGGAAGGTCAAGCATCCGCTGTGCGCTATTGTCCCCCTCCGGGGTGGTGATGTGCTCGCCCTCCCCAGGGACATCGCAGATAGCCAGCGCCGGGGGAGCAGGCTGGGGAGCAGAAGGGCGAGCTGGCAGAAAGGAGTAAAATGTGCCGATCTCTGCTTTAGGGCAGCTGCTTTCGTTTCTGGGGGCTGATTTCTGCTTCCTTTCACCTTTGTTTCTCTCTCCCTGTAACCCCCTGATGCAAGTCCCGCTGCCGTGCAGCCTTCAGCTGTGCCTGCCTGGTCCTTGGGGTGCAGCAGCATCTTGAGGCGGCAGCAGTGACAAAAGCTGGGCTGGAGAGGAGCGTGCTCTGGCCCTAGGGAGACAGCCGCAGCAAGGGCTGGGTTATTCTGTCCCCTCACCCCCAGCAGTAACGCCGTAGTGAGCAGCTGACCCCAGTAACACAGGTTTTGCTGGCATTTCTGTAGTTGCCCTGCCCTGTCCTACCCTAAGACTAGAGTGGGGGGAGCAGGGACTGTCCATCCACAGGCAGGATTTTACAGGCCCTTTGATGAACACAGGGCAGATGGGGTATTTTAGACCTCTGCCTGCTGGTCAGAGGAATCCTGGCTCACTTAAAATCAAACAAGTATCAGCTTTGGTGGGACTGGAGCTGCCGAGCAGCTGAAAGGAGCAGCGCCCAGAAGCAGCGGCTGCAGGGTACAAAAAGTAAAATAAGGGTGTGGAGCACTCCCCGAAACGCTGGGCGTCAGGGGCCATGGCATCGCTGTCTGCACAGGGTCCTGTGAGCAGTTTCTCCCCTCCTGCCTGTCCCAGCCACGCTGTGGGATGCTGAGGCTACGGAGAAGCAAGCACCCTGCCCTCTGCACACTGCAGTCCTTTCTCCATGCTGTTATTGCTGAGTATCCATGATTTATCTTTTTTTTCCTCCTCTGTTAAAATACAGGACATCTCACTGCAGCCAGCTTTCACCCCGAGATTCCCCTGGGAGAGATTTATAAGTGGTAATGAGAGCGTGGGAGCCTTTCACCTCGAGGACATCTCTTGGCATCCAGCTCCTTGCGCAGAAAGCGCTGACTGCATTTTGGTTGATGCCCAGGCTGAGAGCTGCTGCTCAGGAGCTTTTTCTCTAGGCATTTCGCGGGCCGTGCTCGTGACACCCGTGGGGACAAAGCTCCAGGCAGGGGCACCTCCATGTTCCTTCGCAGGGCACGGTGCATCGCCCGCGGCTGCACTGGGGCATCCTGGGGGCAGGAGCCCTGCTGCTCTTCTCGGTTCTGCGCTTGCAGCAGAGGTGGAAAATGGCACCAAGTGGGTTAAGGCTTTGGGAGACAGAGAGAAGATTACCCAGGAGAGGTAGGTCCCTGGTCCTCACTCTCCCCCCGTCTGCCCAGCTGGAAGCTGGGAAGCAGTGGGAGCATGAAGGGTGGGATGGGGATGGCCTGTTCCCCCTCCTGCACTTCTAAATCCTTGCGGGTGTCAGGTCAGAGCTTCTTGCGGTTTGTGATGCCGCCACTGATGTCCCTTCTAGGCACTTCTCCAGTCTTCTCCTGGGCTCCTGTAAACTCCTGCATTCACAAATCTTCTGCCCTCGCCCTGCTTGCACCAGTGTCAGCCGAAGGGTCCCTCCCGGCATGGGCCTCTGTCACCATCCCCATGCTGTCCCCTTCCCAGGATGTCATTGCTCTCCGCCCATCCTTTTCCGCTCCCAACGCACCCTTGTAAAGACCTGGGCCTGGGCCTGCACGCAGCACCTCTCCGTGCTGGAGCAGAGGACAAGGGTGGTGGAGTCCATCCTCCTCCTGCCGTCACGTGTGCTGGTGCCACCGTCAGCTGCCACCTTCGAGCCCCGGCAGCCTCAACAAAAGCAGCGTGGGGCTGCGCCGGCGCTGCCGCGGCGTGCGCCGGGTAATGAGCAAATCAGCTGGTGGCCAAAGTACAATTACAAGTCGTCGCTGGAAGCGGCTCTCTTCCAAGCGAGCTAATTGAAAATACATTGAGACCATTATTAGTAATTACAAGGTAGCCGGCATTCTGCAGGGGAGAGCGGTGTGGGACGTGCGTGCGGTGCCCTTTACCAGGACCCAGATGGGTGGAGGGAGTGTGGATGGCGAAGTCCAGAGAGCTGAGCTGGGGGGAACGGCCGCTCTCGCCTCCCCAGCGGCTCTCCCAGGCTCCCTATGGATGCCAAGGAAGTGGGGACCTTGGGAAAGGGGCAGCTGTGAGAGCAAACCAGCTTCTGGGACTGAGCAAGGCTCTGGTTTGTGCTGGGGGAAACGTGCCTCCCGTACTGGTTTACTCCCTTCTCCCTACAGCCTGCTCCGGGCTGAGCCCATCATGTGCCCTCGGGGAGGGTCCAAGGTCCAGCCGGGCAGGGGCTGTGGAAGCGAGGGCTGGCAGCCTGCTGCAAAATGAAGCGCCTCTTCTCCCTCCTCAGTGTCCTGCAGCTCCTTGGTGAGTACGCCCAGGGCCTGACTGCCACGGTGAGCAGGGGTGACTGCTGGATGACTTCCCCGTTTCACGTGTGCTTTTGGCAATCCTGTTTCGGAGCAGAGCTGCAGGCTCTGTCGCTTAAGGTCTAGCTGTAACGCAAATGGGAGAAGGTATTTCCAACTGGCCAGAAAGAAGGCAGGGGAATGAGGCTGGGATTAGTGTATCATGCCTGCTGCACCTCCGCAGGTTGAGTTTTCCTGCTCTTTTTTGAAGCTAGCAGCTCTGCGCTGCAGGACACATTCTCTGTTGAATATGCATGTCGCTTTGATGTTCAAGGACTGCGCTTCCCGGGAGACAAGGCTGATTAAATAGCACGCTGATATTTCCAGGGCTGTGGAGGGTGCAGGAATGCACCAGCGCAGCTGCATGGGGGAAAAGGCTTTGCAAAAGGAGATTAACCTCCGCGGCCCCAGAGCCCTTGGCCGGAGGAGGTGCCGCTGCTGTGGGGCCGGGTCAGCACACAGAGCCATCTCTGCAGTGTGGCGTGGCAGGAGCTCACTCGACACACCACCTTGCAGCTGCAGGAACATGAGGCGTGTGTGCAACGGGGCCAGCTGAGCCTTTCTGCTGGAGCTTTAACCTCTCCCGTCCCTGGCTTCCCGGGACGGGAAGAGACGCAAATCAACTGCAGCAGGGACAGAACAACTTGCAATTACCATCTGGGGGCTTTTTCCTTTCTTAAGCTCTTTTCGACTCCCAAGCCAGCGAGGTGTTTGTGCCCACCACGCTGCAAGCGGCTCGTTGGGTCCTGTTCTTATCACTGTTACAAGGTTTTTCCCGCTCAGTGGGTTTTGAAGTGGATGGGGGGGGAGGGGGGGTGTTTAATCTGCCTGAGGGCCCCTTCAGGCAGCTGAAAGCGGTGGCTGCAGCCCGGCGGGCACGGGGCTGGGGGACCCCCTCTGCACCTTGCACTGGGGTTCCAGCCCCTGCTCCTACAGTAGGACTTTCATTCGGGTTAAAAATACAGCGTTTCCTCTCTGCCCAGATATGGCTACGTGCAGCAAATGGTCTCAGTGGAGCCCCTGGCAGAGTCAGACAGTGCAAATTACACTCTGAGGCGACCGTGCGTGCTGATAAAGCCTCTGCAGAGCCTGTTTAGCACAACTGGCCACAGCCCTCCCCATCATTTGGACTAGCTGGGGCCAGGCTCTCTGCAGTGCACCTCCCTCCATCCGCTGGAGTCATTCAGACCCCCCTCCGGCCCCCCCTCTCCACCTGACCTCCAGTGCCCGGTCCCTTCCACCACCGGCTTTCTACATATTTTGTAGTTTTGTGGGTTTTTACCCTAAAGAAAAGATGGTTCATATTAAGAGCAAAGGTTTCTTCTTTTTTTGGTTTTTTTTTTCTCTCTTCTGTCTCATAACTCGCTTGCCAGAAGCCACTCCATCTTCAGCTGAACGTGTATCTCCCAGCCAAGCCTCCCGGCAATGCCAGGCCGGGAGGTGTGCGGCTCCACGGTGCTCGTGCAAACAGGGTGGGTCAGAGTGAAACCCACCTCTGCCAGGGCCCGCCCCTGGCCAGTGGTGGGGACCCATGGGCAAGACCGCCGCCATCCTGGCAAGCCCCATGGGGAAGACCTCTATTTCCCAACCTGCCGGTGCCTCAGGCTGCAGGACACCATTGAATCCTCCCCCTCCACTCCCGAACACATGAAACCAGCCTGTATTTTGTGCTACACATCCCACAGCAAATGCCCTTTCTCCTCTCACCCTGTCCTCATGGTCCTGCTGGCTCTGCGGGCCCGCTCTGTACCTACTGGAAACAGCAAGGTCGAGGGGTCTCTGTACATTTGATTAGTCTGAGTGGCCACAAAACCCCCTGCAATGAATGCTTAGGTACCAGGTGTATGTTATTCTTGTCCATTGCCTGCAGGACGTTCCTGCCTTCTCTCTGCCTACCAAGTATTTGTCCCTTACTCCTCTTCCTACCTGGGCCAGTAAAAGCCATCACCCAGCCAAAAAACTCCCCTGTACAGAGAGGAGAATCACAGAATCATAGAATGGCTTGGGCTGGAAGGGACCATCAAAGGTCATCTAGTCCAACCCCACTGCGGTGAGCAGGGACC
>JAVKLA010000040.1:10574709-10625542 GCA_034782735.1 Sagittarius serpentarius
CAATGCCTAATGACCCTTTCAGTAAAGAAATTCTTCCCAATATCCAATCTAAATCTCCCCTGGATCAGCTTGAGGCCGTTTCCTCTTGTCCTATCGCTTGTTACTCGGGAGAAGAGACCGACCCCCCCACCTCTCTACAACCTCCTTTCAGGGAGGTGTAGAGAGCGATCAGGTCTCCCCTCAGCCTCCTTTTCTCCAGGCTAAACACCCCCAGCTCCCTCAGCCGCTCCTCATAGGACTTGTGCTCCAGACTGGCACTCCACTAGGCTGACACCTCACCAAGCATTGCTTGGGCCCCTGAGTTATTTTTTTGTGGGGCAAGTGCAGCCCCTGGAGGTGAGAACCCATTAAGTGAGGGGACCTTTGGGCACTTGCGGAGTAAGGTTGGGTTTTTCATGACATACCAATGTATAAAGCCATTCCTGAGCTGCTGGGAGCGTATGCAAGAGGAGGAAGGAGCTGTCAAAAGAGCTTATTTTGCTTTTACCTTGTTCTTGCTTCCCTGAACGCTTCATGCTTTTCTGTGTTACTGGAAGATAATGTCAAACTGCCTCTCCCCATCGCAGCGTCCCCGTCTGTAAAAACGGGAGCTGATACCTCCCCATTAACGCGGGACACGGCGAGGGTGACTCCTAATGACTGTAAAGTGCCTCGGAGACAGCAAGTGTAATAGGCAGCCTAATAATTAGCACCGTTATTTGATTACAAGCCTGGGTGGCTGGCAGCGGGATCGCACAGTAATACTCTGAATCCCTTCGTCTAGTACCTGCCCCTGAATGGAGAATTCTTGCTGGCATCTGGTGCAGGATTTGCAGCTTTCGATGGCAGCTGGGATCCAGGCTGTGACTCAGGTATTTTGTGCCCAGAGCGGTCACCCCATCAGCCCCTGATTAATTGTGCAAATTCAGCCCAAACGCTTCTACAAAGGTCTTTGCTGTCCCACCTCAGAGCAAAGTGAATCACTCCTCTTTTAATACCTACCTTTTCTTTGATGACCTCCCTCACATCAGACCTTTTTTTTCCTGCTAGATCACCTGTCTTCTGAAAAAGTAATTATAGTAGGGAAGCCTTTGAAGTTGTAGCAGAGAGGCAAATATTGTTTGTATTTTACCCTGCCTATTAAGCATGTCGCCACATCAAAGCCCTTATTTTCTTTGCCATGGTATTTCTAAAGAAAACAGGTTAGGAATTACACACCGGTGAGCTGAATCGCAGCGAGCTGGCCTTTGGCCCAAAGCGCACAGGCATTTCGGTGCGAGCGCATCCTTCCCTCCTCCCTTAGCCTCCAGAACAGGTTTGCTGTGACTGAGACAGCAGATCCGTTTCATCGGTGCCTGTTGTTAGTCTGAAAGCTGTTTGCTAGGGAGATGTATTTTGGGTATTTAAGAGGTACCTGATGCTTTCAGTGGCAAGTAAGTTTTTAATTCGGCCCCAGGAAAGGAAGAATCAAAGCGGAGTGTGTGTGCCTGCGCTCTGACTAGCAAAAAAAGAGAGGAAAAAGCCCAAACGGGTCTGCCCAGAGGAAAGACTGTAGCATCAGACTGTCTGGAGCCACTCCGAAATCCTTCATCCCTCTCATATTTTCTGCTTTGGAGCTGTTTGCCCCCTGTCAGGGATGCTCTGACAGCTACGCTTTGCGCTGGGGGTTTCCTGCTGACTACGTGCTGCTCCCCTGAAACCAGCAGGCATTTCTGGGGCAGCTTTCACAACTGGATTTTTTTAAAGCTTGATTTTAAAATGAATGCCAATAATTCAGTCAATAAATGCCCGCATGCTAGCTGCATTGGTAAGGATTCAGCTGTTGGGGGAGGGTGAGAAGGAAGCAGGGCACTGCGTGATGATACTAACTGTGACCAGCAGGGAAATGGTTAATGGTTAAATAATTAATGGTTAAATGTGGCACTGGTTTTGGGGTTACTCGCTGCAGGGAACAGGGCCGGTCACGTTTCTGCAGGCCTGCCAGGCTGCTTGGAAACCAGGATACGAATTATCATACCCCTTTTTATCCAGTTTAGCTGTTATTCAGCATTTGGGCAGCTGTTTGCCTCCCTAACCATAAGGGTGAGCTTTAAAGAAGGGGGAAAAAAATGTCCTGTGGGATCTGGGGCTGGAGGCCTGCAGCCAGAAGTGGGGTCCGGGCTGAGCTGCTGAGAGCCCAGCCCTGAGCGCTGGAAAGCTTTGCCGAGCCCCGGGAGGTGCCTGTGGCAGCCAGGGTGATGCCAGGGCCAGCCCTTCGCTCCCTGCCCGCGGGGTGAGCTCCTCCGCTTCGGGCCAAGCAGTGCCTGGTTTTACCAACCCAGATGCATCTGTTGGGGCTGTGGATTTGGGTCCAGGTCATGCTCGACCTTTCCTGTTGCTTTTCCAGGTGAGACGGTGAGGTTCGCCGATGCTGAGCACCAAGCGTGGTTTAACCCCACGCTGTGGCAGGCTGTGTCCCCCGATGGGGAGCTCGAAGCAAGCGGGCGCATCTTTTCTGTGGATGAGGAACGCGTCCCGTGCCACTACGATGATGTTATTTTCCAGCCTGAAACCTCCTTCCGGGTAAATGTCGACTCCTCGCAGCGAGTGATTAATCTCCGCAGCGTCTCTCTCATGGGCCAGGTAACGTGGAGATGAGGAGAAACGGGCTCAACGCCTCCTTGCCATGGCCCCAGCGTAGGTCAGGAGAGGAAGGACCAGCTGGGGATGGAGGAGCGGTGCTGTACGGGGAGATGGGGCACTCCCATGGTGCTGCAGCTTCATGGGCTGCTGCTGCTGCAGATGGTCTCGATGTTTTTCCTCTACTGGTTTGTTATCGCCTCCCTCCCTGCGATGTGGGAGTACAGGCCATCTCACTATTCACATAAAAAAAAAAAAGGCCAATGTGCACAGGTCAAACCACCTGCAAATGGCATCTTCTCCGGCACCCAGGGGCTGCCCCTTTCCCAGCCACGTGTCCGCAACCGCGCTGCTCAGGGACCCTCTGGGGACACCTCCCTCCCACCCCCGACCTTAACATGGCCTGTGGCTCGGCGATCGTCTCCCAGCTTTGCTTCGGTGCTGCTCTTTAATTGATTGCAGGGATAATTATAGAAACGCTGGCAGCCTGCTGTGCTTCAGCCCGGGAATCAGGCGCACGGCGAGCTCCGTCCCTCGCCGGAGTGAAAGATCACAGGCGCTGCAGCAGTAAACACAGGCTCCTTCCAGGAGTGGGAGATGTGGCAGACATTTCATACATTATTTATTATTCCTACTGCTGCACTGCCTGGGATCTGCCATTTCGGGGCCAGGCATTAGGTGAGTGCTTTTTGAGTAATAAACTCATGCGGTGTCCAGGCGGGTGCAGGCAAGTCTGGACAAGGCAGCACCCCAATGGAGCTCGCCTCGGGCACTCACAGCCCCAGGGAGGCAGAGGTGGATGATCTTGGGTGCTCGGAGTGATGCTGGTCCTAGGGACTACCCCACGGCACATCATTCCCCCCCCGAATCCACCCTTCCAGGGACTGCAGCTGGCTGTGCCCCGGGGTGGAGGCTGCTGCTGAGCAATGAGGTGGAAGGAGGAGGTGCTTTTTATTTTTGTGATTATAGCGTATTTCCTAAGAAATAAGGAAATAGCGTATTTCCTAAGCACCTTACAAGCTACTTTGTCCCTTTGTAGCCAGCCCACTCCTTGCTCTGTGTGGGGTATTTTCACCCCAGGGCCTCAAGAATCCTCCTGTTGTGCCAGGGCATGGAGAAGCCTCCTGTGGAAGACAGAGGGTGAGGGAATTACTGGCGGCTTGGCAGGACGAGGCTGGTCAGTCCAGCTCAGCCTTCGCTAACGCCAAGCCCACAAAAAAGCTTCCCAGATTGAAGGAAAATACCTCAGATCCAGCCCCTTCCTCCCAGTAATTGAAAGCCGACAACTTGAATTCTCTGGGCCAGCAGAAAGAGGGAAAGCAAGAAGAAAAAGAAGCCCAGCCATCTCATGATTTATTTGTGGTCCTTTCTTCTGGTTTTACATTAGTTTTTTCCTGTTGGCCCCGTCAAAAGCCTGAATGGGTGTATTGGCAGGACTTCCCTGCTGCACTGACGGCCTGTGACGGGGCTGCCCCAAGCTGGCCGTCAGACGTGGCACCGGGCATCCAGGCGACGCAGCTGGGTGCCTGGGGACAGCACTGGGACCTGGCTGGGGATACTCATCCGCTTTGCCGCTCTTCCCTGCGCAGGAGCTCAGCAGCCCCGAGGCCTGGGCCGGGTACCTGCGGGGTCCCTCCGCCCCGCTGCAGTTTCACGGCAATGGCACTCTCCAGGTGACGGGCACCGGCTGTCCCGACAAGTCCGGCTGTGCCTGCGGGAACGCCCCGGTGAGTCTGCCCGGTGCAATTTAGGGGGGTGCCATTGCAGTTAGCGGGGCGAGGGACTGACGCTGTCCTGCTCTCCTTTAGGATGGCCACCGCATCTGCGCGGCCCTGCTTGGGGCGCCGGGGAGGCAGTGCCCAGCGCCGGCGTGCCAGAGCCCTTTGCAGCCCCTTGGCCACTGCTGCAGGGTCTGCGGTGAGTGCGGGGGCACGGCCCTATTCCTCCTCCCCGCCGTGCCGGCTGCCCCAGCCCCCTTCCCCTGGCTCCCTGGGGGATAGCTGGGTGTGGGGGGTGCTGCTGGTCGTGGGCTGAATTTTTGCTGTATCGCTGCTCCGGCTGGTCCCAGCCGCATCCCACATGCCACCCTCCCAGGGCATCTCTCCAGCTTTCGGGAGCGTGTTCTGAGTTGCAGCCCTTTGTCCCTGGCTCTGGTTTATCCTGTCAGGATGTCAGAGCTCGTCAAGCTAATAGGGCTCTGCTGAGTTTATGCAGCGGAAAACACTCAGAGGAGATGCACCTTTTTCACTGTAACGTTAGCTTTCCAACAGCAAGTTTGTTTCATTTCATTTAAAATAAAAACATGCAGACTGACAGCGTTCCCTCTGCAATGGGCACCTCTCCACTAATCTGCCTGGAAGGTTGCTAAGGGGAAATTTTCATGCACAATTGTACCTAGATATTTGCTATATCATATTTGGTGTATCACACCAAATTCATTAAAACGGCACCATATGTTTCTTCGGTGTGCTCCTAAAAGCAGAGCCCCTCAAAACCTTTAGGAGAATTTCATATTTCAACAAATGCTTACTTGCATTTTTTGCAAGGAAAATATTTGACTCAATAACTGCAGTGCAGCGGTACGGGGAGCACAGATGTCCCCCTCTCTCCGCCTTCCCTCCAAAGCCAGGGTAGCGTTGCTGAATCTCAGCCTTGCAGCCCTGAAACCGGGTACATACAGAGCTTCCCGAAGGGATACGTGGGAGAAAGCTTTCCAGGGAAAGCTTCTCTCCTGAATATAGTGGAAACCAAAAGGCTTTCATCAAACCCTGTGGATAAAAAGACCAGCGAGGGAAGGAGAGGTTTCTTGGGGCAGCGCTGCTCAGGCAGGGCTGTGGAGCCATCTCTCCTGAGCCCAGCCAGACCAGTTGCACGGAGGTGCCGGAGGGTCCCCAGTGCCTTTCGTGGCAGTCGGAGCCGGGCTGCCGTGGCAGCTCTCTGCCCAGGCTCAGTGACAATGTCATGTTTGTTTTCGGGTTGCAGGAGCCACCATTAACCTGGATTTCACTCCTGATTTTGACCTGCGGAAGTACCAGGACAGACTGGTCCAAGCCTTGCTGAGCCAGGTACAAGGGCCCGCTGGATTGCGAGGGGCTAACGAAACCACAAGCCACCGGCCACGGCTGCCGGTGACTCGATGCTGGTGGGGCTGTCTGGGGGGGTATGCGGTCCCAGCGATGCAAGGCGCTCAGCCTCACTCCCCACCCCACCCGCCGCAGGGCTCACCTCCCACATTTGGACTCTTGGATGTGCCAACTTGCCGTGGGGGCTGGTGCAGCCTCCCTTGCTCCCCACCACAGCCCCGCTGCCCCCCTCAACGCTGGGCAGGAACAGCTGCCGGCATGCGAGTGGGGAAGGATGCAGGGGGGCTTGCTGGAAATCCTGGTCTAGAAGACACAGGAGGTCAGCCAGGAGGTCAGGTCTAGATAACATGGGAGGTCAGCTCACGTGGCTGGGATCATGCAAACCTGCCGTGGGGGTTCTCGTGGCCTCTGGGAGATGGCTCCCAACACTGGGCTGCTTTTTCATTCCCCAGTAGGCAAGCACTGGGTGGGTAACCGGCACTGGCCAGCACTCAGATGCATGTTCTACAAGGCGTCACTCCACGCTACTGCTTGTCAGACACAGCATGATATCCCTCCTCCTGGCTGGGAGCTGCCGGGGGAGGTGGCGTGCTCTGAGTTACACTGGGAGGATCGATATCAGAGTATCGCTCTATTGATCCCGAGCTGAAAGCCTGCTGCCTGCCCTCCTTACAGCTGCCCATGTCTTTATACAGAGTTTAATGGGTGTGCTACACGAAATTGCTTTTTTGGCATGCTCACCTCCGCAGGGGGACCCTGCATGCTGGGTGCTGGTCACAGCTTGGAAGGGAGGGGAGGTGTGAACCTCTCATTTGGGAAATGCAACGGCACTGCGGTAACAGGGGTGGCAGCCCTGTGATGGGGCTCACGTGAAGATTTGTAGGTAGGCCTTGCTAGTGCATCCATCGTGGCTGTCTGTAGAGGTGACTGATTTCTGCCTGCCACTCTCATGGGTTTTACATGTTTCCTTGTGTTTTGAAAAGCCCAAGTACGCCGGCGTGCGGATGGCCATATCCAAGGTGCACAAAGTGCAGACCTTCCTGGGAGTCATACCCCGAACCTCCACTCCTCTCATCCAAATCGTGCTGATAGATGATGGAGCAGGAACTCAGACTGGCAGTGCTGCAAAGCAGCTGGCAGCAGACATCATGGAGGACGTAGCACAGCACGGTAACGCCGCTGTCCTCAGCGGGTCCCCAGCAGGTGCACCTAAACCTACTCCTTGTCCCCCGCCAGCAGCCCACACGTCCAGTTGGGTTTTGAATGTCCCCAAGGATGGAGACCCCACAACATCTCCAGGCAACCTGTCCTTGCGATTGACCACCTTTGCAGTAAAACGTTTTTTTCTTATATTTAAGTGGAATTTACCATATTTCAGTTTCTGCCCGTTGCCTCTTGCCCTGTTGCTGGGCATTGCTGAGAAGAGCCTGGCTCAGCACTCCAGCTGTGTCTCGCCAGGGCAGAGCAGAAGGAAAGGGTCACCTCCCTTGACCTGCTGGCAACCCTCCTCCTCGTGCAGCCCAGGATACCATTGTCCTTCCATGCCATGTCTGGCCATGGTCAGCTTGGTGCCCACCAGGACCCCCAGGTCCCTCTCTGCAGAGCTGCTTTCCAGCCAGAACGCTGCACGTGGAGGCAGCCATGTAAGCTGGCAGATACTGGTGACCATGTAGGCCACAGCCAGGGGACCTGGTGGTTGTTGTGTTGGTAGCAGACCCACATGGGCTTGTCCCAGTTGAGTCCACCCAGCTGTGTACCCCACCCCTGCATCCCCGGGGAAAGGCAATCAACCAGGCGAGCAGTGCCAGACCCAACTGCAGGCTCCCTCTGCTCTGTGCGCGAGTCCGTGTGGGGATGTGTTGACCTGTCCAGTCCTCACGCCTGTTTCTTCCTGCCCTTTCCCAGGTGAAACCCTTGGCATTTCAAGTGGCAAAATGGAGGTGGCCACTGGCAGCACTTTCAGCGGGCAAGCGGGGAGCCATGCATTGAACGGGACCACAGCGCGGACGGTCTTGGGGCTACTCTTCGGTCTCTTGTTGCTCGGAGGGATCCTCTTTCTCTACAGAAAGGGAAAGCTAAGGTAGGGATGAGGATTCTGCTGGCATCATGTTGCCAGGCGTCTCCTGCCTAGGGGCAGGTATCATCCCAAGGCTGTCCTTCCAGCTAGCCTGGTGGCAGGAGGCATGCAGGGCTGCCCAGAGCTCTCATGGTAGCGGGCATGGCTGGGCGGACTGCTATACCCAATGTTACTTGTTCATAGCATCACAGAACGGTTTGGGTTGGACAGGACCTTAAAGGTCATCTAGTCCACGCCCCTTGCCATGGGCAGGGACATTTTCCACTAGATCAGGTTGCTCAGAGCCCCATCCAGCCCGGCCTTGAAGAATTCCAGTGATGGGGCAGCCACAACTTCCCTGGACAACCTCTTACAGTGTCTCACCACCCTCATACTGAAGAATTTCTTCCTTATATCTAACCTAAATCTACCCTCTTTTAGTTTAAAACCATTGCCCTCGTTGTTCCTGGCAGTTTACTGGAGGTGAGGTGGCTGAAAGGCACTTCTGTACTCTTGGACTGGTACTTGGCTGGGAGGACTTGCTTCTTGGTGCCATGTGGCACGGCGTGCTCTGGCGGGAGCGGGTGGCTCGGTTGGAGCTCTGCACAGCCTGCTTGTGCTGCCTGGGGACACCTCCTGTTCCTTGTAACTACTGGTTTGTAGTCCTGCTGGGGGATGGAGGACTGAAACTGCCAGCTGCTAAACAGAAATGCATCAAAGTAATTCAAAACACTCATCCCGCAGCTTTGTAGCCATGAAAGGGAGTGACAGCATCCAGAAGCAAATGCAGCTTCTGGTACGGTAGTTGCTCAGGCTGCATGGAGAGTGGTGTGCCAGGTCCCGGGGAGGGACAGTGGGGTGCACAGCACGGGACCTCACCGCAGCTGGGAGCTGGTCAGAAATACCCTTCTCCATCACCTTTTCTCCTCACAGCCTGGGGACGGGCTCCAGCAGTGAATAGGGCGTCCCAGCAGCACCCACAGCAGGCGCTTGGGGCACCCACCTCTGCTCCTCGCTCATGCACCCGCCTTCACGCAGGGCCCTGCCTTTCCCAAGGAGGGTTTTGCAGGGTTTATTGGCAGATGTCTTTCTGTGGGGGGCTGTCTGCTGAGCTGCTATGGCTCATCTCACCTACTTGACCACTGGCAAACAGGATGGACCCTATGCTTTTTATAACCAGGGAGTGGGAATTGCTTTAGTTTGTGTGTGTGCAAGGTGCACTGGTGTCTGCCAGGGCACGCCGGCCACGTTGCAGGCTCACAAGTCAGGTTGTTTCTTCCCTCCTAGTTCCTCCGCCGGGGTTTTCGTGCCGCACAGCAGCAACCGTGGCCAGGGGTGCTTGCCCTGCTGCTCAGCACGTGCTGACATGACATTTCCTAGCAATAAACCCACGCCTTCATTTAATTTCTAAATAAAACTCCCAGCCTCATAATTGCTACTTGATGATTTATCTTCCACTGACACTTCTTTGGACGCCGGACAGGCCTTTGAAACCGGCTCTGTCAGCAGCGAGAGGGAAGTTCGTGTAGCTACAGGAGACGGAGCTGAACCCAAGCCCAGGCCACGTCCCCAGCTGACCTGTTCCTGCTGCGTGTCCCCAGGTGGCTCTGGGGCAGGGCCCTTACAGGCAGTGCTGCCGAGCATCGTGGCGGCAGCCGACACCAGCAGGGATGCTGCAAATTAGGCAGGAGGCTCTGGGAGCCTGCAAACAGGGTCTGCCTCCATGCAGCGGAGCCGTCCTGACCCGCAGTGAACCAGCAAATGTAGCTTGTTTCCACCAAAAAGGGCCTGGCACGGCCCCCCTGCAGATAGCACAGCACCTCTGAGCACATATATAGTGGTCACTGTGGTCACAGTGTTTCGGTATCGGTGGGCTCTCAGGACCTGTGGTGACATCTGCGGACCCACTGCTGAGCCCACCCACACCAGGTGCCCGGTGCAGGGGATGATACTCCGTGACTGGGACCCTTAGGATAAGAGTAATGAAGAAAATAACAAAAGTAGTGATGGTGATTAAGATGATAAAATGATAACATGATAAAAGTAATGATGATAAAAGTAATTAGTGCTTGTTGAGACTGCAGTGGGAACAGGTGTCAGCTCTGTGGCAATCCATTTTAGGCCACAGGGGAAGAGCGCTGACTCGCTCCAAAGCGAAGCTTGTGCTGGGGTTGTCTCCCTCTGACAAACTCTCCCCTCCAGGCTTAATGGTTTCTGCTGGATAGGGCTGCTTTTCCCTGTTAAAGGGTACAAACGTCCTGTTTCAAAGACAGCCTGAAACTTTGCCCCCATATTTTCCCATCCACCTCTTGAAGACGCAGTGTTTCGGCTGGGGGAGCTGCTGGGATGGGAGGGATGCGGGTGGGTGACGCCCAGGTCTCTCCCCAGGCTGCCCGCCCTGCGCCTCCCCCGGCCCCGGGACAGAGCAGAGGAGCCAGCGTCCCCGGAGCCAGCCAGTGACAAAGGCTTCGACAACCCCATGTTCAGTGTGGTGAGTTGCCACTGCTCGGGGACGCGGGGATGCTCGGGGACGTGGGCAGGAGGTGGCAGGGCACCAGCCAGGACCCTCTCAAGTGCTGCTGGAGGTGCAACGCGCCCGGCAGGGCTCCTCCTTTCTCCAGGCCAGGAGGGCGTTGTGGGACGGTCCCATCCTCCCGCAGGTCACCAGCTCCTCGGCCGCAGGGACTCAGCACTGGGTGGATTTTGCCGAGGGGTTTGCTTCCCTTCTCCATCAGCTGCTTTTTCCTTCCTCGCTGCTGCAGGAGCCACCAAGCACTGACCCTGGAGAGGAGACACTGCAGGAGATGGCTCGCAAAGACCACCAGGTCTTCTACCTCAACCCTCTGTACGATGCAAGCGAGACGGAGACCTGACGGCATGGCCTCATGCTGGGGGCAGCCACCACCTCCCTGGGGACACTGCAGCCTCTCCAGCCCTCCCAGCCCCTCGCATCACTCCTGGTGGGATCTAAACAGCAAGCAGATTCCACCAGAATAAATGTGTCCGCGCAGCGAAGGAAACGGCAGCAAACCTTTGCTGTTAGGGCTCAGCCACACACAGATGGCTTCCCTGGTATTGGTTCTGGGTTTTAAACTGTATTTTGTAGGTATCAGTTGGTTTTAGACAGTTCAACACTGAGATTTGGGTCCCAGGTGATAGCTGAGGCAGTTGGGGTCTAACTCAGCACCCCGTGCTTTCACCAGCACGGTGTTGGATTTGCCCAGGGCACGCAGCAGGTTGAAGGATGCGTTCCTGGACGCATGATGGAAATTCAGTCCTCAAACACATTGGAGCCTTCAGGGCTTGGACCTGTTAGTTGGGTTTAAAAGGAGATTATTTTGATTTCCAGCAGTGTGCTCGGTGCCAGGGGATCTCTGCTCAGGGTCCCCTGTTCCTCCTCTCAGGGACCTCACTCCCGTCCCCTGGGCACTGGCACGAGGCGCAGTCCTGAGCAAACATTTCCCTCCCCACCCCCTCCACTGAGCCGCCTGAGCTCGCTCCTTCCCTCTGCGCCCTGGCTGACAGTTATAACATCCTCTTGCACCTACCTGGGGATTTATCATGTTATTCCCTGCAGCGAGAGAGCGCATCTTCTCATGGTACAAGGGGAAAGAGGTTTGATGCTGGTGGCAGGGCTCCGCGGGGAGGGATGCAGGCAGGAACCCGATGGCTGGGGACAGTCACGCGCGCCCGTCTAACGGGAGTTGGAGCAGCGGCACTGAGGGGCCTTGTTGGCGGCGGCGTTTGTGGCCTGGCGTGTGTCAAATACCCTCAGCTGCCCGCAATGTCAGGCAGCGCTTCATTATGGGAGCAGGGCTGATGGGTGAGGCTGAAATTATGGAGATGTGTGCAAATTTATGCAAATTTACACTCTACTGGGTTTTCAGTAGGGCTTGTTGGCATATTCCATAAGGAAGCAGCTATTTTAAGTTTATTATATTTTGTTCTAGTCTCTGGAAGACATAATCCCTTCTCAAAGGCCCGGGAATTCATCATTAGGTGCGTCAGAGCCCTGATGAAGGGCGACGGGCAGCATGATGTGGCAGTGAGACTGGTCCTGCTGCCCCCTGCCCTCAGCGAGACCTCCGGGAACACGCAGCGCGAGCGGGCAGGACACAAAACTTGAGCCGGGCAGGGAACAAGACCATTTCCACACCCTTGGTTGCTGCCATCGCTTTGCAAGTGGGGCAGAGCCAGGGCTGGGAGGAGGAGGTCTGCGCTTAGGGGCACACTGTTGGGATTTCACCACTAACGTCTCTCCTGAGGGTGCCCCTCCAGCAGTACTGGGATGAAAAGCAACTTGCCTGGGCAGGAGTTTCTGCTGTGGCTCTCAAGCACTTGCTGTTGAATGAAATGGTCACCAGCTGGCTCAAAAAGCAGGGGAAGCCGTTGGCTGCTGCAGGCTGTAGCTGATGCCGGCAGGTTGGGAACACCCAAATCCCACCATCCTGTGGTCCTGCCACAAGTGCATCTCTGTGGAGAGCAGTGACCCAGGGCCAGCTCCCCAAAACTCACCCCAGTGCACACAGTGACCCCCATGACATGAACCCAAGGAAGACCTTCCCCGCCCTGCACCTCAAGCCCGCATCCAGACCTCATGAGGCCAGACAATACCCTGCAGCCGGGGGCTCGGCGTGGACACGGTGCAGCACGGTCAGCCCGCGCGTTGCTTGCCGGCGAGGTGCTGGCGCCGCAATGTTACCATGGTGCCTGCGAGAGCAGCTGCGGCATCCACCGGCCCCGCACCGCGGCTGGGTCTCCCTGCGGAGGGGGAGGTGTTCGTAGCTGTACAGGTGTTGTACTGGCTGCCTGTGAGAGTCTTTTTGCTCTTTCCCCCTTTCAAATCAGTTCATTGCAAGTGACTGAATCACTTCTAGCTTACAAGCCTTTAAATACACGTATACACGATTTATTTTTCCATGGCCGAGGCCAGTGCAGTGCTGCATGAGGGAGGCTGTTGCACCAGACAGTGCTGCCCCGCACAAGGGCAGGGCCCAGGGCCATCCCCCAAGGAGCCCCTTGCCACTCGCCCTGGAGCAAGTCGTTTCCCTCCCTGTGCTATTTTTGGGCTCCTCGCTCCAGGATCGTGAGGGGGTCTCGGTGGCTGCAACCCCCCGTGACGTGTGCTAAAGGCGAGAGGCAAGAGCATTGCGTGGCCACATGCTGGGGGAGCGACAAGACAACCCACTGGCAACAGGGACCATTGCACAAGATGGTGGCGGGATGGTATCTTTCTCCCGCGAGCTGCTGAGGACATCAGCTCTGCGTCCCACCTGGGCACACGGGGGCTTCAGCGTGAGCCGCGGGCAGGGGTGTGCCCGTGCGGTGGGACAGCCTCCGGGGACGCGCAGCTGGCTGCACAGCTGGCACGGAGGGAGGCAGGCTGCCCTGCAGCACGGCTCACCGCCTGGTCACCCCTCCATATTGGGGTGTATGGATTTGCTGCTGGCGAGGCTTCATTTTTAAAATGCATTAGCAGCTCGAGGTCACTTACAATAGAGGCTTTAATTAAAGTAGAGATCAATTTTTGTCAGCGCGCTAGCAGAGCACATTCTGTACTTTTCCTTCAGGAGCCACGTTCGCTCGCTCGTACAGAAAGCATCGCAGGGAGGGGGGAGCTCTGCAGAAAAAACTGAAGCACCAGAGCCAGTTTGCGATGCTGGGGGCCAGCAGCTGCTGGAAAACCTGCTGTAACCATGATCACTTCCCTGCGCACCGGCGCGTGCAGACAGCCTGCGGCGCAGGCAGGGTAACGCGATGGGTTTTGGTACGTAAGGGTCTCTCCTGGGATCCTGCCTAAACAAGGAATTTAATTCGCAGACATCTTTGGTAAGCAGTGCATTAGATGGGTGGTTTATGCCGCCGAGCCTGTGCGCAGCACGGCTGGGCACCTGATGGCTTTGTTTTGCTCTTGGTCCTGAGAGTCAAGGGTCCCCTGCGGTGGCAGACTAATACAAAATGCATTAGTGTTAATGGCAAGATCTCAGGAGTCATTGCTTCCCGGGGTCTTAAAAGAAAAAGCAACCTGCACACTTTTAATGGACACCAACTCGTGTCATTGTGCCTTCCCCCCACATGTTACAGCTGCTCACAGAAGTTGTGCAAATCCGTATTCAGACAGTGCAGCAGGCAGCAGTGCTCAAAATACCACTGAGCCTACAAGCAGACTTGGCCCAAGGCATTATTTTTAATTTTTTTTTTTTCCCAGCAGGAGCTAGCAGCAGCGAAAGGGAGGGGATCTGGTCTGGCAGGGGCTGGCACCGCTGGGGTGCGGGAGCGGGCCAAGAGGCTGCGGGGTGTCAGCAGAGCTGTGCCCATCTCCTCCACCAGCACGCAGGGCTCCGCACTGCTCTTCCTCACGGGACCGCAGAGCAGGGACTGCGTAAGAAGCTGGAAAGCAGGCGACGCTGCAAAAAATCTGAGGGTTTTATCTATGAGAAAACAACCAATAAAGCTGCATAAACCTGTGCAGTCAGGTGACAAAAAAGTGCTGCAGCTCACTGGGGAGCAGGGAAAATATTTGCTGCAAGGACGGGGAACCGGCTGATTCCTGAGTTCGTGTTCCTCCTCTGGCTGGAGCGCAGCACTGCAGCTCTCGCCGGCTGAGCACGTCCTGCCGGCTTCTGCTCCTGTCCTCAGCTAACCCTGCCGGCAACGCCGGCCTGGGCCTCATTCGCCACCGGGACACGCTCGGCCAACCTCTGGCTTTCCCTGGCATCCCGCAACAGGCGTGCAGCTGATGCCTGGTCTCGCCGTCACCTCGCGTCCCCAGAAACGTGCGCCGTTCGGGAGGGCTTTGCGAGGCAGCACCGAGATCGCGCCGGCTCTTTGCAACCACCGTGCCCTCCCTCCCGCCTCCCTGACGCGCTGCCCCTGCCCGCGGCACCCCTTCTCCCAAACCGGAGCCCCGCCGACCCCGTGCGGCTGCGCTGCCCTGGGCGGTGGGCCCAGGCCCTGGGGCAGCGGCTCCCAGCCTGGAGGAAAGGGGCTGCTCAGCGGCTGGGCGAGGGCCGCGGCAGCCGCAGCTCTTGCCCCACCAGCCGCGAGGAGCCCAAGGCGGCCGAGGAGGGGTGTAAGGGGAAATGGAGAGGGGAGCCACGTTTACAGGGGTTCAGGCAGACAGGAGAAGCCGGTCCGGACCTGCTCCCGCCATCACAGGAGGCAAGGGCTGGGCAGCTGAACGCTACTTTTTTGGTACGTGCCCCTCGCCGCTGCCTGCCAGAGCTGCTTCGTACAGAGCAGGCAGGGTGCAGACTGGAACACGAGCTGCTCCAGCAGCCCGGCAGGCAAGCATACCATCTCTCTTTTTTTCCTTTTAAAATGGGCTAAACTCAGCAGGGAAGACAAGGTTTGTGGTCATGATGTGGCACCTTCCTTTGACTGTTACTTTGCTTAACTGCCCCTAAAGGTGCAGTTCAGTTCCCACAGTCATCTCTCCCTCAAACGCTTCCCTGCTTCTCAGTGCTTTAGACTACCCGTGCCAGCTCTTAAGATTTTTATGCATCTGCTTTCTCTCAGGGACGCCTAATCCAGCGTTGTGCAGAACAATGAGGGTGCCTGGACCTTCAGCACTTCCAGGCTGAAGATCCCTCCCTGTGACTTAGCTGTGTTAAGCACTTACCCTGCAAACACAAAGCGAGTGTTTACGCACACCCCCCCTAGCAGATTGCACCCGTTTAGGAAGCTCTTTATTCTCAGCACATCTGTGCTGTAGACAGAGGTGTTGGCAGATGAGTTTAGCTCTTGGGTAGCAAGTGACACCAGGATGTATTCCAAAATACACAGCTTTTTGGGGCAAAGATCTGTGCCAGAAGTGACCAACAAGTTCTGGTGAGTGGTACGCCCATCACCCCAGCTTCGGGACCTGATGTAATGCCTCTGTGAAAATGGAACGGGCAGGGACCAAATCATCCTCATTCCTTGCAAAACTCAGTTCCTCACTTGTGAAACTAGACAGGTAGCCGCCAGGGAGAAGAAAGTGCACCGTCAGAGGAACATGTCACATCGAGTCTCGAATTTCTGCATTTCTGAAAGTTCTCCTGAGGGCTTAGGAGGACTCTTTAGGTAACCAGAACCGGAAGCCTTAAGGGAATACAAGATTTGCAAAGGGCTACGGTGGAGGACTTAGGGAGGAATTCTGCTTGGCCATAATTCAGGGGGGGTAAAAAAAAAAAAAAAAAAAAGAATGTATTCATACTGAGCAATTAATTTATTTTTCTAGAAACGTTCTCCTGCTTAAATTATAACCAAGCCCTGGCACTGCTGAGTGCTGTGATTTAATACCCCCATAATTAAAGACTTTGTTGTCATCCCAAGTCCTCACTGTACAGAGAAAAATCAGCTCAAGAGCAGCAGAAATGTTTTTTAAAAGTCAAAGGCTGATTAGCACGAGTGGGAAGGCTGCCGGCACACAGCCCCCAAACCTCCCATCAGCTATCACCCCCATCCCCAGGGCAGAGTGAGGGTGCACCTTCCCACCCCACCCCGCCCCAGCCTGCTGGCCTTGCCCAGGTAGGTTTGGCCAAGCAAGCCAATGACAGGGTCCAAAATACCCAACCTCAGCCTTCCCCATAAAAATAACCTCGAGTACGATGGGCAAGACAAACCGAGGAGTAATCCAGGAGCACCTCGCCACTCTGTGAGGCAGGAGGGATGCTCACCCAGGGCACACTGGAGAAGGTGCTGGCCCTGTTCTAGCTACAGTGAGCTCTGCAGTGCTCAAATACTGGAGCACGAGGGGAGCTTTAAAAACACGCCTCTGTCAGGGGCTGCACCATTCACACACCAATCCTTGATATGTTCCCAAGTGTTTCTTTGGGACTACTGCTTTGACGACAACAAGTCAAAAGTCTCTGTTGTTTTATCACACTTAAGACACCTGAATAGATCCTGCAGCCTCCTTACTATGCTTCGTCCACAAGGAAACAGTCACACAAAAAATTTAAAAATTAATTAATAGAGCCAGCGACTCAATGAAATGACAACTCTAACACAAACCAAGGGCACAAAATTTCAACACTGTATTCCACCAAAAGGACTTCCATCACTCCTGAACATGCATTTACGTGCAGAAACACACACCTTTCTCGTAGCATTCAGGTACGGAGCTTCAAAGTATCTTTCAGTTTACGTAAAATGTCCATGTGAACAAAGTGAATTTACCATGAAACCAAAGCAAGTGTCAATGGTGGACTGTTTTCACATGTCAAGACAGACGACTATGAAATTTAAAACCTCCCTCTTCTGCTTTATTGACAGGTAAATTGTTCAAAAATGTTCTCACAATTCAATAATTACAAAGACTTAGACTTACATTAAAAAAGTAAAAACCAGAAAACCCCCAAAGCAGTAGTGTCCAGCTCTAACTGAGCCCCTTTATCAAGAATCTGAGAAAAAGAGCAAGTACTGTCGAACACTTAACGTAACAGGATTAAATGTTGACTAGAACACTCAGTTTAAACTAAAGATAAGTGCACGTCCTATACAGTGTTTCAGAAAAGAACATTAGCCATTGGTATATCATTAGCCCATTTAAACCAAATTTTAAATAAATGACATCCAACTGTCATAAAATTGGCACAGAAGGCACACTAGTGTGACAATGACAAACTGGATATGCCAGCCACTGAATTAATTACAAGCTTTTAATGAAACATGGTCACAAATCTTTGATTACTAAATGTATAATACATGGAAGCATGAGATTAAATATACACGCAAAACATCACCACTGCACGTGGGCCATAGCAAAATATACAGGAGTGTGTTGTGCATTTTTCTACATGATCAATACTTGATTAATAATCATGGGGTCTTCATGCAGGTGAGGATACAATTAATGAGAAAAGCAGCACCCCCAGTTACACATCCTTCACGATCCACTTTGGTAACCAATAAAACAGACTGATGTTTTAGTGCGGTAAGAGTCCCTTAGATCAAGCAGCCTTCGAGGGCAACACGTCCACGGGAAGGCTTGCTAGCTAAACAATGTAGTGTGTCCTTACACAAAAAAACCCAGGAGAAACAGCTTCTCAGAAGGAGATAGGCAGGAACTAGGAGTAAAATTTTTTTCACAGCAGTAATTACCAATATTTTAAAAGCCCTGACTGATTGATGAGGACTAAAAAGCAGGGTATTGGGTAAAAGGTAACTGGCAGTAGTCCTATGTACAAGACTAAAAAGTTGGTAGAAAGACAGACAGTTATGCAGCTGTATATGTAATGGCTAAATGAATTAAAAGGCCACAAAACTATAACCAACTTTTTTTTGACTTCCTGGCAATTCTATTGATGTTGGAAACAACCTACAGCTTCCTAGCATTCTCCTTAAGACTTAGGAAACAAACAGTTATGGGAAAAAGGGAAAAGTGTATTCATCTGAGGATGTAACTAGACCTGCTTGCATTTCCTATTTAGAGGTCCAAATTGTGTCTAAAAGGATATCCTGCTAATGAGACATTACATCATTCTATAGAAAAATAATATTCCTGATACTGTAGCAACATTATCAGTATCTCTCTCTATTTCTTTTTCAGCATAAGAATAAGACTATTTACTGGTGGCCTTAAATGCTCCTATGCAATAAAACTGTGTCACAGCTGTGCAGAAAGGAATCAACCGTAACCGAGCAGTGAACAATTCCGCATAAGAAGCTCCATCGCTATTTAGTAAAGAATTTTCTTCAATAGTTGTATCTACAATCTGGATATATAATTATTCTTGTACAACACTAGAGATTCAATGTCAGTCTTGGCACTAGCATCTGAGACAGTTTTGCCCTGCCCTTGAATACTCCACGGAGTAGTAGATGATCGAAGCCAGAATGGTGAAAGCGGCAGTGTTATGCGTCACAGGTTGACTGGTCCAGTCCATCTAGCGTAAGCTGATTTCTATGAGGAGAGTTGGGACTTGGGGGACCACTTGGATTTGAGCTGTTGGATGGAGTAGAGTGTTTGGTGGAGTCTGAATCAGGCTGTTAACGAGAAACATTAAAAAAAAAAAAAAAAATTATGCTTACTTGAAATCAATTCCTTACACTCAAAAGCTTTCAAAGGCACTCAAAAATTAGGGTGAGCAACACCTACGCAGCAGTGTGTACTGGATTCATTTCATAGCTAAATATTCACGCATATACTTCCATTATCGTCAATAGGCTGCAGTGCAGTCCTGAAGGTGACCTTCTGACTTAACACGAATTAAGGCAAAGTATGTGGAAATTGCTACATCTCAGGCTCCTCGCCTTTAGCCACTGCAAACCTTTCCTGATGGAATGCATGTGTCTGTCCACTGCTGTTCTGGGTTTACCAGCCTGTGTTTTTTAAGCAATTTTTATAGCTCAGGAGTAGGTTTATCTGCCCATATAAACATGTAAACAATGATGGTCAAATCATCTTCAGTTTGGTGAGAAGGAAGGAAACAAGTGTATGAACTGTTTACAAAACAGCAACAGCGGCAAGCATGTGAAGTGCCTGACAAAAGAGTGAAGGTTGCCAAGTATCAGGCTGCAGATCTGGGAACAGAATATACTTACTGGAGACTCCCTACGTCAATATCTAATAAAGACAGTCTATCTACAGTTATTTCCCCAGCGTTAGACTGGTTGTTGGATATTTGCCTTCACAGACTGGTCTCATTTCAACAGGATGGCTGGCAAGTTTCCCACTATTTTGGTGAGTTACAACTCTGAACACTGCACACATTCACAGCTAATGAAATACTGCACAGGAAAAACCAGTACCATCGCAGCAAGTTATTTTCAAGAAAGGGAATGTATATTTAGCAAACAGATGGAAAGGTAACATCCTTCAAGAATGCTGTTCACAAGGTTTTGCATGGCTCAAACAATAATAAGATCATCTATAACAAGATTATCCTAACATGATCCAGTTCATGCCGCGATAAAGCCAAAAGCCATGGGAAAAAGAGTATAAAGCCAAAAGGTGTTATTAGAGCCTCCTTTTTCAAGTTTTAAACTTTTTTTTTTTTTTAATTTAAGAAGTCATAAGAAATTGTAAGAGCTACCGAAAAAGAAAATGTAAAAACCTTAGAATCCACCACTACTTGTGCCTACAAACAGCAATTATCATTAGAGCATGCAATGTGATGGAATTTGGGAAGGATGCTGCAGAATACGTCAACTGATGTAGTCCGGCACCTTTGAAAAATCAAGACAGTTTTAAAAATACCTGTGTTTAGAGATCTGTATCTTCACATGCTTTTAATGGCTTACTCAAGGTGACAAAGGAAGCCAGAGCATGGCTGTGATCAGAACTCTGGACAAATGCTTTGACTTGGGGTGCACTAAGGCATCCTGCAAAGGTCTGGCTTCAGGAAAACACCCTTCAAACTCCAGAACATTACATGGGTTTGTAGTTGGGTACCAAGAAGTGCTAAAAAGATGCAAAGATCTTGATCTAGGAGTTTGCCTCCCAGGAATAATGCCTAACACTTTCCTTGCACAGGCAGCGCTTGAGCAAAGCTTGGAAGAAGCTACACCCACAATAAATCAAGGAAACAAAAATCATACGTCTTCTCCCCTTACATTCAGGGACACCAGTTTTGTACAGCCAGGACACTTTCAGTTTGGTGACTACTGGCACATACTTTTACTCTTGCTAAAAGCAGTTTTACTTATTTTAAAATATGATTCCTTCCCAAGTTACATGACAAAAAGTCTTCCTTAAGGCAGCACAGAAAATTACTTAACTAGTCGTATTACTTTGCTATTCTATGTTAATAGCCCAGAGAACATTTTTAGGAACTTTGAGGACATTTCATCAATTAGTCAAATTTCCCTTGTCTACAAAGCTTAATCCAAGACATAATACACTTCTTAAAATATCACCATAAAAAGATCTTTTCACAGCTTTGCTTCTGTGCTGTCATATCTAACTTGCAATCATATATTACAGGCTGGAGAAAACATTTGTGGAAGGAAAACATCATTAAAAGCACGGTCTTTATGAGTATTTCCTCAGAAATTTAGTTTATTGGAAAAAGAAAACAATCTACAGCAACCGGACTTCGTCAGTCTCCATTTAGTAAAAGCTACTTTACCTCTTTGTCAAACTCCTGGTCGGGATCGGACATACTCCGGGAAGGCATGGCTCCTCCCACATCACTGCCACCTGTGGAAAAAGAAAGAAAAAAGGCAGGTTTACACCTCTTGTTCAAACCATAAATTACAGCTCAGAACGACAAGCTTGCTTCCAGCCTTACCTGACGAGGGCCATGAAATATAGGTTTTGTTTTTCTGCTGCTGCTGCTGCTGCTGCCGTGAGAGGTTAGCTGTAGATGGACACGGTTTTTCATCCTGTGCAGCAGGTAAGACGCTCTATGGTTGAAACGAAACACCTTGTTAGCCAGCAACAAAAGCTATCCAACTAGGAGTTGTTACTCATGAAAACTTTACAGTGCTTTTGAAGCTATTACAACCCAGTGTTGGTAGAAAAACTCTGAACTTACTTGACCACATCCACATATTTTCAGTAACAGACACAAACCCTGAGAAAGACAGAGAAAGAACTAAGCCCCATAGCAGCCACTGGAACCTGTCAGCCAGCAAACCCTCTATGAAGGGGCAGGGACTGTACCAACAGCTCTGCTTTCCTTCCTCCTCCTGTTGAAAGGACAAATGCATTACCCTCATCTGGGCTAGCTGAGAAGGACAAGAAAGCCTGACTAGCAGCTATAAAATGGAGGATACAGAACATAAAAAGTGCCCCTTCACACCTTCCTCTCGTGGATTTAACACTAAAATAGCTGACAAAATGCTGTATTTGTTAAATACAAAATAAAAGTAGTGCTATAAAGCACTGCAACTTACATGCATTTTAGTTACCTCCACAGCATTATTTTTTTCCCCCTTGTTTTTGCTCTAGAATTGGTGAAGTGCCGCAAGCACACCATTCCAGTTCCTAACAGTTTGTAGCTACTCCTGCCCTTGCTAGGGAAGCAGAGGAGGGACAGGAAGAGGAAGAAAGCAGAGGGAAGCCTTGCATTTAGGAATGGTCACTCTGGAGAAAGATTTCAGCAGAGATAGCGCTCATGTGATAGATGTGCTCAAAGCCTGTCGGAGGTGATATCAGAGCAGAATGTCAAGAGGATGAGGGGGAAGGAAATTAATTCTGTTATTTTAAGAAGACAAACAAGAAAAAGGAAGGAGGAGAGACTGATTATTTACAAAACTACTAACAGGCTGTTGGCAGTGATGTCTATTTCTTTCAGTGTCTCATAAGTCAGCTAACAGTATTTTCTTGCACAGGATTTAGAAGCATTGCACATCAGGAAGGTTCACCTTTCTCAAAATGATTAAAAGAAGAATTTGGTACAGAAAGAATACTTGAACCCCATACAGCATCTTCACAGTTTTTCTGAGCAAGAAAAAAATGCACGTGTATCTCCCTCCCTTTTAAATCTATTTTACCAGTGGTAGGTCCATGAGAACCTGCATTCCATCTCCTGGTCCCATATGAGCCACGTGGTTGAAATTCGTTGGGTTAGAAATCATCTTTGACCTTAGCTCAGGGTCTCTAAGCATTTCCCTAAAAGAACAGAGTGATTTTTACTATTAGCATTCTCAGTGTCTGCATGTCGTCATGTATATTAAGTTACATACCATGATTAAATTCTTACCGCCTTTGCTGTAATCGCTCTTCCTCGGGAACCTTAAATACAAATCTTCTTTTGCTCCTAGTTCGAAGCATTTGCTTCTTGCTATTGTCGGATGTTTCTGGTACACTGAGAACAGCTCCTGCTGTAATATCACAATGCAATTTCACATACATAGGTACATGTTGACCCAGATGCATTCAATACAAGTTTCATCTCATGCAAAGGTAACATTGCTTAAAATTACCCTGTTAACTTTGTATCATTTTTCCATATCTCCCCTTGCTCAATACTAACCTGCAAACTTGTTCTTGAAATATATTAGTCTTGGTGGCTCACAGTTAAGGAGATTCAGTGTGCCGTCCATGTTTAATGGTCTGATCTGTTTTGAGGAAGGAGGCAGAGTATTAACTCAAGCCTAGCATACACTGTGAAGAAACATCTCATTTGGACTTAACCCAATTAAGTTCTATATTCAAAGAAAATTACTTACCCTTCGCAGGCCAATCGTCTGGACCCATTCCATAGTGTTAACATCAAATACATCTACACCATATTCGCTATACACTGTTACATATGAAGAATTGCAACCTGCACAGATTAAAAACAAACAGAAAACCCTAATATGGTTTCAGTAGTCCAGAACTGACATGTATTTGAGCAAATTTCAATAGTTACATGTTTTCCACTATGTGCAAGATACATTTTAAACCAATTTTTCCTAGCCTCACTTTCAAACAGGTATTTTTGTGACAATAGATTTGCTAACAACAACTGCCAGCATCATGGAAAGATTTAATTTTGACCCTTTCAGTATTTTTAAACTTCAAATTTTGACTTCATGAAATTGCAAAATGGCATCTGAAGTTTTCAGATGCATACAAATTTGCTACTTGGTAGGAACTGAGCAGCTAGCTTTTCTACACATGCAGATTACTTCATTTCAGAAGCAGCAAACTAACTATACATCTGCTGTGTGCAGGGGAAAAGAGAGGGCGACCATCTGTGAGGTGGGTCATGAAGTCATGATGCGGATCTGTTCTCAATTTCCTTCCTCTTTTGCTAACAATTATCTAGCTTTAGATATTCATGTATGGGTTGCTTTCATCAGATTAACAGAAAAATGTCACAATGCTTAAAGCCCACAACGCATTTTCTCTTTTCAAAAAAAAAATTTTTTTTTAAAAGCATAAAAGGCATCAGCAGACAAGTTTATTTTAGGTCAAATGAAAAAGCGGAAATCCCTAGAGCTTCATATCAACATGCTTCTGCTCATGTAAAGACCGAGTCCTGATGTAAAGAGCAGTTACTGAAATAGAGAAAAGAGCCGCTTCAATAAACAAAGGGAAAATAACCCACTAAGACACTTAACACATCACAGAATCTTCTTGGAAGAACTGAAGTAAGGTTGTGGTGCTATTTTTTAAACTCATTCACAAAAAAGTCTTGGACAGTTATCATAAATATGCATCCCAGAAGTGACTTATGGTCAAGTATTTATTATATGGGGTCATGGTTGGCTTGGATGTCCAAATCAAGGGAGACCACTGAGCATCAGACAGAAACACCAACTGCTTCTGCCTGGCCAGCCTGTAGCCAAGGCCAGCACTTACCAGTCAAAACTGATGAGCTTGATCAGATCTCAACTGGTTCCCAGAGAGGCATGTCAGTGTCTGCGCTGGGCTTGCCCACACTACAGCTTCGAGACCTGCTGGCTCCAAGTCTTTGCATCGCACCGTACTCAAGCTAAGCAGCCCCACAAAGCCTACACTGCCTCAGCACAGAACTAGCGCATTAAGCTGGTTTAACTGCAACCTAGACAGGCCACCCGACATAACAGAGCTGACTGTCTTAGCACAGACCTCGGCCTCTCCTAGCATGAGGGGACTGAATGCCCTAGAGAGAAAGTCTCCATCGTATCCTAAAACCTCTCTACAACATGGTCCTTTACCACAGCAGAAACTGCAACAGGGAAGAACCATTTCCACGTCAATGATCTCCTAATGGGACAGTTAAAAAAGAGCCACCAGCACTAGTGACAGACACCAGGACTGAAAAGGGAAGTAATCCAGTTTCCTTTGGCAGCAGAAAAAGTTGCTTTTTCTACAAAAACAGCCCTAGGCCAATGCCACTCAGGACTGTACATACAAGAATGCTATGAAATCATTTAGAGTAAGAACAGCTGCTAATAATAACAGAAAAAACATTAACTACCAAGTCTAGTTTGCTGAAATGCAAAAAACTGTAAAGCTGATAAAGGAAAAGGAAACATTAGTTTTGACTAATGGTGTTTTAAAGTAAATTTGCAACTACATTGTTTCCTTGGGCCTTTGCTTCAGACTTCTGCACAGAACTAGGTCAGAGTAAATAAAGCAAGCAAACAATTTCAGTTCAAGACAATTGCAATTAAACTGCTATTAGGGCCTGGCCTGATCAAACCAACATGCACCTAACTGTTCGCTGTACTATTTAAACAAAAAGCTATTTCTTGCCTTCAATCATTCAAAACATTTTAATTGCTATTTGAGCTCCAAATAGAAATCCTGGGTTTATCCTGAATTGCCTTTGACTACTAACTACTGAAAAATAGTCTGCATATGCTTCTATCCTAACTAGCTGATAAACCAATGCTCCTGAAATGAGCAGAGCAGTTGAAAACTTACCCTCCACCTGCCTATATTATTTTTGGAAATTCTCCTCCTAAAAATAAAACCAAAAGGAGAAAAAAAATGCTACCAGTTCTGCCAAAAGCAGTATTCTTACCTCTTATTTTGTTATCTTTATGAACCTTTAGAGTCACAGTTATACCACTTCTTCAACTTTCTATTGTACTTTGAGTACAGGACACAGAAGACATCCTACAAACAACTAGACATTTACACTTTCTAGGGGAGCAAAAATCTTTACAGAATTTCACAGACCGGTAGTCTCACACTGTCCTGCATCCAGGACTACTCTCTTCAAAAGTTATTTTGCATTCCATTATTCATTCTTCTGTGTCCTGTAATAAGACAGAGCTTCTTTTCTTGCAGCATCCAGGATCTCAGCCTGGGAGATTGCCAAGTCCAAAACTACCATCAGGAAGAACTATGTATTCTGTTAACTCATCAAAACTTGAACTGCAGATATTGAAAGACAAACCGAAGCAAAATAGAATACAATGCTGATTATGTTTAGACAAGTAAAGCAGCAACAGGGATATGGCAACAGAAAAACATATACATACTACAGGCAACAGGAGTTGCAGGCCACATTAGTTCCTGCATGCGTGACCTTCGACCTTGCGAATCGACGTATACTCCCATATGGCTGAAGCAAAGCAGGTATTCCTCATTACTGAGCTCCACAGCACAAAGGGCATCAAAAGACTGCTGTGAGAGGAAGATAAGCGAGGGGTCATTAGGATTTACCAGGTTTATAGATTGTCCATCTCCCTGGATGGTCAACAGAGAGAACCCAGACTGGTAGCCAACACAGAGCTTGTCCTTGAACACTGCCATCCACTGTACAGTTCCTGGAGCCTGAACTTCACTGAATTTTTTGTGGAAAGGTTTAGTTCTGTGAATTTCATAGCAAAAAACCTGTCGTTTGACAGCCACAAACAAACAAGTTGAAGAACTCTTCTTTAGTGTTCCAGTTGTAATCAATTGGCAGCCTTTAGTTTCTGCAAGCTTAATATCAAAGTTTCCTTCCGACCCATCCAGAGAGGCCCAGGGGTAAAGGTGAACGTGATGGTTCCGACCGCAGATGAGGATGATAATTTTCTCTTTGGGAGCAAGCTCTATCTGGTACACCTTCTTGCAGTCAGCAGCTCGGACTATCACTGCAAAGGAAATAAGAGCTGCCATAAGTTAAACAAGAAAACCATCAGGCCTGGAAACACTGCAGTGTTACATACTATCTGCAAGTGACTCTAAACACAGACATGTACCAGATAAGAAAGAGCACTTATTACACACGTTCGATGCTCTGTTATTAATTCTCAGAACAAACAATGAATCACAGCATTCCTGTAACTCTATGGATACAAAGTCTCAGCAACACTCTGCAGGAAAAGGCTGCTTAACATCTGGGATAAATGGAGAAAATCTTTTATATAATAATACCTGTACTATCTATACACTGCAAGATGCTGTATCTTCTGAAACAGGTCCCACCTCCAGGAAAATATCAGCATCTTCAGTAAATTATGGAGGAAGACCAAATTAGCAGAACACAAAGAGAAGAAATATGAAGTATTTAATTCTGATAACTGAGGATACAAAATGCTGTACTGTTGGCAAATGTCTCGGCCAATACAAAAGCAGTACAGTAAGTGGGTGTTAAAGATTTATACGGAAAGGCAAAAAATTCTGTGTGTGATGGGGAAAGGATAAGAAGGAATGGGCTTAAGCTGTAGGAAGAGAGATTTAGGACCGGCACCAGGAAAAGCATTCTCACAGGAAGGACTAGTTAGGCTACCCAAGGAAGTTGGGGAGTTTCGCCTTTTGAAGGGGTTTTTTTTAAAACTGGGTTAGAGGCAGCTAAGGGGGTTAGGTACAACGTGTTCTGCTTTTGGGGTCGTGGGTATACAGGCACCTTCCAGAAAGTAGTATTTCATGGGGTACAAACAGAAAAGACCAAGCAATTCCAAACTAAGAAACATAATACACATAAGCCAATTATATTAAAATGTCACTTTCATTCTTCTGTTAGCTGAATGCATTCAAAATATTTGTGAATGATAATTTAAAAAAGAAATACTAACTGGAGATTATATGCATTTGCTCAGTAATAGCTCAGTAACCTAGCCAAGTTACCGAATTCTGTAAACTTTGTAACAAGACCTCGGCTGTTTAGATCACAAGGCCGTGTGCTTTTGTGGCATCCCCCACTTGCACAAACAGATGATATGTCTGAAGAAATGCTTTATGAAATAACCAGCCGTTGGAACTCTGCCACAGAGAAAAAAATTTTTTTCCCTACCTCCAACTCCATCTTACAGTTTTAGTTTATTTGTCAAGAACTAAGTGATATTGTGATGAAAGACCTTTGATATAAGCAGCTGGCAGTTAATTAACACTGAAAATTACAACTGCCATAAAATGAAGAAGAGATTACAATTTATAAAAACGATACTAACACACAGGAACTGGCCATAGAAAACTCCTGCAAAACATCCTTTAGCTTAAAACCAAAACTGATAATTCATTTTCACATTTACATATGACACAGTGATGCAGATAATCGTTCCTTTATGAAATGACCTTTTGAATTAAATGCAGAATTTTCTTTTATGCAAGAAGCTGTACTGGAATCTCTGGAATTATCTGCATCTAAAGTTATGTTTACATCTAAGTACTTACAGCATGGTGACCACTGGAAGTTTACTCAAAGGAATGGCATTTATTACTGCTAAAAAGAATTTCAAATATCTGCTGTCTCCATGTATAAAGCAGTTTCCCCTGGGATTGGGCAATGGCTTATTCTAACCAAGAGGAAGCAATAACATTTTGCTTTTTGCCCCAAACCCACATCCCTGACTTCATTTGATTTTGAAAGTCAATTAAGTCTTTAAAAATCTGTATTCACTGCTTTATTTTACATTGAAATCCAAGTTTTACCATGACTAAAATCCAACTTTCAAATAGCCACAAACTAAATTGCACTGAAAAAGGAAATTCAAATTCTTCCATCAAGGCTAAATTTGAAGAAGTATCTTTTTTGGCATTTGAATGACAATAACTAAAACCAGTCAAAGGGCTATTTCAGGAGTGTCTCAGTGATTTTTCCAAAGTTGGAAGAGACACCTTTTAATTTTACAAATCTGTATGTATCACTGACCTCAACATCCTCAACACCCAAATAGTTAAAGACACCAGAAGAACCTAAGCTCAGAGGTTATAAATACAGGTGAAGAAAGCATTAGGTATTTTGTTAGAAACAATCCTATCAGAGAGCCAAGACTGCTAGCTCTTATACCACAAAAAGTACGGATTTAGAGTGTTACCTCAATTTAGAGTACCTCAGGATTTATAAGAAAGCACGGATATCACAAGGTATGTTCTGTGCTTTTAAAGTCAGAGAGAAAGAAATAGTAATATTTCCCACAGTAACTTGGAAAAGGATAAATAGTAGTAGATTACTGTATTTTAAATCTGGGTTGCTTCTTAAGAAATATGCTACTTCTACAAATTCAGTTTAACTCAACTAGTTTTTTCTTTTTTTTTTTTTTTGTTCATTTGTTTGTTCAAAATAATATAATCTTATTTTGGAAGCAGACTGCAAAATTAACCAGATTTGTTCTTTGCTTTTCCATGTTTAAAATTGCATTTTGTACGGACTGACCCCAAACGATCCCCATGCTCATGTGCTGGTAATCCTTTGGGCTTCCATGATTTCCTCACGACACCAAGGCACGTCTCCCATTGTTATTTGTGTTTGTGCTCAGCGTATAAGGTTAAAGGGAAAAATGCTTCCCTTACTCCCTAGCTGTGATGCCTAATAATTCAGCAATAGAGGGATATGCCTGTGCTGCCCAGCGACTACACAGCATACACTTTGCTGTGGTACCTGGAGCATGCCCTGCGTGAATTTCTGGAATAGACACAGTAAGTCTTCAGAAACAACAGGTTAAACTGATCCCATTTTTCCCAAAGCAGAGGGCAGAGTAGATTAAGAACAGGAAGGAAAAAGCAGGTTCAGGAGGAAGCATGGGATCAGGGTAAAGAAAAAAAACCAAGAGTTAACGGAAAGGGGCAAGCAAAGTATTTGCTTTGGCCATCATTGGTCTGAAACAGAATGTGAGTGGTGGTCAAATTTCTGGAAGAAACAGAACAACGATATGTGGTGGCTTTAATGGAAAGTCTACAAAAAGTCTACAAACTCGTGTTGCTTGCACTGGCTATCTAACTTAAAACTGCCATGAATTAGAAGTTCTCTGATGGTGCAGGTCAGAACAAGTCTGCTTCCACGTCAAGTTTTTCCTCACTCAATTGAAGTTTTATTTAGTGAGTGCCTGATAATTCACTGTGCATCAACTGCTATGTGCATGGTGTGCATGCTCTGTGTGCTGAAGCATTTTGCTACCTGCTGTGGGAACACAGTTAAGGTGAGAATGTGTTAGAATATGCCCAGTAACTCATCTCTTTATTTTCAGCCGGTCAACTGAATGTAATGATAATGACCAAATTAGTGCTTGTATCTCACATTCACTTTTCCTTCTCATCAATTAACTGAGTGCTTAATACTTACTATACATGAAGGGCTGTTGTGTAACCTATATTATAACAGCACTAAAAGTGATGGAGCTCATTATTCTGTCTGTAATTACTGCATGCATTATGGCCTAACTTACCGTCACGGGTCACCTCTATCACATACAGTCCTTCTTCTGAACCAATTGCTATTCTATCTCGATCTAAACCAGAAAGGAGAAAAAAAGGCTATTAATTCAGCTACACTTAATCTTATCTTTAAAACACACAGTTTGCTTTGAACAGCTGGAAAAATTTCTGGACAGATTTTCAACAGAAAATCAATTTTGCTTAAGTTCACACAGTCTGCCAAAAGCATGCTATATACCACATTGCTAAAACAACCTATTAAACAACTAAACAGTATTACTTACTCCAAGTGGATGAAGAAATTTGAATATCGATGCAAGATTAGTATTTTTCCCCCATTATTAAATTCCTATGAAGGAATTCAGCTGAGGAATTTATTTCAAAGTGTCAGTGCTCTCATTACAGAAGCCCATCTAAAAGCTTCAACAAGCCTCACTCAGAAAAGTTAAAACAAACATACCTACAATAGCAGCAGCTAAACTTGCTTTAATAAGAGGCAGCGTACTGTCATAGGCTTCTTGTGGAGTATGCACAATCTGGTTTTTCAGTCTGTTTTTGTGCAGGATAGACTGCAACCCTTCTAGGATTCCAACCCACTTTCTCTTCTCATTCTCATTTTCCGTCAGGATCAGTAGAGAACAAGACTTTGAAGGCAAACCTAAGAGAGAAGCTGTCACCTTTTAACAGACAGAGAATGTGAAATTAATAAGAGTAATAAAAGCCCTTTTTGTCAGTATTATATACTTCACAGAACTGTGAAAGTAAAATACACTTTTTTGTAACAACACAGTGATGTACCTGAGGGGTATGCAACACAGCACACAGCTAATATGGCCACAGTGCTTCAAAAAAAGGATAATGCACAAGCCGCAGTGGTTTTGTCAGTTTTGCTTAATCATTCCGAATCCTAAAATATGGGCAAGGAATGCTACATTCCTTTACTACAATAACCAATACATGGAAGTAAAAGGTTCCTTCCTGCTCTGAACTGGAATTTCAGTAGCATGCCATAATTTGTCCTGATCCCTCTCCCCACCATCTTCTAATAACTTACTTGAAAAATGACACACATGCTTTCTGAGTCAGATGTATTTAAACCCAATGGCACTGCTATGATCAGTTCTAGATTTTGATTTCGCTACTTAATTTTCAAAGTATTTGTCCAGGGGGAAGAACACATCATATCGGCATTAAAAACTCTGGAGGAAAGCAATGTTTTGAGACTGAAGTATTGCATTCTCCCACTTCTCCACGTTAAAAGAAAATCACTATGGCTTCACTTAATTTTCAGGTAAATTGTCCTATACATCTCAAAGCAGAATGTATTCTGAACAGAAAGACTATCCAGGAAGTTTCTGTTGCCCAAAGTATGCACTTACTAATTCTTAATATTAGTTTTGTGTTCTGTATGAAGAGATCGAAGGGTCTGAGATCACGGGAACTCTGGCTTTTAAGTAACAGACAAACAGGCCATCAGCCAGTATCAGCCCTCACAACAGACTTTTAGAATAACAACAGTTAAACAGAAAAAAAGCAGCAAAAGGTACAAAAGTGCAAAACTGAAAGCTGTAACTATTCATATAAGGAATAATACACCTTCAGCCTGTATGCCTTCATAAGAAAATCACCATAAAGACAGGCGATGTGGTTATGCAACATACACTTTCTGAAAGAGTGAATTAAGCAATAACATTCATCTTAAAGATAAAATCTGAAAGTAAACTTGGGACAACAGGATGTCAAAGATAGAACTCCAGAAGTAAGATGAAAGTGAAGAGCAGTAGGAGAAGAACTGAGTAGTCTGCAATTGCTCAAAGCTCTCATTACTCTGCATCAAGCTTTGTTCATGTCTAAACTGTAACTAAGCATTAATATATTAAAGATGGATGGAGGCATAATGTATAATATTTCTAAATTTGAAAACAAAACAAAACCAGACTTCATGTACGCTTTCCCCTTTGAAGTACAACCATGTATTACTCTTCAGTCTTTTGAAAGTGGCATCTTACATGCAGTCAAACGTGAAAAAAATGGGAGAAGTTGGACATAATATACCTAGCATTATTCATCATACAAAAGTTCAGTATTTACCATGAAACTCAAGGCTTCTAAATTGAAACTGCTAAGCTGTGGAAGGACTCCACTACAGACACTCTTACACTATTATTAAAAATGTACTGATGGCAGCACTTAAGACTGCAGTTCTGGATGCCAGGATGGCCTAACATCCAGCTTTAAAAACTGGTTACTAAGGAGAGAATGTTGGGAGCCTGAGACAAGTTCTTCCCCTTCTTAATTTCATCTGGGGTCAGAGGTGGCAATGTTTTAGTATTTGGCATCATTCTGGTATTGCTTTCTGCTGGTGGAGGATCCAAAAGAAATGAAAATCTGTCTTTGGTGGGCCACCAATATCATCCCATGTTACGTGGAATAACACATATGAAAGAAGGACCATGTTTTTACACAGACGATGGAAAGTACCAGTTTCAACTGTTGTGTATAAGCCACTCTATGTCATTATGTCAGTAAGATGCAAATCTAGAACCAAATGAAATTGAGAAAATAGACTCTCTTGCATCAGATATTACTGGTTTCCAGTTTCAGAAATTCCTTCTTTTGAAGGAGGACACAAAAATGAGAAAAGAGGTGGACTTTGGCAGCACCTTCTCTGGTTCCTGTCAACAGGGTATCTAAATGGATATACTCACACACCGGGCTTCCAGTTAATTCATCAGATCTCTTTACTAGGGGATAATCTGATCAAACCGTGGAGACATTTTGTCATGTCTAGCCACACAAGTATTCTTACGTGGGGATATTTGTTTTTTCTTAGATACTCCTCCAGTTAAAAACTGCAGGCAGAAATTAGAGCAGCAAGACAGGCAGGCTAAACTGTATGGATGCCTTGTTCTTAAGCGAATTGACCACCATTCTGCATAGCTCATTTTCTCTCCTCAGAAGTCCTTTCCCATAGTATTCCACATTTGCTAGTTTGAGAAGAGAGCAGGCAGATGGGAATAAAAAAATAAAAAATACATTTAGAAACAAGTAAGAGGAAAATGAAGGTAAAAGTAGTAGTAAACCAAGGGACAAAAATCCACTGCAGAAAATATTTTTACAAAAAAGGAGAAAAGCAAAGCCACAGAAGCATTCAAATAGCCAAGACATATCCTAAGTAAAACCCTAAAGGACCAAATGATTGGGACTGCATGTGACTGTCAACAATTTGGCTTCCATGTTGCACTGACTTGATTCTAAATGACCAAGGATCAGAGACGCTAAAACCAGTGAATTTCTGTATTCAAATGCAAGGGATTATAGATATTGGCTACTAACATACTCTTCTCTGTATTTTAAAACTCCAGATTAAATATAATTCACATAACACCTAGGAAAGAAGTTCCTGTTTTTAAAAACTAAATACAGCATTCAGATAGAACATACAGCAAAGGATATTATAACTAAGCTAATTATTTTCTCTTAATTTTTTCTACTATGCTTAAATATGAAATTAAGGAAACTGAAATTTCAAATGTATTTTTTTATACAAGACAATACATGGCAAACTAGAATCAGTGAGCACAACCCAGCTTCAGCCTACTCTGTTACAGCATCAGTTCCTAAAGGTAGAGTCCTCCAAAGCTAAGAAAGAAAAATCAGGATCTGGTAATACCAGTGCAAGAGGAGACAAAAATACACTGAATTATAATCAAGAAAATAAAAAAAGCCAAACTTGGTACACAAGGAAGCAGCAAAAGGAGAACTTTGTTCTTTACCATTCAGTTGTAAGAGAAGCATCATATTGTTCTTCTACACATTTCAGCACCCCTTGTAAATTCTTACACTTCTGCATAACTTTAATGTTCATTAAATACAGATAGTGTATTCACTATCAAAACAAAACACTGGCATTCATCTTGTATTTTCTTTAACAACAAATTGGTAACCATACCCTGAATATACAAGGGATGTCTTTACGAGTTGCATGTATTACATCCGACGCTAGGACAGAGCTCACACAAAAATCTTCATCTCTAGTAAGAAAGAGAGCAAAAGAATCACATACATGCACACACTAAGATTATTCAGCAAAATCTAATTGATATCATAACTGTTTCAATAGGCTGCAATCTCCTAACACCGCACAGAGGTCACAACTGCCATCACTGCTTTGTTATGCTCTAACCATCCTTGACCCAAACAACTCACAAGCTTTAGTTATGTTTCTACAGCATTCAGTATGTGTAACTCAGTCCACCTGAAGTTAAGTGGGGTGGCTTTCTGTAGTTTTGGTCTACCGACCACACCTATTCTACAATTAGCAGCAAGAATATTGCTCTTCCAGCCCAGCAGACACATTAGAAATGAATAATTCATACCTCAATGTGTAGCAAGAGAGGGGCCTTTGGAAAAAAAGAAAAATCACATAAAAAGCTCTTGGCAACATAATTATAGTTTGTGGGATTCAAATAAGGGTTTTCAAAACAGCTAGATTTTATTCTCTATTACAGTAAAATAAACAGACATCAGAACTTCTGCATTTCAGAGTGCTCCATCCCAGAGGGCTTGTCTATACAAGCCTTTTTAAACTGAATTTGACCAAGTTGATCACCATAATTGCCAATTTTAGTGTAAAGATGACACTAATGCCTGAAACTTGCCCATGCTAGAATTCATAGCTGTGGTGGTTAACGTCTATTAAAACATCTAAGAATTTTCAGAAGACAAACTCAAAGAGGCAGCTACAATAAGCAGATAAAGCATGGGACAGTTGGTATAATATCTGGCTGAGTTGCTTCAAGCAACGTACTGATGTGAATGCTGTTATTTGCAATACTTCCATGCTTCTGCTCCTGCTGCCAGAATGTCAGAGAGAACTGACACCGATGGTTCTGAGAGAATACATGTGAGAACAGAACAGCAGTACTGGTGCAACCCCACAGTACTACTGCCTCGAAAAAATATAAATCAAGGTGCTTGTGAATGCAAACTTTATATTCAACAGAGATAGAAAGGGCTGTAACATTAAAAGGTATTACACTTTGAGAATTCCATAAACTGAAATTAAAAAAAAAAAACCTTCTGGGTTACTCTGATCAATGTAAGGCTCAGATCTTTTGTAGACAGTGTTCAGTGGTTCAAATAGTTCACCATGAAAAAATAACTCCTGTGAGAAGGCAGGGTCAGAGCCACTTGCACTGTAAATTACTTGGTGCTTTTCTGAAGACTACTTCAGTTTTTCTAATGTTCCTGAAATTGCTGGCTATGGGACGATCTGTGACTCGATGCTGAGGGTCAGAGTGCAGGGGAAAAACCAATCTACCAAAGTCTATTTGTTTTCCATGTGTGCATATGGAATTCTAGGAAGAAGCATGTCAATACTGTAAATATTAATGACTGTAGTATAAGTGACTATAAAGTCACTTAAGTGACTTGTTGTTGAGCCAACTCGTTCAGCCTAAACTTAGCTGCAGTCTATATACAGAACACACAGGTCTTCTCAGACCAGAGCTTTCATGATCTTAAAGTTTCCTGTATACTATAAATAAATATTCCTCTCAGGAAAAAAATACAGAGGATTTCTACTCTGTCATAATAATACAAACCTGAGATCCAAGACTTGACTTGCAACAACTCCAGGCTGGGTGGATTTTCCTTCAGGCACATCATATAAGAACAGTTTACAGTCACAGACAACTGCGTAAGCCCTCTGCCACCCTTTCTTAACTCCTGTAGGCTTTGGGACCTGCGTATAAATAACTGATTGCTTATTAAATGTAAGCACATGTAGTAGACACAGAAAGCAGGAACATTTAGAAAAGCTTATACTTAGATCAACAGAGTTAGAACACATTCTACTTGCCTTTCAAAACAGAGAGAAAAATGTCAAGTAATCAAGCAATCATTTTTCCTCTCGTAAGTTCAACTATTCCCTGTTACAGTTTAATAAATGTATTAGGTAGTATTAGGACAAACAATGGAGCTTGTATATTCCACAAGTGCCAAAATGGTAGGAGTTTACCTTTTGTATTATGCGTACATCAACAACAACAGAAATTCTTCCTTTAAGCATGCCTCCCCCACCCCCCCGCTGCTTATGAACACTGTAGCTACTAATCTACTAACCTTTAGCTCTTGTAGTAAAACCAATTGTTTCACCCACATCTAAAGCAACGGAGGTTAAGTTACACAGATGGCACACAAAGCCTTAAGGCTTTAGCACAATTTAGGAGATGCGTTCAAACATACTTAGAGGTTCCAAGCTACATAGCTGTAAGTGAAGTTTAGTATTCTTCTCTTGTTCAAGAGCAAAAGACTATTACCTTGACATAACCTTTATAGGCGGTTCCTATTCCTCTTTGCACATCTACTCCAAGAGGCCTTTTGGCTTGCTCCGGGGGTATGGGGCAGACCTGAGGAGCGCTATCCTTGCAGGAAACATGGCATGCAAATGAACACACTAAGTACAAAAGAGAAAATCCACAGTGAAATGCGTGTATAAGTCAATCATAACAGGAGATTAACACAGTCTACCCTTATGCTCAGCAAATTAATTAATCACACTGAAACTGGCAGTCAAGTATTGCAATAGCCCACTATGCCAAAGGAGTGAACACACCTAGATATTGTATGAGACTCTCCAAAGTGCTTTTATTTTCTCTTTTAAGCCTATTACTTCCATAAAGGGCAGGATCCACATTTCAGAGCAATTTATGAAAGCATTGTCCAGAAGGAAAAGGAGATGGTCAGCCTCACTGGTGTTAAGCAGCAACTAACCCAGTCACAGAAGAGAAAAAGAATCGATAAAGGAGAAATAAAAATTACAGGGCAGTGACAGGAGACAAGGTAAGCATAGGTGTTTAATTTGATCCAAGTATGCAAGAATACTGCAAAGACAAAGTAAAACTAAATTGACCAAAAAAACCTAGAAAGGGTTAAACTATTAAACCCAGGCAGTAGACTTGAAAGCATGATAAAGTAGAAGCCAGGGGACAAGGACTGAAACACTGTGTGGAGAAAGGGGCATATATATATAACATATGAGCTCAAATAAGGAGCAAACATCTATACCAATCGTTACATTCTTTCTTCCTGTTTACACCACTTTGTGCTACACCAGCAAGGGACAGAGGTCTCCAAGTCCCTTGTCTACAGAGCACTTTACACAGAAGCACTGCATGGAAAAACCTCGGAATATATGCCACTTCACATGAAACAAACCACAAGAACTGCGGAATGAATTAACACATTATATCGCCGCGTCCGACCCACGGTTTATGTGTCACATCTTTCCAGAGAGTTTTTGCCAGGTTTGTCCCAGCTACCCTGTTTCTACCAGTAGGCTTGGGAAGGCAGTAGGAGAGTGGCACAGCACTGTGATCTATCCTGTGCTTCCTCCTAACCATATTCTCAGAAGTGAGCAAATGGCAGATACCTATGCACATATAGTCCCATAATTACAAAGGGTCAAAGGATTCCAGAAAACCTGGAAACAGCCTGCTTCTGCTAGAGCCACAGACTGGGCTACAAACCTCCTCCTCACAAAGCCCAAGGGAACAGCCAGGAGAGAGGGCAGCCCAGAACAGGCTGCCTGGTTTGCTGTTTGAGCTACAGTTGCTCCCACGAGGACTGGGGTTGCCAAAAAGTCATGCATGCAAACTACTGTAGGTGATCACCAAGACCAGGCAATAAATTCAGCTCTTTCAGGAGGCATCATAATTATTTGGGACTGTGCATATCAAGGCACACGGGTTGCAGAAGAGGGGAAATCCACAGGATATAGCCAGTTCTGCAGGCCTCTGGAAGTGCAGCTGTATTTTACCATAAGTCTCCAGCATTAAAAAGAGGAGGAATTAGGAAAAGCAAGTTATTGGGAGTGGAACATGGCAACATTTTGTTCTACTGGAGTCATCTCTGTTCTTATGTCAATGTGATTCTAGTTTTTTCTGTAGCTATCAAGATCTGGAGTAGAAAAGGCAAACTGGAAAACTAATGATGCAGAGCTTAATCAAAATACACGAGAGAAAAAAGAGCAAAGCTGATAGCTACACTAAAGGAAAAAGACCATTTCAAACTTGCAGAAAGAGATGCAAAACAAGAGTTCAGAACTGTTAGCAACAGGAGACAAAAGGCAGCCCCAGGGCAAGTGCTTGCAGAGCAATAGGTGCTCCTGGGGAAGAACTGTCACCAGATCTGCCAGAAAAAAAAAGCCCTGAAGGGCAGATGAGGCAATCTGAATATGATACTGAAGGTGTCAGTGGAGAGGGTTTCACTAGCAAGAACTAAGCTAGGCACAGAAATACAGTAAGGTTATTTATATTGTAGTGTCTTCAACAGATTTGTAAACTACTTACTGAGTTCATGTGTCTAATCAAGACACAGATAAGTATTTTCAAATAAAAGTACCTCCATATACTCAAATATGGAATTTAATAGTGACACATGCATCAGAGAAAGCATTTTAAATAAAACTAACGGAGAGCAAGACAGGCTAGAGGCCCAAAAATCTAGCAAATGGTCCTCCCAACATACAGGGTTTATGATCAGGATAGCACAAAATAGACAGACTCAGATTCATGTTACCAGAGCATTCCCATAGTCTTCTCCACTATGGAAACAGAAAACAGTCCTGCCTTCTCTGCCTCCCCCCCAGCTCACACTATAACAACACTAATGGTAGCAGAATTAATTAACAATATGAAAGGGAACCATGAGGGCTTATATTAATTCTTTGACTTTAGCAGTCTGATGATGATGCAAAAGAACGGAGAACCATTCAGTGGCAGCCACCCCTCTCTTTCATTCCCTCCCCAAAGAAATGGTTGTATTACAATACATTAGTGTTTTGGGGTGATTTTTTTCAGGGTCTGAAAATATAAAAAGTTTAACTGACTCACCGTCACAGGCATAACCTTGTCGAACTAATCCCACCATAAGAGAGGTGCAATGACTACATTGAGTAGGGCTTGTGAATGACTTGATACTGAGCTGGTGAGCTTTAGGCTGAAAGATACATTCAGGATAAAAAATAACTTTTCACTTTCTATACTTATGTAATGCAAGCATCTCCATTCACCACCCTCTAGTATATCAGAGTGTACATTATAAAACCTGGGGTTCCTTTAAGTAAGTGCAGCTTGAAAAAGGTGCTGCAAGACAATAGTTAGAGTTTTATTTCCAACTGCTTAAGACACTCAAACCCAACCCTACAACCAACTACTTTTTGTCATCCCTTCTGACAAATCAAAACCCATCAATTTGCATTTGGAAACATTTGATTAAAAACACAGACCTAAACAAACACACACATGACAAACCCGAACAGGACAAGAACAAACATGAAGGGCTAATTTATAAATGGTATTTTTTTCTTTGTTCTTTAGAATAAGGTTAGCACAGTCCCCCTACCTTTGGTACAGCTAGAGAAATGGATTGAATGGTGGGGGAAGGAGCAGCAGGCATCCTCTGAAGCCGAATTGGTTCCTGAATCACAAAAAACTGTAATTGAGCAAGATGAGGCTTCAAGAATTTGTTTCAAGATCGGGGTGGCAAAGCTTATTGTTTTCTGGTTTTTTTTTTTCTTTTTTGAAAATTATCAAAAATTTAATTGTCATAAACATCATCATTCTGATTTAATAGAAACAGATTGTGTTTTAAAGCACTCACAGGAAAGCCTGCACACTAACAAACAAGCAGCAATACAGAAAACATATGAAAATGAGGTACATCAACATACACAGAGCCAGCAAAAAGGTTTCATTTGCAACCGTCCGCAAAGCAGGTGCAATTAACACTGACACATTGCAAATAAGCAACATTCAATCCTGCTTCTTGATAATGAATGCTGCAATATGTATTTATCATGAACAAGACAGAGAGACTTTCTAGTGAATTTCCCTTCAGGGTAAAAGAACGGCGCTCTTACTTCTTGTTGTTGCTCTGCAGTTACAGCTGAAGTAGATGGTGAAACTTCTGACTTGGGACCCTGCATTTCCTGCTCACTAATAGAACTGGTCTGCAAAAGTGACAGCAAACATGTTAGATTAGATACCACAGATCTGACGAAGTGCTCTCACGTCAACAAAATGGAAACAAAAAACAATGGTGATTTCTACATGCGGTACACATACACCTAACAGCTTTCCACTCTGGGGGGAAAAAAAAAAAATAATAAAAAAATCTTTCCTCAAAACAAACCCTGCCACCTGACAGAAAAGCTGTAAAGCTGGAAGTACTGAAACGCAAAACCTCATAGTAGGTGGCATAAATGCTGTAACAATTGCCTTCTCCCAGCAAAGCTGTGTCTAATCTCTTACACGCATGGAATGATGTTTGAGAAGCTTGGCGATCATCCATAGGACAGCTTGTTTCTCACGGTACTACACTAGGATTTTTCTAGCACACAGAAGCCAGCAATTCTGCCACAAGAAACATTCTTAAAAGTAGTACTACACAATGTTTTTAAAAGTTGTTTAAAAATGGTTGGCCTCTGTCATTAAAAGAATCACGTCTACTCAATCACATTGTCTTTTATTTCACTAAAATTTAAGACTAGCATCCATTACAAGCCTTCTATTAATTTCACACTTAAATTAGCAACTACTAATTGCCAGCACAAGGGGGAAGTATGCTACAATTCCAGAGCTAAAGCAGCTGGGTGTGGAAGTAGGATACTGTATTACTGTACTCCGAGGACAACATGAAAATCATGATTAACAAACATCAGACTTCACATCAATGATGTAATTAGCTCTAAAGGCAAAAAGTAATGAATCACTTCCCAGCCAGTTTAGACAGGAAGATGGCTCAAGTTCAGTTAGCTCACTAAATATATTCAGATATTTGTTATTTTTTTTGGTTATGAGTTGATTGGTGGGGCTGGGCCATTTAAGATCAAATTGTACCATTATGTAATATGAACTATTTAAAAATGCTAAGTGTGATTCAGCTTTAGCCATGTAGATAGTCAAAATATATAATAGTAAGCCTGTGAGGAGATATTAAAAGAAAATTAAACTAGCTCTATTTAGTGGATTACGTTATAGAGAAGTTAAGGAAGCAAAATATCTAGTTTCAGAAGGCCATTTTTACTATGACAGGTCACAATAAAATAAGGAGACAAAACTACTAGCAAAAACTTACTTCTTCCCAAAAGGCTAGCAGAGAAGATGTAGACGAAGAAGAAACAGAATCCTTTGTTGTAACAGATATGAGGGACAAAAATGATCACTTATCACCCACAGGAAAACTTCAGCTAGAGTACTAGTAGGCTAGCCAAATAAAATGTTTTATATGGCCAAATGATATTCATTCAAACCAAATTAACCCAGAGCAGATGACATGGACAATCTTTATAAGTACACATGAAAAAAAATTGTTAATGGAAGTCATTAAGTATGGTATCAGCAATTTTAATGTAATTCAACAGAAAATGCCACCTGCATTTCCATAGCGACTATATATTTATTGCAGGATCTGTAGAACAGAATCTTGATTAGTTATGGGCTTGATATTCTACATGTTACTGTTTTAAATGTATCTGTTACTTTTTAAAGCAATGTTTTAAAATATCAAGATCAGTAGACAAAAATTATTATTCTGATAGTAGCATATATCATGTTTCTCTCTCTTCCCTCCACCTCATCCATCCAGCACATCTTGCTGCTTCAGCAAGAAAGCCAGCATGGACATTCTTGACTGGGAACAGCACATACATAAAGTGTACGCAAATATCACAGCATGTCCATAGGCTTTCTTTCTAGCTACAGTGACAATTTGGGGGAAAAAAAAATAAAGCACACATTTCAGACATAAAAATCTAACCAGACTGATGAGGTTTTAACCTGAGCCCCTTTAACTCAGCTCCATAAACATAACAGATTATTCTTTCCACTTCAAGCTCTTGATTTTATCCTAAACTGTCTGTATGTTTTGCAAAAAACCATCCCAGAAAATCTTCAGGGACCAAGAGTTCAAGAAGTAATGAAATGTGATTCAATGTTGCATTTAACAGTTGCTTCCTTGGGGAATGCACAAACCTTTTAAAGTGAAAGGCTCACTTGGAGCTGTGATTTGTATGGTTAGTTTTCTAAGTATCAGAGGGTGTGTCACAATAAACTTATTATACCAGTATCTGTGGGTCCTTTGATTCTTTTCCCAGTTCCTTCTACTCTAACCACTGCATTAAGATCTGGAGCCCAAAATTTTATGTATCTGTTTAAACGCTCCTTGAACTGTGTGAACACTTTCCCTTGTATTAACCAGCGTCTTCCAACTGCAAAGCATTTAAGCCCTTATTTGTAATGGGGTGTGCCAGCCTTTCCAAAAAAACCTGAGTATATATTATTTAGCCAAACATTTGAGATTAACCGAAACAAAGAAGCTAGAATGGCTAATAATTATTGTGAGCTTCTGGGAATATTTCCCAAAGGTGCCTACAAAATGCCAAACATTGAAATTTACTGGGCATCCAATTCTGTCAAACTAATTTGGCTAATATGCCAGATCCAAATGTGCCATACAGTACCCAAGTATTACTTTTACGTAATAAAAACATAATTCAGTTATATTTTTATAGTTATTTTATATAAAAACTCACTCTGAAAGTCAGATCACGTGCAAGAGGAGAGGTGTTGAAATATTCAAAAATGGAATCTTGAAAATCTGGAAGTTTGAGACCTAAAACCCAAAGCAGAACAGGCTTAGCTAAAAGGCAACATCACAGGTGGTTATTAGAACTCTGTTAAAACACAGTAACTTTAATTACCTGAATCTGTTCTATATTTTTCTTCCAGTTTTTTCTTCAAACCTTCCATCTCTTCCAACAGTTCCCTATTTTTTGCTTCCGATTCCTTTAATTTACTAAAGCAACACAATATGATCAAAATGCAATCTGACATATCTCAAAGGCAGCAATGCCAGTGCACAGGGTTGTTCATTTCCGGTCCTACATCTCAAGAGTTTTGGAAAATGCGTTTTGTTGGGTTTTTTTTGAGGAGTGGTGGTGGTATTTTAAAAGATTATTTCTTTTTTAAGGCTGATTAATTTTATTTTTCCCCTGAATAGACACCCCACTACTTGACTACACAGTCAAGTGAGTGTGAAAACTGTATTTGAGACTCCTGCTATCATTGGAGATATCTACCAAACAAAATTATTCTAATAGTAGTATGGCTTTTAATTGCCAATGTCTACTCTCCAGTCTAAGAAAAGGTATTGACTTTGCTTTGAATTTGCTCTTATGCTTTTTTTTCCCCCGCTCAGGTGCCCGAGATCTGTATCTTATTACCGAACCATTCACAGCAGTGAAATGTTTACTTGAAAAAATTTTTACAGTTCTCATTTGACTGTGTAAGAAATGTGTAGTCTGCAGAACGGGATCTTTCTGGCGAAGTCCAATATCCCAGGCACAAGGGGCCATTTTAAGAAAGCTGTTACTATTCTAGTCAGCAGTTTAGAGCAGTACATTAAAACCCAAACAGAACCAAAACCCTTATTACCTTTCAAAAGATATGTTTGCATCTTTAACTTTTCGTAGCTCCTCTTGAACTAGTTGTTTGGCACGAATTTCTGCATCAAGGGCAGACTGTAATTCCAGCCTAGCTGACATATCCAACTTCTGACTGCGTCGCACTTTCCAAAGTGGATCCTGTTGGAGTAAGTTACTGAGTATTAATATCAACTGTCTAAAGAAATTTCTGCTCTTGTTCAAAGACATAAATTAGCTTTCACACTGGTTCAGAAAATGCTCTTTTAATTAGTTACAGACAGCATACTTGCTGCATGGAAATCAGTCCATAGTCAGACTTTGTTACACAAAAATGAGGTAATGAGCAATTTTTGTTTTGGTTAAACCACTAACACAGTATGCTTGAAACCAAAATGCTGGATCACTGAACATGGAAGTCAAACTGAGAGAACCCATTGAAAATGGCTAGTTTTCATTGTCTAATATAGAGAAAGAGTATAAAACTTAAAACTTGCAGTGACATACTAGACTTCCAAACATGAGATAAATGTCAATATTTAATGTAAAACATACCAATCTAAAACATAATAAGAGTGGCAAAACCATGAAAAAAATGAAATAATCTGGGTCTTGAGATACCCAAGATACCTAGAACGTTTGCCTACACAACTCTTACGCTTGCTAAGTAGCATACACTATACTTCTGCATACACCATACAATTCCATCCTACTACCCTCAAAAGCTAATATTCCAAGCTTTTCCAGGCATTTTTCAGTGTGGACTACATTTTTTTATATTCCCGAATGGATACCTCTCTAGTCACACATGAATTCGCAAATAACAGTCATGAAAATAAGAGGCGTTTTTTATGTTGAGAAATACTTCCCCTAGATCAGGTTCTGCTGAAGTTACAAAACCAGTTGTAATATAAAGAACACACAGTGTTCTTAATTCTGGCAGTAGCTAAGAAGAAAATGCCAACTGCATTTGATCCAGTCTTTCTTCCTATTAAACCTCTCAATATTATAATCATCTCTTGATAATGTGGGCAAATGTTAGTTCATAGGAAGTCATAACTTTCTCTTACTCTCTCCTATTCGTAGGTTTGGAAGGGGTGAGTAACTTCTTATCTGTATAAACCAGCAGCAGATGGACTCTTTACACGGCAGTCTGTGCTGACTGGCATTACTGGGGATGCAAACCTAGCTGCAAATGGCTCTCCCTTTCCTTATGCAGGTATTTAGTACCTGCCAAGCTGAAACAGTATTTTCATCTTTGAAAACATACTCCTTTGTGAGAGCGCTTCTATTTTGCAGATTTTTTTGGGAATTCATGTTACTACTGTATGGGAAAATTATGGCATATACATTGTTCTGCATGTAAATAAAGCTACATGCTTTCAGTGCGTCACTAGTTTGTAACAGTATCAACCAGCTAATACCTGTTCACAAAAGTAAACTTTTACTTTGTTATCTCACTGTAACAGCAATTAAAATTATTCACTTTCATCTAACCTGGTGAGGTACATTTCTGCACTCTTCTTTAATGGTTTAAGTTACTGTTTCTTCTGTCCTCTGTACTGTTTAAAGCACTTTGTGATAGCAGATATTAGTACGAAACAACTGCCCCCTGTAATTGTCAAATTCTGATCAGATTACCTACATGGATTTCACAAGTAATAGATAAAAACTAGAAAGCTGAGCAAAGGATTTATTAGAAAGGAATTCTGAGTATGAACAGATAGCTGAAACTAAAATGTATAATCTTAGACATCCCCACGACAGCCTGAATGCTTGCTATTTTCTTACCAGTGTTCGTGACCCCAGACTGGAACTTCTCAATGATTCTAGTTCTTCTGTCATCTTGGAAGCTAATGCTTGGAGATAGCCACGAGCATCCTTCTCATCACTTACCCTGTTGTGCAATTACAAAAACTTGTTACTTAACAGTTTCATGGCTCATAGCACCCAATACTGTACCACCAAATAATCAGAGTGTCTGCACTGGATTTGGGGACATAACAGAAATGGACAGAGCAGGGAAATCTCTCCCAGCAACAGAAAACTGAATACATCTTAGATTGTTTGCTTTAGATTTTTCTTTTATCTGATTCTCTTGATTGTGGCTGTTGCTAGGGAAACTGAAGTTTCTCATCCGCCATCAGCAAGAGTTCAGCAGATATTCACTGTTATTGTTTGGAACATGATCTGCATATCACTTGCTCAATTTTTATAAGTCCTTCTTGCCTTGCATGCTGAAAATACCTGCACACAGCTTGCTAAAATAGCAAGTAACAGAGGGAAAAACTGACCTGTGAATTAAGTGCAAGTGCTTGTCTAGTACAGCTAGTGAGGTTCTGTATGTTAACACGGACCTTTTAAATCATGACCATCTTCCTGAACGAATTTATCAAAATATTCCACATTGGGATCTAATTATCACTTTAGAGACTGAAGCAAGCTGACAACCAAAACCCTTTCCTTCGTGCTCAGTAGCATCTGGCAATTTCACTTGTCATTACTACTCAGCAGTACTAGAAAGCAGAAGAGAAACAGTTAATCAGCACTCAGAAGTACCATGCTTTTGTTGATCCCAGATACAGAGAAAGAGCCTAGCTATACATTAAGAAAAAAATTAAAATGAAGCCAGTCAATATTTCAAAAGTTGAAAGTGGTCATTTGGATCTCTAAACAGCACGTACCATTGAATAATTTCTGCAATCTGAGCTTCCCAGTGAGCAACAGACTCCTTCTTTGCTGCTAGGTCTTGGAGCTCATCTTCTAGCTGTCTGTTCTGTGCTGTTAATTTGTCTACAAAGGAGCAGAGCTGAAACAAAAGATTAATTTCATTTGTGACTCATGTCAGTTTCAGACTTTTTACATATGGGTATGTCTACACACCTACAGAATCTGAACAAACAAGATGACCCTGGTCTATCTGGAAGTTCTAACACAGACCAAAGAACTGGAAGGTTTGGGGGGTTTTTTTGTGGAACTGGAGATTAGCTCCTGAGCATAGAACACACTGCTAGTTCACACAAAACAATCCAAAACAAAGGATCCAAAACAAAGGAAATGAAAAAGGTAAGTAGAGGTTCATCAAGAGGAATGAGGTTTAACTGTAAGCCATCAGGAAGGCAGGCGCTCTTTGTAAATGCTTCCCTCTCTGCAGCCGTCATGAAGAAATCAGAAGGTGGTGGCCTCTGAGTTGTGGAAATCAATCCCACAAACAGCAGTACTGAGATGCTTAAGTTACTATTTAGCTAGATCTCTGACATTTATATGGCGAAACGACATTTGTTTTATTCAGGTACTGCCTGAATATTCACAGATCTTGTTCTCATCAGTGAGTACGCTACTTCAACATCAGAAAGTAACGAAGTAAGAATTTTGCTTAAAAATGTTTCCTAAAATAATTACCCTCTCATTTTCTGTTGTCAGCTTTTTGTTATCTTCCAAGAGCATAGATCTTTCACGCTCATATTTCTCTTTCATTGTTCCTACTGCTTCCTCCATTTCACTGTGCCTAAGGAGGACAAGAAATAGAAACACTTAACACTAACACATTGCTGAACCTGCAGAGCGGGATTTTCAAAAAGGAATAAACAGAGTTAAGGTGAAATACCAACCTGCAGAGATAACTATGCAATGCAATACACAAAAAAGAAATCCACAGTTAATGAATCATGCCCAAAAGCTTACCTCTCTCGCTTTGTTTTCTCTAATTTATCCTTTAATATCATGATCTCTTTCTGCAGTGCAAGTTGATGGCTCTCTGAATCATGTACTTCCTTTTTCACATTTTTTACTTCCAAAACATGTGATGCTTCCCGTCGGACCAACTCCTCTTCATAAAATAAGATTTTCTTTTCCAGCTCAGACTTAATTTTGGAAAGCTCCTGCTGATGTTCTAGTGTGGCACCTGCTGTCCGGCCTCCCTGCTTCAGCTGCAGAAGAAGAAGAGAAACCATCAGGAAGAGACTATAATCTTTATATTTTGGGAATATTATTTAAAATTAGAATTGCCCAATTGGTGGCAACTGGGAAAAACTTTCATTTGGGCCCTGAATGATTTAAGAAGGTGCCTGTCTCCAACCATTAAGCCCCGTAAGTGACTGCTGTGCTTACATGACCCTAATAAGGGGTTCAAATGGCTTGCAGAGATAACACATTTGGACCATATTGGTTTACTATCTGCCTAGAATTTATATAAACTGGACATTTTCAAGACACTAGTGTCCAATGAGATATTAGTCTTTCAAGAAAAAAAGCAAATAAATCTGAACAGGTTAGGTCAGGTTTCTAGTAGTGCTGTAGTTTTTAAGTTTCCTACAGGTATCAACAGTGAGTAAGTAAAACTATTGCAGCTCCTGTGCCATGAGTAAACATTTGTCAAAAAACATGCAACCTTTAGAGCTTCCAGTTCATTTTCCAGTTGTTTGGAGAAGACCTCACTGTGCTCACGAAGCTTGCGTTCTTTTGATGCTTCTGCTACAACTTCTTCAAGTTGGGCTTCCAGCTGTAACAAGAGTAATTTTAAGGCATTTCAACATGAGAAAGTTCTATCTGTATTATTTCCTTTCCTGCATACAGACGAGCAGTAAGTTTTCCTTATTTCTATTTTACATTACAACGCTATAACAATCATTGCAGAATGTCATGATAATTGTTTTGCCTTCAGTGATCCAGGCATCCACCTGTTTCATGCAGTAGAACTACTACTATATGAGTTTTTTACTGATATGAACTACACCAAGTATGTGCAAGGATAACTGCCCAGCTTCTATTAATGCTAAGCGAAGGAAATGACACTAGGAAGTCACTGCAGTTGTGAAAGAAGAGTCTCTCACATTTACAGGTCAGCTCCATGCCTCAGTATCTACTAAGGCAGCTTTAAAATCCCAACCTTTGAGCCAAATTATTGCAAAATACTTCAAATATGAACTCTGAACACTTTCACCTTGCAATTATGGAACAAAATAAGCTTGATCATCCATTTATTGACTTCAGAAAGCTTATCAGAAAGACAATTTAGATTTAGTGGCAACTAAGGTAACTGTTGCAATTCAAGCAACAGTGGCACAGTTTTAAAACCTGACAGGAAGAGTAAGGTTTGTTTTTCTTCATTCAAATTCAACTAGCAAAGTTGTTTTTAAAAGGATTTTATTTACAATTGTGGGCCAAGATAATGAACTTACAGACTATGTTCTGAATAGAAGATTGATACAGCTGTTAAGAAAGGGAGAACTGAAGAATTTGGGAGAACACAGACAGGAGATAATAAAGCCCTGCATGGAAATATTTAACTGAAAAGCAACAATACTTGAATGCCTGCTGCACTCTGCTGTAGAGATGAGGTGCCACAGCCCTACACATCAAATACAGTGCTACAGCCCTTCACCTTTCCCATTTAACTACCACTACTTATTCATGGACAAAAGTCAGAGAAACTTCACCTCTTACTACATTTTCATAGACTGCTCTTCAATTTGCTAGAACTTTTCTAGCAGTGTTTATAAAGCTCTTGAATTTCTCTTCTACACTTCACCCAAAGAATACATAAAATTTGATCATTTTTCAGTGATTAAAACACTCTGGGTTAACCACAATAGCTGTTTCTTATGCCCTCTTCTGGTTATCTACTTCATCTCATGTAAAACTATACATTACCTCGAATACTAATTGGAAATTAACTTGCTTAATTGGAAATTAACTTGCTTAAAGATATTACAGACATTCTCTACAATGACTAACTACAGAGGAAGAAAAACTACATATTTAGTCTGTATCACTATTCCTCCCTCCAGCTGAAGAGAAAAATTCAGTTAAAAAAACCAAAATGAAGTCAGAATACTCCAACCTTAAGACACATGAAGACATTGAGCTTTCTAGGTTTCAAGCTGACTATGAGTCAGAGACTACAAGAATCAAAACAGAAGAACTAAGAAGCTGGGCTTATAGCAATAATAGTTTCCTCCAGATTAAAATCAGCCTGAGTACAAACAACAAAAAAAAAGACAACTCAGTTCATTTCCTGACACATCAGTAAAACATTTAGAAACAAATATAAGATCTATTTTGTGATTTGTAGCAAAGTTATATGGAAGAGTTACTGTGGCAATTTCTTATTGATGGACAAAGTAAATTATCGTTAACAGTCCCAATTTTTCAATATAATCACATATGAGATACTGGATAAGCAGCAGCTGAAACATGTTATTGTCAGCTGTTTTATCAAGCTACCTCTTTTCTGATCTTCTCTGATTTACGGATGTCCTGTCGCATAGCATCAATTTTCTGCATGCTCACTTCCACCTCTTCTTCTTTGTCACGAAGTTGCCGGGACAGCTTCTGCTTTTGAGACCGCAAGTCTCCCATCCTCTCACTGAGCTCGGAGAACTCCTGCACAGCTAGCTTTCTTTGTTGGTGGGCATCCCTCAGTTCTTTGGATTGTGTCTTTAATCTCTCTGAGGCTTCTACAAGTTGCTGGATTAAATAAAAAAAGGTAATAAAAAGAGTCATTTGAACTCCATATATTCTTTCCAAGAACAAAGGAACTGGAAGTACATAAGCATGACTTGAAAGCTCAACGACCTCACATAACTTCTAAATATTATTTCTAATTCTTAATTTACACACAAAAAAAAATTCTGGCTAAGCAGCTGCAGTAACGCACCAAGACAGCAGTTACTCTGCTTCTAATGTGGCAACTCCAAGAGTACCTTTGGTGTTCTAGAAGTCTTTCTTATAAATCTGACTACACAAGTTCACCTCACCTCTAAATAACTTAATTTTAGATTACCACCATGTACCTGCACAACAGTAACCTTTTTTAAAGGAATGTTTTAGCAGACAGCACATTCAGGGGAGCCATCAGATACACTGTACCAGCGCTGAGACATTGCAGCAAATCTCGTGAAATTCTTCAGAAAACTGAGGAACAAACTGTGAAGCTCTAATACTTTAACTGGAAGTATAAAAACTGTTCCCTTTACAGCAAGTAGATAACAAAAATTAACAAGTTGAAAATAGAAATAGAATGTTCTACATAAAATCATTTGAGAGTAGGAGAAAAAAAAATCAGAAAAAGAGCAGAACTAGACAACAGAATAAATGTATACTGGCCAAGGCACTTCTAAAAATTTTTGCGATTAGTTGATTGCAGGAGCATTAATTTGTCCAAAGGCACGTGTTCAAACCAGAAGGAGCAGATTTGCCTTCTCTGTTACTCATAAACTCTGGTAAATAACCCTTACCAGTGGTTAACAGACAGAAGAGAGATTGTTAAATTCTAGCGAACAAAAAGCCCAGAGATTTTGGCCCATGGATTACTTTTGGGTCCATCTAAATGGCATGTGAACAATACGGCTGCTAGACTTTTCCAAAAAAAGCTATCTGAATAGATGTAGGTTTTTTGATATTATTGAAAGTGGTATGTAGTTGTCATGGTTTAACACCAGCCAGCAACTCAGCACCACGCAGCCGCTCACTCACTTCCCCCCCCCCACACACAGTGGGATGGGGGAGAGAATCGGAAAATAAAGCTCGTGGGCTGAGGTAAGAGCAGTTTAATAGAACAGAAAGGAAGAAACTAACAATGACACTAATAACAACAAGAAAATGACAATAAGAATAAAAGGATTGGAATACACAAGACAAGTGATGCACAGTGCAATTGCTCACCACTTGCCGAC
>JAVKLA010000040.1:10625885-10640446 GCA_034782735.1 Sagittarius serpentarius
CCTGCCCCTTCTTCCAAAGGTCATAAACTCTCCCTTTTTTCCTGAGTTCCAGCCAAAGCTCTCTGTTCAGCCAGGCCGGTGGTCTTCCCCGCCAGCTTGTCTTCCGGCACATGGGGACAGCCTGCTTCTACAACTTTAGTATTTCCTTCTTGAAGAACATCCAGCCTTCCTGGACCCCTTTGCCCTTTGGGACTGCCTCCCAAGGGACTGAGTCAACCAGTCTCCTAAACAGGTCAAAGTCTGCCCTCCAGAAGTCCAAGGCAGCAGTTCTGCTGACGCCTCTCCTTACTACTCCAAGAATCAAAAACTCTACAATTTTGTGATAGCTACGCCCAAGACAGCCTCCAACATCACATCACCCACAAGTCCTTCCCTGTTCACACACAACAGGTCCAGTGGTGTGCCTTCCCTAGTTGGCTCACTCACCAGCTGTGTCAGAAAGTTATCTTCCACACACTCCAGGAACCTCCTGGACTGTTTCCTCTCCGTTTTCCAGCGGACATCTGGTGGGTTGAAGACTCACACAAGAACAAAGGCTAGCAATTGTGAGACTTCTCTCAGCTGCTTATGGAATATTTCATCTGCCTCTTCATCCTGGTTGGGCGGTCTCTAACAGACTCCCAACCATGACATCTGCCTTGTTGCCCTTCCCCCTGATTCTTACCCATAAACACTCAACCCTATCGTCACCGTTGTAAAGCTCTAGACAAGTCAAAACCCTCCCTAACAGACAGGCTAGCCCACCGCTTCTCCTTTCTTGCCTATTCCTTCTGAAGAGTTTATAGCCATCTATTGCAGCACTCCAGTTATACCAGTCATCCCACCATGTTTCCGTGATGGCAACTATATCATAGTTTTCCTGCTGCACAATGGCTTCCAGACTCCTCCTGTTTGTTGCCCATGCTGCGTGCATTGGTGTAGATGCACTTCAGTTGGGCTATTGATCCTGCCACCTTTTTTGGGGGAGAAGCCCTAATTCCTGCATGACCATTCTCAGGCACTTCCGTGGTTTCTAACACATCAATAACCCTTGCGTCTTTGCTGTCACGTGGCTCACCATCCCCTACCTCCACTGAGATGGCAGACCGATAGACCTCACTAGCACACCATCCCTCAAACACTGGTTTGCCACCCACAGGCTTATCTCTAGCAAGCCTGGTTTTATGCCTGTCCCACTTCAAATCTAGTTTAAAGCTCTTTCAAGGAGCCCTGCTAACTCCTGTGCAAAGATCCTTTCCCCACTTTGACAGGTGTACCCCATCTGTTGCCAGCAGGCCTAGTGTCGTGTAAACCGACCCATGATCAAAAACCCCAAAATTCTGCTGGTCACACCAGGCTTGGAACCAGGTATTGATCTGCTGGCTCCTCCTGTTTCTTCCCTCACCATTCCCTGCAACCGGGAGGATAGAGGAGAAGACCACTTGTGCTCCTGATCCCTTAATCAGTCATCCCAAGACCCTGAAGTCTCTCAATTGCCCTTGAACTTCTACTGAAACAGTTAAGATTAAACAAACAGGTAAACTAAAACCATTCTTTAAGTGTCTGTTCCATCTAGCAAACACGTTTGAAATAAATAAGATGCTTATCAACTTCCAAAACCTGAAGTGTGCTACTTTGGAAAACTGTTGTATTGCTAATGAAATTAACAGGTTCATGAACATCTCAGTATAGTTTTAAAAAGCAGCACTTAAAACACTAAAATTGCAATCACAACAGAACTGTTCTATAACTACTTTACATGACCATTTTTAAACATATCTGTCTTTGGATCAATACCTTATGAAGGTCCTCCTTTTCTTGCCGCAGTACTCTGCACTGTTTTTCTAGTCCTTTCAACTTGTGTATAGAGTCTTCATGTTCTTGTCGAAAAGCCACTGCATCTGCAAGCTGTCCTTCCAGTTTACTTATATCTGTAGATTAATACATATTAAAGGTAACTGGTCCCAAATTCACACCAATAGAGCAAGAAACATTATGCAAGCAAACTGGCATCACTTTGCTTGGAAAATCAACTTCTTTCCTTTTCCCATCATTTTAGACTTTTTAAGGTAATATTGGGGCATTGATACCTCTAAATAATTTTTGTTTCCTCAGCCTATTGAAGAAATCCTGCCAAAGACTGTGATCTCTTTAAGCGAAAAGCGTTAGCACAGGGCTTTGTTTTGTTTTTCAGGAATGTAACTTCTAGCCCTTGAAAGCACTGAAATAAACTTGAGTTGTTCTAATTCTAGTTCTAGTAATTTGTCTCCTAAATAGTTTTCATTGTATGACAAGCAAGGCTACAGTCAGTCATTAGTGCGTCCAGCAAGACAAGAAAGGACTATTTATTTCCTAGAGTAGACAAGAACTAACAATCTGGGAAGGAAATACCATCCTGCACGAGGCAGGCTGGAGACCTGACTGCCCATATTCCTGGCAGTATGTTCTCCTGGCAGTTCTCTCTGTACTCTCAAAGAAAATTAAACAAATTTGATTTGAAATTATCACCTTTAAGCACAGCAAACTAACCGCCTTTATATATTTCTGCTCAGTCTTAGAGCTGGTAAGAAAATGAACTGCAATTCTCCATTTGGTTTTAATTACTACTTCTTTTAAACAAATAAGAAATTGCACAGGCAATAACTGTCTCACTCAAGTTCCACTGATGTCTGTGGCAGAACAGGAAATTAGACCTATGTATTCAGGGACCCCAAGCACTGCTGTAATGATTAAAGTATTATTCCTTTCCTCACTTCAGCATAAACCTCCTCCCACCTTACATGAACCAATACTACTTCTTTTTAAACCGGTCCATACTGCTAGTTTTTTGTATTTAACAGGTCATCATTGGCTGAACAGCTAGATAAATCTTAACCATTTGTAGAAGTAGCACCTTAATCTAACTATTTTGACTTAAACCTAATTCCAAAATACACAAAATTAGCTTTTTTTGGAAGGCTAATCTACGTAGGAGCTAAGCTGATTTTTGCAGTGCATGCACCTATACAAAGGGTATGTTGCCAAACTGCAGTTGCATTAGCAACTCAGCATCTGAACTCACTTATGCTATACTACAGGTCCCTATAAACCTCTCAGCCAAGTCATCAGGATTCAAAACTACCATTTTGTTTATTACTGATTCCCACTTAAAAATTAGCCACTAACAGGTTTGTATGGATAAACTAACAGCATTGTCAAGCAACAGATTTTCAGTGATATGGATGAGTCAGTCTTCTCTCAGGACAGATGCCAGTATTTGTTTGTCTGCAATGCTCAGTGCTTCCTAATTAATGCATTACCAGACAGAAACACAAAGGGAGCAGAAGCTCAGAAATATTTAAATGTGAACTACTATTATACATCCTCCACACCTATACCCTTATGTTAGTAAAGAGCAACTAGTCTTCTCTCCCCACTGCCTCTTACACCTGCCTCCAAGTAAAACCCCTCCAAAACAATACTCCCCCAAAAAAGGAGAAGTAAGAGAGCAGGATCTCCTGAGATTTTTAGGGAACTAAACATCATACAAAATATTTAACTGAACCCATCATCATACTCTAGACTTCCCATGCTAGTATACGCTATCAGGCCAAGGAAGTGGAAGAAAAAGTTAAGTGCTCATCTGGAAAAACTGAAATGCCTCTTAATATTGAACAAGACTTAAAAACCCTTTTGATTTTAGCACCTCAAGAACATTAATTTTGCTTATTGCAAAAACACAGTACCTAATGTTAGGAGTAGTAAAATAAATTGCATTACTATAATTACCATGCCAGAGGTTTACCTGTTAATTTGTTCTTCAACCGTTCAATTTCTTCATTTAATTTTTTAATCTCCTTATCACGGCTTGTATTTACTGTAACACACACTGGACCTTGGAGGTTCTGTACTGTCTGTGTAGATTCTTAAAATCAGAACAGGAAGGAAAAGGTTTTCAATAAAATACATTGCAATTCCTCCTAATGAGTAGAACTAAGAATCCAAACAAATATAAGTCACTAACCTTGCAGTTTTCGGTTCAAATCCTGCTTTTCTTGCTCTAATTTCCGAATTTTCTTTTCATAGCCTTCTATTTGTGAAGCGTTCTTTAAGTCACTCTGTACATCTGTATCTTTGGTTACAGTGTCAGACTGCATCGCGCTCTTTAAAGTGCCTCTATCAGATAAAGAGCTGAAAACAAATACATAGGTTAGAACATTTTAATAAATACTCACAGCTGTCTATAGCAGTGACATGTTGAGATTCCACCAAATACGCATCTTAAATTTACATGAACAATCAGTGCAGTAATTGTTACTATTGAGAGAACTGTCAGGGTAAAGTTGTTATTCCCTAGCTACTGTGTAAGCTGCTGTAGAATTAAGATACCTGTGTTCAGGACTTTAATGATGCAGATGTATATTCACTTTACAAACTGCCTAAATGATTGAAAATGTTAACTCTCCTATGCCAAAGGTTACTACTACCTAACAGCAAAGTAAGTGTTCCTGCACTGAGCTGAGAAACCCAAAAATTTAAAGTGTGACAAAGATGGATTTAAGTTAAGCCACATGATCTCACTCTGAAAAGGATGAGATGTGTGTACTGGATTCTTTATGAAATAGTATTGCATGAGGTAACAAACCCCAGCAAAGGGAAATAACAGAATAACAAACAAGGCAGAATAACCTTAAGATCAGAGACAAATACATGTTTGATGGATCTCTGAAGTCAGATGGAGGCCCTTTCAAAGATGTGCAAAGTAAGCCACTTTGTCCATGCTCAGAACCACCTATGTTAACTTAGACTACCAGCAGGACTTTGGAGCAATGAGCTAATCCTGAACTGTTCCTGGCAGACACGCAACGTGGACAAGACATGCTCTCAGCCTCTCAATGTAGGAACAGTAAGTTTCTACCCAATTGCAAGTGACACGTCTAGTCCCTTAACTTTCATTCATTTCAAATAGATAAAATATTAAATACAAAAGCATCTAATCTTGGCAAGCATGATCAAAATATGTTCAGACAGTTGGGGGGGGAAAAAAACGGATAAAGGTTTGTCACAGGTACGCCTATGGACATCAGCCTTTCTACATGTTTATAAAAATGAGAATTTCCCAAGATTAGCTGCATTTGCAAAAGAAGTTTAATGAACAACATATCCTTTACTTACCTATCAGTTGTGTATGTAAACCCAACGAATGGTAAATGCAATCCAGAAAAGCCTGTATGAGAACTTGGGGGCACTACTTCCTGCATGAAAACAGTATGCATGAAAACCCAAAAGAGAACCCATACAGAGCTAAAGGCATTTGATTTAGCCTCAACAGTTAAAGACAGACAGCTAACGGAAAGACTTTTCTTAATGCATACCAACTGACAATTGGCAGTTATGCTTCATTGTATAGCCTTCCATTGTCCCTGGATGAATTTTATTTCAGATTAGGTCACTTAATGTAATGACCAGAATTTAGGAGCCTCTTGAACTGGCACTTGAAAGGTCAGCATTTCAACAAGTTCAAAGCATAATGCAACCAGCAAGAGAAAATCTGAAATTTGAAGTTCCTAATTAAAGGTGACCTGGCACCAAAATGCATGCTAGTAGTTTTAGTATGCTAGTTACTGTTAGACACGTAATCAAAAAACAGGCCAAAAGCTCTTCATTTCTTGGAATACAAGCTGATGAACAAATTACCACGTAAGCCCTCTGCTCCCCCTGACCCAAATTTGTAAACTGCTACACAACAGAAATGGAGAAGGGGAACACCGATGTCCTCACTCCAAAAACCAACCTCCTGGTTCTTAAGCGAGTGGAGAAGGAGCAGTGTGAGCTCTCTCACCTGGATAGTTGTGACTGCAAGCTGCATGGAGAATATACATGTACTTCTCAAGACACATTTTTTTTTCCCCACCTTTGAAAAGGAATAAATCCTAATACTAGCTCCTTGTAGAGGTAAAGGGCAACTAAGGGTTTTTTTTCCCCACCTAAACGTGTTTTAACTTTGACTGCCATGTAACAGTACTCCATTTTGGCAAATGCTACCATTTAGAAAAGCAGCTCACAATTTCTGATAACCCAAAATGCCAGAGATGAAAAACTTGAATTTTTCACATTTGAAATGACTTATTTTTCATCTCTTACATTACTTATTTTGAAATAAATTCTCTACTACTACCTTATAGTGCAGCAAGGTTGCATACTTGCATTGGTAATATTTAAAACCAAACTTACTGGATTTCTTAATACATCATCATCTACATCAAAGTTTGAGGTGTCAGAAGGACTGCTAACATCTGGAATGTAAGGTGCTTCTAGGTTTCTGATGTTATCCCAATTAAGTCCTTCAAAAAATGCATGAGACTTAAAATCCTCTATTCCATTCTGTCCCAGTCTACGCTCCCTACTGCAGATAAGTCGCTGAATAAGATCTTTTGCTTCTTCAGATACATCTGTAACATGGGATGGAAACTGAAATCGTTCCTAGAAAACAAAACAAAGAGAGAAATTTTTAGAGAAGGAATCCATTCCATATTCATAACTTTCAACAGTAGTTTCAAAAAGAACACGCTAAATTACACCAATAAAACTGGAAACAAATAGTCAAACATTGCCCTAGTTCCAGTGAGCAGGAGCAGAGCACAATGCAATACATTCAGTGATAGACTTGTCTTAAAAAGATTGAGGACAAGTAATAATTTCTCAGTTTCTTTAATACCGATCTGTTTGAAACTAACTGCAATTACAGTAACTCTATTTGGAAAAGCAAACTTTTTTTTAAGACGTACAGGAATTTTGACACACTATAATATATTAAAGATCACACAGTAAAGGTAGACCCTCACTGGTATTCTTAGTCACAGATCCACTGTTCTCCTGAAGATGTACTCCTTGAGATTTTATTAATTTCAACTCTTAAAAACCCATGATGGTAGTCAATTCTTTACAAAACGTTGTTCTATTTAAGGATGTATTTTTCTAATTTATAGGTTAAATACCTGGTTTTCTTACCAAAATATAACCTACATTTAGCAAAGATTTATATTATCATAAACAAATGGAAGATCTAAAAATTGTACTTACCACTAACATCTGAAATCACTTTACATAAAAATCGGGAAAACTTTTTCTGTATTTTAGCTTGCTACCACTACCACTGTATAGTCAAAGAAGGGGTTTTTGGTTTGTTTTTTTCAATAAAGGACTATAGCACATATATCTATATATCTATATAGATATCTTTTTATAACACAACTTTCCAAGTTTAAAATGAGATCATTAGGGACCAAATCAGCATAACTGAGAATAAAGTTTAAAACTTCAATTGAAAAACATACAGTCATTTTGACTGTGTGTCCAAATGAGACTAAAATATTAAGTCTGCAGGACAACAGCTTCAAATTTCCTCCCAAGTAATTTAAGAGCCAAGTAGCCAGAGTTTACACTGGTTACATTTGCAACCAGTTAGTTCACTGAAGAAATTAAAGCAAGAGAGATTAATATTCATCACAGCAAGGGTGCCAGCTCTGGCAAGGATTTCACATCTTACTGCTTCACTGTGAGAGCACAGCATTGTAAACACCAGTAAACTGCACTCATCCTGGGGAGAAGAAAATGCAACAATACACCCTATGCAACAGCTTCTTGCTACCTAGGATGAGTATGCACATAAACACATCCTCCTAATACAGCTCTTGAAAGGACACCATGAACTGGTTTGTTCTTATTCTCTAATGTTCAAAATGCACACAGAAGTTCCAACACTTCTCTACCACTTTGACCCAGGACAAACCCCCTGACCTCATGTTCTTCATGCACCTCATGTCTACACTGGTTGACTTGCCTGTTCCCTTTTTTGTACTGTTATCAGTTTGACAGAAAATGCGCACAGCTGCGTAAATAATGCATTACTTCATTTCTCCTGCACAATCCAGAGGAAACTTTCAATAAGCCCAACAAGAGAGTTGGCTGTAACTTCAATTTTGTGATGACTGCTTAGGTTTTTCAACAAGAACACCACCAGCATTTACAGAAAAATTTCAATTTGACAAAGAATTCAATTTCTGCAGTTCAGAGAAGCAAACATTCCTATAAACCTGAACCAACAACCTACACAATATGGTTCTAAAACATTGTGAAAAAGCAAAGATCTACTATCACTTTAATATCTTTAAGTGATAAGTTTCTCTGTAAACATTATAAACGCAGTGAATACACAGAGATTTAATATAGCTCTTACTTCATGATTCATAATCTTCCCGTAGGTTTCCACTAATGACTCTGCATAAAAGGGTGTTTCACCATACAGCATTTCATACATGCAGACACCCAATGACCACCAGTCACATTCAGGCCCATATTTTCCCATTCCATCTTCCATTGCTTGCAGTATCTCAGGGGAGATGTAGTCAGGTGTACCCACTGCTACTGATGACTGTACCTTAAAAATAAGACAAACATAATTTTCGTAAGTTTTCACGTTCTCTCAGCAGCTTTCTCACTCACACACTAGTATTTCTGACAAACACAGACACCAGGACATGATTTTGGGAAAGGAAGAGGTTTATAAAATCACAGCAACAAAATTAAGAAAATACTAAATAAGAAAGACTGCAGTCTTTAGCTAAGTTCAGATCTACTTCCACATAAAACTAGTTGATATGTTTTATTCTGAACACAGTAGAAACCCAAAATAATCACAGCTATTGTGAAAGCAGAAAGACAAGAGGAGAATATGTTTTGCCTTTGTGTCTGTTTATACTTTAAAATTGTAATTGGCTGCTAGAAGTTGAAATGATAAATGAGTAACTAGGAAGTTCAAGTCATATGCTGGAATTTTAGAGTTTCATTTGAAGATCACAAAACAAAGTCCTTGGGCAAGTAGTCCCTTGTTTTTATTATGACAAAAACTGGTTTAATGCTTACTGCATAATGTGAATTCGATACAATACAGCGGTAAGGTAGGGAATTGCCCTGTACCCAGGTAGCAGGGAAGCACTGACCATCAAGGCAGTGTCAGAATAACTCTAATCTCTAGGAATATGTTCTCAGGTTTCACACAGAGTTACAATGGCTCCTTACAATTTATTTTGTATTTTATATGGTAAATCCTTGGCAGGCATTTTATGGCTATAGAATGCCACCAAGACCTGAGTTTGTGCCAAAATCAGTGAATGATGTTGCATGCCATACTTTGGCAGGACTGGCACCCCTGCAAGCACCCTAAACAAGACAAAACAAACAAACAATGTCACGAGTGATTTAGCTTTCAGGGGTGTATACAATCTCCTGCACAAGATGGCCAATTACCATAATGTTGGTGTTCCAATTGTAAAAAGCATATAAAACAGCTTATTAATTATAGACTCAGAATAATTTAGGTTAGAAAGGACCTTTAAGATCGTCAAGTCCATTTGTTACCCTAACACTGCCACATCCACCACTAAACCATATCCCTACGTGCCACATCTACACATCTTTCAAACACCTCCAGGGACAGCGACTCCACCACTTCCCTGGGCAGCCTGGTCCAATGCTTGACAAGCCTTTTGGTGAAGAAATTTTTCCTGATAATCCAATCTAAACCTCCCCTGGCACAACTGGAGGCCATTTCCTCTCCTCCTAGCACTCATTACTTGGGAGAAGACACTGACACCCACCTCTCTACAACCTCCTTTCAGGGAGGTGTAGAGAGCGATAAGGTCTCCCCTCAGCCTCCTTTTCTCCAGACTAAACAACCCCAGTTCCCTCAGCTGCTCCCCATAAGACTTGTGCTCCAGACCCCTCACCGGCTTCGTTGCCCTTCTCTGGACACGCTCCAGCACCTCAACGTCTGTCTTGCAGTGAGGAATCTGAACACAGTATTCAAGGTGCGGCCTCACCACTGCCGAGTACAGGGGGACAATCTCTTCCCAAGTCCTGCTGGCCACACTACTCCTGATACAAGCCAGGATGCCATTGGCCTTCTTGGCCACCTGGGCACACTGCCAGCTCATATTCAGCTGGCTGTCGACCAACACCCCCAGGGCCTTTTCTGCCAGGCAGGTTTCCAGCCGCTCTTCCCCACGCCTGTAGCGCTGCATGGGGTTGTGTGACCCAAGGGCAGGACCTGGCACTTAGCAGATGCAAATACAGTATTTGGCATACAAAAGCCTAAGCAGTAGGAAACATGAAAAAGTAAAAGCAGATTTGCTCCCCAGCTCCCCCACAGCTGTGTCCTGATGAGGTCTGCAGGGTCGGCCTGCATGGCCAGTGCCTCAGCTGCTGCTCCCCTGCAGCTAAGGCAAGAGCTGGAGCACTGAGGACACTGGTGACAATATGGGGGGGTGTCACCATGGTGTCAATGAGAGCTGTTAGTTCTTCTCCTAGGAACTTGCCTTCTGCTTTCAGAGCAGCATCTTCTTTCTCACCTGGGAGTAAAAGGTCTCCACCCAGTCGTCTCCTGGCATCGGGCCAGCATCTTCACTGGCCTCAGGTGTCTTTCCAACACCAGGCAAACACCCTGGTGAGAAGACTCCTTACTTTTGGGCATACACCTCTGTATTTCGGGTCTGTCATGGCGGCAGGCCTGAGCGTGGCCAAGGCAGAAACCCTCCTGCAGAGGGAAGGCACAGTCTCGCTGCTCTGGGAACCCAGCGGTGCTGCCTGCAGCCCTGATGACACCCCAGAGCTGCCCCATGCGATGCCAGAGCACACGGCTCTGCAGAAACCCTGGCCATGGAGTGAGGAGGCTGCCAGGGTGTGCCTGGACGGGGATGGCTGGCAGGAGGAGAGAGGGGAAGGCATCTCCCAGTGAGCTGGGGCTGTGAGGGTGGGAGCAGAGAGACCAGGCTGCTGGGCAGGGAGAGGGCACGGGAGTAGATGCATGGGGATAACACCGTCTCAGCCAAATAAACTCCACCTCTGCCTGTCATGCTAGCTGATTCCCACCTTTCCTGCCCCTCCAAGGGCTGGAGCTCATGGGAGGACATGTACTCACTCAAATATCACTTTGAGTGGCCACTTGGGATAGTCTGTATTGGGTGCAAGGAGTCAAACATGGCATTTCCTTCCTCATTGTGCTTCTGGAGGAGTTCCAGGAGCAAACCCTACTACTCTTGGGTTTTGTTTTTAAGGGAATCGGTGGATTCAAAATGGAATCTAAAAGCAATCTGGTAAAAGGAAATAGGGCATAAGCATCAGTGTAGATTCACCCTCCCTCCACTGCCTCATCTACAAAATTAAGTTAACATGATCTTCTTGAAGAGGAGGGGTGATTTAAAGGGTTAAAAAGAGGCAGGAAGGTACTTGAACTCTATGAGAAATATTAAATATCTTTTTTCAAACATATGAATATGTATTAAGAGACATAGACAATAACTACATGGTTATTACACTAAGTTATTTAAACATGACCAGAATGCTTGGCAAATTAACATATAGAAAAATACTGCTATGGTAGATCAAATGATAATAGGACCTAATAGGATTTCCCTACCCCTAATTCCACTGAATCCAAGTAAGGCTGATTTAAAAGTTGTAAATGTGCAGGAGACGGCTTCCAAGACAATAAAAACATGTCTGTGCTCTGAAAAACAAGCCTTGAGAATGTGACAACACATGAAAAATTCCTTTAGCTGTGCCTCTTCTCAGCACAGTTTGGATGAGTTGAGGCTGCCCCAGCGGCAGCTGTTTCTTGTGCACCCACCTAAACCAGGAATATATATTTGTCATATCTTGCTTCATTTCCATACGCATTCTGCTCCTGTGGCTCTCTTGGCAGCTTCCTCTCATCTGGTCCTGCACCCCACTGCATCCACACATACGGAGCCAGTTCCCGGGCTGATGCACTTGCAGAGAACAGGCAACACTGTCAGCATGCACTAGGAGAAGTGTCCCTGCCCCGGGCGGCTCATGGGCTTGATCTCAGCAGGCTGCAACAGTGTTCAAGGCAGGCATGCAGGGAGGACAGAGAGAAACGGGCAAGTGAAAAGTAACTAAGAAGTAAGCAAAAAGGCTCAGCCAGCAGAGACAGAGCTGAGCTAAGACTCCTGAAAATTCCTCAGAAAATTAGAAAACAGCAAGATTCACAATGCCAAAGAGCACATGTGCTCACAGGGACATGCGTGTGTGCGTGAAGGGCATGCATATGCATGAGTACCTGTGGGGAGGGCTTGGACCCGTGAGTACTCCTGTGTGAACAGCAATAACCTCCCGGTTCCATATCAAAAGTAAAGCAGGTGATGAAATATATGGGTCTGTGAGTGGGAACTGGCATACCAGAATGAATCTGCACAGGTACAGTGCAACTCTTCACATTTAAAGAAGGTATTAGGTTAGATAGAGACAGATGCAAGTTTAGAAATACAACAGACAGAAGCACTAAACAGTTTTCAGTAAAATCAACACTCATAAAATGCCAACGTCCTGGACTAAACACCTTGTTAGAAGTGATCGAATCCCTAACAGCTGTGGCAAAATGCCTTCACTTGCAAGTGTTACTGGTGGATAAGCAAAATTACCTTGCTGCTGTTGTTATTTATGGCAGCACCCATAACATGCTAGCTGCTTTCCCAACAGATCATTCTCCAAAGAGCCTGTTAACAACTGTTACGTGCACAAAAATTATTTTCTTCTATAGTACAAGTTACTCCCTGTAGGCTTCAAAGTTCAAAAAACACCATGGTGGGTGAAACTGCAGTTAAACAACCCAAGGACTATAACTGCATAAGGGATATAAGAGCAATCCCCTTACTGTGAGCACCGTTTATCCTCTGGACGATAAGATTTTTAATGTTGAAAAGCATGTTTGACTTTAAATTCCTACTTGAACTCATAAGAAAACACTGAGGTACTCTATGTTTGCACCAATGATTTTATTTTCTTTTATTACTGTTACAGTTTTTGTGGACAATAAAATCATCAAATACTTCTGGGAATAAAAAATAATAAGTGAAAGCTTAGAGATTTAGAGAATAATATTTCAGGAATTTTGCCTTAAATAACCAGGTCTTTTATTTTTGTTGGTGCACCTAGAGTATGCACGAGAAAAAACAGTGGTGTTCTGTCAAATAAAAAGAAAAGTCTTTCTCATTAGGACTGTGTTTATCACACTTTCAAACGTTCTACATATCAATGCCCCTATTTGTCATTGTAATTCAATATAATAAAAGCTGTCAAAATTGCTCAGTTTTCTTGCTAGAGACAAATTTGCTGAAGTTTTGCAGCACGAGCCAAATAACACAGCACCAGATCCTCCAGCTTTTATTTCACTCTGCTCTAGGCTGTATTCTTAATGGTTTCTCTGCAATTTTTGCCTGAGTAAGGGCTGAAAGTTTCAGTTTTGAACATGAGACCTTTTTTGAAATAAACAGTCACAGAAATCTCAAATCTACAAAGCACGTTGGGTGACTGGAATGGTACTGCTTGCGAATTTTATCTCTGAAATGCCAAGCTTATTTCCTACAGATTATTGCAAAATGCAGACTAGCTACATCCTTGATGAAACTCCCTCGAGGTCCTTGAGGTCACTCCCAGGATTAAAGACTGCCTGACCTTTTGCATACAGAGCTCAGAAGCGCTGTATTTTGATGCCTACTATGCCTTCGGAGATGTTAGTCTGTTCCACTAAAAACAAAGATTATAGATCTCGTCCCTCATGCGAAGAGCTTTGATGAAGCAACTCTCTGTTATTACCTGTCCAGAGACTCTCCAGGACCACACTATGTCCTTCTGGCAATAGACAAAATAGATAAAGCTATCACTCAAGGGCAGCCTTGAGCAATGGCTATGTTTTCCACCATTTAAAAAAGCTGTTTTGATATATGAAAGAAAGGAAACAAGTTTGGAGCTTTGTGTTGGGAACAGGTAGAGTGGCAGGTCATGTGAAAAGCAGCTGGGACAGTGGTTAGGGCAAACGATTAGTCAGCTGCTCTTCTTAGTCTTCTCCACACTGCTGACTTGTCCTGAGATTTGGAGAAGTCTTTTATGGCAAAGCCTATAAACCAGAGTCCCTCATCTATGTCTTCTGCAACCGCCTTCTGCATCTATGAAGACTGTAGCAGTTTCTCATGTTAAAACACTTTTATTCCCATAAGCTCCCATAAGCTGCTAGGTATTAGCAGCTGTAGTGGCCAGTCAATGCATTTTTACCCCTTTTTGAACACGTGCCCAAAGACCATTTGATGAGGATGTGTTCTACATCTGTAAATAAACATGTCTATGTAGACACTGGGATGTGCTAAGACCAGAGAAGATGAAAAACAAGATGAAATCTACTGATGACTGTAGCTTCTCTGACTGGAGCCTTTATGGCGGCTGCGTGGACAGACTCTTCCCTGAGTTTTTACTCCAGCAGTTATTCCTGACTTGGCATCCAGAAGTCAGCCCTGGCTTCCAACCTGAAAAAAAAAGCAGAGAGTTAGGCTAACACACACTAGCCTCCTTCAAGCATTCAGGGTATTGTGCATGTGATAAAGGGTTGGATAAAACAGTGGCAAAAGTCTGCTATCTTCCAAGGCTCAGGAAAATAAACCACAAAGGCAATTCAACAAAGTCCTCTTTGTTCCTGAATAGAACCAACAAAATGAAAGGAATCTGGTGGAAGAAGGAAGGCAAGATAGAGG
>JAVKLA010000040.1:10640546-10663220 GCA_034782735.1 Sagittarius serpentarius
TTCTTGGCCACCTGGGCACACTGCCAGCTCATATTCAGCTGGCTGTCGACCAACACCCCCAGGGCCTTTTCTGCCAGTCAGGTTTCCAGCTGCTTTTCCCCAAGCCTGTAGTGTTGCATGGGCTTGTTGTGACCCAAGGGCAGGAGCCGGCACTTGGCCTTGTTGAACCTCACACAACTGGCCTCGACCCATCGATCCAGCCTGCCCAGATCCCTCTGTAGAGCTCTCCTACCCTCAAGCAGATCAACAGTCCCGCCCAACTTGGTGTCATCGGCAAGCTTACTGAGGGTGCACTCTATCCCCTCGTCCAGATTGCTGATGAAGATATTAAACAGAACTGGCCCCAATACTGAGCCCTGGGGAACACCACTTGTGACCGGCCACCAACTGGATTTAACTCCCTTCGCCACAACTCTCTGGGCCTGGCCATCCAGCCACTTTTTTACCCAACAAAGAATATGCCTGTCCAAGCCATGAGCAGCCAGTTTCTCCAGGAGAATGCTGTGGGAAACGGTGTCAAAGGCTTTACTAAAGTCTAGGCACGCAACACCCACAGCCTCTCCCTCATCCACTAACTGGGTCACCTGGTCATAGAAGGAGATCAGCTCAGTCAAGCAGGAACTGCCTTTCATAAACCCATGCTGACTGGGACCGATTGTCTCGTCGTCCTGTACATGCCATGTTGATGGCACTCAAGATGATCTGCTCCATAAACTTCCCCAGCATCGAGGTCAGGCTGACAGGCCTGTAGTTCCCTGGATCCTCCTTCCAGCCCTTCTTGTAGATGGGTGTCACATTTGCTGCCTCCAGTCAACTGGGACCTCCCCAGTTCACCAGGACTGCTGATAAATCATTGAAAGTGGCTTGGTGAGCAATTCCACCAGCTCCCTCAGTGCCTTTGGGCGGATCCCATCCAGCCCCATAGACCTGTGTGTGTCTAAGTGGCGTAGTAGGTCGCTAACCCTTTCCCCTGGGATTATGGGGGCTTCATTCTGCTCCCCTTCCTTGTCTTCCAGCTCAAGGGGCTGAGTACCGGGAGAACAACTGGTTTTACTATTAAGACTGAGGCAAAGAAGGCATTAAGTACCTCAGCCTTTTCCTCATCCTTTGTCACTCTGTTTACCCCCCCATCCAATAAAGGATGGAGATACTCCTTTAGACCTCCTTTTGTTGCTAATGTATTTATAGAAACATTTTTTACTGTCTTTTACAGTAGTAGCCAGATTAAGTTCCTGTAGTTCTTAGTTATATCCTCATTTTTGATGACTTATACTTCAAGTCTGTCATGGCTTCTAGGTTCCTAGTCACCTGTGATTCCAACACATAAATAATATCAAATTTCTATCTTTTTTTAACAAAGGGTCTTTGAATAGTTCATAAAAGTCTCATAAGAACTCCAATGGCCAGTAGGAGAAAATGTGAAAGACAGAAAAACATAGCAAAGAATAACTTTAAAAGGTAGCAACCTGTAAAACAAGGAGATGGAGATGTCAAAAATGCTTTTAGAATATGTTGAATTATACTCTTCCCTCAATTTTTTGCATGTCAGTAAGCTTACAGACTATGACCTCCCTGATGCACACTGACAATGTCTAATAGCTTTAAGACCAGCAACTCACTCACAAGGTCCCACTACCAGTAACCCAATTAAATTTTACTTCATACATACTGTGCCATCTTCACTCATTTTGAGACAGGACCCGAAGTCTGCCAGTCGTATGTGGCCATTCATGTCCAAAAGAACATTATCAGGCTTTATGTCCCTGTTATAACAGAAAGAAGTGAAAAGATTTAAATATATAGTATTAGCTCTGCTTGTAAAGATTAATGTTGCATCAGAATAACAAAGAATTTTATGTTGGATACCCACTGATGCAAACTCTTTTTATTGCACTACTTAGGACTGTCTCCTTCTGCCCAACTTAAAACTTTGCCTGCAATACTGAAGCCTTAGATTACAATCAGATTTTCAAAGTTGAACTAGGAATGGTCAAATAACCAAGCAGAACAATTACAGTGAGTCATACCGACTGTAACAGATTTACTTCATCAACATAATTTCAAGATTATATGCATCACAATATATTTTTTAAAGGCAAGAAAGATAAAAGAGACAAGGCAGTCTTTTAATCTCATGGGTTTTGCCAAGACTAACTTCTAACTTCTTATCTAGGAAGGATTTTTTTACTGATTCTCTAAATTTTGTCCAGCATTTCTGTTGTCCAGTATTTTTTATTTGGTATTCAAGACTTTCTATACACTATTGCTCAGCACATATGCTTCCACGGATACCTAAAGACCTTTGTATCCTGTGTACATGCAGCAGTTACTCTACAAGCTTCTGAATTCCCCCAGCTCTGGGATAAGGGCAATGCCATTTCAACAGGATACAGTAACATTAGAAAGTCTGCAACATCAAACTGTTTCTTTCCTATTCTTACATATATATAGCAGGGTATAAAATTACATACAGCATGCTAAGGCTACTAAATGACATAGAACGAAGATTCCTATTTCATTCTAGCTCATTACTTGATATTCTTTTTGATATCAGGAAGGTAGCCAAAAAGGATTTACTAAAGGAGTATGTTAACTGAACTTAGTCCACCAATTAAGCACATTTTATTTCACCACTTTGTACTCAAATTCACACAAAGTATCAGTAAAAGATCAATCATCCAGACAACTTGATAAGACAGTCCCGATACATATTATGCTGTTTGGGTTTGTTTGTTTGTTTTTGGTTTTTTGTTGTGGGGGTTTTTTTTTGGTTTGTTTGGTTTTTTTAACAGCCTCAAAATATCCCAAATGATTTTAAGAGTACCTAGCCAAGATGTTGGGAAAGTGGCGAGAAAGGAAGAGAGAAGAGCAAGTGCAGAAAGCAAAACCAACTCAGTTATGCACCAATTCTGCAGGCTAAAAAGGAGAAAATCTATGTCTTCCAAGGTAACATATACCAGTCTCTTTCCCTTTCTTTAGCCAATGCTATCTGGGATCAGCTCCCAACACGGTAGCATATCATCATGCCATTCTGAAATATTATTAGTTATCTGAGATAGCCAAAAAAGATAACCAAAGCTCTAAATGTGTTGATTTGGTGGTTTTTTTTAGATACCATATTTACTCAAATAATACTATCTATTAGTAATAAATAAACCCACGTGTGCTTTACCTTAAACCTACCACTCTTGTTGCACCATAAAAACCTGTATTTCTTTTTAAATGGGAAGTTCCAAATGCCATTATGTGTGCTTAAAAACTTAAAAATTGTACAAAAGCTTCAGATAAATTTTGGAAGAGACTAGAATTACTAGGAACAAGGGTGGGGAAAAAAAAGTACTCTAATACACCTTGCTACATAGATGTGGAAGCTGACAATGCCTGATTTTTAAAGTGCTGAATTCCACAGTTTCACACTTGAGAAGACTTATGAGAAAAAACATGATAGGTTTAACAAAGGGTCCTCATATGTGTAAAAATCCTGCCAATCTGATAAATTTTTCCAACACAAACTTGAATTAACACTTTTTAACCAAGGGCTAATGCTTAGAAATTAATTACTGAAACTTCACTAATACTGTTGTTCATTAGCAGTATTAAGACAAAATAGTAAACGCTAATCTATGCCTGTCAACCTAAATCAAATGCATACTTGTTATAATACAGAAAAATATGCGCTAACCCAGAAAATTAGAACATCTCACTACACTTTCCCAATAAACTATTTCGTAGTTTTCTATTGTTAAACTTATTCCACACATTTCAGTTCCAGATATTGTCAACATTCCCTTACAGTCCCATAACCACAAGTCAAGCTCAGTAGGTGCAGAGGACTCTTAAAGTTTATATACAACTATACACCAATTTTTTTTGTTTGCGTTTTAAAGAACACTGCTCACAGTGCCGTTTGAAGCATGAGCCAATCTCATCCAACACATCTCTGCTTTCCTGTTTTGCATACAGATCTTGCTTGCCTAAGGGAACACTGTTTCTGTTCAGAAAAGCTTAATGCCTCATCTCTGAGCTCCACTGTTTCCTATCTACAGCTAACAGGTCATATAAGCCTTTAAAGGGTCCTTGAAATCCTCTCCAGAGCAATCATGCTTCCACCTAATCCATTCCAGTTGCCAAGCAGTAATTTCTTGGGCATTCATACATCTCCTATTCAAAGCGTATGTTTTGGCCTCAGAGCCATTCATTCCTATTGCCACAACAGACATCCATTCAGCCCCATGCAAAGATGTAGCTGGTCAGTTAGTCAAGCCACTTTCCTCGGAAATGGGTGCAATGGTGCCTTTGGTGAACTTCTCTTGAGTCCGTAACATTTTTAAATCCCCACGTATTGTCCACATTTACTCACAGGAGTATTATAGAGTTTAAGTATCTTTTCTTTTTTTTAATTTTTGAAACAGTGATCAAAGTCCAAACAAAAGAATTCAAAGTGTTATAGTTTGAGAATTCCCTGTGTCTTTTAAACATTAATTGTAAATAAAAATCACCTCAATTACCTAACAGTTTTCACCCATAAATTTCATAAGAGAGACCTGGTCATGAGGGACCTGCCAAGTCAGATACAATGCTAATATGAAGTCTACTTCTCCTGAGCTGGGACTTTCAGGGACCTACCAGGAACCTACTCATACGGCCATAAGCAGTTTTCAGTTAACTGAAAAACCTCACTGCTCTCACGCTCTGTATTTTCCAACTTCTCTGTTTATTGAACTCAAGCTATAAAGTCAGCAAACAAAGAGACAACTGCAAAGGTTTCCAGGCTCAGTATAATTTTTGCCCTCCAATTGACATACCATACATAGCTGTTAAACCTGAAAAGCAAACAAAGAATAGAAATTCTCACTTGATCAAGACTCTTACAATGATGAAAAAGTATTTATCAAGTGCCTCCCTTGCACTACTCACAGCTCTTCTAAAGCAGTTACTCCAAGAAGAAGCCAAAAAAGCAGCATTACAAAGTGTACTCTACCTTCCTGACCCGATTCCTCTGACAGAGAACAAGGAATATTATATATTCTTAACTACTACAGAACACAACCTAAGTTAACATGATGGTAGGCACTGATCCGGAATATACATCCTGTGTGCAGAAACAATTAGACTAGCACGTGCCACTCATTACAAAAACGGTTTGAGGATGACCTCAGGTAAATAGATGCACTGATGTTATGGGCTTACTGTGCGTAAATTTGGCAGAATGTCTAAACATTTGCAAAGAATTCAAACTGCTTCAAACTTCTAGCTGGCTTGGACAAAGGCAGATAAATATTCATTAAGTGAATTGAGAATAAGTCAAGAAGTCTGATTAAAAATAAAAGCTTTAGCAAAAGCTTAGTCAGATAAATGTCACTGCTTCTAATATCAGCCCATCAAAACTGGATATTTGAAATGTATACAGCTATTATACAGTATATAGTAAGCAAGTACCCACAGTAGTTTGCCTGTGGCTACTGTGCCCATCTGTATACATAGCAGTATCTTTAGAATTAACTTCATATAACTGTACATGCAGTTTTTGCCAAGTGAGATGGTATTTTACCTGTGCACATAATGTAGCTCATGTATGGAATGTATAGCAAGCACCATTTCACCAATGTAGAACCTAGCCATATCTTCAGGAAGCTTGTCTTCAAACTTACTGAGAAGTGTCAGTAAGTCACCGCCAACATAGTAGTCCATCACTAGATACTGAAAAGGGAGAAATAAAGTAGTCAAGTACTGAGAGACAGCTGGTAAGAAAAAAAATTAAAGTTCATCAGTTAACCTCTGAAAAAAACACCTTTCACTAATTTTTTTCTGTGCTTGGGGAAAGTAGTCAAAATTGGTAATCCTTTGTGTTAGTTTTATTTGCTTATTTAGTGGAAAAAGATATCATATTCCTTTAATAATCATAGTAAGGACGACTCATCAGCTTTCAGTTCTCACCATAAAAAAACCCAACCAAGATATGGCAGCAAACATGGAAATCAGGGTGAGTTTATTTCTGTATTAACTACAGTGTCACACAAAGAAAATGATCTATCATCACCAAAACTACTGTAGGTTATCAACCCTTAAACTGAGAATTTCCAGAGGATGCAGGAAGAAAAAACTATAGTTAAAACCAATACTTGATGCAGCTTAGTCTAAAATATACATTTCATTACTACTTTAAGTTTTGGTACCATTTCAATGCTACTAGTGGTTCCAAAAGTGGGACTTAGCACATCAGCATTTTCAAACACTCATCTTGGCACATGCCACATCATGGATGAACAACATAGCTGGCAGGAGCTTGATGACACTATACATTAGGGACACCCATGACAAGCCAGAAGCACTGTCAAGCCAGAGGCACTACAGGGGGAAATTTAAAAATCAAACATTAATGTTCTTTTGAATATATTTTAATTTAGAAGTAAACAGCCTCTTAGGCCAATCAGCCATTACTCTATCCATGGAAAGGACCAACACAGATAGGATAACGTGAAAGAAAAGGACTCAGACTTGCTATTTGTTTCTCATACCACAAAACGAGGATTACATTTTAGTTATTTCCTAGCAATATCCACCTAAATCCAGACCATCACTTCAAGTATAATGACTTTAAGTACTACCAGCCTTGAGCCATTTTGTTCCATGCTTCCCAAGATTATTTGATACGTGGGTTTAGGAATAACTTTGCTTATTCTGGAATTAACTTCCCAAAGCAGTCATTTTTATCCTGAAGGTAAAGCAACCTACAATCCACTGTCCCTAACACAGATTCATCTTCCCTAAGGGAGGTAAATTAAAGAAGACAGGAACCCAAAGGAACATAAAGTGCAACACTAACCATTTCCTCACTAACTTTTGGCTTAAGAAAGCGAGTCTGAAAGGCACAGATTTTGATATTTTTCTCCATCTTATTCAAATTATAGCTTAATCTGATAGGCAAATTTCATCACTTATGTTGAAATCAATCAGTCCATATTGCACAACCCATCAAGGAATTTTAAACATGTGTTGGAACACTGTAGACATTCAACAATTACGTTTGAAAACAAAAGGCTACAGACAGGAACCAGCAATCTTTTAAAGGGATATTGTACTAAAGTATTTTCTCTAAAGTTCAAGGCTAAGAGAGCTTATAGGGCCTTCTGTGGGAGCTGAAATATCCTGCCTGTCAAAGAGACAAGGTAATGCACTTCCCTCAGCTCCCACAGCATTCGTCAGCAAGAACTCAGCCGACCCGTGAAATGAGGCACTTGGATCAGAGGAAGACGGTAAGACCTCTTCTATAAGAAAGTCAAATTTTATTCATCTTCCAATTCACAACGATCTTCTTGCCAGGAGGCTCTTCTCCCTTCACATGGGGTTCAAATAAAGGCTATTCTGACGCTGAAATCTAGAGGTACTACATTTCTTCTAGGGAAGTGACTACATCAAACAGGGAGTGTAGTTGGAAATCAAAGGAAAAAAGACATTAAAATACTCTCATGAATACTCAGATGCCTTTAAGAGGCTGACAGCAGACAAATACACATACGCCCTTCTTCATGAATGAGAGTGGGAAAGTAAGTTTTTCTGGTAAGTCACAAGAAAACTAACAGATTTGAATCTGGAAGAGATTAAGAACTTCAGGTCCCATACATGTTTCTAATATTCATGGACTATGTTTCACCTACACCATATCTGTTTCAGCAAAATCACAGGTTTACTTAACTCATCTTGACTCAAACTGCCTCCACAAAAGCTTTCTAAGAACCAGAAAAAAAGCCGTGCTAGCATTTCCATGTAATGTCATTTAAGAGTTGGCTGTTTAGAAAACACTACCACATTTTGTATTTGCCTCTAAAACATTTTAAAACTACAGGACCAGAACCAGAAAATTAACTCCAGAACATATATATGTAAGTTCTGCATCATCACATACTCTACTAATATTAAATAGAGGGAATGAAACCCCAATTAATTCTAGACTCTCCAAAGGCAGCTACTGCTTTTCTACCTTAACATCCTACCTTCTTTTTATTTGTCTCATTCTGAACCCTTTATTATGCAGCCAGAGGAGGATGGCAAAGCCCTAGGTGTGGGAAGACACCAAGGTTCTCTTTCTGCTTCAGGGTTAACTTACATGGCTTTACATTTAAGAATCACTAGCTATAATGCACAAACATCACTGGGAGCAGATACCAGAACCTAGAGCTTTCTCTTTCAGAGGACTGATGTCCACTGCAGGTTGGAGAACTAAGCTCTGTTATCTGTTCTTGTTTTGTTCTCAGCTTTGCATTCCATTCTACAAGGATCAAGGAAGAACAGCACAGCTAAAAAATAAACCAAATCTGTCCAGGTTCTGTAAGATGGCAGCACTCTCCTGAGATGTGGAAAAGCGTGGCTATAAACTTCAAGACGAGCAGAGAACTGAACACAGATCTTTCAGCCCCTGGACAAGCGAACCACTACGATGGTATGGAAGAGAACCTTCTGTCCAGGTTGTTGGATGAAAGTCACTTCCTGAAGTGTTTCACCTTTTCTTCACGCATCATTTACAACAGTGACTGAGATGCAGATACACTCCATCTGTGAGCACCAGACATTTATATGAGATGGATGCTGAGCAACAGACCAAATTGGAAGGCAGCATCTCAGCACACGCAGAACCAGACCTCAGGCAAACTGGGAATCTGCTAACTTTGGCTGCCAGGCAGAGTTGTTGCTTTCTGAGATACTGGATCTTGAATTAGATGCTACATGTCTAAATTCTGCTGTCAAGTGAAACTTCAACATCTAAATGTCCTTGGGAACTTGGGGAAAAGAAATGTATTATACCGCTATAGCTTCTTGGAACAGATTTGTATAAAATGGTATTAGCAACACTGGATCCCTCTCTATACTGTCATTGCTACTGCTTGCTGTCTTGTACAACTAACAGTTTTTTGTTAGGTAGCTCCATTCTTACAAGCTACTTGGAAATACGTTATAGGGTGTCTTAGGTTATTTTTATACAAGTCTGAAGGCTGTTTGGTTCTGAGGGAATTTGAAATTATGAGCTATCTTCATGAGGCAGTGCCAAAGATAACTAACCTTTGAGAGGTTGAAAATCTGGATCTATCACAAAGCATTCAATGGAAATAGCTTGTAAATGAGGGTCTAAGACCTGACTACTTATTTGCTTACAATGTGCTTGTTCTGAAAATACTTTTAACATTACAGTCAAAATAATTTGTTTCAGCACCTATGAAAATGTTTGAGTGTCTTCTCTTTCATATGGTCAGTTCCTGAACTCAGTGACAGTCTTTTATCAATACATTTTTTCCTTATTTATAACCATGACTTTCTACTGTGGTACTATCTAAAATGTGTTAAGAAGGTGAAACTTTCACATTACAACTATGTCAGTTGAGGTTGTGTCATCCTCAAGTAGCCGTACAGAAGTTGTATTGTTCAGTATATTGCAGTATGTTGGGGCTTTACCGACTTTGCTCCTAACCAGTACTCTCCTGACTTCTGTGACTATGGTAAACATAGCTTATATGTTACAGTTCTAGTAACCCACCATTAAAAAATGTAATAGGAATAATGTCTTTCTTTATAAACATATTTTAATACATTTAAGAAATAGGCTATTTTTTCTCCTGAGACTTTTAAAATACCAGTTTAATAATTTTTTTTAATAAAATTTTAAATTACTTTTCCTATTTTTAAACCAACTCTTGCTTCAAAACATTCTGAAAGTTTAAAATAAAATTAAAACATTCCTTACTTTCACAGGGTTAACACTTCTCAAATTATTTAATTGCAATGTTATCCAAAACATTAAACTTAAGCATGACATATTTTACGCAAGGGTAGATTAGGTAATTTAAGGTGCTTAACTAAACCTCTATATACTATAGTACTACACGAGTTTCTCCGTGTCCTGGAATCACAGTCAGTCTCTTTGAAGTTTTTCTTCAAGAAGAAAACAAGAATGTTGAAACACGTTTGCAAGGTACGAAGTGGACAGATTTATTGCACTAATAGCCTTAAATGTACCAAAGATAAAGTTTTTTCATAACCTAAAGCTTTTATTTGCTGATGAATCAAACATACCAAATAGTTCTCGTCTTGAAAGGCATAGTGCAACGTAGTAATCCACTGGCAATCTCCGTTCACCAAGACATTTCTCTCCTCTCGGAAGCAAGCTGTCTAAAGGAAGAGAGAGGAAAAAGCCATTGTCAACATCAACAAGTAGTTTTCACAGGATGAATATACATGGATGTTTTATGGGATTATTTAAAATTACTGAACAGAGGTCTCTATTCATTGGAATTCAGTCTGCACAAGTGACAAGCCAGGGAATCTCTGCAGGCTTGCAGTCAGGCATTCAGTCACTCTAATCCTGACTATGACCTTAAAAAAAACCCAACAAAAAAACCAACAACAACAACAAAAAAAAAAACAAACAAAAAAACCCACAAAAAACCCCAACAACCCAACCAACACAGAACACACACCCGCCAAAACACCAAAAAGCCCACAAACCAATTTGAGTTGACACTGAGTCTTTGTTCCATAATGTATTTTTAAAAGCCAGAAAAATGATAACTTGTCACTGCAATCTGTAGCAGAAAGTTAATGGCTCTAGGAAACTAAGTCTGGTTCTTCTGAAAAAGACCTTTGTGAAAATAGTTTCATGTATACTTTTCTTACATTACAGTTCCAGTTCCAGACACTGCCAACACACTACAGGAAATAAGCAGATTTTACTCTTACTGTCTTATCTTTGTCCAGTATAATGTATTTTCATTTTCAATAATCTTTCTTGTACTTCAAACAGCACACTGCAACACTTCAGAGAAGCAAGCTCTGTGTAACAACAGGTTTTCTCAGCATCTTTACATAAAACCAACTTTCATTAACTTCAAGTGAGTCCTCCTTAATCAAAATACATTAACGTTTTTATTGGATCAGAACAATCAAGATGCGGACCCTGGGACTCTTACACTTCTCTCAATTCAGAGAGCCACTATTAGGATATTGGGTAGCTGCAGATTCAAGTGTTTGGGTTCTAGATAATAATCAGTGTGGGGTGGGGTGGGTGGGGTTTGTTATTGCCACTTGTCCAGATGTCTTGGAAAACGTACTACGGAAGGAACATGCCTAGGAAGCCCAAGCCTTATCATATACTGATTGCATCTTATAAAGGTATCTCAACCATTTTTCACCCTAAGGAAGCAAAAGTCAATTTATAGTTCTACTGAAGACGACCATACTGTGGCCACATTTTAAAGTTAGTAATTATTGGCGCAAAGAGATATAAATTGTAATTAAATGTTAACTGAGAGTGGTTTAATGTTTTATGAATGCAAGACCAAAGTATCACTCTACAAAAAGTCTGGCAGCAACACCAGCTCCAAGTAATCCTATCCCCTGCCTGCAGCACCAGAGCACAGGACTTCTCCATTTTTCTGGCACCACAATGTGAGGAGGCTGCCAATACAGAAAAATAGTTTGTTTATTTTTGAAGACATCAGTTCCTCAATCCAGGTCACTGTGCAACCTCAAATAGTGAAGGAATGTTATGAACACTTCAAAACCAGTAATGCTGCTGAACACTTTGCATGAAGAACACTTTGCGCCTTTCCTATGAAGACAGACTGAAAGAGTTGGGGTTGTTCAGCCTGGAGAAGAGAGGGCTCCAGGGAGACCTTATTGCGGCCTTCCAATACTTAAACAGGGCCTATAAGAAAGATGCGGAAAAGCTTTTTAGCAGGGCCTACAGCGATAGGACTAGGGGAAACGGCATTAAACTGAAAGAGGGCAGATTTAGATTGGATATAAAGAAGATATTTTTTACAATGAGGGTGGTGAAACACTGGCACAGGTTGCCCAGAGAAGTGGTAGAAGCCCCATCCCTGGGAACATTCAAGGCCAGGCTGGATGGGGCTCTGAGCAACCTGATCTAGTTGCAGGGGTCCCTGCTCACCGCAGGGGGGTTGGACTTAAGGACCTTCGATGGTCCCTTCTAACCTAAGCCATTCTATCATTCTATGACTTCGAAGGATAAAACTCCTTCTCTGCTTACCCTAGCTTAAAAAGCCTTGAAAAAGCATGACAGGCTACCTAATCTGACAGTCAGGACTTATTTGGAACTGTCAGTGGTAATATACTAATGACTATGTATTTTGCTGTCAGAACAACGAATACAAATGGTCCACCTTATCAACATAAATGGCGTGTCTATTTTTGCTTGCAACCCATTTACGCATGTCAGTTTATATTCAGAAATCTTTCCTGTATTTTAGTGGCTTCCGACCGTATGGGTTTTTTTCTTGCAGCTAGTACACAAATCAGCAGTTATTTAGATAACTTTCTGCTGTTTAATAAGTCATACACAACAAACAAACCAATATAATAACGTGCTTCTTAGACCACTCATACAGTGGAAACTAAAATGCCTGAAGTCTGCTTTTCAGAGCAACTGCCCACTTAAGGGGCTACTGTGTTCTTGCAGGCTTCATTTTAAAAACTAACAAGTTTCACCACATTTGGGAAATTTTAATACCCAGATGTTTTATGAACTTGATATGCAGGTTATGAAGTCTTGCTTATCCATAAAAGCCAAATCAGGTGAGCAAACTTTACAGGAAAAGACAAAGGGGCATAGCAGAGAAGACGGTTCCTTTATTGTCCTTTGTAGATGGGGAAAATCAGCAGAAAGAGAACTTAGCTGGACTGTTACTTGTCCTAAGTGCGTACTGGGAAAACTACTGCTTGTTATACATCTTTCTTGGTGGATAACCCTCCTCTACCTCTTGCCTGCCTGAGAGGGTAAAAGGAGTTAGTCGCAGAATTTGAAGACAATTTGTAAACAGCTGTCTTCTCAGGACATCTCTACATGTAAAAGTTTCAGCTATTTAGGTAGGCCATTTAATTAAGTCACTTTAAAAAAGACTGACGTAAGCCAGCATAGCTGTATTTCCATGAGAGTTTGGAAGCCCCCTACAAGCATTTGGGTTTAAAACAATTCTACACTGACAAATGAATTAACCCAACTGAAATCTGTGCAGAAAGGGCACCAAATTTCCCCCATACAGGGGAAGGCTTAATGCAGAACCACTGATGCAGCACAGCCAAGAGTGCGAACTCTCCTGACAGCTCAAAGAAAAGCCAAGTGGCAGTGGCTGCCACCGCTTGTACAGGAGAGCATGGACAGATGGACAGAGTGTGACTAAATCAGGCAATGGCAGTGGTGAAGAGGGGCTTAAGAGGGAGGAGATTTATTCACAGGAAAAGAGCTGGCACTGACTCACTGAAAGGAAGGGAGGGACTAGGAAGGGTAGGCTGCGGGGAGGAGGCGTCAGGAAGGGGACAGAAGAATGGGACAAGGAAGGGTCAGCAGGCTCAGTCCTCAGCAAGCAGCTAGTCTTTGCCCCTTTACAGAGCTGCTGCTAGTATTGATGCACTACATGTATTTTCCCCTCAAATCTATTGTTCATTTACCTGCTGACTTATGTAATATTACATTTGCCGTAACATTTTCCTCTATCATGCATGAGCAGGTATCCTAGAAATATGCCACTTCCCATGGCATATTCTTAGTAGTTCATTTCCTAATCTGTGAAGTACCCATTCACACCTACATAATTTGTTGCGATAATGTATATATCCTTTCATCAAAAATACCCTTCTTAAGCAAATTTACCTTCTTAACACATTTTGTTTTACAATCCGAATCTGTGATTCCAAAATATTTAGTTATAGTTTTACCAGTTACATAAATCCTGTTACAAATTGTAGGATGCAAAGCTCCTTAATGTATGCTTTCTGAATGCAAGACAAAAAAGACCTTTCCGTAATGTTTTTGTATACAGCTGTGAATGTCATAGTAGCACCAATCTCAGCATTCATGTAGTCTTTAACTTGCTTTTACTGTAAACAAAAATCTGGCCAATAAACTCAGGGTAAGAACTAGGGCAGACTGTCTGGTAAACGAATACACAGTAATGCTGAGAACAGATGCCTGGAAGGGACTGTCAGATGCGATTGCATTAAAACAGCTTAAGGAAAAAAAGAAAAAAGAATGAAGCTCCTATGCTCATGAAATAATTCTTCCTAATCTGGAAAAGCTTCAATGTAATTTTCCTAATGCCATTTTAAAAATTCTCTGCGTTAAAGAACCATATTACTTACCTCTGCCCTTTTAAGCATTTCCCACTTATTTAGAATTTTCATTGCATAAATGCGCTCTGTACACTTCATTTTAACAACTGCAACCTGAAATAATAAGATATCTTTATTTAACAAAAGCATGGTCAGGGAAATACAATTTTCAAACAGCTTACTGTTCACAAATTAATTTATTAAGTTACTAAAAAGTCATCAGCTATCAACTCACACACTGATAAACCACAGCTTGAGTCTTTGCTCCTATATTTCTCCTCCATTACTACTATGCGCTTGATGCACAGCACACCATGTGTGGTCAAGTGCTCACAATCAAGTACATGGGGGATGATACAGGAGGAGCATGAAGCTTTTCATATGAAGATGCACACAGTAAAGCTGCATTGTTTGCCAAGAACAAGCGATACTTGTACACCATGCCTTCAGCCCAATGAGGCGCCCAATGAGGCAATATTTAAAAGGGCAGCCTGAGAAAACAAGAAAGGCTGCTGTCAACAGAAATACACTACCTTTGACTAATTTGTTTTCACATTTCAGGTTTCAAAAACTTGAAAGACATTTGCAAATTAACATGTTTTTGTGTACTGTATGCAGATATTTAAAAAGAAGAAAAAAGTATTAATTTACTTATTCATCATTTTGCTTGAAGCATTTTACTATGCATCCTGTGTATTAGACTTGCTTGGACTGGTCTATCATGAACAGTAGCTGTGCACATAGCTGTACAGTGGAAGAAAAAACATAAGACTACAAAAACTTCAAGGCTTAGGAATGCAAAGACTTTATTTTGACCAAGACTTGTGTTCTTCAAGACCAAAACTAATTCTTCTTGTAGTAAAGCCATCATTTCCACAAAATTCTTCCAGTTGGCAAAAGAAAAGCAGGCATCACAACTAAGCAACATTTTCACAGGACTATACATGGATTGCTTGAATATTTCTGCTGCTTCTCAGCTCATCTCTATTTCAGAAGTAGAAAACCAACCAGCTTTCATTGCTTCCAACTGGGCTCTGAATAGCAGTGGGAAAAGTAACAGCAATCACATCAGCTCACCTCTTCTGTTGCTTAAAAACTCTTATCTGTAAGGGATTCAGGAGCTACAATAGCTCTAAGAAGACACTGACTATAAAACAAGGTTGGAATAGTGTGTCAAGCAGAGCAATACTATACAAAGAAGTTCTGAGGAGGGAAGAGGGAAATACAATACCTCCCTGCACCTTCCCAGTAAAGAAGCTCCAGATGAGGGGCAGGGAGACGACTGCTCCTCCAGTAACACAAGAATGGGATATTCACATTCAGACAGACACCTCACTCTTGCAGATGCATACCTAAGCCTTCCACCCCTCAGTGTGTGAAGCTCCACTCACCAGGTCACATAACGGATGAGCGACACCTAGTACACACCTGCACACAAGTCATGTAATGGAAACATATCTTAAGAAAAGGACTAGCAGATACCCATCACAGGAAAGACATGGGAATCTGGCCTTAAACGCAGCTGGGAAAGACAGAGCACTAAGAATAAGCCGCTGTAAGCAATGTAGAATATCCACAGCTACATTATTACATCCCAGTATCTCCTGGCCTACAAACACCTCCCACAGACACTGCTCGTGCTGTGGGGGAAGGATGAGTAAGACGAGAAAGCCTCAGCCAAACACATGAGGTTCCTTGGTACATATGAAACTGTTCAACACTGACCTTCAGTAATGGCCTAAAATGTTTAGCATTGCTTCCAGCCTCATCACGGCCTTGCAGTTAAAAGCCATTGTAACAACCTCTCTCCATACACTTAATTGAATCATTACCTTGATACAGCTGAAGGCACACTGTAAGTCAAACTGCAGATTAAAAGCTTTGAGAAACTGCAAGATGCTGACATTATCCACTATACCTTTTAAACTCTGTTCCATACAGAACATGATGACTCAGGAAATATCCCCATCTCCACTGAAGGGACAGACCAGAACTGAGGGCAATTACCTGCTGCAGACGAACAAAAGCTCTGGGGTAGAAGCAATTTGCAAGCGCAGCTCTGCGAGTAACATTCAAGTTTCATTACACCACAACACTAGAACTGCTCAGCCATTTAAGTACAAATATAGTGCACAAACCAGAACCCAGATATGCATCTGCTGCACTTTATCTAAGGCCATCACTGTCTGAAAGCACTGCAGGATGGCGGAAGTTTGAAACATGCTCAACTGCTGAGGAATGATGCAAGCCTGGCATCGCTGAGTACATGCACTGCTAAGGAGCTGTGCAAAGTGGTAAATGAGAACAGGCCTGGAAAAAGAAAAAAGAAAAAAAAAAGAAGGAAGCTAAATCCGTAGGACCTATTTAGCAATTCCCCAGTTGCTATCTATATTAGTGCTATTTATTTTCAACTGAAAGGACTGCTTAAAAAAGACCAATTTAAACTTTCTGGAGGAAGATAATTGTCTTCTGTGGAAGAAAAAGTAGAATTAATAAAAGGAAAATTGACTCATTTTCACATTAAGTGGTTGTCAAGTTATGGCACCAGTAAACATGCTGCTGCTTTAGTTGTAAGGGTGACAGTGGGACAGCTTCTTGTATCAGCAGAAAAATTCATGCAACCATACAGCAAAACAGGTAATTCCCCGAGAATTTTATCTCTGAAAAGAAACCTGAAAGGTGCAGAAGATGCCTCACAGAAGGAACAGAATTTTGGCCTCACTGGACCTGACTCCTTGACCCATTCTATCATTAAGTTTTGGCTGTGGTTTTTTTTTAAGAAAACAAACAGACATGCAATACCCAAACCTCGTTGATGCCTGAACTGAAGCAGGGAAGCACAAACTAAATTATGCCTTGATAAACTCAGTACTATTATAAGAAAGAATATTGTTGCAGTATTGCAAAAAGTCCTACACCTTTTGTTCCATAAAATACCTCAGCGTTTCTTTGAGTTAGCTTTCTTTTACTTTCTTCATCAGGTGGCAGTATTTCTAAGATTACATTTGTCATATAATGCTTTGGCTGCTTCTGAGATGCCACAGTATAGTTGTTTTTTCTTACTTTTGTAGTAATTCCTCTTTCTCTGGCATACCTCAAATTCAATTACAATAACCACACTGGCGACTTTGTGAGATCAGACAGAAACCTCTTATATTGCAATTGTGCTAACCATGCAAGATGTCAGGTTTTAAATATGATGGCTCCTATACTACATACCAATCCATGTATTAATGTTATTAAAAATACTCAGGTGTTTGGAGGTATTCCAAAGGATGCAAATTTGTACACTGCTGCAAACGCCTACTTTAAGAACAAAAGCATTGCTTCTGTCTTCAAAGTTTAGAAGTCTATTGGCTGAACAAGTGCTCATGTTATGCAGACTGTAAAAGACCAGGAATTAATTTTGATGCTTACTCTTCATTTCCAAGGCTATTACAACTTACACTGTAATAGAAGTTAAAAAAAAAAAAGGTACAATAAGAATAATGAAAGGAAAAAAAGGCACAAGCAGAGGTATAAAATAGCTTCTGAAGAAGAAGATTTAATAACCTAAAATATTCCGGGCCTGGAAGAGATAACAGTGGAGAAGATGAACAGAGAACAATTATTTGCTGTTTCTCATAACACAGAAATTGAAAAGCATCAAATAAAACAAAAAGGTAGCAAGATTAAGGAAGTATTACTGTCACACAACAGTTTTGGAACTCAGCCACAGGCTGCTGTGGACACCTAAGTATTCAGAAAGTGTCTAAGTACATGCTTAACACCCGGGTAACACACATAGCAGAAGTCTCAGTGACAACTGACCACTGAGTTACAGATGTGGTTAGGGAGTCCCTGAACCCTCAGCCACTGGGAGGGTTCAGCTCTGCTCTGTCCTTGGATTCTTTTCCTGCACCTCTCTACCTGGCCAAAGGGATGGGATGTGGGCTAACTAATCTACACACCTTTGACCCAGAACAACTATCTTCGATACTTGTGTCAAACTAAGAAAATTAAAACTTACTCAACTTGCATCTCATTATGCTAGGCTGGAATGGAGAATCAGGGGTTCCGAACACTCAGTAATCACAGAGTGGTTTGGTAGAGGGATTTAAGCGATTCTGTTTTACCAAGTCTTAAAACACTGACAAGGAAAAATTCCAGATACAGGGGTTCCCCCACCACTGCAACCCCCGCTTCCAGGCAAACCCGTATGGGTCTCAGCTGTCACCAGCTGATTTGATTAGCATCACTGTGACTCATCATGCTCAAGGATCACAGCAACAGGGACACTGCAATAAAGATAAAGTATGTTTCCTCAAGGACCTCAGAAAGCCTCATGAATCCTAGTGCCTACACTTCAACCAACTTTAGATATATTTATGTCAAAAAAATGTATGAGAACTGGGGCTAAAGCATAAGTGAGAGCCAGCTGTGGTAACTACACACCACAACACCCTATCAGATTTGTATTAGTTCTGCCATCCATTTTCTTGTCATACTTTTTGCCTCAAAGCTCTGTTTCACTTGTACTGCAATAAAATAAAAAAAGAACCAATATAGCTAAAATAACATTTTTAGACTTTGGCAAGAGCTAGTATTTTGCTTCTTGAATTATTTTATAGAAGTACTTTGCTGCATTTTGATCTTCAAAACTCACCTGATATTGACATTTAGGGTGGTAATGTGCAAAGCCATCCTAGGCCAAGTTTCACCTTTCTTCATGCCCCAATGAAACCTACAGGGTGGGAACCTGAGCCAAATCAGCCTCTACAAACATGACAGAACTTCCCACCACTGTACTCTGCCCTTTGAGTGACACAACCAACATTAGTAAGCAGCATTAAGTTACAAATTTTCTTTTATGTAAATGATAAGTATGTTGTAAGAAAGTGCAGAAATCATTTAAATGCAAGACAATTAAGACAGTTAAAAAGACTTCTTGGAAACCATCCTGGTGTTAATTTCAAAGCAAAGATAAAAAAGCTAAGTAGGACACTATTCATGCTCATGGCACATTAAACTTACAGGTAAAACTTATCCTCAAGGACTAGACTTTCAGGAATAAGGTGAAACTCAAATAGAAAAAGTTCTCAGCTGGAAAGAAGAGGAACACAGATATATAGGTGATAATCCTCATGCAATCAGCTCATAACCGCAGGTAGTTCAGAAAAAGACAAACACGACTCTGGAATTCATAGGCAGATACACACTGCTAGGGATGGGTAAACATTACTGCCTTGTAGAAATACAAACTCACTGGTAACTCCACACACAGCCACACCTCAAAGAAATAAACTTTATCTGGAGCAGATGTGAAGGAGGACTACCGAGATGATCAAAGAACTAAAAAGCCTCTTGTACCACCGTGGGAATAGAAAAAGCTTTACTTGTTCAAAAAAAAAAAAAAGGGGGATATGATTGCTACCTACAAATAAAACTGAAAGGAAGGATATCAGTAATAAGGATGATAAAAGATCTGTTTAGGCTAATGGACAATAAAATTACATGGATAAAATAGTGTAAAATTACCATGAATTAACCTTTGGCAGGAACTTAGAATGGCTTTAGACATTTGAGCAGAGATTTTAGACAAGCCTTTCAAAGGGGATAAGAGATGAAATGTCATTTTAGATGTAAACAATTTATCCATAATGTCTTACTACCAGATTCATAATTGAATATTACAGCCATTTCCCTCAGTTACAGCTTGTATATGTCACTTTTACTCTACTATTTCTGTCTTGTGCTATTGATACCTTGGACATTAGCTACCGAAAAAAACACTGCAGGAGCCCTTTATCCTTCTGATACTTTGGATATGAAGAGTCTTTCATATATAGCTCATTAGTTAACAGTTTTAATATTGCATCTTTGAGGAAAAACTGGTCTGGACTGCTCTATCAGTTTTTTCATGTCTATTTTACATTTAAAATGAGCAACCAGAGTGTCTTTTGGTAGGGTTCATATGCCACAGCACATGTTCCCAAAGCAAAAATCGTATTTTTGAACACACGGTGTGGATCTTCATGTTGTACAAATAAGAAATCACTTACAAGTGCCAGCCAGAAAGGTTCTGCAAAAGAAGAATAAAGGTCCCGAACAACACCTAAGCTCTTCCTCAGCAATCAGGGGGATTGCAGAGACAAATGGCTGGTCTCGCAGCAGCACAATGAACTGTCTCTCTCCAGCTCCTTGCGACCTGCCTGTCACCATAGTAACTTGGTGCTGCCATACAAACAGACACGGAGCTGGGGAGGACTAAGACAGCAACCAGCTCTTTTGAAGCATTTTCAAAACAAAGCACCTTCTTTCTTTGTCCTTTTCCACAGCAGCAATAGCTTGCCTTGATTTTTTTTTTTTTTTGTGAAGAGCATACTGTAGAAAAGCAATGCTAATTAAATGTTTCTTCTGCATCGTATTCTGAATGCTTTGACTCTTTGAATAGCTGGATGAAAACTGCAGAATACCTAGGAATTCTGTTAATCTGCAATGCAGGAAGGTACAGTCCCTGCTGGGTACCTAATACCAATCACCAAAGCTTCTGAATAGGTGAGACAGCCTTAATTGCAGTCTGTAGGCATACTGTACCCCAGGTTAATTTCTAGAAGTACGTAAAAACATTAAACTCAGTACCCTACAGCTGGGTGGAAAAGGCACAAATAGCTCTGCTTCTCACTGCCAAGCACAACTGTCCACAGGAAGCTTGGGTTCTGCATATTCACTTCTGAGTCTCACTGCACCCTTAGCCAGTATTTCTCTCATTAGGAACCACATAATTTATCAGAAACCCGTGGTACACAGGGGATCAGGGTTGTTCTCTCAACCATTATTTTTTGTTTTCTGGAAACACTTTTTTTTGTCTGCTGATTCCAGCTAAGACTCTGACTAAGCATCCTGAGTCGAGGTGCCGTGTACTGTTACAGAACACTACACAGATCAAGTCTGTACACAACAGCATTTATATGAAAAGGTATTTCTAATCCATCCAGAGCAGTAATACTTAGGTGGGGCATGTTAGGATTTTTAGTTATTTTTGTGCTAAGCAAGACCAAGCAGTTCCGCCCTTCCGCTGGAACCACAGTAAGCATTGCTCATTCAAGAAATCCTTGCTAACAAACAAGGGAAGGAAAACAATTGTTTCAGTCCCATGCTGCCAAATTTCCAGGAGGTGTCAGCCACGTTATACAATCCAAATTCTCAAACAAGGTACATCTTGACACCTTTCTTCCTTCAACAACTGTTCTTCACTGAAATGCATTAAACAACAGCAGTGTGCCTAAATGGCCCTTTACACAAAATGAGGAAAAGTGATCTTAAAGACTTACAGGTACATCACTAAGAGGTCAGATGAAGCTTGCAGAAGAGCAAGCGCAAGTATTTAGAGCCAGACAGTCCCCAAACACAGAATCCTCCTCCCATCCCTCTCACCATACTGTAGCACTAGTACTCCCAGTTCCCTTGGTATGCAGAGGCAAACACAACCACACAGAGGGCACTTTTTAGGATGGCATAAGTTTCTTAGGTAAGCACAATTCCACCCAGCATAGCTTCTCAGGACATTATTTCATTTCAAATAATGGTTCACAGTATTTCCAGATGGAAGGAGTAGTCAGGCACTTGCAAACTTGAAGCCACAGGTGGGTTTGGGTTTTTTGTTTCGGTGTGGTTTTTTAAAGGTCTAAAAGCTGGAGGAGTTTTCCGTTCTGTGCTCATATTCTTTAAATCTTCTCCTGAAGAATGTGATTTTCACTAGTTAACAAAAAACTTCACCCTACAAAACATACTCATTCTTGTCTACAAAGACAGATTTCTACATTAAATTTATTAATAGAAACCAGAATTACAATTACAGAAAACCATTTCAGTTCTGACTTTATCTCAGGGGGCTTTTTAATTATTATTAGTTTAATTCCTCATAGAGGCTGCCCCCCTGTACAGGAGCTATCTGCCTATCTGACCCGCAAAAATGAAAAACTGAAAGTAACATTGGGGCACTCACAAAAATGTTCCAACCAGCCGGGTATACACCCAGGCAAATACAGCATAGGAGGTGGGAAAGAGCCATGAGTAGTTTATCCTTCTTACAGCTAGCATTTCAAATTATGTGCTATTTCAACTGTTCATGCACTCAAAGAACATTTCAAACTTGTCTTCATAACTATGAAAAAAAATTTTCTGAAAAAATTAAAATTGTGTTCTCAAGTCAGTAACTCCAGGAGTCAGAGCATTAAATCAGGTATTGGGTTTACATGGCAAGGTTTTGGTAGCAGGGGGGCGACAGGGGTGGCTTCTGTGAGAAGCTGCTAGAAGCTTCCCCTATTCCTGACAGAGCCAATGTCAGCCCACTCCAAGATGGATTCGCCACTGGCCAAGGCCGAGCCCATCAGCAATGGTGGTAGCTCCTCTGGGATAACAGATTTAAGAAGGGGGAAAAACTGTGCAACAGAAACCGCAGCTGGAGACAGGAGTGAGAACATGTAAGAGAAACATCTCCGCAGACCCCCAGGTCAGTGCAGAAGGAGGGCAGGAGGTGCTCCAGGCGCCGGAGCAGAGATTCCCCTGCAGCCC
>JAVKLA010000040.1:10663318-10696593 GCA_034782735.1 Sagittarius serpentarius
ACGCCGGAGCAGATCTCCCCCTGCAGCCCGGGGAGGACCCCACGCCGGAGCGGGTGGGTGCCCGAAGGAGGCTGTGAGCCCGTGGGAAGCCCGCGCTGGAGCAGGCTCCTGGCAGGACCTGTGGCCCATGGAGAGAGGAGCCCATGCCGGAGCAGGTTTGCTGGCAGGAGTTGTGACCCCGCGGGGGACCCGCGCTAGAGCAGTCTGTGCCTGAGGGACTGCTTGCCGTGGGGGGGACCCACGCTGGAGCAGTTCGTGGAGGACTGTCTGCCATGGAAGGGACCCCACGATGGAGCTGGGGAAGAGTGTGAGGAGTCCTACCCCTGAAGAAGAAGGAGCAGCAGAGACAACATGTGATGAACTGACCCCAACCCCCATTCCCCATCCCCCCCATGCCGCTGCAGGGGAGGAGGTAGAGAAAATCAGGAGTAAAGTTAAGCCCGGGAAGAAGGGAGTAGGGGGAAGGTGTTTTAAGTTTTGGTTTTACTTCTCTATTATCCTACTCCAATTGGATTGGTAATAAATTTAAATTAATTTTTTCCCCAAGTCAAGTCTGTTTTGCCTGTGACGGTAATTGCTCAGTGATCTCCCTGTCCTTATCTTGACCCATGAGCCTTTTGCTGTATTTTCTCTCCGCTGTCCAGCTTAGGAGGGGCAGTGACAGAGTGGCTTTGGGAGGCACCTGGCATCCAGCCAGGGTCAACCCACCACAGTTGCTGTAAAGGTTATTCAGACATCCAGTTTACCCTGCATGCAAAGTGGCTTGCTTAGTTTATGAGAAAAGGAGAACGGCGTGTTTTGGCAGGTGGCTACAGAAGAAATCTCTAGGTTCTGAGCTATGCTATTTGTGTGCTAGCATAATAATGAGAACTTTAAGAAACATTTTTTCTCTTGCTTTCTCAGGTCTCCTGTGCTGTAAGAACTTTCACTCAGGTGGGTTTTGTTCTCATATTGATGGAAAAAGCGTGAAGAACCAGGTTGAGTTCTGCTGGTTTGAAAAGGAAAAAGAAAGAAAAAGGCACTGACATGCCAGTACAGGTATGTAGTGGTGATTATATCAATCTGCCTTAAATTAGATACTGATTTTGCAGTTGTGTTCACAAGGACAAGCTCGTGTGGTCTTAATCCTCTCTCCAGTCAAAGACCATGTTTCCTTGGCTTACGTGTTGTGTTGCAAAAATTGACCCCTGATCCTGACAAATAACTAATATCATGCCTTTATTTTCTTTATGCTATCTTTCTTCAAAGCTACCGATTTATGCAAAAGTTCTTTGGTAAGACTAAAGCCCCTGGCATTCTCCAAAAAGTCCAAAGTAGCTAAACTGAGAGGAAAGGAATGTAGTTTTCAACCTTTTTGAAGTCTGGCTTGTTTAGCTGTTCAGCATTTAAACTACTTAATTCTAATAAGAATATGTTCAGTTTAATTCTGATTCATTTCTTATCCATTCTAACAAATATTTTATAGGTATTTAAAAAATTTATTTCTAGCAGTTAGTTGTGTTTAGTTTGGGGTTTTTTTAAACAAGAACTAATAAATAACTTTATAACCACTAGAATCCCATCAACTAATTTCTAACATAGTTCCTACATATGTATGAACATGCTATGGAAAAATTACTTACAGCTCCTCCATTCAGTTTTCTCGAAGTGTTGCTTTATACAAGTCAGATGCCACAAGTCCCTCTCAAGAAACTAGATTTTATTTTCTTATTATGCAATGTCAACCTTTATACAATTACTATTTTATAATGCCTACAATATTTGGCAGTTATAGCAGTGTAGTATACACAAGGGTCAAAGGATTAATTCATAAGCAAAAAGTATGAAATATTCTCTGGCAAGTGGGATTAAAGTATAATGAACTTTAAATTATGCAGGAATTGTTGATTTTTAACTGATAAAGTTTCAAGCTGCTACAATAATAAACTAAAACTTCTATAATTAAAAGATGAACAAGACAAGGTGATATTTACAGATAACTACTACCACTGACTTTGTGACCACTCAAAGCTCTAACAGAAGGATGAAATTCAGGTACTTTCTCATTTTATGTCTGTGAAATTTCATTTCCACTGGGGGGATGGGATATATGAATTGCTTTAGTTAAGTTCCATGCTTTTCCAAATGAAAAAATATGAAAGACGTTGTTGATTCAGGCACTCTAAACACTATTAATACAAGTTGCCACCCAGAATTTGTATCTTTTATACACCTTAAGACTCTTGATCCAAAGCTAAGAAAGGTCATCCTAAATGCCCTAGCAAGTATAAACTGAAGTCTCTTGAACTTCATATAAATACTTCATCTGCTGTTGTACTGAGATTTCCAGTTGGTCAATTCCTTAAGTGGAGAAGAGTGTCTTTTTGAAAAAAAACAGAGCAAGTACTATGAAAAACAGCCCTTCCTTAAAGTTATACTCTGTGAAGGCATTCTCACCACTGATTCCATCTGCAAGTCGCTGTAAAGGGTTCCCTTGACCTGAAAGCATTTTTGATAGCTATTGCATTCACAAGTCTAGTTCTGAAGAGATCCAGAAACCACTTCTAATCCCACCAAAAGACAAACTGCCACAACACTAATCTAAAATTCTTTAGATATCAGTGGTCACAGCCACTATAGCAAGTAATTTGGCACAGCAAGACCAGAACAACAGATGAAAGCAGCCTGTGTTGTGCCTTCCCATCTATAATGTATGCAGTTCACGAATTTTGCTTCAGACTGTATCTAGCCTAGTCTCCTGGACCAAACATGCTTTGAAGCTGTTAGAAGAGTCAAACCCAGTGATTGATTCTTATGTACTCCTTGGGGTCAGAAGCACATTTGGTGCACACCTGGAACAGAGGTTCTGGCTTAGTTTCCTCCAAAAAAAATCCAGCTCATGCATAGCAAAATCATTCTGCAGTAAGAAGGGGCAGTCTCTTCAAAACTGTACTACTGCTTTGAATCAAAACCCTAATGGAGAGGTAGACAGTTACCTACTACTGTCTTGATTCTCTAGGCCTTTTACCTATAAACCTCTTTGCTCAGACCTCTTTTCTGGCTACCTCTTTGTAGCTTTCAGCCCTTGCTTGGACTCAGCAAATTTTTTTCCATTTCTGCTTTTCCCTGCCAAACTCTTTGCAGTAACTTTTCTCTCTAAAAGCCATGTTCAAATAATACATGCCAGCTAAACACAAACACTCAAGTGAAACAACAAACTGATTTTCATGCAGTATTTCTACTACCCTAAGATAACACTTCCTTTTTTGTAACAAATGTTGCAACGCATCTAGTTCAACATCCACTAGAAAGTGAACTTTTCTCTTACAGGTCAAGATGTTACTAATTATCTGAACATTTTACTTAAAATGCTCAAGTTCCTTCAGCAGCTACACTCACAATGATTGCACGTGAACTACATGTTACCTGTCACTTCATTAGATGATGGCACAGATGAAGAGATCTTCTCAAAACACTAATTTCTGTCTTAAGTGTCCGCATTCCTCAAAAGCAGTCTCTAAGGTAGCTTAAAATTATGTGGATATGAAGCTATTACTTCACCCACTGCAAAGTGCATATGCACATACAAACCTCACTGCTTTCTGAATCTAGGTCGAGTAGGGTCCTGGCATTTTTCTAGCTTAGTTTCTGGCCTGCCTGTGATACCTCTTCCCACAATCAAACCCTATGAGAAAGAGTTTGATGTGTCCAGGGCACACCATGCTCGGAAGGAAAGCGCTGCACGGCACTCAGTCCTGCTCTCTGTGGAGACACCACCAGATGAAGATAAGGAAGCCTAGCCTTTTGCCACTGGCTGCAGAAGTTGTAACCAAGTGCTAATGGGCTAAAGTGAGCCACTTGCTAATGGCTGTCACCGCATTTGACTTTAGTGTGGCACTACTTAAAAGAAGCTTCCTGAAAGAAAGCTAAGGGATTTTTTTACTTTTAGGAATTCTCTAGTTAAAACTCTTTTGCTGACAGCTGTGGCTTTAGTTACTTGCTGAAAGGGTTGTCTTTGAGGTTCTCCAGAAGTCTGAGGTATCCCATGCCTACTGGAGGGGACATACTCAGGAATGCTTTTGCCAGTGGCAAGCCCTATCAGACTTCGGTGACTGATGAGACTTTCATCAAGCATATTAAGAAGTAAAGCTTCAGTCCAGGGTCCTGGGACTGGCGAGTCCTCAAAACACAAGGCGTTCCTATCATCCCAGCATGATTCAACTTGCTGTCCAAAAAACAGATCCAGCAGCCTTTGATCTTCAAAGATGACAGGGAACAGCCTTTGAGGCAGCCAAATGTGTCTTTCTGCATTACCAGATTGCTACAGAGACGGGCAGATGGGTGGAGCAGCCTCCACGTTCCTACCATAGAAGCAGCCCAGTTCTGTGTTAAATTATAGCAGCACAGAAGAGTACATATGGCAAGTGGGAGATCCCAAATTCAGCTGTGCAGTTGCTAGGTGGGACCACCCTTTTCATACACACGCTGAAGAGACACTTGTTTTGCTACACTGAAGGCAGAATGAGCCAGTTACAGAAATGGCAGAACTGGACACCAAATATGCTGCTTCAAAGGGACCTTTCACTAGTACCTAGCTACATCCCACATTTGGAAGTATTTTAACACACGTGTGAATCTCTTATCTTTAGGACAAGTACAGCTCAACTGTAGCAAGAAATCAGATGCACAAATGATTAAAGTTACATTATTACAACAGATTAAAAGTCTCTTACCTCACCAAATGCACCTCTTCCAATCACTTTTATAATTTCAAAGTCATCTCGATGCAGTTGCATTTCCTTTACCAATTTTGTAAATGGTCTTGCTGTTTAAGAAAAAAAAAATTCAATTATGAAGAGAAATATTGTAAGCCAAAATAAGCCATAAACCAGAGGTCAAAAGTACTCGTTGCATACCCAGTGCAATAGTAGTTTTTCAACTACTATTAGAACTATAGAAGTAAAAAAATATTACACTATTTAATTAACGCTTAGAATTTTTTAAAAACTTCAGTCCTACGATTGGTTCTGCCTTGCTGCCAGTGAGTAAAGAGCAAAGTAGTCTTTTAGAATGATCAGACACCCCCCCCGCCCCGTCCCGCTTTCTTTAGGATTTTGTGAATCAGTGAAGGACCATGTGAAAGGGAGAGAGCTGACTCCTTATTGGTAAATCCTAAAGAAAACCTGTCCTGTCCTTCAGCCACTGGAGTAATTCTCTTCTTAAGCAGAATACAGCTTTACTTTTTATTATTTCAGCTAGTACTAGCTAAAGCTTTAACAACCCACTCTCAAGAGATAGCTGTCTCTACTCAATAGCAATGAAACCATTTTCTTTAAGATCTGTGGCTAATTTAAGATTTTTTTACTTTGAACTATCTTTTCTGTTAAGCAACATTCACCAGATCTCAATTAGACCAAGTATTGAAGGGCTGCAGCCTAAAAGATGTCCAGCAATTAACTAACCTACACTGAACTTTGTTCTGGTGGTCCCACTGGATTCAAGACATTTCTCAAAATATCTGGGAGATAAATTCCACTGTACCTGCATATCCTATCAATCTTGTCCCCTCCAGTTCCCATTCAGAATATTTATTTATTTATAGCATATCACAGGATGAGGACTACTGTTCAGATAAAACATTTGTTACAATTCACTACTCTAATTATGAAGACCAAACCAATAAAGAAAAACAGTGGTGCAAGCTAAACTCCACAAGTATGATGTCTACAAAGCAGCAGCTTACACTTCCAACAGCACAAAAGAGATTGTTCCTCTTCACCTCATCACAAACATCAACAGACTAAAAAGACTGAAGTTTTAAAACACACATTTTTCCCACCTGCAACTGAATAAAACATCACAGAACTACTACTTGTAATTCAGCCCAGAGTCCCGTTTTACCTCACCTTACATTATGATTAAGCTAATGAGTTACAAGCTAAACAGAATTCCTACAAGAGGGGTCACTGCCTTGATGATGTATTTCAGGTGCTAACACAAACAAACCAAACCTTACGAACACACAGAAGATACGGAAGTCTGAACTGGAGATTACAGACTTCAGTATGAAGTCTAACCAAGAAAGCCTGAAAGTCTCTCAGCAAAAATTCATGTAACAGCTAATAAAATGAAGAAACAACTGTACTGAATAGCCATGCTGCTTCTCTGTACTTGGGAGAGGTGTTATTGAAAAGGTTTCCTCTACAAGTAATATCCCTTTCACTGGATATTTCTTGTCTATCTGAAGTGCGAAACTTAAGAATGAGACTCTACTAGATTTTCTGCTAGATTCCTCATTTCAGCTGGGTAGAAACACCTAGCACATTCTCCCCCACCACAAAGCCACCAAGACTTATCATCCCCAAACCTCAAACTGTTTCTAACAAACTTACCCAGCAACACCAACTCAAACCAGTTTGACACCTATGCTAGTCCAATCAGAAATCTATACAACTGAATACCACTGCTGATGGCTGTGATATATATCCATTATTCTGCCAGGTTCTCTTGCCTTCTTCCCTTCCCATCAAATCAGGACAGACTGAGGAAACACAACTACAGATAAGAAATAAACGTGGAAGTTCCATTATCAAGTTATGGATCACTACGACAGAATGCAGATCATTATCTAATTTTGCAGAACAGCAGCTTCTGTTATTAAAATTCAAGGGGAGTGGAAATGAAATCCAGTAATTTTACTTCTGGGGGATACTAACCCAAGAATATTTTTTTTTTTAAAAAGAAATAACCCACAGTCAATAAACAGAATACCAAAATAATTTGTTTAAGTATTTCTAAAAACCCTGCTGCTATAAATTGATCACAAGCAACTTTCAAAGCAGGAAGACACAAACCTCCACAAGTTTAAGCAGTCTTGTACACTTAAAAAAAACACCCTTATTTTTTACACTTTTCTTGTTTTGTCAGCTGCTGACAAAATATTTTATTATTTTGTCTACAGTTTTCCTTGCTTTGAAGTGTATCAAAATTCACCTTGCTAAAATTGGGATTTGGTTTAGAAATGCATTAAGTTGTATTAAAGCAAGTGAATTCAGTTAGTTTTATATTTTAAAAGACAATGAGTATTATGTATCAAGCAGAGCATGTACTTAAATTTGAGTAAACAGAAGAAATAGTGTCTGCAAAGAAAGGCATTAATGCTGTCTTTCTCGGAATTGTATCCTTCAAGAAAGAAGAACTAGCAGACCTCATTCTCTTTACCACTATTTCAGTTGAAAAACTACAAGACTCCTAGGTTGGTCCTGCTTTTTCCATCTCAGCTGGTCAACTGAAGTACTACATATTAAAATGAATTAAATATATGTAAATGAAAAAAAAGTATTCCCTTCTAAAAGGAATTTGAATGTACAGAAAAACTTTAAATTGGATAGGACTTCCCCTGAAATGGAAAAATTCAAGTCTTTGTCAAGGCATCTAAGATTCCTTAAAAGTAAATAAAATTTGAAAATAAAACCTAATATTCACAAAATCTCGTTATCACAGAGACTGCAACAGAGGTTACGAAGCAGATCACAGCTCAGAGGAGGCAATACACCAGTAATGAATTTAAACTGATATTCACCTTATGGGCGTTTTGGAGTAGAACCTTGTTTACACCAGGATCTGACCTGCTGCTTTTAAGTACTGGATTGCACAATTTTTACCTCTTAGTAAGTTAAATCAAAAAATATTTCCAATTTGCCTTCCTGCTCCCCCTCAGGAGGTTGCTGTTCTTCAACCCTCTAATATCCAGATCAGTAGCATGTACAGAACTGGCAAATTGAATGAGCAGAAACTTGCACCAAAAAGTACCAGAGGGCTGTGTTCACTGTGCTTGCCAGAATGATGCCAAGTGATATACCCACCCAAGTGATATAACTGGCAAAAAGCTTCAGCTTCTTTTACGTATCACTGTTTTACAAATAGGGAACTCAAAGTAAACTTCTCTCCATATACTGGAATGGATAATTACACTTTACTGATTAGTTTTGATCTTAATACTAAAGCAGGACTTATGATTTGGAGTTGATTTAATACTTGATGAAAGTATTTCATCCTGGCAAACAGAAGCATTAGCTGTACTGGGGGTTTTGCTGGCAGTGATTACTGAATTTTGTTATATATACACTGTTGTCAGGGCAACTTTAGCTAAGACTAATTGCAAGAGTTTGCTTATTCATGACTGTGAGGCTGTAATCAGAATTTGGGACAGGCGTTCTATGTGCAATATATTCGTATGCATCACTGCCTTTTCTCTCAAGCTGATTTTGCATTACTGTACTTACACTTGTTTGGAAGGGTGTTCTCCATAAGGCCACACAAGAAAAAAAACTCAACTAATTTTAAGAAGCCAAGAAATGCATGCTCTCAAGAATATAATACAAAACTGTAGCAGTCAATGTTTGGATCAATATTCGTAACGGGAAGTGAAATGCCAGCATTTATTTCTTCATCAAAAACCAGGGTATGTATGAAAGACACAATTCTCCACCCACAAACAAATTCTATTCTGATCATATTCTCCTCTTCCCCTGATAGATGGGACTATGATATTTTGTTTGCACAAAAAGAAAACATGAATTTGAATAATTTGAAAACATAATTTGAAGAGCAGTCATAGGTAAATAGGTTTGTGATTTAGGTTTGTAAGCTGCTGCATCTACACTGAAGTCAATTTGTATTATGCCACCTGATAAAAGATATTTGAAGACTGTTTCAGAATGACTAAAAGCTGCAGGAAATGCCAGTGGAGATGATCTCACATGGCAGACAGGGCACTCTGCACTGCTACCCCGGGAATGGGCGCACACTGGCCTCTGTCAAGGTCAGAAGCACATGTCAAATTTCCTCTCATTTCTGAAAGCAGGTCAGGGAAGGATGGTAGTAATGTCAACATCACCCTCAAAAAATAATAGGACAACTTTTCACAAGCTAGAATATGGTTAAAAATGAGAAGTGTTGAGGTATGTTTTGGATTTTTACTTTCTGTTCAGATTCTGAACCATTCAATTTATGTCAATAATTTACTCTCTGGAACTACAAAAGCTAGCACATTTATATTACAGTGGACAAAAGACTACCCGCTGGGTTTACGATAACTACTCCTTCAGTGGTGGACTTACCAATGGCTCTAATTTGAGGACTCCTGACTATTTTGTTAAGCAGTGCAAGTTTCCAGAAATTCAGAGTCACAAAAATCACTGAGTCAAAGCTGCCAAACATTCAAGAACATCCGATGTTTTGTAAAATTGGCAGCTTCAAGTTTTAAATAAGTGTGACAACTGCAGGGAAATAATACACAGACTTACAGATCTCTTTCAACAATTCAGGTTGACAGGGACCTCAGGAAGTCTCTAGTCCAACCTCCTGTTCAAATCACAGTCCATATTGACTTCAGACCAGGTTACTCAGGGTTTTGCCTGATAAGGTCTCAAAAACTTCCAACGATGAAGACTCCATGGCCTCTCTGAACAACCTTTTCATACACTGGACTGCCCTGCACCAGACAGTTTCACAGTTTAGAACTGATCTTGTAAGTGATTTGGGGTTTAAGTCATTATATAACATGATGATAACATTCAGGTAGATCTACCCAGAAAATGTGTCCAAACTGTCTGGTCATACAGAAATTATCTGCCACCACACCCCCTTTATCTACTCATCCCCTTTACAAAACATTGTGGTAGGAAACTATGTGAATTGCAAAATAATAATGTCAGGGAAACAACAAAATGACGCAGATAATTGTCTGTGGAGCCATACTCCCACCAGGCAGATCCAATATTTTATTTAAGATGTTTTCTTTGGAGAAAGAACATGAAAGAGCAGCAAGTTTTACCATTTCCCTCAACCATCCCTCTTAACTTACATTCTAGAAATCAAGTGACTTGTTTGCCCTTTATGCACCCTTTTCAAAGAAATAGCATTCCTGTGATATTGCTACTAAAACAGCAGGCTGACAGGTTTAACAAGTTAGTGCTTGTATACATGTCTTGGGAGATACCCACACCCAGGTAGCCCCAACCTGCTTACTAGGGTGATAAATACCTGTTACAACCCACACTTGAGTTTTAAAGAAATACAATCCTCTTGCAACCTGATTGTGAAATTTTCCCTGTATTTTAGAAATGTAAATTTTTGTTAATGCTTCCATTCTTTGTTGACTCCAGTCTTAATTTTTCCAGTTATAGATCCTTGCCTCCCTTTTCCTGTGCTGGCCTGTTTCCTCTTACCGTCCACCCCTGTGAATGCTTTTTTTCAGTCTGGTTTCCTAAGGAAGTAAGGTATGTGTGATCACACTGTTTGGCAATCTCAGTCCATTCCTCCCACCCAGTACCTTTTGATCCCAGTGAAGACTCTTAATAACCTCTTTACCAAATTTCACTGAAGTTGTCCAAAGATACCAAGTTGCTACAAGTTTTATAAAAAACCTGGTAGTGAATAGGGAAGACACCCACAGTATCATCTCCACTAAGGAAAAGCCTACAGCAGAATACACGCTGTAAGAGTCCCCTCCCTGTCTAGCCAGCGCCTGGCTGGTCATTACTTCCTAAATTTAAGATGTTCTTTTCTAACAGTATTTATGTGAACTGAAACAGACATACACTAATACAACACCAAGAAAGTCTGAATCTTCTTGAGGCTGACTGCCACCATTTTTCAAAAGAATACGTGGCAACTCCTATTAAATTAAATATTGTACTGTGATACTTAATCTGGTATACAAATGATTTTAAAAACCCCTCAATTTTCCCTGAAGACGTAGCACACAAAGATATCAATTTACAGCCATGATTATGGATTTTGCTTTGTTTTATGAAAGCCTTCTGACACATGCAAAATAGAGTGTCTGACCACTTTCAATCAGATACCTTGCTGGCACTTGACAGAACTATGAGTTTGGACAAGATTTGGATTAGATAATTACATGCTAAATCCTCAAAGGTTTAGAAGGATAAAACAGTCATTACTTTTAGGCATAAACCAAGACTGAGTGCTCATAGCTTCTCTGTTTTGCTCCATGCTTTATCAGTTACAGAAAAACTGATCCTGGCATTTAGAATTTGTATACTAGTTCGTGATAAACTGCATGAAACATCTATCACCATGCTAAAGGGTAATGGCATCGGGAAATGTTTTGAAGAAAAATACTGAGTAGTTCTGGTGCTGAACCTATTAGCATTGCTGAATTTGCCAGCAGAAAAGCAAGGCACTTACCTTGAAATATCACCCGTGTTCACGGATACTCTTTTTGTGTGGCAAGCCCCAAAAGCAAGTACCACACAGAAGGACTCAATCTGCAGCAATATGCTACCATTTGCCAGCTCGTTGATGAACGTTACCACAAACACTTATTAGCTGGCTATCTGCCTGACTAGCCCATTCACTTCTTTTCACGCTTACAATGAAAGGACAGCAAAGATAATACTCAAGATCTGAACAGACAAGTACTAAGGAACATGGAGATCGTTCTGAGTAGTCCAAGTGACAAAACGTGTTGCCAATTTAACTCATCAAAGCTACTGCACTTCTCTTCGAGAACTAGACAGCAACGGAGTTCTAGCAGGTGAGAGGAAGTAAGTGTTGGCTTACGCATCCAAGAACAAACACCAAATGACTATTAGCTGTATTCATATATATATAAGACAGTATCTTACCTATGGAAAAATAATGGTCAGGTAAAATAAAAACCACACGCAAAGGTAATGGCATATGCTAATGCTACGATGGATGAAAGTACAAGGGAGAAGAAGCTTCTATCTGAGATCTAACAGAGGAGGAAGCTCGCTGCCCAATTTCTCATCTTCATGTTGTGTTACTGTCATGGAATGATCCATAATTTAGGAAAGTACAATTTGGTCTTTAGAACCAATTCAGGCAGGGTTTGGGTTTTTTTGTTTGGGTTTTTTAATACTGAACTTGACCTTGGAAGACGGAACTGTTAGCACTAAGACTGAAGAAAAATGTGACTGTGAGTAGGGTTTAGTGTGGGAAATCCAGAAGTGACTTACCATCCACACAAGCTTGGTACAGCTTCACAATACACAACATTTTAGCATAGAGCTATCAGGACACAGACAGACTTTAAGCAGGATGACATATTCTGAACAAGAAAACCTGCACCTTTGTTAGTCCTAACCAGATCATTTCAAAAACACACTCAGCAGCTTCTAGCCCAACTCACAGGAGAATTAAGAGAGCTCCCAGAGAAACTGTGTTCCTGACTGCAATTTGTAGCCCTGTTTCTCATACCTCTTTCCAACTCGTCACATTTGTTTGGGAAAGGGAAAGCTGCCAGGCCTCTCTCTAACCTTTCCCTAAGTTTCCCAGCTCCTTCAGCAGACTACACACCAACCATGGATTCCCTGGTGGTCTAACAGCCTCTTCAGCCTTAAAGACTTCACTGACTAATCTATTGTGCAGAAGCCCGATAACATCTGCAAGTTGTCACTTTCTGAAGAGACTTAAATACCAGATCTTGCTTCCACTTGAATTTCATATGGTTTTGAAAGGTGGTTCCTTCTTTCCTCTTAAGCCTTGCTAAAAAAAAGCAAAGACTACCATTCCACAATAAAGAATCTTTTCTGCTCTAGAATAACTGTTGATATCCAATGGCTTCTTAAGCTTCATCTTCAGTCCTTTTATTTTCTTCGAGACAATCATACTCAGCCCACAAGACACATGCACATCAAGTCATATACAAGCTCTTTGAATTACAGATTTTCCCTGGGACTGTCTGACATCCCAGACATTTGAGACAACTGAATGGGGAGCTACATGACCACTTTAATCCAGGAAATTCATTCTGCTGCCAAAAGAGTTCCTTCTTGTTCCTTCCCACCACACTCCACCACTCTATGGCCTGGATCATCATTAGCATTCACATAGTATGTCAAATCAGGAAACATTTCCAGGCAAAAGCTAACTTGTCTATCCCATCCCCTCCCACTGAACCATTTACCCAATATGACTCACGTACAGCTGTGACATTGGAGCCCCAGTGCAGGCAGACAGCAGGCTGAGGCTGGAGAAGGGCAAACTGGCCTTTTTTGGAATTGATGTGGATCTGCCTCAGACTGCAGTGAGCATGGGAGAGCTACGCAAGAGTCTCTTTCTAGCCAACCTACAGCACATTAGGACAGGATCTTCCAAGATACATGTCAAAACATTGTAATAAATGGGTGATGACAAACACCACAGAATACAATCTCTGGTTTATATAGCTTTATTTGTACCTGAATTTTTCTGTACTCCTAGCCCAGGGCCAGATTTTGCAGGTGTCGGAGAGGCCACTTAAGCCACATCAAATGGTGATCACATACTGAAGCACATCAGTAATGGAAAAATTGTTTCAGGCTTCTGCATGAATCACAAGTTCCAAACAATAAAGTTTCAACTATTCAATTTCTTTCATTCTGTAACAAAGTTGTAAATATTGCTAAAATCCACTTACTTTACTGCATGATGAATAATCTAAAAAGCAAAGTTAATTTTTTTTTTTAGAATAGTTTGAGAATTAGGACTGCTCAGAAAAACCATTTAATATTGTCACTTATTTTTCAGATATTTTCAAACTAGAGATTAGGAAAATCTCAAATTTGAGCTCACCAAACTTCAGTAACAACATATGTATGAATCTAAATTTCAGACTTGACACCTCTTACCTATTCTGCTAAGAAATAAAACAATTCGTCTGATGACCACACTGTGCTGATATAAGCTTACATACACTTATATTAATTAAGAAGCCACCAGTTACATAATCAACATATAAGCAAAGTTCTAGTTTTCTGACTCCCTGCTTCATTTCATCTTGAAAGTAAAACTTAGCAAGAAAAGCAGCGTAACTGTTTTATTATTTACAGTAAACACATAACTTGTTTTCTCCAGATATATGCAAGATGTTCTCTCAAGTTACTAAAAACTTAATACACACATTATGTAACAGAACAATTCATACTTTACATTGGTGCTATATTTACCACATGCCACCTCCTTTATTTTAAAGGTTAGAGGTTTCCATTAGTAAGCTTTTCTTGACAAAGCACCCCGCGCAAATGCACTTATAATGACAGGAGAGAAATCCACCTTAAGAGGTATCCCTTTTCTCTGCTTATAAATTTAGAGTGAAGTAAAGATGTAGTTCAATGACACAAGTGAGGCAGATCACTGCAACCAGAGGGGCAGTTTCACAGTCCTGCACTCTTCCTTCTATCAGCTGTAACAAATTCAGTTGGTCTCGCCTCACTGACCTGATTCTGCTCACTATGCCAGCAGAAACCCAACCTACCAAGATACACAATGCAACTATCATCCTGTGGCCTAACAAACCTAATCATCATCACTAAAGGGTTGGGAAAGGCTGCTACACCAGTGCAAGAAAGAAGGGTAAAGGAGCACAGCTATTTTTCAGAGGATGTAATTGTAAGTAGCACAGACCAAGGTAAGATGGACTGCCCATGCAACGGCCTTCACGGCAGTCTAGCTGCTGCAGAGGTGGCTTGCCATGGTGCTAACACCCAGGCAGCTGCACAGCAAGTTGGGCAAGGGAGCAGAGTGAAATGACAATTACCTTTTTCCTGATACTACAGTTCTCAGCCAGATCAACACCATTATGGTGGAAATAGGAAATACAAGACTAAGGGGATGGGGCATTAGGTCAGCTTACAGTGCTACAGAACTGCACCTGATTTTTTTTTTTTTGATGGCTCAAGGCTGTAACGCTATGCATATAAATACCCTGAGCTGTTTTTCAATTTCAAGAGTTCAGATAGCAACAGCTACTTCAAGCACAGGTGTGGCACATCTTTCTCTTCACTCCACTTCCTTTTAAATGGCAGCGGGCAGGAGAACATTTTCTCAGACATTACTCACCCTGTTTCAGAACCTCCCTGGAGCTCCAGATCTAATTAAAAGGTCAATGAAAGTCAGATTTTTGCCATAGGAAAAGGCCACAAAGGCAGGAGACAAGTAATTACTGTAACCAGGCACTAGAATATTTGGAGTAGCTCAAGCTACTCAGAAGCAGAGAAGGGGGGATTGTCTTTAAATCTGCAGAGAATACTAATGAGTCCCATGCTAAGATTTGCTACACATTATAGTGGAAGGCTCAGAGCGGCTTTTTTATTATTATAAATACTTTCATTTCTTGAGCTCCCTGTCTAGACAAGGAACTCTAACTCTGCTCCTTCCAGTGCCCCTGGCTGGGAGCATGGTCAGCCATCTGTAACAGAAAAATCCCTGGGTTTGGGGGTATTCAGAAGGCAAGCGCATCTCCAGATGGCAGAATGCTTCCTGACACTTACTTGCTCAGAAAGGATGTAAAGATAATAGAAAGCAAAGAGAAATACATCCCTCAGCCTTCCAAGGTGTAATGAAAACTTTATCCAGATAAAGCAATGTGCTTCTAATTTCACTATGCAACTTTTCCTTAATGTCTAACACTGACTTAGCACATTTCAAAATTTGTCTATATCTACCCCCAGGCTTTCCATATACTACAGTTAAAATTTAAATTGAAAAAGGAAAGTCTAGATTTTGCAAGGGCAGGGAATCTACTGGAAATCCATGAGGAGATCCTAAATCTGGCCTTAGATGTAGATTTCTAGAAATGGAGTCAAACTGGGTGGTACATGGATCATTAGCAGTATAGATTGTTTAGACATGCTCATGGCTAAAAAAAAAAGGGCCAAAAATTGTCATTATTAAGAAATAAACCAAGAAGCCTGCAGAATTCTGGTTTAGAATTTAGTTATCGGTTTGCTAAACAGCACCAACTAATTGTTCGGAAGTTTCAAACTGACCAAAATCATAACACCTGCTATTAAATAAGAGTAAGAATCTATCTAAAGATTGCTTGGAAGCAGGGGTGGGGTGGGGCAGGGTTTAATACACATTGAACAGCCCTGAAAGAAAACATTTTGGATAAGTGATAATTTACAATATTAGACACATGACAGTTTATACATGTTCAAATTTTTAAACTGTCCTTTAAATCAAATGGTCATCCTTAGGGAAGTCAAATCCTGGAACAGTTATGAGTGAATTTTTAAAATCCAACTGATTTAGAGCACGACTGAAGAGCTTTAATATCACGTGCATATGCAAAGCATACGGAACAAGAATCTAAAACCAGAACACCATGCTTTTTCCTAGAGACATTTCCAAGTCTCCAAGCACTATAAATTCAGCTTTCTCTAGTACAGCTGGGATGGAGTTCTTCCTTCTTCTCTTCCCCTCATTATGCATTTTTGTCACCATTTCTTATCCAGTTTTTTGCTAATTTATGTACAGTACACTGAATAAGCTCTTTCCCCTTATCTCAATGTTTTGTGTATCAAAGAACACACTTTTGCTTTTGTTTAGTATTTTTATCCAATCTTTTCCTAACACCTTTGCTGTAATGTCTTTCAGAAATTCTTAAATCCAGTTTCTGGATCATGATTTCAGACAACAAGCTCTCAACAGACTGCCAGCCCACATGACACACTGTTTACTGGACATGCTCCTAGCCATTCCCAAACCTCTTGTAGGCTCCTGGAAGCTTGTATCTCCACAATACCATTCCAAACCAGAACATACCTCCTGTTACTGCACACCCCAGTGTGACCAGCAGCAGCCCAAGCTCCCTCTTTCTTGTGTATGCTTAAAGCCAGTAGGAAACAAAAATCTGCTCATTGTCCTTAGCTGATACCAAAGTTACTGCCATTAAAATATGGAAAGTATTTCAATCATTACACTTACAGCTGTAAACACATTACAGCTTTACATCTCAGTCCTCATCTTTGCAAGGTAGGTCTATCAAGTGAGGATTATCCCAACAAGTTTTTATTTCAGATGCAGTATCTGATAGAACATTCTGCTTTCAAGTTTATCATTTTAAACACGACTTTTCAGTTTTGTACATTCCACTTAAGAGTACGATTATCCACATGCCATTTTTGCTTAGTAAGCACTACATCCATAATCCTTTTGCCCTAAGATTTACTTCCACATGTTTAAGTAGAGAATCCCTATTCCTTCGTCATTCACAGCCTATCTAGACAGGCGTGTTGATTTGAAAACAGAAAATCAAGTACCAGGACATAGAGAACAAGCTTGTAGTAGGCTGGCAATCTCAAATCTTCACCTATACCTCAGGCTCCATTCTGTTGGCTTCCAACCTTTGCCTTTACTCATACTCGAAAATAACAACCAAGTATTTGGATGCTCCAATGCAACACCAGGGTGAGCACCTGCATGCCAGTACAGATGCAGCTGGAAAACCCTGCTAGTGTAGATGAACTTTAAAGACTTTCCACTTCCATAGTAGGAACCAGTGAAGATGCATTAACTTCCTTCCAGAAATCTTCTGACATAGTACATGGCCTCTGAGAAGGCCACAAGCTGAAGATGAGACCACAAACAGAAGAAGGAATTTCTGCCACTCTTCAAAATACTTCAAGCTGTTGCAATGTAACTGCAAACTAGTATAGACATTTAGTCAACTATTTACACAGAGAAAAGCCAAATGGTTGCCTTTCTACTTCCTTACACATCGTTTTAGTTATACCCCATTCCCCTCTCTTTTTCCACACAGAATTTAATATTTTCCTTTACCAATTTATCTCCAGGGTCATCTAAGTAAACCTTGGCTACTTTGCCCATTCAGTGATCATTTTAGCTCTTCAGTAATATTTTCCACTTGCATTGACTCACTTAAAAAAAAAACCATTCATTCCCAAACCACAATCTTTTAAAGACTGTCAAACTTTTCATCCTTGATACTGTAGTTCAGACACACTAGTTTCATTTTTTATGCTAGTACTGTGGAGCTGAGGCTATGTAATTCTTTTGTTCCATAAACTTCTTTGGAATTTTCTAACGGAAGAATCTGGAAGAGATGTAATCTTTCATTTTTTCCTTTACTTTTTCATCTCAAGATTCTCAACATTCATGCCACTTACATCTTTTTTTTTAATCTACATGAAAACGGTTCTCAGGACTGCTTGTTTAGTAAACACATCATTCCATCTTTGGGTTGCCACTGTGAATCCAGCAAGGACATGAATATTACCAAAAATGTTCTTAATCTCCTGGTAGTTACATGGCCTTTAAAGTAACATGCAAGCTTTGATCTGGTTCTTATGGGCAGGTACACACACAACACAAGTCTGTGACAACAGCCTCCAAGACAGAGATACCATGCAGCACTGAGGGGAAAGAAGGCTGTGCTCATAAAGCCTGCATTTTTGTTGTTCAAATCTTCTGTAAAGGAGTTTAAGTCTTGAAGACTATTCTTCTGGCAACCATCTTAATGTTTACACCCTAACAGACACGCAACTTCACCTTTATCGTAATTTCTTGAAGCTTAACTCATTTTCTATACAATTTGAATTTTAAAACCAAGTTCATAGCAGCATCATTTAAAAAAAAAAAACTAGGCCCACAAAAATCTTTAAAAAGAAGTATCAGGAACAGCTATGTGTTGAACTGTTCCACTGTATTATTTGCATGAGCAGCAAGCGTCACTTCATCACAATTTCTATTACAGTGCTCAGACTGCACCAGTAGTTACTCTTACACAGAAGCAAAAATGTACCCAATTATTTTAAGAAATTTTACAATAGCTGAGTAGTTTGTGCAGTTGCTGGCAAAAGTTCACCCCTGACTGACTGTTCAGCTGTATTTTAGAGGAATGAAAGAAGCCAGGAGTGTTTACAACTGTATTGTATGAAATCAAAATTTAAGAAGTTGTCCTTCTCTGAAGAACAACTCTGTAAGAAACACATTTTCAAAGAACCATGAAGTCAATTTGGAGTCTCATCTTTCTTATGTGAACATATTTTAACACATCAAAACTCCCAAAAGTCTAGTAAGAATCTTTCAGTTATCACATATGAAAAAATTTTTCTTCGAGTAGCATCGGTTCCATCTCTCTCCTTCAAAATCTTATTTAACAGAAAATTTTAGTACATAACCTCAACTTAAAGTTTTCCTTAAAGTACAGGCTAACACTTCCAGAAGCACCAGGTAAAGATGTCTGGCCTAACCACTGTCTGTAGTAGTATTAGAGATCAGTATTTAGGACTTTAAGCGATGCTTTGCCCAGTCCTTTTCTAATTCATGTACCTGCTTATTTTTTATTCCAGTACTGCAACTTTGAATTCAAATACTATGACTCCTCAACAATCTATTTCTGGACAAGTGTTAAAAGATTACAAGTAGACAGTGTTGATTTCCTCTTCCATGAATTGTTATGTGTAGCTGAATTTATTTCCTTGCCAATTAATTTTTATTTTATTTTTTTTTTTAAACACAAAAGTGATAACTAACAGTCTCCACCTAAGTCCCTCAGAAAACGGAGAGGACAGGTTCTTAAGTGTTATATGGGACATGAAGGCGGAGGGAGAGATGAGGGCAAGGAGATTGAAGTAAGTAGTAGATCTTGCCCATGCTTCTCTCTTGCAGAAAGATAATCCATTATCTTTCACCAGCTGTCACCCATTTCAGAGCACCCCACAGACCTGGAGCTTTTCCAGTAAAGTCTCTGTATTATTTATTCTGTAGCTATCAAGCATATACGTGAAGTAAGAGCTATTATTACCAATGTGCATAATAACCTATTACAGCCACTGACGCAAAAGATCATTGCGGCAATGCATGCACAAGCGTGCATTGCTGTTTTAAAGACAACACTGCAAAGTGCCTTCTCTAAATATGAGTAAGAAATAAGAAGTAAAAAGTCTGAACATGAAACGACAGAGGAAATTAAGGACATGAGAGGAGGAGGATGATATTTCTCAGTAGTTTTAGGCAGCAAGACTTAGTTCAAAAAAAGAAGTTATTGCCGTTACTTCACCATCTGCTTTTTCCCCCAAGGTATCTGCACAGTGTGCAGGTACCTCCCAAGAGGGAAGCAACACACTGCAAATGGAACACAGTGTGAACAACTTCCATACCTCAATCACAAACACAGCTGAGGACACACAACCACAGCATCTGAAACAACTATACAACACTTTGTTCAAAGTTTCTTCTGAAAAATTAACGCACATTATAAATTGCTCACATATACAGTCCTTGCCCCAGAAGGGTAATGGACCATTACATTATATAGTACTGTCAATGAATGCCTCCATGACACAGTCAACAGTGTATGTTCTCTGGCAAGGATGTCTACCAGACTTGCGGGCATTTAGGAATCATGCAAATTTTGAAAAATCTTATTATTTTCCCAGGAATTTGCTGTAAGCAACATACTCAAAACCACAGATATGAATTCATTGTATGGAAAGTCAAGTGTCACTTTGGATACCCTATTAATAATTACAACACACCACTAATAACGGATTCAATTCTTTGGTTTTGCCCCATTTGTACATTGTTATCCTCATTATTGGCAGAACTTCCTGTGCTATTTTCCATATATCAATATGATTTTGAAACACTGCATTTGTGTGTTTTGGTTTGCTAAGTGCACTATCATCAAGAAAGAATATCAGCACTAAAACCATGTTGCAAGTCCAACTTCATGCAAGTTCTTATTTTAAAGAGGAAACCAAAAAACAGGGAGTACCTTCCATTAGATCTTTACGGGAAGATTTGCTTCACCCTGTTGTTAGCAACTGCTTAGTCAGACTCTTCATAATGTCAGATATAAGGATATTAGGAACCCTATTAGATAGAGATCCCTTTGTGATACGAGAGCATATCTAGCAGAACAGCTAAACCTGTATTTTTCATAGAGGAATATTCAGGCTGCAGGGATTGCAGTCTCTTCTGACAGCTCCATGGAAAAAAGCTTTAAAATACTTCAACTGCTATCAAGGCTAACAACTAGACATAAGAAAACCACATCTGGGAAAAAGCACTAGACATAAAACACAGGTTCAAAGTTCTTGAAACCTGTTCTGGTAATTCTCTTCCAGGAACAAGGAAACTGATGCTTTTCTTAAATACATGGCAGAACAACGTGAACAACATTTAGTTTCCCACCATTTACAAGCCTAAAATTTAGTTAAAAGCTTGTCAATACTTACATTCAGACTATGTGGTAAAAATGCCAACCAATCAGGGTAAACATCTAAGATTACCAAAAAAAGAACAGTAAATTTATACAAGTTGTGTCAACTACTTTATCTACAACAAGAAGATTCTATTTCACATATTTCTTTCAATTCTGAGAAGTATGAAGAACAACTGTTTTCTATTAAAGCAGCCATGTTAAATAAATTTCTTAACAGAGGAGGAAAAAAAAAAAAAAAGATGATACTGAACCACAGAGTAATTTTAGGTTGGAAGGGACCTCTGGAAATAAAGAGTCCAATTTCCTACTCAAAGCTGAGATAAAGTCAAAGTTTAACCAGGTCGCTCAAGGCCTTGTCCAGCTGAGGTTTATCTCCTAGAACGGAGAGACTACCACCTCTCTGGGTGCCTCTTCCTGTGCCTGACCACCCTCAGGAGAAATATTTTTTTCCCCCTTACACATAGTCAGAATCCTCCTTGCCATAGCCTGTGTCCACTGCCTCTCCTTCTTGGCGGTACACCTGAAAAGAGTCTGCCTCTGCGTTCTCCCTAACCACACGCCTGGCAGTCGAGGATCATGATCAGATTCCCCTTCTCCAGGCTCACCAAACCCAGGTATCTCAGACTTTCCTTGCACATCACGTGCTTCAGGCCTCTGACCATATCAGTGGTTCTCTGCTGGACTCACTTCAGTTTCCCAGTGTTTTTTCTGTACTGGGAAGCCCAGAACTGGACACAGTACTCCAGAAATGGCCTCACAAGTGCTATCAAGAGCAGAATAACCACTTCTCTCAACCTCCTGGCTACACTCTTGCTGATACAGTCCAGAATACAGGCAGCCTCCATTTCTACAATGATGACTTTTTCAACTGTTTATCAGGATCCCCAAATGTTTTTCTGCAAGGCTGCTTTCTAGTTGGTCATTCCTCAACTTTTACAGCTCCACAGTGCAAGACTTTGTACTTGTCATGCTAAACTTTGTGAGGTTTTACAGTGTGAAGGAAATATAATGCTGGTATGCAAAAGGTAAAGTATAGAATGTAATCTCTGCTATCCCTGCCCTCAAAAAGCACCTGAAATGTTAAAACTTTTACAATGTTTAATACTACCCACAAGAACAGGAAGTTTATAACTAGACTACCTATTCTATCAAAATGAACCAGGGCACTTCTGCTCCTGGTTTGAGCCACTCAAATGCATACATACCTTTAACATCAAGGATAATTACTACAAAGCCCTTTCCTAACAGCAGTAAAAGCTTCCCCATCACTGATTTATTTTTTAAAATTAAAAATCCCCCCCTTCCCTCCTCAAAGTGTCAGGTCTTTTGTCTTTACAAGTCACATCAGACACAGTCAACTTCAGGATACACAAGGATTGATTATTTCTAGCCATGGATGTAGACCTTCCTGGGTCTTGCCTACCTGGGTCAAGCCTGACCAGTACAGCACTGCTGGTACAGCACTACCCCCAATCCAGTAAATCCTGCTGGCCTGCAATAACATACACAGAGTGATAACCACGGTTCAGTTGCTTTAACCAGTAAATACTTCTAAGGGCAAGATAAAGACAGTCTGTGGGCCTGATAGAGCCTCCAGTTAGGTATCCCCACTGTATGTTGTCCTCTGTTGTGTTATCTGGAGTACCAGGCCCACAGAACCACAGTTTAAAAACAGCTGTTTGATATTGCCATTATTCCCAACTTAAATATTAACTGCCCAGGAAACCAAAGGCTGAACTTACTGGTAATAGAAATCTTCAGTTACATAACAGAGTAAGTTAACACAGTCTAACTTAATTCCTCCGTGCAGCGATACCATGCCACATGACTAAGGCATTTTGCTACAACTAGTTAAAGCTGGTCTGGAAGGAAAATGTTTGTGCTTCTTCCCTGTGACAAAACAGGCTAACTCATCTGCAACTTCTCAGAAAGTCTGCTCTGAAAGATGAACTGTTGTGAGTTTAGGAAAAATACCATATTACCCATAAAAGGCAGAAGGATTAAATACCACAGACTCCAGCCTTCACTCTGCATTTATAACCGAACATCTAGCAGTTACTAGCTACCAGTTACTCCATGAAGACCTTTAGATCACTTTTAGCCATTTGTACATGTAAAAATTTTTTTCTCTCAGCCTCCTGTAATAAGTCATATAGGGTGAAGTTCTCAATCACAAAAACGTAGTTTCCTTTTTTTAGGTAACTTGAGAGGGTTGCAGGGCAACAAAGCCATCCTACAAGGAACCACTGACAGCAAGTACACAGTGAGATCCCCTCCTTGACTCAAAAAACATACAAACTAAAAAGAAAGAAAATGTGGGCAGATACTGCATTCCCATTTCGCTCAGACGCAGTGCAAATGATCACAGACTAGATAACAGAAACCCAATTCCTTAATTTAAAATTTTCAATACAAACTTCTCACTCAAGTATACCTAGCCATACAAAAAATACATTTGCTACTCTTCTTCAGATCCACAGTCCGAGAATAGCCAGAAGCCTGCAGAACAAAGCCTGCAGAGCATGCACACTAGCTGTCCATCTCTCAGTGCTAAGAGGCAAGGAGACCATACCCACGTAGCCATCATACACAGAAATGGGGGTGGAAGGAACGACGACACATGATAACCTAACTAATCCTATCAGAAACACAGCTAAATTTAAAGACTAAACATGCATCTTAAAAAGCAAACCTTTGGAACATATTTCCAAATGATAATAGGATCTTCATGCCTAAAGTCACTGTCCTGCTGTTTCTACTCTGCCTTAATTACAGCAAAATAAAAGACACTTGGAACACTCCAGCTTTCAGTATTGATAATCCAAGTCACACGGGCAGCAATAAAGCTGGCAGCACACAGAAAAGCTTCATGAAGAAGCCAACTTTTGAGGAAGGATGTGCGAAATGAAGATCATAGAAGTCATGCTGCAACAACAGCAGAAATCCAAAGGCATGCAAGGCAATGGAGATGACCCGCATCCACCCCCAAGGTACACATGGATCTCTGGAAGAGGCAGGGAACAAGGGACAGAGGAATTCCTCAAGAGTGGGAAAAAGGTTTCAGATGCCCCAGAAGTATTACCATGCAATTACTAGAAACCTCGTCCTTCCTCAGATGAAGACGGAGATTTCCCACACCCCACTTGGCACAACTCTAAAAGGGATTCAAGTTTTTAACGCCTTCTATTAAAAAAACGGGTTCTTTGCTGGGAGAGGTTATTTGTTGTCTTTTTTCCCAGTATTACAGGGTTTAAACCAATTTAGGGTATGATCTAATTTTATGTACCTTCGAAGAATTTCTAGTAACCCAAAGCTTTTCCTTAAGTCTCATCTATCCAGGGAAGACACACAGTTTAGTTCTTAGGCTAAGGGACCATTACTAGCAGGGAAATCATAATATACCAAAAAAACCCATACTTCTATAGGGGTTGCTGTATTTCAGGTAAAGTTACACCATCTATAAACAGAGTGGATCCACATCCCACAAACTACACAGTCCCAAATAAAAGTAATATTTCAGAATAGCTGCAACACTCCTTTAAGACTGACTTCCACATATCTTAAGTGAGTTTAAAACTGGTTTTATCTTACTTATTACTTCATCTTTCACTAAAGATTGATGAAAATTAGAACATAACCCAGGTTTAAGTTGAATTAAAAGTCAAGGCAGAATTTTGTGTAGACTTTTCTAAAATCCTGAACACGTACATCTCGCTAAACTCGCATAAACACATTTCAAGTAGGACTTACAAAGCAATTATCCATGTTTATTTTTATGTTGGAGAACAATTACAAATGGTGAAAAGAATTTGGGGTATATCTGGAACTGATACTGCTTCTGATCTTTTTTCTTCTTGGCCTTTTTGGGAAAGACATCTATACCCTCAACAGCGCTACACTTCAGCAAATTAAGAACTATACCTCAGCCTTCATTAATGCACACCAGATTAATAAACTCCATACATTTTCAATGATTCAAGATGTGGTGAGGACTTCTCCACCATTTTCTAAAGCTCAGACTCCTTTACAGAGGTCTTGGGTTGGGCATCCAGAAGTACTAGTCACATTTGAAGCTTCAGGCCATGGTTAAGTAATAACAGATTGCAGTGTTAAGACCCTGATGATATGAATGACAGAAATTAAGATCTCAGGTACTTCAGGCTGCCTAAGGCCTCAGTTGGCAATGATGGATGCACACACTTAATCTGAATGCACTCTAAGTGTATCTACAGACATGATTACTGAGGTCTATGCAAAATCAGGGCTTAAGAAAACAGTGTGTAGTTTCCTGTTGAAGAAAGCTACATTCATTATACTGAACAAAGATCTTTACAAATGAAAGCTTGCATTCTGGCAATCTACATATGCTGATGAGAAAATGAGAAAAATGAACTCATCACACTGAATCACAGACCAAATGTACTTAGAAACTTTTAGACCTGCAAAAGCTTTTTTAAAATTAAATCCATTTTCTTAAAAAAAACCACAAACCAAACCAAAACCAAACAAAACACCAAAAAACCCCCTAGAGCTTCAGTAGGATATATTAGTGAGCATGATACAAGCTCTTTGGTAACTACATCAAAAATATATTGGAATTCTCAAGTGTACCTTATGAAAGACTTAGAAAACGAATCTCAACTCTGTTTAAAGCATTATCAAAGGCAAAAATACAGTAAAAAGCTTTAAGAGGTCCCTTCTATTTTTCTAAACAGATTTGCTTGTGGTCCATCACCCTATTCCTCTTTTCAGACATGGGTAATGAAAAAGATGAACCCATAAAGTTTTTCCTAATCCTAGGCACTATATTCTGTTAATGGCTCAGATAAATTTTCAGTTGTTTAGGTATTCTTCCTTTTTGTAATACCTGTCTAAAACAGCTTGCATGAATTGCCTCAAATTACAAACAAGGGATAAAATGTAAGTTTCATAAATCTGAAGAATCTGTAATAGTTTAACATTCCCAACTAATCTCAGCTACAGATCAACATTTCTAAAACCCAAAACATTAATATATAACCATAAAGTAAAAGCAACTTGCTAAAAAAAGCTAGTGAAACAAGTCACTTCAGTTCTGACTCACACAGTTAAAATCATTTGTTTCCAGTAGGTGTAGAAGAAACTGACTCACTCCCACATGTGAATTATTTGCAAAAAAAGGTTAGTTCAACTTCATTTGATAAAAAAGTTCATTGCACTGAATCTGCTGACTAAACCAGCATCCAAGCCTTTTCCACTGATAATGCATAACTGTGCCAACCACAGAAGTTTTAAGGATGTAAATTACATTCTTTTTGCAAAATATATTTTAATATTACCTATGAAAAAGCAATATGAAAATAATTTAGATTTCTAAGTGAAACAAGTCAGAAAAAATGTTAGATTTATGGATGCTTATGAAACCTTACTTCTGCAGTCTATACCTTATCATATACCATGAGTGAAAAACTACCAGCTGCACACATTTCTTCTATATGAAGACAAATTTATCAATGACTTATTTACCCATTTCTGAGTTTTCATATATAAACAAAATTAGAATACAAAATACAGGTCACAGCCTTTAACATACCACATAATTCCTCAAGCCCTCACTGAAGACTATTGCTATTTATTAGCAACTTTATCCACAGGAGAAAAGCGATACCAACTTCCTTCTATGGGACAAAAGACAAACTTCACCAGTGCCTATGTTTCACAGCACAAAGTTTTACAGAAAAAGTCATTAAAAGATATTGCTTCATTCTAAAAATAACAGATTAGAACAGATGTACTTTAAAGTGTCCATCATACATACAGCAGCAGACTTTGAACTTCATGCCTTCAGATCACTCAGTAGCCCTGACTGCAATGCTATCAAAGCTAACATGGCAGTTTGGGCTACTTAACATGAATTAATCCTAACATATATTTTTCAAAAGAACAAAACTAGTTTATTCAAAGCAGAGAATGCAGGCAACTGGGATTCAGCAGCCATGCTCGCACTATTCTGTTCGATGACCATCAAAGACTTCATTAGCAAAGGCGATCCAAGCTACCATGCCCCATCTCCAACCACAGGAAAGCCTTCGGGGAGCAGGAAAGCATTCCAGCTGCATCCACACTGAACTGTGCACAAAGAAACCGTGGCCGCCACCACCACCACCAGCCTTTCTAGAACCTCTGCAAGCCACCCGTAGCTTCACCCTGTCTCAGTGGGCCCTCATCCACACTTTCCTGCCACTAGCTCCAGTATAAGGGAACATAACAGGCTTTGGTAGATAGAGGACGGAAGTAGAGGAACTTAGGGCAGAACCTGAAATTCAGTTTTCTTGTTCATCAGCTGTCTTCATTATCCAACCACGCTCACGTCACACATGTGCCCAAGAGGCTTATCAGTCACTGCACAGCTTTTGCCTGCAGAGAAGGACATTATAGCAGAGGTATAGTCTAGCAGAGTCTGAGGGCCCTTCCTGGCTTTCTATGTGTGTTTCTGCAAGCAGGGTGGGGGGAGGAGTGCTAAAGGGAAAGAAGAGAGGAATTTAAGCCCTGAAGAGATAAAACTTGTTATCAAGTAACAGTTTTTCCTGGTGCAACCCAAAAAGGCCAAAGAAGAGATCCTCATAAGGAACTCTCAAAGTTTGACAACTCTAAAGTCATCTCAAAAACACTTAAGGATAGTTTCTGCCTCCTTACTAGCAGCACACTCAGGCACACACTGTGCCCCTAGTCTTACCTAGTGCTTTTTCTAGTACATCAGTGCCTGTGGCAGTCAGAGGACTAGGCCCTGCACCTAGTCTTGAAGATGCTCTAATGCAGGCTGGGAAGACCTTTTCTCAGGTCCACATGTACACTTCCGAATACAACTGCTTTCAAGCTGAGAGAGCAGGTTTTATACTATTCTGAGAGAAAGGCCACCCTGCAAGGTCCTCCCTTCCCTCATTAGATAATTTTTTATTTGAAAGGATAAGGTGCGACTTTAAGCAGAATTGGAAGGAGGAGAAAGTAGGTCTAGAAGTAGACTTGCGAAGTGCACAGAGCCCCCCCAACAGCAAGACCCAAACTTGAAGCACCTGACAGCGACCCAAAGTTCCGAATCACTGCACCAGCAGCAGCACGACAGCAACCCTTTCTGGTGAATTCTCCGTGCATGATTTTTCCATCTGTGGTGCAACCTCAAGTGTAACAGATATATAGCCAAAAGTGGCAGCTCAAGGCTAGGCTAGAGAGGTTGCTTTGAGCGCTCTGCATGCATGTTTTTCCCTCCTCTAGCCCAGACTGGGAATATACTGCTATTACTACACCATCATCCACTGCCTATTATGCCAGACTGTCTTCAAGGGCTCAACAGCAGGTGCCCAGTCGGCCTACTTGTGCTAATCATCTGCAATCTTCTTTCTTTTCCCCACAGCTTCAGCCCCCTTAAAGTAAGTTCTTCTCAGGAAAAATAAAAACAAACACCCAAACACAAACAAAAACACCACCACCATCCAAAAGCAGAACACCAGTCTAGCTGGGTAGCAAACCTTGCACAAGCTGAGAATACAGAAGTCAGCATTCAGATGGCTCATAATACATCAGGATAAATAGCCCACAGAAGTATCCCACGCACCTGCTTCAAGGAAAAAAAAAAAAAACCAAACACATTTCAGATCAGTCTAAACTATTCTGACATTGGTTTCGAGGTGTTCTCACAGAGAGGACTAGCCAGTACATAATCCAGGAGTGAGACAACATAGAATGAACTATGTGGGGACATGTGCCATCTTGCCCTCTGTAGCATGCCAGCAGTACAAAACAGGGTCAGAGGAAACAAAGGCTGGAGCAAGAGAGTCTATGCAGCACCAAGAGCATTTTCTATACAAATAAGGCCTATTCCTGTTACTCTTCTCTGAACATGCTTGCCTACTGGCAGCAAACTGTGCCAAGTAGCTGTTCAAAAATGGAGCACCCGGTTGCGCCAGTCCTTGCTGACTGGAAGTAAGGGGCAGTAAGCACCAGCCACAGCCAACTAAGATAAGTCCTGAAAAACAAGGTGATGTCAGACGAGCATGAATATGATGCCAGCCAGCAAGGTGCCCTGTGAGCAGCCATTCTAGCACAGGATTATGAAAGATTCCGATCCCTCAGTATGACAGAACAAGGGACTCCATAGAGAGAAACACGCTGTATCTGAAAGCCAAAGGACAGGTGATGCACAGACACTCGAGCTGCAGCCATGCCGCTCCAGCACTCCTGTACTTCTCTCCTTGTCACGTGAAACGAGGGACAGCATACGCTTTTTGCGGGAAGAGTCTCTTAGGAGGTCCCTCTGCAGTACATGGACAACAACACCCCACCGCACCCAACCACTGGTGTGCGCCATAATCTATCGGTTAAGTCCAAAGGCCACGCAGCTTCCCCTGTGCTTGCTGATAGCTTTAGGTAGTCTTCACTAGTGGCCTAGGTCAGCTTTACTTAGACTTCCAGAGTCAGTACTTAGACTTCCAGAGTCATGCAGACTGTTTTACAGGCTTTCTAGGACCCAGGACTGTCCAGTTCCAGCATCTCCCCAGATGCCAGCCAGGTTGCTCTCCTGACAACTAGAGGGATGAGCACAGATGGTCAAGCAATTTGGCCTCAGAGACACAAGGGTTGTAGCAGCCCAGTTTCACTGATGACTTTCAGAGACTAATGAGCAAGTATAACTAGACTAAACAGGACTCCTCATTGTTAGGATTTCTCCACTATTTCTTACTCTAGGAGCAGCAGATGTAGCAACAGTTTAAAAGACACTAAGCACAGATTTGGGAAATTCTTTCTGAACATGTATATGTAGGTCTGCTATCTAACAGACTTGGATTCAATTCCCACAAACAATAGTAAGCGTTTTTCCAATATCTATCATATAAACAATACAGTGATAACCAATTAGGCGAGACCTTATTCAACAGGAGTTATAAGTAAAAATAATTAGAAGAAAAGGACTTTTGAACACCTCACTTGCAGCTCAGCTAGCTCTTCTCCAAAGACACCTGCCATAAAGATACACGTATTATACTTCCAGTACAGGGAAAAAATACAGGCTGTTTGAAAGCTCCATTCACCATGGGAAAGCTACAATTGCCAAGGTTAAAATGGCAGATTCTTACAACATTTCTAAAGCAATGGAAGCCACAAGCCGCCTCAAGGCAAATGGCCACACCCTACGCTCTTCTATGGTTAGCAAATAGGAAGAAGATTTTGAAGAAATAAGCCCGTGGCAGGATTGCCAGGAAGCAGCAGCGGGACTTATAGGACAGAAGCAATGAGATCCACCATTTGGGGCTCACCAGCCTCTTGCAGGTGAAGTGCAAGGCTTCTACCGATGCTGAATAGGGAGAAGGTGGCATAAGTCTCACAGGATAAACATGGGACTTCGTTTTCTGGACTCCCCACTTTCTTTCTCTCACAATCACGAGCTCCAGAATACAAGCAGCATCGTCCTGCCATCAGAGAGCAGAGATATCCACATCCAGCAGCTACACCACACAACTCAGCGTCTCCTCTGCATCCCAAAGCCAGGAAAAAACCCTGCCTCAACTATCACGCCTGAACTCTATTTTCTTTTGGCAATTAAAAATGCAAGCAAGTCCATTAGCCACGCTGAACCATTTTAAGGGAATTTTATGTGTGTGATACCTCACACCCAATTTTAAATCCAAAACAGTAAAGAAATGCTTGTTATATAGCTCGGCTTAATTTAACCTTAATACCTATGCAGCTTATTTCCATTGTCGGTGATAAGTCTCCATTTTGTCAAGAGGAAATTCCTTCTGTCTCCAGTTGATAAAGAAACACTGATCTTCAAAGTATATCCCAAATATTTAACTACACTCTCATGCTTCTGCAGACACTTAACAGCACACAAAATTTGTGCACATCAATCCAGAATATCTCCTAACAGGGGCTGTAATTAAGACTGCACATCATGACATGAGGAAGATTAGCGTGTTTGGCATGATATTTTCCTTATTAGCTGGAGGCAGAAATAAGTTCCTTGTCACTGGAAACATACTGTGAGGGCATTAGGACACAGATAAAAGGTAACTCGTTGTTGGCATTTATTTGTTTTTAACAGCTTGAAGGAAAGGGAGGAACACACAGTATCAACTGTAATTGGTTTTAAGGGTATTCCCTGTTGATAGAACACAAATATACAGCAGTCCAGATTTAGGCCCATCTCCTTACCATTAAGGGCCTGGATTATAAACTTTTATCCCTACTCTGCAGCACCAGATGGTAGCTCACATACATTTCAATTATTTATTGAATAGGCACTTTGTTATACTAGGGTCATCCCACACTGCAGTAAGAACTACACACTGTTTTTATTGCGAGCTATACTTTTCATCAAGTCAGTAACCTTTTCACATTCAGTGAACACAATAAATAGAATTAAAAGAAGCAATTTTATAAACAATTGGATAATCAGCCTCTCCATCACACAGAAAATGACAACGCAGGGATCAATCAGTAAGACACAACCACCAGCAGTGCTACAGAAAAAGCATATCATTCTTTGGCCTGCCCCAAATCCTTTCCTCAACTTCAGTGCTCAAAGTACTGTCGTAGTCTGATCTATCACATTTAACAGTTTGTAGGTGCTTACTCGTTCAAGCCATCAGCTGGAGAACAAGAGTATAAAACCAGATTGCACTTTGCAGAAGACGTACAAAGCTCCCACCACAAAACAAATAACCAATGTTCCCCAGGCTGCAGCCTTGCGGGGCAGATGTGATAAAGTGGTTAATTATTCAGTTGGCAATCGCATTACTGACGTCAATAGAAGAGTCCAGGAAGTGAATCCTCTTAGTTTGTTAGTGTATGACAAAGAGTGGTGGTCCCCACAGAAATTAAGGAGAACCAGCTGTCCCTGCATGTTAGTGCTCTGGTCTGTAGTGCTAAAGACACACATTTGCATTTACTGAAGTAAATCTGCCCCTCCCTCTCCCTTAGGAAATCCTTTGTTTTGTTTCTTTTTTTTTTTTAAGAGGGCTCTTTAAAAGCCTAATTAACTGTACATGCATGGAACAGCTGATAAACGGGACAATATACTTGTGAGCAATGATCCCTCCTCCCTCCCCTCCAATTCTTATTCCATGGAGAAGTTAAGTCACCTTTGTCATACATTATTATTCATAACTTACTCAGCTGAATAAACCAGTCAGCCACCATGGCTATTTTAACATAAATTCATTTAGGCATGCAGCAGGGAAGGATCTCTACTATCCGCATACCTGTAGTCAATAGTTTTAGCTAAACAACACTGGGCAGAAAAACTTTTATCCTAGGCGTTATCACAAGTATCCACGTTTTCTTTTGTCAGCATGCTCCGGATTATTGGAGGTTCTCATTATCAGGCTGCTTAACAGTAGGAAACCATTAAACAAAGCTGTTATAAAGGCTGCCTAGAATTGCTCTGTCCTTCGGGGGCATGCCCAAATTAAAAAGACTGCATGATGAACAGTAACTGTTGTTCCTTCAAGATACACACACGCCCTCTCTAGCAGCAACGAACCCGGCACAAGAGCAGCGTTTCAAAGCCTGAGCCTGCTTGCTCTCCCTCTCCGCCCCTCCCCCAGGTAGGAAACCCTCCGAGGAGCACTGGATTAGCCTGACATTTCGGTTTAAGCCGAGCAGGGTTTCAGGCCAAGGACACTCCGGTGCTGTTCCTACTGCCGGCTGCCAAGCGGTTCGCTTGCGACCGAGCGGAGCTGGGAGGAGACCTGCAAGGGGTCAAGGCCCGGCGGGCGGCGGGGGTGTTCCCCAGGGAGGCTCCGCATCCAGGGGCGGCACCTCCCCTCCCATCCCCGCCCGGCTCGGCCCGGCTGCAGACGGGAACGGCGGCGGGGAGTGCACTCCCGGGGCCGGGCCGCCCTCCCGGGCCCGCTCGCCGCCTCTCGCCCGGGCTTCAGGGCGGCGGGGATCCCACGCAACCCTCGCCCCCCCCGCTATCCGGGCCCCGTCCCTCCCCCTCATGGCCCCGGCCGGGCAACGTCCCCCCCATCCCCGCGGCCCGTCCCCGTCCTCACCCCACTCGAGGAAGTCGGAGACGTATCGGTCGCGGCGGAGCGGCGAGTCGCGGCTGCACTCGGCGTAGACGCCGACCAGCAGGTCGAGCAGGGTCTCCACGCTCAGCACGCTGTCGTGCCGCTGCGGCCCGTCCAGCACCAGCTGCTCCAGCCGCTTCAGCCGCACCTTGGCCGACATGGTGGTGCCGCGGCGGCGGGCGCAGGGCACGGCAGGGCCGGGGCCGCTCGGGCGGCGGCGAAGCCGGCGGACGGCGGCG
>JAVKLA010000040.1:10696693-10727757 GCA_034782735.1 Sagittarius serpentarius
GGAGCAGCGCGGCGGCGGCCCGCTGGGTGGGCTGGCGGGAGGCGCGCGGGGGGGCGGGGGGCGGCCCGCTCGGTGCCGCCGCGGCTGAGGGAGAGGGCGGGCAGCCAGCCGGAGCCCAGCGTCAGCAGCGGCAGCGACACCACCGCCGCCGGCCAGCGCCATGGGTGAGTCTCCAGGCCGGGGCCGAGGCGCGGGAGGGCCGTGACAGTCCGAGGCGGGAGCCTGCGGCCGCGGGATCTCCATGATGGGTGGGCTGGGAGGCAGCCCGGGAGCAGCGAGGCGGGAGCGGGGAGGGGGGGGGACAGGGGACAGCGGGCACCGCCGAGGACCCCCATCCCGGCGGCGGGGACGGGCTGCTCTCGCTCCTCCTCCCCCGGCAGCGGCGGCCCCGGCGAGCGCGGCCCGGCGCGTCCCACAGAGCAGCGCCGGCGGCACCCGGCCACGCCCACCACGCAGCGTCCGCGCGCTCCGACGTGGGCAGGGCCGCGCGAAGCCGCACAGGAAGATTGGGACTAGCGCCGCGCCGTAGCGAAGGCGGGCGGCGGGGGGGGGGCGGGAATTGGGCCTGCCCGTTCCTTGCAGCCCCTCGGCAGATTCGCCGCGCGGGGGGTGAGGGGAGGAGGCAGCGCGAGCCGCACGTTCCCATCCGCACTTTCGTCTCCCGGCGGCCTGGCGCAGCCGGCGCGCGCGCGTGTCCGTGTCCCCCAGCCTGTGCCATCCCAACAGCGTTTCCGGGGCGAAGTCTGCTCCCTGCCACCCGTCGGGCAGGGACCGCGGTGCTCTGGAGGCCGGGTAGCCTGCCCCGAGCCAGCCAGGCCCGTAGCAGGCTGTGCCGGGCTGTGCCTTCCCCTCGAAGGGCGGGGGTGACCCCCCGAGGCCGCCATCCGCACAGGCCTTTGCTGGGCGCTCCCTGGCCAGGGCCGATGTCGGGCTGGGGAGGCTTCTCTGGCCGTGGCTGGAGCGGGGCCTCCCCTTTCCCTGCCTCGGCCGCTGTTCCCTGCTCTGTGGCCAGACTTGCCTCGGTGGAGACCCTGGCAACAGGCGCAGGGCTGGCAGGGTAAGCAAGGCCCCACAGCAGACATGGCGTCTGGAAGCTAAACCTACCTGGTGACAGGGCTTCATTTCAAAGCAGCAGCAGCGGCAGCAGCGGCAGCAGCTAGCCTGGGCAAATAGAGCCCTGTGTGTTAACAGCTGCTGTCCACGCTCCCTTGAAGGAGAAGGGAGTTAGGTGTAAGGCACTCAAACTTTCTGCAGTGCTTTTTTTTTTTTTTTTAATAACAACTTATTCTGAGAACTATTCTGTCTGGAGGCTGCAGCACCTTAAGGCAAGATGCTGAGTAGCTTGAGATGGGAGTTTACGTCTCTAGGAATGCAGCCAGTCAGGTCCTGATGCAAAGCTGAACTGGGAAGGATGCCTTTTCCTTGCTTGTCTCCCCTGGCGAGCAGATGGAGTGCTGCGTGGTGAAAATTACAGCACTGGAAAGAGAGGCAGCCGAGTGCTGGTTCTGCAGAGCTGGGAAAACCCTTGCCCCCAGGGGCTGGAGCTAGACAAGGGTTTGCACGGTTGCAGGGGGTCCTCCACAGTCAGATGTGACATATTGGTCGTCGTTGAAAGACCTGTATGTTCTCAACCACCACCTTCAGGGCCAATGGCTATGCCACACCTGACCAGTGCTGCATACAGGGAGCTGTCCTTTTCAAAGGAGCAGAAGCATAACTAGACAGAGCTAGATGGGAGTATTGTGTAGCAGAAAGTATTGCTCCCAACATGACAGAGAGGTCCAGCAAATGATTACAGAAATACTTGTTTCTAGGAACCCTTGCCCCTCAGGCATGTCTGATAGGTATCTCTTCGACACCAAATACCTGTTATATCTGAGAGCTATTCAAGTCGTAATAATACTGTGCTGTGCATTTGGACCTGCTACCTGGATCAGGAAGGTACGGGTGTGTTGGGACCTGCTAATTCTAAAAAATGCAGTTCAGTAGAAGATCCCACAAATCGTACTTTTATACCGAGAACCTATAATTTTAAAACAAAGAAAAACCACAGAGGACTAAAATAGTTTTGTTTTGTTTTTCCTAAATGACTTCTATCTCTTTGTACTTCCTTCTGCAAACATCCACTTGAAAAAATATTTCACAGTGTATCTCAAAGTTTTCATTGTTCTCTCTGTGTTCCTGCCTGGTTACAGTTGTTTCATCTGACCTCAAACTGTTTAATATCACAGATACATTAATTTGCAGGATGCTTAGCATCGTAACAATCCCAATTGTTTTTCTGGTGCTGTTGCTTTATTTAAAAGGAGAGTTCAACATTTTCTGCTTATTACCTCTTTGGAGACTCGTTTTTGGGCAGTTGACCAGAGTAATGGCTAGGGAGAAGAGAGTCTTAAAGATCCTGTTACAATACCTATCTTTCCACTTCTTATCTGTTCCTGCAGATGGTGATTATCACCACCTCCTTCAGCAAGGAAGAGATTATAAAGAAAACTGCAGCTGGGTGAAGAAATAGCTATTTTCTGCTTACCAATCGCTCTAAAGTTTCCAGTCTCCCCAGTCTGTTTTACATTAGTAGAATTCAGGGATTTCAAGAGCTATTCCTGACTTATACCAGTCATAGGGAAGAATCAAGTCCTGCGCTGGGAAACCGACAGATGGGTGACAGATGATATTGAAGTCTGCTTTAACAACTATGGAAGGTTTAGAGTATCAGACCACGTGCAGGATTATTTAGGAGTGATACTGTAGGTATTCCAGAATTAGTTCAAAGATTTCAGAAACTCTTGTGAAGAACTAAAAGCCTTGTGTATTGTCAATAATGCTGGGTTTTCACAGCAAGGTTTTGAGTTACAAAAAACCCACCTAGCTGAAAAGTGACATTTGGTATACATACTAAAAAATGTATGTAAGCTTGAAAATGTAGCTGAAGGTATTCTGCTTCTGTTACTCATTTGTGCCAATTCCATATACTAAAAATAAATGTGATCTGGCTAAAATGAATTAAATGATCCATCTTTCCAGTTCCTTTTTCCTGTGGCATATTTCAGTGGAAAAATACAGCCCCTTTTTCTGGGACTGATCTGATTTTAAAAATCCTCTTTTTTGTGAGAAAAAGTGTAAGCAAATGGGTTCTCACATATTTTCTGGAATCATTGTAAACCCACAGAACCAAAGGCACGAAGTCCATATGGCTACTGGAAAGTTTTTTTCAGATCCAATCAGCTTAGGTCTGCTTTTTTTTTTATTTTGGCTGTACTCCAAGTAACTTAGTAACTAGTAGAAGGAGAAATTCTGTTACAGAATTTTGATGGCAACAGGAAATAGCTGTGTCACCACTTTATGACTTCAGGAAAATCCACCCACAGATCATTTTGGAATTGAGAAGAATGAAGAAATATGAAGAGTATGGGCAGAAACTGCAAACATAGCTCATTAACAGTGAAGACCCCCATGCTAAAAACAAAACAAAACAAAAGGTGAAGAAAACCTGGCAAATACCTGCTTTGTCACATTCAAACAGATAATTCTAGAGAAAGAGAAAAAAGCATCAATTTGCAATCTTTTATTTGCTTTTTGGTTTAATTGTTTTTACATTAATAAGCAAGGGGAGACTCTGAACAGCTGGAAAACCTAGATAGAAGAACTAAATATATTGTACTCATTAAGGAAATTAGCTGAAATTTCTAACTGAGAGGAGTTGACTAATATGCAGCGAGGGAGGAGTTTTCTAAGGATTCAGAATGCAAAATAAATTGAAATCAGAGAAAGATCATAGTAATGAGTTCCAAAGGTAGAATATATGAAAGAGTTAAACATGCTTAAAAGCAACATGACTGGTTTGTATCTTGTTATTATCATCAACTTTCCTTCCTGAAATTATTTTTTAGGAAACTGTCACCTTTCCAGCTCTGTTTGTATTTGGCAGTATTCTAAAAAATTCCTTCTTGCCAAAAGCAGTGTAAATCTACAGCTGTCATCCATACTGGGAGCCAAAAATAGTCTATCAGTGGGGGCTGACTTTGATGACATTGCATCATGTAAGTTTGAGCATTGAGCTAACATACTCAGCATTAAGAACAACAACAACCAAGTCACCATTGGTGTGATGTTAGCCATGGTGGGAAGTACATAGAAAATTTCTCAAAGAAGACAAGGTCCCTTCTTTTTTGGTGATGAATGCTAGAACTCTGCTTCAGCTTCCAAGGAGCTTTGTCGGCTTCAGCTCACTGGTAATGCATTAGCTGAGCAAGGAAGTTTCACAAACGATCTTGTCTTTGCACATGATGATGAGTGAAGTGGGAGGAAAGAAAGGGCAGTTGCTCACGGAGAAGTGCTGGGAAGGGCTCAGAGTCTTGTCATTTCCAATTTTCATTTTCCAAATGCTTTCTCTTAACAATAATAATAAAAAAAAAAGAGCAGCAAAGCCATTTGGCAGGCTACCTTCTGTTAAGTGCATTCTGCCATTAAGTGCATTTGTTGGCAGTGCTTCTGTTTTGCTCTTGTAAGTACCTAGATTTTAGTGATGGTATAACCCAACATTTTGAACTGAAGGTGAGGCAACCTGGGATATGAAAAAATTTTGCACTTGGTGCATGCTTTCTTAAAGAGAAAAAAAACTAAAGAAGCAAGAAACTTTAGGTGTATTAGTAGAGACTTCTAGGGTTGCTATCACTTCTGACTGCTTTGCTTTGCAGGATTTAGGGAGCGGAGTGTCATCACAGGCAAAGAAACCATGCTAATCCCTCGCTTCCTCTAGTCTAGATGCAGGAGGTTCCCAAACACATTGTTTTTTACCTCAGTATTCTTTCTTACTCATATAGTTTTCTTACTCGATAATTTATGCCTATTTAAAGTTCACCTGAAAGAAGGGAACTTGCCTCCCTGCTGTTGTTTCAGGAAACCATCAGTCTTATTGATCAGTATGTTTCCTGATTACAGGCAGTTTAATACAAGGAGCCTGAAATGGATCACATCAAATTAACGGGCTTCCCATTCCATTCATGCTTTGAGAGCAGCATTAACTGAAGTGGGCAGCTGCTTCCATCAAAATCATTATGAGGCCACTTGTTCTTTTTTTTTTTTTTCCAGAATTTGCCTGAAAAATGACTGAAGTGTAGGAAACTAGGAGTATAGATGAGTTCATTGTCGTGGACATCTGGAACAGAATGTCATCATCACATTTAGGCAACACAAGAGCTCATTTTTGTTTCAGTTCTGATTTCAAGTCCACAATATCCTAAGGAAAGCATTAGCTCAATGATCCAGTGTGTTTAGGCACATGGCAGTGTTGAAAGGGTGACAAAACAAAACATAAAAACCCCCTTAGGCTCATGCTACTTCAGGGATCTTAAAGGAGATGGAAGCAGTGGTACAGAGTTGATATTAAAAAACACAAATACTCGTCGACAATTACGACATCTTGCAAGTAGCAGTACCACATCTTGCTCTCTGTATAGCTGCCATTTTGTCGCTTAATAGTGGTGTGTTACTGCAACTTCACATCTGCCAGACTCAGTCAGATCAATCTTTGTACAAAGTGTGAAAAGCATCATGTTGCTAGAGGCAATTTTTTCGCCTGAGTTGATGCTAGACCAAGATTATCCGATTTAGTTTTGTGGCTTTTTTATTTTTTGCTAGATACTCTGGCACTCTGGTTCAGCCAAACTAACAGTAGTACTGTTCGTTACAGAAAATAAGATGAGTTTTAGGTGATACATGCAAAAAATAGATAGGAAATGTGTTCCTTTTTCTTAGCTAATCTGTAGGATTAGTTCTCTTGGGTTGCTGAGAGTAGCAGTGTTATTCATATTCCATTTTATATTAATACTGCATTTTATTAATTTTTTTATGTCTTGAGAGGAATGACTGGAGATGAAAAATAAAACTTCTCCAGTCTTCTCTCTTGAACCTTTAAAAATCTGTCACTGACTTTAATAGAAGTGTTCCCATGGAGATAAGCACAACTGAGTCTACCTACAAGGAAAAGAGCTAATCTGCTTTGAATGAAATATTTTTGCATTTTAAGTAATGTTACTTTAATACACACTTCATTCTTCTATGACAAAGTGCTCTTTGATTTTCAGAAACTGTATGATGAAAATAAAAAGCAAGTTCTATTGTATTCTGTTCCCTGGTTCCCTCTCCACAATGGACAATCCATAGATAATAATTTTGTGGTAATGAGAAGTCGAAATCAGAAAATACTCCAATCTATTTCTAAGATACATTGAGGAAAAATACAGCTGTACAGTGCCCTAAAAGCAGCAGGACATATTGTGCAGAAAATACTTTTACTTCCTCAGTAATGACGACCTGGCAAACCATTCTCAGCTGATGGTTCTTTATTATAAATTTCTGAGCACTGTTGAAAAAGGCAGAGGTGGGACCAAAATGGCTTCAATTTATTCCCGGTATCCTGGGACAGTGAAAAAATGACTGTACCAACCTCAGCATCAAAAATCCTGAAAGGCTGCTCCTGATAATTCTCACTTTTCTGTTTGACAAAACCTCTTCCAAAACCAGAGTGATTTTTCTGACTATGTGCAAAAAAGACATTTTGCTCCTATTCATTTGCTCTGAACAAACATTTCACCCAGGCTTCAGGCTGATCTTGGCTGCAACATTACACATCCAGAGGCACTCAGTCTGGACTTACAGAAATGCTACTATCTTTGGCTTCCGCCTTACCCCATGTCAGCAAAGAGCTGTGCGGAATCCCTCCGTCTCACACGTTATGCCAGCAATTACCAAGATTTGTAACAACATTGACAGCAATTCGGAAGAGACCTGAACTTCACAGCACTGCAGGCAAGTGTGAATGCTACCCGTGCCTGACTCCCCTTCTCCCAGCCCTGCCAGCCCCCCAGCCCATGGGAAATACTTGATCCCCCTTTTCCACCTCCCTCCTGGGGGCTGGCTCCCTGTCACCCCTCTTATTGCCCCCCCTTCTGTTCGGGCCCAGCGATGAGCTACTCATCCTCCGGTAGCAGATGCTGCAGGAGTGGGTGGTGGCACCCAGCTGGACTTTTCAGAGGTCTGTGGAGATCATGCTGACTGCAGGAATCTAGGGGAAGGGCAGACAAAAAGCCTGGGAGGACCCTGAAGAGCTGGACATGCACCTGCTGACTTGGGGTTGGGGGCTGTATGGTGGCTGGCGATGCTTCTGGGTGGGCATTCACTGGCTCTCAGAAGGAGCAGCAGCAAGCCTCGCTCTCCAGCTTCAGTGAAGGAGGAAAGGACAGCTGCTGGCCCTGCACAGGTCTCCAGCTGGCTCCGTAGTTGCCAGCCCTCAACCACTCCTGGCAATAAAAAGTTATCTGCAGTCCCCACTCTTCTGTTTTCTTTTTAGCTCTGTATAGTTGTCTCCATACAATGTTGAAATGATCCACATGTTTTAGAGCAACTTAAAGTTTTGAAAATTGAATCTGTGGTTAGCTGCCTCAGTTGGGATTTCAACTTGGCAGACAAGATCAAACACAGTGTTACAGGTGTGGGTGCAATTCCTACTAACGTGGGTGTAGAGACTGTGTCTGCTAGTGTGCAAGAGTGTCAAACATACACTTTATGGCATCACATGTGTCTTATCAAAGCCCTGTTTTCAGTGACAAAAGAGCAGGCGGTGAGTAACACGTGGTGCCAGGAGCCCGTAGTCCCAGGCGAGGAGGTCCTCCACCCAGCAAGCACCATGGGAGGAACAGCAAGGAGGGATTCCCCAAGTAGCCTTGGGTTCAGAGAGCTGCTTGCCCACTGTGAGATATAAGGGCAGATGTATGGTGTAAGAGGAAGCAGCTGCTGTGATTATCCCTTGTTGTTCTGTTAGCTGTGGTGGGGAAATGGGGACTTCTCTGAGTGCAAAAATGAAGACTGCCGTGGCCGTTGCTACAGGCTGAGTGCTCAGGCTGGACAACCCAGAATAGCATGAAGTTGTGATTGCTCTTTCTGAGAGGATCACCTTGAATACTGTGCGTAGTTCTGGGCCCCACAGTTTAAGAAGGATGTTAAGGTCCTTGAATGTGCCCAGAGGAGGGCAACAAAGCTGGTGAAAGGGCTGGAAGGAATGCCTTCTGAGGAGCAGCTAAGGACTTTGGGCTTGTCTAGTGTGGAGAAAAGGAGGCTGAGGGGCAACCTCATTGCACTCTACAGCTTCCTGAGGAGGGGAAGTGGAGAGGGAGGTGCTGAGCTCTTCTCCCTGGTATCCAGTGATGGGACACGTGAGAATGGTTCAAAGCTGCACCAGGGGAGGTTTGCACTGGACATTAGGAAACATTTCTTCCCCGAGAGGGTGGTCAAACACTGGAACAGGCTTCCAATGCCCCAAGCCTGCCAGTGTTTAAGAGGCATTTGGACAATTAACAACGTGCTTTAACTTTTGGTCAGCCCTGAAGTGGTCAGGCAGTTGGACTAGATGATCACTGTAGGTCCCTTCCAACTGAAATATTCTATTCTATTCTATTCTATTCTATTCTATTCTATTCTATTCTATTCTATTCTAAATGGATACTGCTTCTCTTCCTGACATTAAGCAGGAGGGGGGTAGATCCTCAGCTACAGTAAATTGTCATGACTTCATTGGAGTCAATAGCAAATAGCAGAGACTCACTATGTCAATAACTAAACTCCCCAGGACTGATCTTCAGCTGGTAGAAATGGCCATAACTTCACTGAAATCCACTGATGTCCAGCTGACCCTGTGGTTTTGCTATTGAATATGCTGGCAGTAGGATAAGACCTAAATTTAATTTTGTGATGGTCCAGGAAGAGGATATATTGTTTCAAAGCATCCATCATTACTGCAATTAATTGGTCCTGGGCAAGACTGTCTCTTTCAATCATTAAAATGCTGCTTGCCAATCTATGATTTGCCCTGCAGATGTGAAAATCTGCACTGACATAATATATGTAAAGCAGAAGGGGTCGGACTATTTCAGGTTTCATTTAGGTGTGTAGCCTAAGGTTGCCTCAGGTAACACCGAGGTACTACTTAATCATGATAACATGATTAGGATGCAAATCCACATTCCTAATTTAAATACATTTGTTCTCTGAACCATCCAGCTGGGTGTAGTTTCTAAGAGTAAATGCAAAGTACTCACAGCAGGCTTCAGCTCAAGCAGAATCTCAGGGACAGCTTCCAAATGTACTCACTCATTGTCATAGTAGAAAGTTGAGGTCACCTTTCTAAAAGTGCTGGGAGCCCAGGTGTTACGCATGATCCTCACTGCTTGTATTAGAGAATCACAGAATTGTTGGGGTTGGAAGGGACCTCTGGAGATCATCTGGTCCAACTCCCCCACTCAAGCAGGACCACCTAGAGCCAGTTGCCCAGGACCGTGGGCAGTATCTCCAGGAATAAGAGAATCATAGAATGGTTTAGGTTGGAAGGGACCTTAAAGATCATCTAGTTCCAAGCCCCCTGCCGTGGGCAGGTACACCTTCCACTCGCCAAGGTTGCTCAAAGCCCCCAGTATTTCCAGGGATGGAGACTCCACAACCTCCCTGGGCAACTTGTGCCAGTGCTCAGTCACCCTCACAGAGAAGAAGTGTTTCTTGATGTTCAGATGGAAATCAGTTTGTGCCTGCTACCTCTTGTCCTCTCACTGGGCACCACTGAAAAGAGCCTGGCTCCATCCTCTTTGCAGTCTCTCTTCAGGTATTTATATACATTGATAAGATCCCCCCGGAGCCTTCTCTTCTCCAGGCTGAACAGTCCCAGCTCCCTGAGCCTCTCCTCATAAGAGAGGTGCTCTAGTCCCTTAATCATCTTAGTGGCCCTTCACTGGACTCTCTCCACTATGCCCATGGCTGCCTTGTACTGGGGAGCCCAGAACTGGACACAGTGCTCCAGGTATGGCCTCACCAGTGCTGAGTAGAAGGGAAGGATCACCCTCCTCAGCCTCATGGCAACACTCCTCCTAACACAGCCCAGGATACCTTTAGCCTTCTTTGTCACAAGGACACATTGCTGGCTCATGTAACTGCCATCTTTTCTGGGGAAAACAGGCTTTGTGCAGGAGTGGAGAGGATATCACCCCTGGAGCCAAGCCTCACAGAGAACCTCCTGAGACACTGGTCAGCAGGGCTGATACGATCTCTCCTCCGAACATAAAGAAGAGTGCACTAAGGTAACAAATGGATCTACCTTGTCAGGTCCTCACTAGTCATGTCCACCCATCTATCTTGAGCAAAAATATCTGGTGTGTTACTACTGAGAAAGTCTCCTTGAGGGGCAGCCGCCACTGAACCAGGTGATGTGCAGCTCCCATTGCGGGATCCTGCTGGACCCCTAGCAGAGCACGAGGATGGCATTGGCTGGTGGCATACACAGGAACATGGGGCAGCAACCCAAGGTCTGAGCCATGCTGAGCCCCGGGTGGACACTTATCCCAGGATTTTGACCCTGATGTCATGTAGGCAGACTCATGTATCTAAGGTGCCTTGTAGTAACCCCTGACTTGCCAAGATGTAGCCTGGTCAGACTGGCCATTGCCCCTCGAGCTTTGTTGGTGTTGCTGTGAGGAGCTGCCCTGTCTGTGTGGGACAGGCCATGACATTGGCAGTGGACTTGGCAGTGTTAGGTTCACAGTTGGACTCGATGATCTTAAAGGTCTTTTCCAACCTAAATCATTCTGTGATTCTATGATTCTATGATTTTAATGCAGTTGGCATGCAGTCTCCAGTCTGCAGCTCAGGTTAAACCCAGATGTCTTGCAAGTTAACAGCCTGTCCTGTTCTGCCTGCACTGCCTGCTGCCTACAGCGTTTCCCCTTGAGAATAACTCCTGAGGCTCCAGGGAAGGTTTGCTTCATTTTCACTACCTTGAGGCAGGGCTGTAGGCCTCATTCATCACAAAGTATGAGCTCTAATGGTGTTTTAATGGCCCTTTCTCGTTAGTGTATGAGCATGCAGAAGGGCTTTTGTGTTCCCATGGGCACACAGCTGAACCTTGAGCAGTTTTGCTTGCAGACTGCTTCCCCTGTCACGCTGAAGGAGAGTGGCCAGAATAAGAAGCCTGGTCCTTTAGACTGCAGGCTGGGCATATGCTTAATATCTCTTTCCTATAAAAGCCCGGACTTGTAAGAAACTCAAATACACTTTGGGAAAGCACCATCTATAATATGTGCAAATGACTTATGACGGAAAAGGACTAGAAACTTGGAATGTGGAATCTTTTGATCTTATGCAGTTCAGGCCACCTCCAAAATACGGCATTGCAACTAGAGAAGTATCACAGCCATGCAAAAGTTGAGAAAGCTGAAAGACTGTCTTTTAGAAATGAGCAAAGCCACTGTTTTGTAGCAGAAGCAAGCCAGCTAGCTGTGCAGTGTGAACATGTATTATAATGAGCCTGGGTTATTAGCTGTCACCTATTTAGAAGCCCTCAGTGAATAAATTTGCTGTTTCAGGATAAAAAAGAGAGGACAGTATCTGCTCCGTCAGTAGTCACTGCAGAAGTGGATGATGAAATAACGGGAACAGTCCATGAAGAACTGTACTGATACATGCTGGTTTTCTCAAGCTTGTCATAAGAAATGGGCAAGAGAACTACAGTGCTAAAATAGAGGAAGAAACAAATCACATGGTAAAAGAGTCCTTGAGCTATGGATAATTACAAGGGAATGAGATCAGCTAACTGTGCCACAATTAAAGGTATGGCTATGCAGAACTCCAGAGATCAGGTCACTGTTAATCATGTCAATCTGCTAGTTAGTATTGATCCAGGATGGAGAGGGCTCATGAGCAGCAGAACTAAGGAACATTTTTCCAGTGGATCTGTGCCCTGTGCTCTAACACTAATTCTTCCCCTCGTCCTCTGTATCATTTCTACAGCAGCATCCTCAGATTTGCTCCACATCCAGCACTCCAGTCCCATTCCTGCCTTTCCCACCCATGCTTCCCATGCCTCTGTCCTCCAGCCCTGCAGTATGCCAAAGCGTTTACCACTTCCCTCTGGCTAATCACAGTATTTCCAGTTCCCCTCTTGTTTCCCAGCTACCTCTTCTGGGCTCTCAACTGAGTGCCGCAAGCATCCTGGCTGTGTTTGTTGCCAGACCTGGCAGGTAAGGGCTGGAGGCAGTCTTGCCTTTCTCTCTGGGAGCGTATAAATGCAGTATCTCTCCTCTATTAAATCATCCATTTGCACAGAACTTGCAAGAAGACAGAGTCTTTGCTATTTCTGTGCTTTTGCCAAATTTGGCAGAAATTGGGTTCAGTAGTTACTGGTGCAGGGGGAACACCAGGCACATAACCAGAAGACAGACTGCTAAGGAAATGAGAAATTACCAGGACACCAAGCGCCTGAGGAGCTCTGACTGTGACTTGTAAGAATGCTGATAGCAGAAATACCTGCATGATGAAGAAGCAGATGAAGCACAGCCATAGAAATACCCCGGAGGCTTTGAGGAACCCAAAACTAGATAGGGAAGTCACAGAAATGCTAAGAAGAGTTTGAGGTTTTGACTGAGTGTTGTATGAGTGTTATGAAAGATGTTGGTATCTACAAGATATACACAGCACGGGGAAGATGACACAAAAGCAGCTGAGGATTAACATGCAGCATGATGGATTGTTTGCATTCAAAATCTAACTCAGTCTCTTACAGCTCTTACAGAGCGATATGATATTGCTGAAAGTGGGTACAAAAAGCTGATAGGATGAAGCAAAAGATATTTCTTTTGTGGCTTGCTGGACATGATGGGGCAGAGTAGAAGTCCTAACAGCGTGTGACCATTTTACAAAAGTGGCAGTGAAGGGAAGATAGCAAGTGGGAGTGAGTCCAATAAAGAACAAAAATGGGAGCTTTTAGTTCTAAAGAATTCAGTTGCAAAAAAGCAGAGGAACACTTTAATGAGCTTCTTAACAGAGACGTGGGCAAAGGTGAAGAGTAAGTGGCCGTTTTCCAGACAGCTGAGCTGTTTACGGCAGAAATTTTGAAAAAAAGATGCAAAAGATGCTTGGGAAGCTCAGGACCAACAAGGCAGCAGGGCACAGAGTGTTCCTGCTGAATTACTAAAAATTGGGTGGTGGAGATAAGATGAAAGCCATTACAAGCTATTTTTATTGGCTTGGAGGTTTGAAACAATAATGGAAGGGTTGACCGTGACCTAAATTGCATGCCCGGTTTGGAGAAAGGAGGAAAACGAGAGTGTGAGAATGTCAGAAACTGCTCTTCAAGGCCTGTGAAATGTAACTGTGACACCCAGGAGAGGCAGACCCCTTGTTCCAGGGAGCTAGGCAGGCTTTCCCGAACACAGGACTCAAGACAGTCCGAGATGATTTTGCTGCCGACAGCCCTGTCGGGGCTTTCAGCCAGTACCCTGATCCGAATGAGCAGCTCTCTGGGTTCAGGCATGGCAGACCCAGGGACACACACAAGCCCCGCACCCTCCCCCCTGACGCCTGGGACTGTGTTTTTAGTGGATCTTCTTTTGTCTGTTTCTGGATGGCCCGTGAGTTTCTTCTCTGTCTCTCAACCCTTGTCACTGAGCCTCAAACACTACCCAGACAAAACCACGCTATCCAGAAAGTGGAATTCCTGAGCAGCCTCCTCTATATGAAACATATGTTTACTGCATCTTAAAGATCCCTTAAATGGAAGAGCAGCATAGAAACCTACCATAGCTCATGAGATTTAACCCAGTCCTAAACCAGCATTTATGGAACTACTGCCTTTGGTCTGTGCTGTAATCTCAGCAAAACGCACCTACCACAGGCCATGTGGTGCAGATTCTGCATTCAGTACCACCAGCGACAGCGTTACTCCTCCCGGTTTTATTGCAGCTACACACAATGCTGACGAGCTCAAAACTTTTCTGAATAGGACTCCTGAATGCTTGGCAGTGTATTGCATGACAGTGTTATTTGCAGCTTGGCGCTTCTCCCTGATTTATTGTTTCACATTAGTCATCAACATTAAAGCCCATCTCTCCTTTATTGGCTTCGGGTCAGAGACTGATGCCCTGATTCACTTTGAGAAGCACCCAACTTTACAAATATTCCCACTGATGTTCAGGGATCTCCAGTTCAGTTACAGAGCAGGTGGTTATGAAACTGTCATTTGCTTGTACACAAAATATAACCATGTAAAAAAAATTCCGGTATATAATTTTCACAGTCACCTTTCAGAGCAGACCTGTATTGCACACAGACCAGCTCCCTTCCTGCTTATTAAATCCGACAGTTGTCTTAACCTGCAAATTTTGGTAACTAATATTTCATATCCCAACCTAGTAATTTAAAAATACAAGACATTACAGATAATTAAAATCTTAAAATCAAATGCTTGCTGGTTTGCTTATGTCCTAGCCTTCCTTCGTAAGCTGTTTTAAGCCAGTTGTCTATTTAACTAGATACTTTACTGCATTATCGTACCACAGGCTATAGTTAATCTTTAACTTTTCTCTTTATGAAGTGCTTTTTAAAAATCTTGGCACAAAATACCCTCTCTATTTTCTCTTACTATCATCCCACTAACAGCTTTGAAACATTGCAGTGAATTAGTTATGCAAGACTTCTCATCATTTCACATCGTCTGTCTCATCATTGTAAATAAGGCACTGAAGCGCTGATTTACCAAGACCTGTCTCAAATAGATTACTGCATCCTTCAGAAATAACAGTATTTTCTTCCTAATACATGTTTGTGTTAGGTTCCCCCCCATACTTGACTGCGTTTTTCTTTTGGGAATATTGTCTCTGATAGGATCAGTTCAAGTATCTGAACTCTGCAAATTCTACGCTGACTCGCCTTTAATTGCCTCTGATGTCTTCCACCTTTTTGCTGGGCTGGCTGGCAAGTTCAACCAGCTCTGCATTCCCAAGGCAGAGAAAAACCAACAGATTTCTGCAGCTTCTGTAATCATTCCCCTCAGCAGAGTTGCTGAAAGGCTGAGGAACACCAGCCTTCGTCCTGGCAGCATATCATTGCTTAAGCATGCTTTATAGGTACTTCAACTGCTAGGACATATGGTGCAAAATATGTGCTGGCAAATCATTTCCAACTGCCACGGTCTTTAAGGCCCCGAGACACCTCGTTCGGCAGCCTTGGCTGCGGCAAGCACATTGCTATGTCCTGTGGCATCCTCCTTTTCCCTGACTTATATCCACTTGAGCAGAAGGAAAACAGCAGCAGCAGATTGATTGCAATATAGTCACCACTTTTCAACACAGAAGGTTTTATTGTAAAATTACATTTGCCCTTTATCTTGTATCTTGCTTGTACCTGTCATGTCGATAGTTACCAGGTAGGGAAAGGAAAGAAATGCAACCCCAGATAACCTAGCAAACAAACATGTGATGGGCTAATAAGAAGTTTTTCCACTTTGCAATGATTCAGCAGCATCTGCCATAAAATCTTTGAATATTTTTTTTTGTGATAGTGGAATAAAGAAGGTGTTATTAACGCTCAGAAAAAAAACCCAACAAGCCAAACCCCAGAGATTTTCTTCAGCTTGCTAATAAACCTGGCAGTCTACTGTTCCAACAAAAGCAATGTGTCTAGGAAAGCAGCAAGTACAATTAATTCACACTTGACCTGATGCGAGTATCCAAGGATGCAGAGTGATCTGAACTGCAAGGCAAAAGCAACTTAATTCTTGCTTTTAAGACACTACAAAGTGAATGAAGTGCCCTGAAATGGCTTTTACAGGCAGGACACAGGCAGGCCTGCCCAGCAGCCGCCCGTGGCACTTGGCAGGCATGCAGTGCACATGGGCTCATCCTTTGTGTCGGTGTGAGCGCTCCCACTTAGTTCACTCAAAGCTGGCCGGGCTCCATCGTAGCCGGTAAACCCGCAATCCCCTTCTCTCCAGGGCGCTGACACAGCGTGCCACATGGCACAGCGCCGACAGCTAGCACTTTTGGTGTGCGTGGCTGGCACACCGCGCTGGCGTGCAGAGGTGGGCTGCAGCCCACTGCTCGCCCAGCTGAGCCCGGGCTAGCCCGGCTGCTGAAGCCTCTCCTGCCTCCCCACAGCTGAAGGAGCCTTCTGGTCCTGCTTTGGAGAAGCATCTCCGAGCACGAGCAGGAGATGCCAGCCCAGCTGCTGCTCCTCATTGCTGGCTGTCACTTGCCACACTGCAACAGCAGGTTTGGTGCTGCAGGTAACAACCCGAGCTCTGGAGAGCTCGGGGCCGTGCCCTCACTGGTGCAGACTAATGCATCCTCCTTCCCTACCCTGTGCTTTCTACACAGGTGTCTTTTACATCAGCTTGAGGAGAGCAGCAAAGGAAACCAAAGCCAACACAAACCTCTGGAAGGGAGAGAGGGTGGGCTGAGGTCCCTGTAACGCAGTGTCGGCTGCAGCCAGCGAGGGCAATGCTCACAGCTCTGCTCCTTCCTAGGGGGGATGCTACCGAGAGCTGGCATGGCCAAATGAGCTCATGGCTCCACAACAGTGGAGGTCCTTGAGAGACAGGGTGTAACTCAGCAGGCAGTAGGTCATTTTTTCCAGTCTGAGGTAAGACGGGCATCTGTGGAGAAGGGAGGTGGGATGGTCTGAGTCAAACCACAGCCAGCTCACCCCACGAGGACCCATGCCTGTGCCTGGGAAGGGACAAAGGCCAGTGGCTGTAGAAACGGAGGAGTGCAGGGCAGCTGCGCCTGGCAGAGCCCGGGCTTAAGCCCAAGCTGCAGCATCAGTCTCCTGAGACTCTCTCTGCTTGCTGGAGAGAGACAGGCTGCTCTGGAGCTCAGTCAGAGCAGAAATCCAATTTGGATGGCCAGATGTGCCCTCTGTTTCTCCTCCTCTGTGGGCATTGAGGAATCCCGCTTCCTCCAAGTGTGTGGGCGCATGAGTGTGTGACACAGATAACCCAGTCTCCAATGGATGCTGAGATACATTTGAAACATTAATCTGAGTGGTCAAAGTCTGGAAGTAGACACAGAAATACATAGAACAAAATACAGAAATACATAGAAAATAGTTAGTCAAGAAAGCTACAGATGGGAGCAGTTTTGAATTAAATACCACTTCAAAATGTGATGGTTACTTCCACCACAAAAGGGCTGGCAATTTGGTCAAACTCTGCAACAGTCACAGTGTCAGACCACATGGAAGATGCGGGGAGTAAGCACATACGATGTATCTGAGTTATGGTGGGCAGAAAGAGAGAGAAAAAGAGAAAGATGGACTTAACCCTCAGGTTGTGGTTGAATAGACCAGACGTCCAGCAACAAGGCCTCCTTCTGCTGTTGCTCCTTTGTGGGGCTGGGTGCATGGTGCTCTGTCCCTGCGCTCCTGCTAGCATGGGTGTTTGTAGCTCCTCCATCTATTTCATGGTGGGACCAGGCAGGAACAGGAGCGGAGGGGACAGAAACCGCTGTCATGTCTCAGGGCCAGGTGGGAAGAGAGCAGGGGCAGGGAGATACCTGCAGAGGCACTGCTGCCAGAGGCAACTCATCCTGGATCGCCGGGCTTGGCAGGATGGTTTCATAGAGAAGTGAGGCACGAGGCGTAGGAAAATATCTGGGTTTTCTACCCCAGGTGACGGAGAACATTTTGTGATTAAACTGAAAGAATTCTTTCATAGCAATTGGAGTGAGAATTAGCGACAATGGCAGGCAGCTGTTGTACTGTGACCGTGGCTTATTAAGCTAATCATAATTGTCTCCCTGTTACCTTGTGCTCCTCCCTGTCTGTATGGGGTATCCATCTGTTGTCGCTTGTTCTGTAATTAAACCGGAAGCTCTTTGGGGCAGGGACCATCTTTTCATTATATCTTGCACAAGGGGGTCCCAATCAGAGCCTCTAGCTGCTACTCCAGTGCAAATAAAGTGGCAGTAAATAAGGGAAAATACGCTATTTCTCTTTGATTTGAATACCAGCTACAGCTTAGAAAGCATTAGTGCTAATGAGACATGGTTTGTGAGAGGGAAATGCGCTTCATCAGAGGAGAGAGACACGCACTTTTGCTGTTGGCGGAGGCTCGAGGGTCGTGGTGAGACTGACCCTCCTGAGACTGCAGTCTGTGAGGTCCGGCATCCCGTGGGAGGGCGAAGGCTTTGCCCCTAGCCGAGTGCTCAGCCATCGCTGGAGGAGGCATCAGTGAATTTGCCACAGGTCACTTACCCCCTGGGCCAGTCAGCTGGGGGAACCCAGGAGCTGTAACCCTAAGTGCCTGTCACAGCCTTGCTCCACGGATCTGTACCCCATGCCAGCTGCTGGCTGCTCCTGGGGCTTGTGCCAATGGTACCCTGTGCGCTGATGTGCGCACACGCGCCTGCGGGCAGGACACAGCGGGAGGACCTGGCATGGGGTATCCTGCGGCTGGCGAAGCGCAGAGCACGGCGCTGAGCCAGGGAGGCTGGCCCACGGTGCCTGCGCCGAGGGCAGCGGTGCTGCTCCGGCTCGGGATGGAGTGTGGGCAGCAGCTGGACCCTGCTCTGGTGGGGACACCAGAGCCGGGGCAGGAGACCAGGAGCCTTAGCGTCAGGTCAAAATAGGGGAGAAAAGACCTCCAACTGAGGCCTGCAGCGCAACACCTCGATCCAGGCAGTTCATCACTCACATCTCCTCTTTCTACAGGATCTTTTCCAGGTCTCTATAGAAGTGTATTACTTCACTGCTGTGTTAGTAATCTGCTTCACAGGCAGTAAACAAAAGCCTGCACTGCTAGTTCATACTTCACCAGGTATCAAGCTTCAGATGTGTCAGTGCTCTCATTTTCCTTGAAGCTCCAGAAGGCTGGGAGTTTGCTGCAATTAGCACTTTATTGAAAGCCCTGCGAGGCCAGGACCCATCTCTTTTTCCTGCGCTGCTTCAAGGCGCAGCAAGAAGGGGTCTCAGGCATGGCGGGTGCAGCAACCTGCGCGGCGCACGCCGTGCACGCACCGTTTCTGGCGCTGCCGCCAGCCCATGCGGCATCCCCTCTGAAAGCAAGCACTGCCTGTGCGATCGCTCCCACTCCCTGCAAACCAGCTGGAAAAAAATTCTCCACTCCCGTAAGAGAATGTTGCCAACCCGCCCAAGAGCGCGGTGCATGTTATGAATATTAATACTGAAGGCTTGGTGGAAAAAATAACCTGAGTGCCCTCTAGTGACACGGGATCCGAGCCATGCTGGGGGCTCTGGGGGGGATCAGTGGACTTGGGGCGAAGGGGTCTGGCTGAGCAGGGGTGGTGGGAGCCCGGGCAGGCCTCGAGGGAGTGATTTGGGGGAGAGGCCTTTGCAAGAGTGAGGATTTATAAAAATAAGCTGTGGCCTTGCCACTGTAGCCTGCTGGAACCCTGGCTGACCACAGCAGCCGTGCAGCCTGCACATGCAAGCTGAGCACCGGGAAAGCCCACCAGTAAGACACCGGTGCCGTCCCTGACCTGCCTTCGCCCAGCTGCCCTGGCTCAGCGGCAGCAGCCCCGTTACCCAGCTTCTCCAGTTCTTCAGCTTTTTCCTGCCTTGAATTCATACTCCCTTGTGACACAATATTTTCCATGGAAACCAGTGATAAAGTCACAGGCAAATGTTCCTCGCTGTTCTGTCGTCAGCTGCCCTTTCAAATGAATGAGGCAAGAGAGGCGGCCGGCAGTACCTTACCTCAGCCCGCTCCCCTCGCCTCTGCAGCCTCAGGGCTCCGAGCCGGGGCCGGCAGGCACGAGCATCTCTCCCCTCCCTCTGTGCAGCCTTGCACACAGCGAGGGTGAAGAAATCTCTGTTCTTCCAGCTGTCCCCTGTGTGGGGACTGTATCTGTCCCAGGCAACTCCCTAGTTTTTGTTGGGATTTTGGCGTGTCTCTCCATTCGCCGTATTGCAATGTTTCCTGTGGCAGGCTCGGGTAGGAGCCTACCCGTTCCTTGGCTTCCTGGTGGAAATCCATTTACTGGAATAAGTCAAGTGAGGAGATGAACAGCTGAGCAAATTGCCGGCGTCCTCAGCTGGCAGGCCTTCGCTCTGCGTGCAGGCTGGACCAGCGCTGCCATTGCTAAGATGAGGGAGTCAATTAAAATGGGCAGCTTGACTGCCAATATATCTTCCCGGTTCAATGCAGTTGCTTGGAATAGAGAGAGGCTCTCATGCGATAATGCAAATTATCATCATAAGTCAAATAACAATAATAAATAGCTAGGGTGATAAGGCTGATTATAATTATTGCATTTATTACGGCAAAGCGAGACAAGAGCTAAACACAGCTGAGCTGATCTTGTAAACTGCCCTTGGCCTAAGCAGGCTGCAGTCCCAACACACAGCCCTGCGCTGCAGCAGGAGGATGGGGACATTCAAATTAGCCACACGCAGTTCCTCAGGAAAGTTTGCAGGTTGCGACCTGTTCAGTCAGAGATACTGGATTGTCTAATGCACTCCAAGTATTCTGACAGTTTTCCACATTTTGTTTTAAAAACAAGCTTAAAATAAGCGAGAGATGAGTGGATTATTACTTGGCTTTATTCTGCTGAAGAATGAGGCTTTTCATATGCACGGCCAGTTTGCAAAGCTGCTTCTTTTCTGTTGCTCTTTTGCAAAGCATTTAAACATATTGACTTGGAACCATAAAGCAAACCCCTGGACATTAATTCCAGATAAAAAGCCTTTTTTTTCCTGGGAACTCTGATGGGGAAGATGTAGCCAGTAGATGCACTTGCTTTATAAAAGAGCATCCTTGCAGCTCTGACCCCTTGAATATTGCAGCTGCCTTGTGAATACGATTTTTCAAGCCTTGACTGCCCATGAGAGGCCAGGACGTGACTGCTGTGACCGTTGGGCCGGGTGTTATCCTGGAGAAGGACCCCAGGGTGGGTCTCTTCGGGGTCAGGAGCGGCGGGCCTGTCTCTTCCCAGCCGCGGGGACTGCACAGCAGCGCTTTCTGCCCTTCAGCTACTGCCAGCTGCAGCCTGCCTTGCACTGCAGAGAGGAATGGGCAATCGCTACTGCACGTCTGCGTCCATAAACCGGCTTGTAAATCACCCCAGCAGCAGCCCAGGGAGAGGACAGGAGCTTGTGATAGTACTTATCCACCATTTCCAGCCAGAACGCTCTTTCCAAAGGGCCATTTTCCCCACTCTTAAATCCAAATCCTGTGGCCTTTGCAGTGTCTTGCTCAGCGCAAGCCAAGGCGGGACAGGATTCCCCTTGTCTGCTGCAGACACTGCTCACCGCAGCAGCAAACCGTAACTGTGCCCTCTCACCGGGATGGGTATCGTAACCACAGCCCTGCATTGTAACCGCAGCGGGAGCAGGATCTGTGTCGGCAAGGCTTCTGGCTGCTTTCTGCCTGTCAGATGTTACATCTTTCCAGGATGTTTCTCCCTGTGTAATGGTTATCGAATAAGATGAATGAATCGAGCGATAAGATGCTACATTGCTGCCTGTGACTGGGCTTCTCCAGCCTGGCTAACTGCAAATGCTCTCCTAAGTCAGTGGCCCGCGAGTCCCTGGGGGATTAGTCAGAGTTTCCAACACTCCGGATCTCTGCAGACGAAGCCACGGTGCCACTCCTGGTTTCGTGCAGGTCAACGTGTGAGCACAAGCCTGGGCGTGGGGGCGAGCAGGGTATCGAGCTTACAGCCACCGGCTCTTCTAAGGAGCCCTGAATTTATAGATTCAACAGTCCAGCTTTGCAGTTGCCACCAAAGATGTAGGCTGAAATAGCGTACTTTCCCTATCTCCCCCTTGCAAATTATTAATAAAAAGTAAGTATGAAAATGAAGGCAAGTTAACTTTTCTGCTGCATCATAAGATTGCCCTAAGACCAAGGGCATGCCATTTTGCCTCTCAGCTTAGAAGCCTTACTCCAGCCAGACCCCAGGCTCTGTCTTGAAATCATGCAGCCTGTTCTGCCCCCGCCCCAGCCACTTTGCTTCCCCTGTATAGGCAATATTCATGCCTGATTTGTGGTCCTCTGCTGTTTGTGGTTATGCTTCTGCCTCCCCCCTCAGCAGCTGCTAGAAAGCCCTCCCCAATCTGCCTGCCGACTGCAGCTGTCTCTCTTAAGTCATCTCCAAAATTTTGTAACAGAAGTTGTGTGGTGAACAAGGACAAGTGGAGCAGCAAACCATGGGCAGCAAAGGGGCTGGTTTTGCTGCTGCCCTCTGCTTTGTGGACATACTGAAGTCCCCTGTCCCATCCTTTGGCATGAAGATCCTGGGGGAGGAGGGGACTGTCCCTGGGGGTGTGTTTGCACAGCACCTCGCCCTGCGAGACCCACCAAGCAGCCCACCAAGGCACAACGAGGGTGGGTGGCATGCACACCCTGCGGGTTCAGAGGGACCGCCAAGCGGGGTTCAGCACAGAGGTCTGGGCACAACCGTCGACAAAGTCCCGCAGCTGCGGGGCGAGGAAAGCGCATGCTTGTGTCTCCCCTAAGTACCTGCTGGTTGCCTGCCCAGGGCACAGGCTAGAGAGGACTTTGTTTGGCCATTTTGGGTAACATTAAGCTGAAAAATAAATAAATAAATAATTAAAAAATAACCTGCCTTTGAAACAGGATGAGTGCTGCAGTGGTGAATAAAAGTAAGCAATCGTCCCTGCTTGGGGCTCTAGGCACCGGGTGAGGAATGAGTGAACTCTTACCGCCCAAATGAGAAGTGAATAAACTCTATTTACTTGCCTTTACCTTTGACTCTGATGTGCAGAGCCAAAATCTCCAGACTTCCCACGCTGATGGAAGCAGCACAAAGATGACAAGGCTTCCTCAGGACTCTTATGGTCCTGCGGTCTCCCCTCCTTCCCCTGCTCTCTGCCCCTTTGTTCGCTGTTCAAACATCTGAATTCAAAGAGGCTGATTCTGGGGTAAGCACTATGTCTTCACTCATTTCTATTATACATCAAGAAAGTATCTGGTCCACTGAAATAAAAATGGATCCAACAGCAAAGGAATCAAAAGGAAGAGCCCAGCTCTGGCCGCAGCCTCTTGCCAACAGGGAGACCAACACCCAGCCCCTCACTGCTGCTCCTGGGCAGTAAATAATTCCTGCTGAAGACAAAGGAGGTGGGCAGATGCAGACAGAGAGCACATGCTGCTTCGTTTAGCAGCACATTCCCTACTTGAAATGCACGGAGTGGCCAAGCCACTGGCCAGCATTTATCCCTCCGATAAAATAATGCGTTGGGAAGTGGATCGCAGGCTGCCAGGCTGGGGATGGCAGCCACGTGAGTGGCTACTCTCTCTGGCAAACACTGGCAAACGAATGTCACACACCTTCCCCTGTGCCCAAGCCACACAGGGCTCTGTGATGGGGGTTGGTCAGCAGCAGTAGTGAAAGGCAAGGAAAGGGGTTTGCTGGCAAGGGGCGGTGCCTCAGTGTGTTCACTCTGGCAAGGGTCAAACCTGGTGTCTGCGGACTGCAGTGGGAATCTGGTGGCTGGACTCAGTGGGAGCCAAGCTGATCCTTTAAGCTAGTAGCCTGGGTCCCCCCAACATGGGAAGCTCTGAGCTGGAGCCTGTGCCATCAGCACTGAAACCAAGCCCCGCACTGACGGCAGCGATAGCAGGAGCAGGCTCCTCTTTCCCATCTCATGACGGCACCTCATGAGAGATGAGAGGCAGCTCGCCCCTGCTTAAAGAGGAGTTTGCGCTGTCACGGCAGTGGCTGGGCAGTGGGCAGTGGCCAGTGCTGTGCTGCCCGAGGTCAGCTCTCCGCTGGCGGTGCTGGGGGTCACTTTGGAAGGATCTGTTGGAGAAAAGGGCTAGCACCAAGCCAGAAAAAAAAAAAGCTGAGTCTTTCTGTTCATCTCTCTTATCTCCAGCTTTGACTGTTCATTGGGGATGGTTGGAAAGGCATCTTTATCCTGCCTTCAGCCCGGCAGCTTGCATCTTGTCTCCTTTCAACAGGCAGAACAGGGGGCCAAGGCTGGGTGCGAGGTGTCTTGCTGAAAGATGGCAGCTTTCTGTCAAGAGGGAGCAGGGGGCTCAAGAGGAAAGGAATGCAGAAGAGAGTCTAAGAACAAGAAGACAGAAACCCAGAAACAGGAGAGAGAAAGGTCTGCCAGAAGAAAGAGAAGAAAGAGGAGGAGAAGGTGGAGTTGTGGGAACAGACAAAACAAAGAAAGACTGAAGGAAAAGACCTGCAGCAGGTAGATATTTATATTCCTTTGACTTCCAAAGATTTCAAGCCATCTTCCTACTGACTCAAGGTGCTGGACATGCTTTAAATAACCGCCTGACCTTCCTCCTTTGCCCTCTGACTCGTCTTCTGCCGCAGCTGGCTGCTCTTATTGCCCACAATGTGCCGAGCCCTCGGGGCCACGGGTGGCTCTTGCCAGTGAGGTTGGCCTCGTGGGGCGGTGGAGCGCCTGGGGGCTGCAGAAATGAAACACGTCGTCCTCATCGGAATGATGGCAAGCCAGGGAGATGCTCCTTGCCTGTGCTTTGCCCCATGTGGACCCTGCGTGCTGCAGCCCAGCTAGCTCATCCACCTCTTGCTCCGGGCGTGTGGCTCAGCTCACTCTCTTCCCCCTCTCCCAAAGGCTATGGGGTCTCCTGCCCCCTCTGCTTTTTCTCTTTTTCAGGCAAGTCTTAAGACAATCAGACAGCTGCTCCTCTCACAGCCCTTTCAGCTCTTCTGTCTTGCTCTCCATTTTGTTGCAGGCTACTTCTTTCAGATCCTGGCAATGCCACTTCACTAAATAACATGTACGGTGGGAACAGCCACATTGGCTTTCTGGTCCCCACGCGTATATATGTACCTTTGCATTGAAGTACCAGCTTGTGTTGTGGGAGGACATCACAGGGTCCATCAGGTGGACATCCCATATGCTGCCCAGCACTCTACCCTGTATTTTAAAAAAGTTTTGTCTCAGCTTTTGGCTGGTCCCACAGGGTGCACAAGACTGTAAAGGCAGATAAAGCCCTTGACATCTATTACATGGGCTTCGAAATCTGGGTTAGGGCTAGGCATCTCTGCATCGCCTGGTGCGGGGTTGGTCTGTGGTCTCTAGCACAGCTGGGCCTGAATGTGCAAAGCTGAGGGCACCTGCACTCGGAGGGGACAAGGTGTCCCCAGGCACGCTGAGGTGGGTGGGGGCAGCAACTTGGCAAGCTTTCCTCCTGAGCCACCGACGTTTGTCTGCTGACATTTTCTGCATGAGGACTTTGTTTCCCCCCTGCAAGCTCTCCCCAGAGGAAATCCTGCCTCTCACTTAGTGCCTGGCGTGCTGGAGCAGAACGGGGCGGGGGCTTCTGTCCATGTCTTTTCAATGGTTAATGAGTGAGGTCAACACAAAGGCATTTCTAGCCCCGCTACAGCTCATGTGCTGTTGATGTTGCTGAGATCTGGATGACCAGACCAAAAAGACACTAAACCAGTCAAAGCAAAAACGATTTCCTCTGTCAGCTGTGAACTATCTTGCTACCTAATAGCCTAGTTCTATCTTGATGGGGAAACCCACCCGTCCGAATGATACCATTTGGAAATAGCCTTGCTTTGTTTTCCAGAGACTTCAGACATTTCTAACACATGCAATCCTTGCTAAATTTTCCAAGCAAGTGACATGTAAATAGTAATTCTTGCAGAGAAAGAACGTGTGTTTTCCGCTTAACTTACACCCTTTGTATCGTGAGGCAAAGGAGCTCTTGGATGGATCTGGGGTGTAAAAGACCCAGCTATGGCCAGGGATGCTCCTCCTTGCTAAATGCACTAGAGAGCCCAAAGAAACCTAACTGGTGAGAAGGGCAAGGCAGAAGCATCACCAAATGGTATCCAAATGGTATCATTCTCCATAAATTTACAGTACTTGGCGATTTATGTTTCTGAATATAGCACATCAAGCGTATTGGATGGCTTAGTGGCTGTTCTACACCAAAACGCTTTCTAGCTCCTTTTTCACATACTGTCACTAAATCTTATGGAGTACCTCACAAGTGGAAAATGAGGTGGAATTGAAATAAATTGTCCTGGAGGCAGCTGCAGGCTCATGGGTGTTTAAGGTATCTATTTGCCAAAGGTTTATTTTACAAGCTCTATACGCTGCTGTTATTATTTTTGTTGTCATCAGGCCTTAGATTTGCACAGAAAATAGGGCTTCTCTGATTCTGACATCTTACCACAAGAGAATAAGAAATTGTCCTGCACTTGGCAGCTTAAGTTTGAAATATAGAGGATGGATGAAGGAGGGAAAGAAAGACATGGGAAGGTTCAGTTACCTACCTGAGTTCATGCAGCAAAGCAGCAGACCCTAATTCACAGCCTCGGAGCTGCAGGCACGTCCTGAGCCTCATGCCAGCTCTGTGTCCCCAGTGCAGCTTTCGGTGGCATGGCTTGTCTGTCTTCGTTTGTGTCTCAGAATGAGTTATGGCTGGAATAAGGGATACAGCTGGGACCGAAACATGAAAACGTAAGGGGGAAAAGAATAAAAGGAAGGCGTGAAGGAGGATAAGCACATTTTCAGGTGATTTGGGGTCACAGGGATGAGAGGAAGGGGTCAGGCAGCAGAGCCAGACAGCAGTGCCAACAGTGCCCTGGCAGACAACAGCGTCGAAGGTGTGGAGAGAGAAGGAAGAGGGGTGAAAGGGCTGCCGAGCAGGTACAGGGCCACAGCTAGTGAAAAAGGAGGTGAGAGCTGGGGTGAAGTGGGTCGAAAAGGGACAGAGGACCTGGTCGACAGGCTGGGAACAAGGAGGAAGGTGACAGCTCTCTGAAAGTGCTGCAAGCTGAAGACTTAGATGGAGATTTAAGCCAGGTTGTGGAGTAGATGGAGGATGCTACGGAGGCAGAAAGGCCCAACCCCGTGGGACAGAGGGAAGCAGCAGGGGAAGGAAATGCAGCAACACTGCCAGGGACACAGCTACTGCAGACTTTAGCTTGAGGGAGTGCACGGAAGGGCAGAGGAGTGATAACCATGGATGGTCTTTTTGCTTGGGAGAGAGCACTTCTATCCCTACAACTGGTGGTAAGGCATGAAAGCAGGAGCATCAAACAAGCAGCTCCCCATAGCTGGGGGCATGAGCGTAGCTGTGAAGCCGAACACACCCTGGAAAACTCAAATTACTGTATTTTGCCTTGCAACCAGAAAGATGCACCTGGCTGGGTACCGCAGCCCAAACTGCAGTTGCGTTTCCTGCCCACCCCCGCAGCTCCCTGGGCTGAATGACGGCCAGGGGACGGGGGACGGGGCGGGGGGCTGCCCGGCTCCCCAGGGGGTGTGGGGGGACTCCTGCAGGGCCGCCGAAGTTGTGCTTTTTGGGGCAGCCCACGAGAGGGAGCCAGGAGCAAAGGAAAGGCGGCTGCTGCCTCCGTCGCGGCTGGCGGAGCCCCCGTCCCCCCGCCCGGCGGCTGCGGCGGCGGCTGCGGGGGGGTCGGCGGGAGGGACCCGGGGCGCCTCGCACCCCTCCGGCCCCACGCACATCGCGCCGTGCACGACCTGCAGAGCTGGGGTTTGGCCCCCCAAAGGGTTAATAACATATTTACACGTCATTTGGTGCCTTAAGCACGAGGTAAATGCTGCGGGCGGGCTCGGCGGCACCCCTGTGAACACCCGCGGCATAAATTTAGTACCTAACCTTTGCTGTCAAAGGCTAAACCTGATGCAAGTGGCAAAGGTGGACGGCTCTCCGACGGCAAAGGGTCGCCCTTCCTCCTCCTCCTCCTCCTCCTCCTGCTGCTGCTGCTGCTGCAGTGATTCAGGTCTCAGAGAAAGGGGGCTTTGCCATGGCAAAGCGGTGGGGGCTCAGCCCCGCTCCCAGCGCAGGGGCCAAGGGGCTGGGGTGGTCCTGTTAGCAGCCCTGAAGCCGGCATCTCCCCCCTGCCTGGCATGATGAGGGGAGGATAAGGAGGTGAGCGTGAGAAACCTCAGCACTGCTGCGACGGACGAAAGCTGCTTTCTCAGCACCCGCAGAAGTCTTCACCTTTTCACTTCGCTTGGGAACGAAATGGGGTTTGGACTTGCCCGGGGATGATCCTTTGAGCTCTAAGCTCACCAGGCAGGCGAGCACATGCTTGTGCTAAGCCTCTCTTTAAGCACTGTTCTGAACGTGGGCTGCAGAGCTCAGCCCCTTGCAGGGGGAGGTCTGGACGGAGAGCTGCTACATCCACTTATTTGGGGGTCAGCCCTTGTATTGCTGAATCTGTGGGAGACGTGGCGTGGGCCCAGAGAGCGGGGAGGTCACCGGTACCTGCGCACCTCCCTGCGAGGGCTGCGCAACGCTGCCTGTGCGGCAGCAGGGAGGGAGCAGCTCAGCTGACCAGCGTGAAAGAAACTCTTGAGGCTGCATTGGTAACCTGACACATAGACGTGGCTGGTTTAAGAGGTGGCTACAAAGGAAAAATACAGCCCTTATTGAAAGGCAAATTAGTAGCAGGCTCGCTCCAGCCAGTGTCCAGGGAAAGCATGCAGTGCCCATGTTGTTTTTACTCTCCTGAAGCTTCTTACCACACTGGGAGAGGCACAGCCAGGGCTGGATAAATAATACATCATAATTTTCAAGTCCCAGAGAGGTGACTTGGAGGTAGTTCAAAAGTTCAATGAATTATCAGTTCCCCTCGGGTTCTTTATTTCTCTTGCAAAGGGTGCTATCAATCTCGATAACTCACTAGCTACCAAAAATAATAAGTAAAAAATCATTATGTTGAAATATGTGTTGTAAAGCAGCATAGCAATTTGGAAGATTAATTCAGTCCAGAAGGGGCAATAGCTGCTGGCTAGAGAGGGGCTGGACACCAATTACTGCTCTCACTCATTGCTTCCATGGACAGGAATTGGGAAAACACCTGCAGTGCATGAATAATTCTCCTTGAGTTAATATGCTTTCATTCAGTGCTGATTAACTCTATTTATACCTCATCTATGGTGATGAGAGCCATGTGATTCATTCCTTTATTTCCGTAACTCTCTGATAAATTGCATTTATTTGCCACGTCTGACTTCCTCACGTGCCCACTGCCTATTAATCCTTCTCAACCTGGGCTGCTGCTGCCATCCCAGGCCCTTCAGCAGCCATCACACAGCTACTTCTTATTTTCTTTCCTTCGTTTAGAAGCACGTGCTACAAAAATGTGGGTCAAGGGAGAAAATAGACTGGAAATTTCACTATGATGATGGAGCGGGGTAGGTGTATATTTTGTGCACATAGTATCTGGCTCTGTAGGGTGCTTGTCCTATAGTGAAGCCTCAAGGTACTATGGAAGAAATAATGTACAAATGTGATCTGTTTAGAGTATTCAGTCCTGGGTTACCAGCAGCTGCAAGGTAAGTCATCCCGGCCATGCCTTGGTATGCAAGGCACGACCAGCTTGAACTCAAATGTGGCCATTGGTGTCACAGAGGACTAACCTGTCTCATAGGAGGCATTTTTTTTCCACTTTTGTTTTTCAGGTTTATTTTAATTTTTATTTCTCTAGCTCCTGCTCTGAGTCAGGGCTACAGGGTTCATGACCTGGGTCTTACTCTTCCAGCAGGCTGACTGAAACAGGCTATGGCCAAGTACTGTCTCCTGAGGCTGGCAGGAGGAAGTCTGCAGAAAGACCTTGAGAGTACAAAATGTTCCTACTTCTCCCCCGTCAGCACAGCACTGCCCAAACCCAGCATTAAAACTTGTCTTAAGATGGGATGTAAAGTAAAAGCAAGATGCTTGCAAGAAGTAGAGATGCTCTTTTGCGCCTTTGCAAGTGGAGATGCATTGCCCAGTGGAAATGCTGGCTGGTAAAATCCCTCGCATTCACATCAGGAGCACAGACATGTAACCTACCCCAGTCCATGAGCAAACTGGGGAAGTTTGACTTTGGTTGTCAGAGTCATTCTAGGAACAGCTTAGGTTTTGCTGAGCTGATAGATGGCCTGCATTTTCTTGTAAGCTCCCGTCCAGCTCTCTAAGTCCAAGTATTGCAGTACTTGGCTGTACACCAGTACAGCAGGCAAACATCTTAAAACTTTAAAATATTACCCAGAGATCATTTCAGATCATAGAGTTACAGAATCAAGGGGAAATTTGGGTTGGAAGGAACTGCCAGAGATCATTTGGTTCAACCCTCAGTTCAAAGCAAGACTAACTTCAAGATTAAATCAGGTTACCCAGGGCCTTTCCTAGTTGAGCTTTGAAAATCTCTAAGGATTGTACAGTCTCTGTAGGTGACCTGTTCCAGCATTTGACCACCCTTGACATGAAAATATTTTCCTTTACATATAATATCTTATTTTTTACACATTGTTCCATGCCATCCCAGATCCAACACTTAGAACCTGCAGCATTTCCCATAACCTAGGCAGAGGAAACCTGGCCTTTCTGCTCAGCCGTGCCCATGCTCTCCCTGCAGCACGAGCGTGTGCCTTCCTAGTGTGGGACGGGCTGGATTCTCCGGAGGAGCTGAAATACCTCCTCTAATACCTGATCCCCACCGCTGAGCTATGAATCTTTTTCCTGACTTTCTGAGGGCACGTTCCTCTATTGCATTTTCCTTTGATCATTGTTTCAAAATCCTGAGGGGATTCAGCTGCCGGCTCTGTTTATCTTGCTACCCTTTCTTCTCATTCAAGGTCTCCAGACACCTTCCCTAGGAATGAGATAAAAGCTTGCACTGAGACCCTGGCCCTTTTGTCTAATTCCCCAGTCCGCCTGGATCTCCTCACCAGCTTTGTCAGGCTTAAATGTCATCGTATGGTTCATGTAGATGCTTCAAGATAGCTCACTGTCCTCCCTCTCCCTGCATTTCAAACCACACTTTTATTTCCAGCGTGTCCAAGGTCTTTCCATTTCTCGGTAGAGACCTGTGCTCAGCAGCCCGCTCTGCTCTGGTGGCACTTCAGAGCCAGGTTACTCTGGCCAAGCCTTCGGTGAAGAATTTATTGTAAATGGCCACCTGCCACTGATGGCTGTGGTTCAGGTGGCGTCTCTGCCGGTGCTTTTTGTCATCATCTGGTACCCATCAAATTATAACCGGAGGGTGGTGGAGGATCATTGCAGCTGGTGGGGACAAGAGGGTCAGAGCTGGCAAGGGTGGGTTAAATCTGCCCTTTATCACCACCATGGCAGTGATGGGTGTTCAGCTGCAGGGCTTGCTGGCTCTAAAATCAGCAGCTTTGCTCCCTCCCTGCAGGCTGGAAGGGAAGATCTCCTCTTACTGCTGGCCCCCTGTAATGGGTTTACATGGCAAGGTTTTGGTAGTGGGGGGGCCACAGGGGTGGCTTCTTTAAAAGTTGCTAGAAGC
>JAVKLA010000040.1:10729408-10746092 GCA_034782735.1 Sagittarius serpentarius
TTTGGGCCCCCCCCCCCCCCCCCCCCCCCGCCGTGCATGTATGTGAATTTTCTTGTTCTGTGGGCACTTTCAGAGACGTGTATCTGGCTGCGGACTGCTGGCCAGTGCAGTACAGGTGTCCTTGCAAGCTTCCAGGCTCTCTGGGGACATATCCTCCTTTACTCTGCCTCTTTCTTTCTTTCATTTTGGTCAGATGACCAGTAAGTCTTTCTCAATGGAAATGTCATCAAAACTGGTTCACAGTCATTGAAAGTTTTGCTTTGGTCCAGCTGATGCTGTCCAATACCACCATGTTTGGTTTAAAACAGGTGCACCTGTTGTGCTGTAGAGCTGGTAATTCTGGTGCTTCCTTCTCAGCTGTGAGCGTGGTGGGAAGGGGCTCAGGCAGAGACTTAAAATGCTATATTTGGAAAAGCAGGAGACCTAAAAATGTGGTGTGGATGCGTGCCTTGAGCCCTGACCCACGCCAGCAGCCCTGCAGGGGCTTGTTCCCACCAAGAGCATCCCCTGTGGGATGCTGCAGAGAGCATTTATGGGTCTGTTCCCCACCCAGCCCCCAGATCTGTCCGTGGGCAATCTGGAAAAAGTCTCTGACCCTCATTCACCCTCTTCTTCTGAGGAAGACAGCTCAGACCTCTTCTGAAGGAGAAGGCAATTCTCCTTCAGCAGCCGGCCCCCTGTGTTCTGCCTGCCTGGAGGTGGTGGCACCAAGGTGGTGAGCTACTGCTGCCCTTTGAGGAGCACAAAACCCAGGACGGCCCAGCCCCTGGGCTCTACCCCTGGTTCTTCTGTCACGGGAAGGTGGCTGCTGCTGCAGGACATGGCAGCGGGGGTGGGGGGAGCTGTGCCACCTCTCACCTCCATCCAAGGATGGAGACCTTGCATCGGGCTCGGTTGATGAGCGATGAAGCAACAGCGAGCCTCGTGGCGTGAGGTGTTCATGGAAACGTGTGTTGCTAAGCAAAGAGGATATTGTGCTTTGTACCAACTAAAGCGTTTTTAGCGTGTGAGATTGCATGCCTCGAGGAGAGTTGTAGCAGCTGAGTCTAGGAGTCGCAAATACGCGGTCTTCAGGCCAAGGACGAGCTGGAGTTGTCCCACCAGGAGGAGGGTGTTTGTGTGTCTGTGACACTGGGACACTTGGTGTCCTTAGGAAGGGCTCCTCAAGTCCTGCTGGGCTTTGGGTGAGAGCTTCCACCGTGCTGGGAAACCTCTGCCTCCTTGCCCCAGACCCCAGCAGCACAGGGTGATGCCTGGGTGAAAGCCGACATCTCCCCCTTACTTGCTTCTGAAACCTCTCTGGGATCTTTCCTGGCTTCACAGAAAGCCATGACAAATCTCCTGTCACCTCCCAGGGCGGCAGTGCCAGCCAGGAACATGTTAGGCAGTGAGTGAAAAAACAGTCTGTCAAAAACATAAGGAGAAGCAAGTGGAAAAAGGTCAAGATTAGTTACTTTTCTGCCATGTGCATGTATAATTATGAACCTTGGGAGCGAGGCCACGTTAGTCCTAATTACAGCTCTTTAAATATTTATATAGCTTAATCTGTTCACCTTGCTCTTTGGCATGGTTCAACGTATCTGTAGGGCTGACCTTTCCAACTCAGCCCCGTTTGTATACTTTACAGGCCTCTGGGTAGCTATTACTTTGCTTTACCTGAGAGGGGGAAAAATGCATCACACCAGAAGAGTAAACCCCAGGTAATAGGAGTACAATGTTAAATAAAACCAGGAGGATATAAACACAATCTCCTCTCTCAAAGTCACTTACGCAGATTCCTAACTAATGCAAACCCAGGAGATTTCAGGAAAATTAGCCACCAGATATGCCCTGAAGAATCAGCTGAGACAACCACACTTATTTTCCTGTGACCTCCATCAAGTTGGAAATGATATCTCCAGCAGTAACAGACTAGGATATGAAGGCCCTCTTTCACTTCTCAATGCTTCATCACAACAGGTCTATTTAGATGTAATGGGAATATCTGGGAGATAGATGAGATGCTCATGACTATGATGTGGAATTAGCTGTGCAGCCATTCCCTTCTTTAGCCCTCTTCTTCAAGTCCTTCTTCAAATACCTTTCTTTCAACAGACCTAGGAATCCCAGGCTGATTTCCAAAGAACTACTTGTAAAATAGAGGAGCGAAGATCTGAAATAATCACAGAATCACAGAACGGTTTGGGTTGGAAGGGGACTTTAAAAATCATCTAGTTCCAAACCCCCTGCCACAGGCAGGGACACCTTCCGCTAGACCGGGTTGCTCAAAGCCCCGTCCAGCCTGGCCTGGAACACTTCCAGGGATGGGGCATCCACAGCCTCTCTGGGCAACCTGTGCCAGTGTCTCACCACCCTCACAGTGTAGAATTTCTTCCTTACATCTAATCTAAATCTACCCTCTTTCAGTTTAAAGCCATTACCTTTTATAATGTTAACATAATGTTATAATGGTAATATAATACTAGTTAAGATCCTCCAACCTTGGATCACCCCCACTGCCCGTTCTGCACACTGACCGTCTAGGGGGTAAGTCCATGTAGAAACTGTCCCATAATGAGTCTGTGAGGAATTTGGCAAATTATGGGCAGTCTATAACACCACCGGTGAAATGATAATCAATACGTACAGAAGAGCTGGGCAGCTCTGAGGATTTTGGTCACCTTGGCAATTTGAAGAACCTCTAGTGTAGCATACTTCATCCTGAGCACCCTTACGAACATATTATGCAGGCAAAACAATACATCTGTACCTCCAGGTGCTTCCACAAAACGTTCATTAACGACACGTTACACCAGAGGAACTAAATTAATTTGCATAAAAAGTGCCTGATGTCTTCATCCTGCTCACTTCCATACCAAATTTGCTGGCTAGTCTAGGTCTGAAATAATAAATAAAATCAGGTCAGGGACCATTCTCTGGCCCTGAAGACAACTGGCACAGATTGGCCACTTCCAGTCCATAACACATCTGGCTCTGGGTCTCAACTGGTCCCTGTGGCCCTAATACAACATGATATTTCTAGTATTATCTTTTGTTTTTTTCCCCCCAGTTCAAAGCATCTGAACTAGTGTTGCAGTCGAGCAGGGTGATATTTTATTACTAGGAAAATGGAGGTATGGAAAAAGCGTGGCACTGATGGAGGACTGTGTGGGGAGGATGACACTGAAGCTGGTGCAGCCTGGCCCCCGCTGCTCATTTGGGAACGGTCCTCTGTGCATGCTGCCCTCCATGCCATGCCAGCGCACCGGCCGGCAGAGCACCGGCTGGCACCAGCCAGCACCAGGCCAGGGAGCAAGACAACGATTAAACAGCATGGATGATGGCCCACACCTAGGGCCTTTCATTTGCTCTTGCCGACGGACCCATAAGAAACATCCATGAATAGGTGCTGGTTGACTTCCCAGGGAGGCTGTTTGGTCTCTAGGGTTCATGAAGGCTCATTTCAAGCTATGGCTGGCTAGCAACTTTCCAGCAAAGTTTCAGGCCAACAGCTGCTTTCTTCAGGTCTTGAGTGTCTCATGTAGAACACGTTAGGTTCAGCTGACCAAATCTGAGGCCAGGCTCTGGGGTGCCTTCCTCTGGATCCCTAACGTCCCCAGGCTGGGGGTACTGCAAACGGTGGGGCCAGAAAGATGTATTTGGAAAGTTCTTTTCTGCGCTAAGAAGCCTTCAGGTTATGGGTCTTTGGCCCCAATTTGCTGAAATCTTGCAGGGTGAGGGGAGGCGAAAAACATGTTTATTTTTGGTGAACCAGCCAACATTGCCACTTCTGATAGGTTTCCAAACATTAACCAAGTGATACTGCTCCTTATTGGGACTGACTTCCTCAGTACCCCTGAGCGCCCACCACAGGTCCAGCGACATCCTGACTAGATGCCAGCTCTCCGGTGCTGTCGTTTCCCAGTGCTTGAGAGGAGCGTGTTCATTTAGCAGCGCTGCACAGCTCCCCTACAGACCCTGCAGGGGCCTGACGAGGCTGCCTCGCCGGAGCTGCACGTTTGGTCTCCATCTGGAGAAGCACTGCCAGGATGAGGAGAGCCACGGGAAAGCGGTGGCCCTCTTGGAGCCGGTACAGTGCTGCGGGAAGGCAAGACTGCTCTGGCAGAAGTGTTTGCAGGCAGACAGTGATCCCACTCTTTGTTCGGCTTAGGAGGAGCAGGACTATATTTCTGGAGATAACATCCCTGATATTACAGGTGTGCTGTACAGATTATGCTGCCAGATAGGACAGTGGTGGGATAGACTGTTTTCCCAGAACTACCCTGTTGCCAGTGAGAAGCAAGACAGAAGTAACCCCCAGCATCTTTTCTTTACCTCGGAAGTGCCCCAGGGTCTGCCAAGGTAGACGTTAGCAAAGGCAGCCAGTGAAGGGCGAAGACCTAGCAGATTGGAGCAGTGCACTCAGATGCCTTGAGAAGAGCTTCGCTGAACACGGTGCAGAGGCAGCCTCCAATAGTAGATATGTATAAATACCTATAAATTATATGATATATATTTAAATATTTAGCATTCAACCCTCTTTCCCTCTGCACACAACTCAAAACGAAGTCAACCGCGACTTACAGGTTTGCTGCCTGCCGTGTCCGCCCTGCAGCCGCTAGCCAGACCCCCTGCCCTCGCACCCCATTCCTGCGTTACTGGCAGTTTGCTCAGCCCCATACACCCGCAGCAGCTCACACAATGCAGGGTTCGGCGCACCAGCAACACAGTGGTTAAATAATTAAACACACTGCGAGCCCAGTACGTGTATAATAGTGATACATCCCAGCAGAAAAGCTCTCTAGAAAAGGTTCTCTAGCTCATTGTTTCACTCAGCTGATTAAGGTGAGCTATCAGTGGTGAGCTCCTGCAACCGAGCTACTGAGGCTGACCAAGGCGCATGCAGATTTTAGGGCGCTGTGAAGTGCTCAGGAAGACCGCTGGGAAACTCAGCTAATTCTTAGTGCGCTTGTGCTGATCTGTAGGTCCTGTGTCAGGGAAATCGAAGCCCATATGGTACAGCACACCCCTGCAAAGCAAAGATGCTCTCCTGGGAGAAAGCTGGCTCTCCCCTTCCACTCCTGCAGGCGTGAGGAGAGCCAGCTTGGCAGACACCGGCTCCCAGTGTGATCCTGGCATGACCATTGCCTCTTCAGACGAGACCTGTTTGGGGTCTGGGGAGTCTGTGCCAAGGTGGTGTCCTCCTGCCCTGGGGGTGTGGGCAGCACTGAGCCTTTGCCATAGGGGTCTGTCCCCGGGGATGCAGCCGGATAAAGCATCGCCTCCTCCTGAAGGGAACTGACGGGTGGGAAGAAAGGAGGTGAATGGCATTCCTGAAATGTGGGAAAAGAAACATGTTATCATGGTTGCCATGGAAACTGGGAATGGACAATAAGCACTTAGAGGTTTTATCATTTTCCTTAGCACTTGTAGCACACAACCTGTGTGAAGAGGAGCGTTACAAGGCACAAGGAGGCTGACAGATACCTGAATGGGAAAAAATGTGTGAGAGAATCTGTGCCAGGGCTGACTGAATGCACCCCAGGAGAGGGGCTGCAGGGACAGCAGGGAGGTGGCACTTCCTGAGGTGCTCCCACAAAACGGGAATGGGGCACCCTGGAAGGAGGGACTGTACGGGCAGCGCAGAGGCAAACACCTGGGAAGCCTGGATTTGGCGCAGAGAACCCCACGCAACCCAGGGCTCACACCATCCTGGGGCTCTCGTTACTGCCAGCCCTGCTTTGGCACCTTTCTGTGCTCCTATACATCCTTAGTCCAACCAGGCATCTCTTTCGCAGCCGTTATGTTTGTGTGTTTCCTCACCATAGTCTTTGGGGTTTTATTCAACACATCATGTGTTACTTCCCTCACTCAAGTTAATTTTGGTGCATTTGACTGGGAAAGGTCATGTAGATCCAGCTCAACCCCTAAATGACAGATAATGCCCACACACCATCAATACATCAAACAGGAAGACATTTCCTTGGATACAGTGCATTGGTAGGCCAAAAATCACTCTCTGTCCTCAGTATACCAAACATCCATTATGTTGTGGTCATGACTATTTTGGTCATTTTGCAGAGATGCTTTCCCCATCTGCCTAAAATATTAAACTTTTGCCTCCTGCTCCCACTCACATTCCTGTTCCAATATTTCCTTCAGGATGTCTCTCTTCTTACGGATGTGCAAAAAAACTGCAGGCACTTATCACATGAGGCACATCATGATGAGAAACACCCACCCTTCTCATGAAGTACCACCTCCCTCCTATCCATCTTCCTGAAGTACGTGCCAGCGATCATCTGCAAGCACTCTGCACAAAGCTAAATAATTCTTCCTTCATGCCGAAGCCACCAACAAAGAGCTTCCTTGGCCAGGGAAACGGAGCATACACGGAATCCAGATGCCCAGAACAAGAAGAGGAACCATAACATTCATATCCTCTCCAGAAGCAAATAGTCCCTCTCTATTCCAGCACCCGGACCCTATTTTTGCGATAACACAGCATCACAGACCTTTCCACTTCACGTTACTGTCAGTAGATATTTTATAGTGATCAGTCAGCCTCTGCAAACCCATGGAAAATACCTTTCCCTGCTAGCAAAGACTAGGCACGCGTATCTATCATTTACAACCCTTGAAAGCCAGCACCAACTCTTACACATTTCCAGGCTTATGACATGATGGAGCAGAAACCTCCCTATTTCAAATCCCCATGACAACATTTGCTCTGTAGCTGATCTCCCAAGCCCAGCTGGTGGGCTCCTGATCAGCAGTAAGATGCCAGAGGTAATGGTGGCATGGTTGCCCACTTGGATGGGCACATTCATGGCTACGCTCTTCTCTTGTAGCTCTGGGCTGTGCTCACATCTCTAATTGGACTTTGTCATCCAAAAGCTTTGCCACTGGCAGTGGCCATCCAGTTCTGCACCACTACCTGCGTCCCACCAGTCGTTGCTGCCTATGTGAGCCCTGAAACAAAAATTTTGTCAAGTAAAACTGCTTCACATAAGCACTCCACAAAATTTGATCTCATCTTCCTACAGCATCATTTCCTACAGCTGGATGACCTCCCTGTCCAATGTCTTAGGAAACCCCAGATGCAAATTCTTCTGCGTGCCCAACTACAAATACATGTGCATAATCCCATCCATATTAATGAACCTCATAATCATAGCACTTAGCAGCATGTCCTCCATCTGCTGCCCAACAGTAATTTGAAAATGGTGCCAGGAACATTAATGGATGGCAGGAAAGGGTGTGAATCACGGGAGTTTGGCAGTTTAATACACTTACCCCTCCAGACCAGTATTCCTGTAGTTTTGGAGACGCATCCCACAATGTACTGCCAGTAAATTTGTAGAGTGCAGAATAGAGCAACGGGCTGCTGGACCTCAGGACATCTCCAAAGTATTGAGCAAACAGTGTATGCACAAGGATTACGAAGAGAAGCATCTTAGACTATCATAACAAGGAGGGTGCACGACGAAGTTTGATATATTGTGTACAATGTACATATAGATAGACAGAAAAATACCATCCCCACATAGACATGGCCAAAGCTCTAGAAAAGTCAATGTCTTTTCTAGTTGGCCCAAAGACATAATTCAAAATTTAGAGAAAGATGTGAATACTAGAGAGGGAGAAAACTGCAACCTGTCTTCCCAATTGATAGCTGGGATTAAATCCGGAATAGATGTTTTCCCCAAGTGAGCTATATGACTATATTGTGACAGGTATACCATTTGAATCTGCTCTTTCACGGTGGGGAGAAACACAGTTCAATTGACTTTCTGTGAGAGTAAGGCCTCTCTCTGGCTATATTAATATACATACTGGTGTACAGTAAACATGATTTGAAGCAAAGGTCTGCTGAGAATTAATGCTCCAGATAAACGCTTGGTTTTTTGCCTGACGCAGCACCAGGATGAATGGGCTGTTGTTAGGTTGAATTCTCCTCTTGTTACCAAGCAGGTCTCCCAGTAGCACTTGCAAAGATAAGGGGATCAGATCTCCAAACTCAGGGTGAAAGCTGATCACTAGATCATGACGGAAATTATTCTCTTGCTTTCAAGTTATCAGGTAGTGGCCATTACTACAGGCTATTGTGTTAGTTTGGAAACACATAAAATACCCTATTTTTTTCATCCCTAATACTGAGATTGTTGCCATCCCATTAATATGCCCTTCTTATCTTTTCTTGCTTTTCCTCATTTGATATGTAACTTTACACTTCGCTTTGCTTGACACTTTGTTGTGTAACCTATATCCCAAGTGACTGTGGGTCGTATTTTTTTGGTAGCAGGTCTGGCAGCTGATTGTCTTCCAAGTTGTCCATACAGGATAGGCAGCCGGTTGGCATATAGCGATTTCTACCTTGTAAATCTGAGGTTTCCTCCTTTATCACATTGCTTCACAACAGAGATAAGTGTGTCCTGCAAACACATTTCTGTTCATCTTAATCTTTTTATGGATTTTCTTTGACTGTGATCCTTCCTTTTTCGTGTTTGCTTTCCACAGTTATGCTAGGGAACACATTTTCTGGTAGGAATACTCACCAAGTGTGAATTTAGCGTGAAAACACATTTCAAACTCATAATAACAACCACTTACATCACAAAATAATTCCAGAAAGTTACACTCACCCACTTGGGAACAGAAACGTATCACATCATCAGAATATCAGCAACTCCCAAGGAACTGACCACAAGTGAGACACAGAGCACAGATTATTCCAATAAATTATTTAGCAATTAAGTCTGAACAATAAGTCCATATGTAAATACTGTGATCTCTTCATAGATAATCTATGAAGAGAAATTATTTAGCTATGTGTCAGATGAATTATTCAGCCAAATACCTGGAAAATAACTGAGATGCAAAACTGATGCTCTTGAAGAAGTCCTCCTTTTAATCAACAAATCTTGTTAGCAAGTTGGCTTCTGACATAGGAAAAATGGAAAGAGGATGAAGGAGAACAGTTTCTTCCTGAAGAGCACTGATTATATGTCAGCAACATCCTTGTTTTAAATCTGGAGAAGTAGTCTCTGAATGCTAGTAACTTTCTTAAATCTTTGCTCAAGTTTGCAAAGTTATGCCTGGGGTCTAGGCGCTACACCTCAAAACTTCTGCAGAGATGCTCAAGGTCATAGTTAACATGTTTCTCAAAGAGATTCAACAAATAGCAAAAAAGGTTCCTCATGCAGCTCTGTTTGTTTCCTCTGTTGGATCACCTCTTCTTGCACCTCTCCTGAGTTATATCACAGCACCCCACTAAGGAAAAGATTAATACATCTAGTGACTCTCTCTTTCAAAACCACACTGAAACGCTTCTCCAAGAAAAGCAGCCTGCATCCCCCTTGAGCAACGAAGTCTGCCATCTGGTAGGTTTGTTCTTTATAGTCATTTAGAGGATATTAAATCTTCTTTTGTATGCAGAGAATTAGGTGGTGGAGGGACTTAGCATTCTATTTAAGAAAAAAAAAAAAAGGGAGAAAAAACAGTTCAGAAAGTCATTGTGTCCAGAGAAGAATATTAGAGAGGCATTAAGTAGAAAGACAAAAGGCAAGCTAGCATCAGCTCCTTTGAAAGCTGTAAATCATTCTGACTCCTCGGGTGGTTGGTTAAGTTCATTGTTAGTTGGGTAATTATTGTCCTTCCTTAGAACCTAAGCTTCTAAACATATTTTGAAACAAAATCATCCAAAATGAGCAGCCAGGAAGACCTAATGGTATCAAGGGGGAGTCATGGGAAAAATATGTTCAAACAGAGCCTTTAAAAAAACCCATAACTTTCCATATGCATGGCTAAATAAATTGCTTATCTTTCGAAAATTCAGGCTTTTTCAAGCTGTTCTCTTTGGTCACTGAGGAAGTGTTGGAGGTAGCTGGTTCCTAAGGGAGAAAAACCTTCCAGACAAGGTTTTTGGTTTACCTTGGGGACTTTCAATGACCCTCTAACCTGGAGACTAATGGCACAGGCTAATGCTTCTAAGTCTGTTCTTTCAGCAGATGCCAGGAGCATTTGCCCAGGTGGAGTGCCCCTTCTGCGAAGTGGAGGCTGTTTGCAGACTCTTGCAGCTGGAGGGATCAGGTGAATCCAAACAGAGAGTGAAGAGCTAGCAAATTCAGGAGACTTGTGCAAGGTCTGATAATCTAAAGCAAATGATATACAGTGATTGACAGCATGCTATTACTTGATTGCAAAGACATAGACCAGCAGCTTCCAAAACAGGCTTCACGACCCTAGCAGGTTTAAGCAGACCATAAACCTAAGTTAGATTCAGGTTAATTTTATTCTAACGCTGAAAGTTGTGGTTGTTTTACGCATTCTGTCTGTAAGTGAGGATTCAAGAAAAAGAAAAGTCGAGAACGTTGAGGTAGACAGTGTCACCACAAAATGCAGAAGAGCCCTGAAACTGAAACCCACTGTAGCACCTGCACTGGTGAAGGGTCCAGTGCCACACAGAGCAGCCCTGAGCTAAGTTCTCTAGAAATGTGGGGAAAAGTAGTAGCAATCAGGAGTGCCATTTTGTGCCATCCTGTAGCCTTACACTGCAAAGTCATCCAGACTTGCAGGACACGGCTGGCCCAGCTGCCTGCCTTGGACTACATAGCCACCTCAGGGCTCGTGTAAGTCAGAAACTCTCTAAAACGGGTCTTCAGCTGTTCTTGAATCATGGCAAGGACACAAGAAGCCCTCAGAAAAATACTATACGTCCATCTCCAGTGCTGACCCAGCACAGGGCAGCACCTACACCACAAAGTAGATCCACGTAAGCCAGCTGGAAGAACCAGATGCCAGTTGGAGGAGCCCTCTGGCTCACATCGCTACCTGTAGGGAAAAATAACCCTGTAACGAGCAGCAGCAGCAGCAGCAGCAGCAGCAGCTCTCCAAACCCTTCCACTATTCCTCTGGATTCACAGACAGTCAGATTCCTACCAGACTCATGTGTCAGCAGGTCATAAAAAGTTTTAAGTCGCCTTTTCTTTTCCTGGCGTTCTGGAAGAAGTTGTACTAACAATGAGCCACTGCTTGACAGCTCTGAATCCCAAGCTGTTGGGATACAGTGTGACTTCCAACATATTGCTTCCAGCCCCCACCACCCACAGGGAATGGCCTGGCAGGGGGAGCAGCACAGCCGGTTAGGAGGAGCCTCTGACAAAGAGATCCCTTGTTCCCTGCACTCAGCTAAAGGGCAGCACCCACATCAGTCAATGCAAGGAAGCCAGTTCAGCTTCTTGCGGGTCAAGAGATCAGAAGAGTGGTGATAACTTTATACATTTTTTTGTGCTGCATGGCCCAAATTAAAGGATGAGGAATGAAAGACACCACATCCAGAAAGGATGGAGGTTTTTTTTTTTTTTTAGCTTGAACTGCAGCTTCAAACCCATGCAGGAAAGCTAACCCTAGAGGGCTGAAGAAGGAAGAAAAAAATTAAACACCACCAACTGCTGTCATGGGACCTGGCTACACTCCAAGGTCTGTCAGAGCTGAGATTGATTAGGATATATGGTATCCTGGAAACAGTTGGTACCTTCAGCTGGTTATAAAGCCATTTTAATTGTCTCGCTACCACCATGGCAACCATACTCCCAACCACAGCCTCCAGGAGGGGAGACAGGCTGTTGGAGGACAGTCGTGTGCCTATAGACCACATCTGATGATGATGATGATGATGATGCAGTGATTCAGACAGATAAAACCTTGCTCCAGCACCAGAAGGGACCAAATTTGGAGAAGGAAATGAAGCCAGTACTGTCATATATAGTAACTCATTATCATAGCCAACATTAAGCATAATAATTTAAATGAACCTTTGGTATTATGCAGAGAGGCCCCCATTATGGCAATCCCTGCAGGTCTTATCCCGCGAACAACCCCTGCAGTGTTGCACACCCACGGGTGGGGTATGCAGGGCCACGTTCCCCGCACAGCAGCGAGGGATGGAGATGTGTGGCCTCGAAAGCGTACCAGGGAGTGAAGCCTGAAGGGATGGGGAAAGCGTGGAAGTAGGAGCTCTGCAGGCAAGGAAAGACAGATGTTTTAATAAAAAGTTACTCTCCTTCTTCCAGTAAGTTTTTGATATTTAATATCAGAAAGCTCTGTGTGATTCTTTATTATTTTCCCAGCCCAAAGCCCTGGCATTTGAAGGATCTGTGATTCTCATGCTCAGGGCATGTTAATACACCTTACCTTCTCTGGTCCAAGCAGCACCACGGCGTGACCAGGTTTTCTGACCCAAAACCCTCGTACCAGGCAAGAATTGATCCCTTTTGCTGCTGCCTGATTTGTGTGAGAGCTGAGCCTACTGTTGGCCAGCTCGCCCGTGCCCGCTTGGATCAAGGAGTTGTGCTGCCTGCGTTTTCCTTCAGGATATGTAGCCAGGGGACTTTACGTATTATGAGATGCTTCACAAAAATACCTTTTAAAACAACCAAGTATCTGTAAATGAATTGGAAACTCTTCTCTTCCCTGTCTCTGCAAAGACATTACTCAGTCGAATGCAACCACTAAATTGAAGGACTGAGAATTTTTTCAATCAGGACTGGGGTGATTAATTGTCTCGGAGCACTCACAAGGTGACCTGCATGGCAAACAACAAGGTATGACATCTCACAATTCACAACGAGAGGTGTGTCCAGGAGGGACAGCAGCAATCCACAGAGAAGAGAGAGATGGGAGAAGAAAGGTCAAATTCACAACATTAAATTCACAAGGTTAATAACGCCTTAGCATTATGCATGTTTATCTGATTCCTTCACTTTGGCTGTCCCTGCTTCTGACGTTACCCTGCAACAGAGGCAAAAGAAATTGGTTTCTTTTAATCTATAGCAAAAAGGTTTGTGGTAAGACACAACATATATGCTGTGCGGATGGACAGTTGCCACCGCTCAGCTGATGCACTGACTTGCTAAGGCACGTGAAAAAAGCAGCGTGCACACCATGAAGAAGCAAGGCGATAGCTGCGTCTCTTGCACACAGCTCTACGGGCAGATGCAGAAGACGGACACATACGTGTGCAAGCACCGCTGTAGACATCCACCTTGTGGAAATTGCACGTCTAACCTGGGTGCCTTTGGCCATAATAACAAATCAGGTTTTGGCAGAGGCTCAAGGCAGGGGCTTCTCTGATGCAGCAGTGCTGCACCGGGGGCTTGCACATGGTCCCCTCCCGAGACACCAGAGGCGGCACATGCAGCTGGCGTCACCCAGGGCCTCAGCACCGGCGCGTCTCACTGAGCCTCCTGACCACAGGTTTTCATCTTGATTTAGTGTGCAGGATAAGTGCCCTTCCCACACCAGTCTTACTCCAGATGTGCAAATGCAACCCCTTCTCTTGGAGGCAAGAATTATTTCCATGATATTTATTTTAAAAAGGCACCCATCCAATACTTGGGGTGTGCTGGCATAATTAATCATGAAATTAAATTCAGTCTGTGCAGTGTTCAAATCAGTTCTGCAGGAATAACACTGGCTGACTGGCACTTACTCTGTTCATCATCTAGAGAGCCTTTGCCATCCAGCCTATTTTAGAAACTGCAGTGGGCTTCAGAAACCACCAGTATGGGGCTTCCAGGAGCCCACATGGAGGATATCCCATCCACATCCTCTGCTTTCACAACTGGTGTCTGATCAGCTTGCCCAAGGAGGGAAGTGAATTCCTCACTTGGGGCCTCAAAGGTTGCAAACGCAACTCCAAAGCCCTCCTGGAGTGCACCAGGCAGATGCTGGTTTCTTCATTTGAACGTTTTCACCAGCTGCCACAGACACATCTTGAGCTGACACAGGCATGGACCATATCACAAGTGTTTGTGTGAGAAAAGAAGGGTCACATTTGCTCACCAGATACATGGTAAATACCCAGTGGAGGTATTGCTACCAGAGGACCATCAAACAGCATCTGGGGATTTCTCATGATCCAAAGGGGCCTCAACCATCCCCTCGGGTTGTCTGCATCGTTCCTCATTATCCCTGCTGCTCTATCTGGGTAGTGTCCCAGCCAGATGCTCTTAAATTAGTCTCAGCTAGTAGTTGCCCATTGCCCAGTGATATCCAAAGAAGGGAAGAGAGCCCTGGACCAGTGCCCAGCCCTCGAAGGCCCCAACATGCTGGTGGGGAAGAAGGACAGAGAGGCTCTGAGCTGTACCTGTTACCTGAAAGCCCCTTGGGAAGAGGTACAACCACCCACTTCCCCACCACGATCTGTGTGAGGGGCAGGAGCAAAGCCCCACCACACTCCACAGGGCACCGTGGGGGGTGAAGGCAGACAGCATGTCCCACAGTACCCACAGGGCTGGGGGCAGCCCCTGTGTGCCACCGAGGCACATCTGCCGCCCGGGACTACACAGAGCCTGTGGTGGAGACAGAAGCTTGTGCTTTTCTTCCTTGTGGCCACAAACCCCAAATAAATAGTTGTTTACGCAAAACTCAAAATAGCTTTAAAACACCTTTTTTTCTGACAGCAGTCACCCCCTGTCCCTGCTCTCCACCTTGCCTTTTGCAGCCTCTGGTGAAGCAACTCAGGAAAAAGTGCAGGCAGGAACCTGCTCATGGGGAGTGGAGAGTAGAAGTGGAAGCAGAGGCAAAGGTCCCTCAGTGGCACCGCACTGTCCCCACCAACCTCCCTGCAAGATTCTGGTGCCATTAGATACGGAGGGCAGGAGCAGCAGCAGTTTCTCCATTTCACCCACTGGAGCAGCTTGCCCAGCTCCCTAATATCGCCCTTGGGCTCTAGTCACAGGGACACCTTTCTTCCTAAAGATTTCCTGCAATTCCCAGTGTTACTGGGACGTCAGTTTTAACATCCACCCTATAACTCTCCCCTTATAGCCATTCTGTCCTCAGACAAGAATAACTCACTATTACAAGTCTGGGAACAAAACTGCCAGAAACAAATGGCCAGCCCATTGCCACAGCAGAGTTCATCCTTAGCACACCGCACACGCTTCAGACACTGAAGCTATATATTGCATATATAGGTTTAAACCAATAGCTACATTTTACACACACTTGCAAAAGGAGTGTGTAAAAAGCACGCAGTGTGTAAAAGCTCACGGTTCAGGAGCAGCTCCCGAAGGAGAGCCAACACAACCAGTTCTCGGGTGGCTGTCCATGCCCATAACCCTGGCAGTGGAAAATGTCCTGGTAGATAAACTCTCTGTATAGAGAGTGTACATATATCTATATATATCCTTTGGGAAAGAGCTGCCTTCACTCCCAAATGGGTTCTCTGGGCACGGGCACAAATCCCTCCCGTCCACTGTCCTGGGTGCATGAAGAGCTGAAGGCAGCTGTGCCAGCACCGTCCCGCTGCCCTAACTCAATTACCTTTCAGCATTGCCCACAGAAACAGGCGGGTGTCTTCCCTTAAATCAGCAGCAGCGGACATTTTTCTCCCCACCAGCCAAGCATGAATCACCCTGAAATGGAGGCTGAGCTCCTTGTTCCCTGACAACTCAATGTTAGCCCAAGCAGAGGAGATGGAAGACGAGGTTACGCATCACCTCCTCTTCCCCTGCCTGCTGCTGGCCGGGCAGAGGCTCCAGCGCCTGCAGCCGTGCCTCCCCCCGATCCTCCATGTGCCCCATGCCATCCGTGCATGCTGGCACTGGTTTCACAGGACCTTACACGAACAAAATGCTGGAAGGACCTCCCCGGTTGACACCTGTCTCCTCTTCCTTCAGTGCTCACGCTGCTCCATCATGCTCTCGTGTGCTCGTCCTGGAAGCACCACTCTCAGGCAAGGCATCAAAGGGAAGGCCTGTTCTGGCAGCCGTGGCGCACGTCCCTCCTCGGAGCCCCACTGCCAAGCCAAGAGGGGACCCCAGGGGCTGCATCTCTGCTGGCTGAACCCGCAGCTCCAATCACTGGACATGCAGCGGGAGGAAGGCAGGTCTCGGCCCCCCCTCGCGCCCCTCAGTGCCTGCGCTTGAGCTGCTTCCCAGGGGGATGCACAGCAGCGGGGAGGGGGGGACCGTGCTCCTTTGTACAGCACCCCCGGGGACACATCCCTCCACCGCTGCTCCCCAGGCTCCTGCCACGAGAGTGCCTCACCCCACCGCCGGCGTTTTCTGCCTCTTTCCCCAGCATCGCAAATACAAGCAGAGCTGCAAATGTTCCCCTGACAGCCTCTCTCCGGGGGGGTTGAGGTGGGCTCCTGACAGCCCCCTGGCAGGGGGGAGGCCCTTCTCACAGCCCTGGCATAGTCTGCCCGCCAGCCCCAGCTCTGTGGCCCCTCTGGACGAGGTGGTGATGGGGTGCTGCCCACGGGAGACTGTGTCCCTGCCGCGAGCAGGGGGCGCAGCTGGGAAACTCACCCTGGGGTGGAGCACCCGCCCCCTCAAGAGGAACCCTCCCCACCCCACCCCCCCCAAAAAAAAAAAAGAACCAAAAAAAGTTTGTGCCTCCTGGATTCAGCGTTTTCTCAGCAGGGATGGCTGCGGGGAGGGGTCGGGTCAGCCCCATGCCTGTGAGCAGGGCAAGTGGGGGGGACCGCTCCGGGGGAGTGTGTCCGCTCCCGGGCCCCTCTGTCCCGGGCGCGGAGCGCTGCGTGGGCCGGGACCGTGGGGGAGCCGGGGCTGGGTGGGGCCCTGCGGTTCCACGCGTGTCCGCAGAAAGCGCCGGGACCGCGAAAGCTGCCGCCTCCTCCCGGGGCGGCCCGGGGCGCGGCGGGGGGCCGTGCCGTGCCGTGCCGTGCCGGGGG
>JAVKLA010000040.1:10746532-10808192 GCA_034782735.1 Sagittarius serpentarius
GCGCCGGGGGGCGGCGCGCCCGTGGGGGAGCCGGCCGCCGGAGCCGGTCGCTGGGGCGGCGGGTCGGTGCGGGGTCGGTGCGGGGTCGGGGGTGGGAGCCGGGCGCGGGAGCCGGCCGAGCGCGGTCCGGGAAAAGTGTCTGGCTTCCACGCCCGGCTGCCGGGAGTTACGGGGGAAGGAAAGGCAGAAAGTGCGGCTCTGCCTTGGCGTGTTTCTCCAGAAGCTTACTGTTTTGGAGTACAGGACGTTAAGGAGAATTCGCTGAAAAACGGGTTCTCCTTTAAAAAAAGGCCTCCAACTTGTTCGGCAGCCGAAGGGGCTGTGTGAAGGAATCCTGATGAATGAGCGTAGCACGGAGGGAGTTGCTGGTTTGTGGTCTGCGATCGCCCCAGCTGTTCGTTTATTCCTTTCTTTCTTTTTCTTTCTTTTTTTTTTTTTTGCAAGGCAACTTTTGAGGCGAGGAAGCGGGTAACAAAGCGCAAGTTTAAGACAATGATGCTTTTGCTTGCAGCCTAGCTGAAGTGGGCAAAAGAACACTGAAATCCTGCTTTTCCCATCGGGTAGCAAATACCATGCGTACGATTACTTGTAGAGAAAGAACGAACCTGCTTTGCTCTGTAAATGAGGACTATGTTTCACTCTGAGCAAGGGGTGCGAATATTTTCCTGCTGCCAAGTGAACATACCGCAAAAATTTTCTTTTCATCTGGGACAGAGCCGTGTTTGTAGATCTCTGAATATAGCTACAGTGGCGGAGGGGAGGTAGGTTAGCCTGGGTGGAGCGTTAACCCCTCAAGCCACAGTAAGCGAAGAAACAGAAATGTTTCCTTTAGCCCTTTCCTGAGAGAGATCTTTACTGCAGTTGTACGGTCAGTAGAGCGAAGGAAGCCCTCCTGGCTATGGGCTCAAATCTTACTGAAGGACCCAGAGGCTGGCGTTCACACCTGTCCTGTAGCCTGGCTCTCTGCACAATGCCTCCTTATGAGTAGCCTGAAAATGAAGGTGAAGCGGGGAAAATCTGCCTACGCACAACCAGGCTCAAGCCAGTGTTTTCCATCTCATATATAATGAGCAACAAATTTTGTGCCCAGAAAAGAATCCAGCTCACAGCTCGGGATTTCGATAATTAATGTTCCATTAAAAAAAAAAAAGTTTGCAGAGTCAACATTATGATTACAGAGAGAAAACAAGCAAACAGGGAATGACTTGACCTGGTTTCCTTGCTTTCCCGATCTAGCCTGACAATTTGTCAATCAAGTGGAATTTCCTCTAACGTCTCTGCTACATTACTTTAGCAGAAGAAATGAATGTGCAAATATAGTCACTACTTTCCCTCCCTTCCTACAATGATCTCTTTGTATTAAGCAACAGGCTTTTCCATAGATCAGGTATCAACCCCACTATGTCACAGGCTGAAATTGCTCCTTCTTTCTCGTTTCTGAAATTATGCCCCTGCGTTTGAGCCTATTTAACCACATCTGTCTGTTTTGGAGGGTCGGTCAGAGAAGCCTTGATACGGGGCAGATCTTATGTCATGTAAGGCAGGAGGAGCCCTGCCGGGACTTCAAGGAGACCAGCATCTGCCCTTCCCTTTGCTCCTCAGACATGTGTACGTTCTCTGGAAAAATCTGTAAATGAATCAATTTCCTGCATTTTCCATCTTCAAAGGAAGGCTTTATTGCAAACCCCAGGAAAACTGCCAACCAGTAACCACCAGGTAGAATGAAAAAGACTGATTGATACCAACAGGTCCTTAAAACCTTGTCTCGGCCCCCTGTTTCAGCCTTTGTCCCTCCTTGATTCTAAGTCCTTAGGGGCTGGGATCACCTCTCCTTCACAGTTTGGAGAGAACATGACCCGTACTGTCCTCTGCAGAGCAGATACCAGTGCTGGAAGAAGCTGTGGTCCAGCAGGACGATCCCCTGCTCTCATCAGGATGCTCTGACTGATCCCGCAGCGTTTTGCCCCGTAGTGCCCATGTCGCCATAGGACTAGGAGAAAACAGTCCAAGTCCAGCTCCTCTGTTGAGACCGCTGCAACTTCTGTAAGATGTAACCTGAATTTTCAGCTGAGTTCTGTCTCTGACATGCACACGCATAAACTGCCTCTGTGCAAATATTTAGGAGACCTCTGGATCCGGAAGGTGCATGTTAATCGGTTGGCAGGAAGACTCATAGCCCTATTAATGCATATCTGCTTTCAGCATTAATGACTCATTGAAAAAAAAATATACTGCATTTTTTAAAAATAATTTCTTTATTTTTAGCTGTGTGTTGTCCTCACCCTCCAGCATCCCCATCCCTACTGCGATAGCACGCACTCTTCTAATATCCTCCATCTCAGGCTGGGGCAACTTCCCATACTTGGAAATTCAATTAAGGAGATGGAGTTTTAATTCATGGACAAAACCGGCTGCATCTCTGGTGTTAGGTTGTGATGTCGTGACACCTGCGGTTGTGCTGTTAATTACCAAGAGGGAACATTAAAAGTCTCTTTGTTGTTTGTTCCCTTAGGAGTGTCTGGTGGGGTTTTGTTTGCTTGTTTTTTAAATCTAACACTTTTGCTGCACTGGCTTTACTAAATTCTCTACTAAATGCTCAATATTGCATCATATTACAGCACTGATAGCATCATATTCTAATTTTCCCAAATTTACAGGGAAAGAACCAGTTTATCTTTTAAGTAAATACTGTTCCACCTGACTCTACCTAAGCTCTTACCCTATTCTGTTACCTAGAAATGAGCCTAGTGATAGACTATCCAGAGTATTCTTTCACAGTGCCAGAAAGACATCAGGCATTTTGCAATCCATTTCCCATGACATTTTCATCTAAGAATCACCTACTCTGTGTTGGTGCTCTACGATATGTTTGTTTCCCACTCATCTTCTGCTCGTGGGACTGTGGCCTGAATTCAGGACCAGCCAGAAATACCTAGGGAATAGTAGAAAGAAGCACAGGAAGGCAATTTTCATCTGTCGCCAATTCCCATGGGTGCTGTAAGGTGAGGGACAATCGTGGCATGAAATACGAGGCATGAGAGAATTGTCATCTTCCAGGGAAGATCCCAGAAACAAAACCATTTCTTTCTGAGACCCTTTAGTAATGGTTGCTCTGAATTAGAAGGAACGATATACTTATTTGTAAGGTGCTGGCTTCGTAAGGTTGTTTCGAGAAACTGAAGCCGATTCAAGGTTCACTGCATGAGCAGAGCTCAGAAACACTCTGCTCAGCACAGGCATTTCCGATCCCAAAAGCAAGTTCTCGGATGAGAGAGCATTTGCATAGCAAGTACCAGAAGAGAGACCTCTAAAAACATTTAACAGCTTGTTGAGGCTTATCTCTCATTTTGATGGGGCTGTTTTCTTCATGCGGTCCTCTCACATCAATTAGCTGCTGAATCTGATGTTAAAGAAAATAAATCCAAACTTTCTCTTGGCACACAGTTCCATGAGGACTCTGTGGAGATTTCCACGATACCGAGGTCTACCAGCATTCGGAGGAGCTGGCTTAGTCATTCTTCCCATCTGCTTTGCTTCTTCCTCTCTCCACTGCTCTGCACATGCTTCCTGGCTGTCTGCTCCTCATCCTTATCTCCGAGAATCCTGGCTGGCTGCCCTGCTCTCCTCCCTGGCCGTACCTATCCCTTGTGGCATCTTCCGTGAGGATGCTCAGGTATTTTAGTGCTGAGATCAAAGAGCTGAAATAAATGAGCTTCTCTAAAGCAGCCAGGAAAAAGAAAGAGAAAAAAGAAAAACCCGCCAAGGAAGCACCCATAGCAAGCAGCATTGCAGACTTCATTTGCGAAAAACTTAAAAACACCCCTAAATCATGAGATTGCTTTAAAAATTGTCATAGTTAAACACAGGCACATTTTAGTTCTTTTTCCTTCTTCTTTGACCATTTATGAGTCAAGTTTCTAGCTCCTTTTTGCAAACAGGGTCAGTAGGAACTTGGACAACTACAACCAACTGGAAGTTGAGGTTGGTGTGTAGTCACGGCGCTGCAGGAGCTGGGGATGTGAGAAGAACGACGGCTCCCTGATGCCTGACTGTGCAACACCAGGAGTCAAGGAGGACAAGTTAGTGATCTGCCAGCACCATGCCCTTTGCAAGCCTGTGTTTTCTAGTGTTGGTAGTCCACAGATGAGTGTTGGAGAAATTCCCCAGGATGATATTTACCCCAGTAGCTGCTTTGGAGCAAAACCAGTAAAAACTGCAGCTTGCTGCGATGTTAGCGGTGAGAGGCAGCACGGTCTGGAAATAGCAGCCTCCTACCCCTTTTCGCTCTCCCAAACTACGTGCTGTGTCTCATGCTGAAATGCCTGCTCCTCCACATCGAGAGTCATTTCATCTCGCCGCTTCCTGAGAGAGATCGACATCTTCTGCAGAGCACACGCTGCTGAGGAGAGGAAGGCAGCCTTGGCCTGCGGAGAGCAGAACCCAAGTACTGCGTGGGTGGCCGAAGACAAGAGCTTCTGAAATGAGGGAACAGAACAGATCTCTAATCTCCAGACTCTGACACATACCACACTTTTCTCAGTTGCTTAGGAAAGAGATTTGCATCCAAAAAGAAGTGGGAGGTTTAAATAGGAGTTCGTACACACGCGGATTTATCTTCCGTGGTCCATACGGTAATTTACATTTCGCTAGTCCCATGGAATCCACAACACTTCATAAAGTGCATCCATTACAAATGTGCAACCAGGGGAAACAAAGAAGCTGTCCAAGTTCCTATCCACAGTGTCCAAAAGCTGAGCTCAGAAACTGGAGGCTGCAGGGTGTCACTGAGGTAAGCGCTTATTTTGGGTTGTGCCAAGACGCTGAAGCTAGCATCCCACCCTCAGCAGAGGTACTGGGCATGGTCCTACCTATGGATCGCCCAGGCCACCTGTGTGGCCTGAAGCACTGCAGGGCATAAGCCATAGCTCCATCCTCCTAGGACACTAATGGAAGACTGAGGCACAGAAGACTTGGATCCACGGAATCACCTGGCCCTAGAAAACACCGACTGACATTTCCTTGCAGGGACGTGCCCCTTCTGGTACGGTGTGAGCAGCCCCTTCATGGCTTCACCCGCCACAACAACCGTAGCTCTGTCCTAGGTTGCCCACTCATCCACCCTGGCTGAACTGACAGCCTGATCTGCTGCAGCAAAGTGGCCCAAATAAGGCACCCTTTCTTCTTTGGGGTGGAAAAACCTCCTTGGACCTGTTTGTTTATTGGGAATTGCTAAGCAGGGTTTACTGTGGCCCATCAAAATTTTCCACTTTGCAAAAATCAAGCAGTAGCCCATTGCTCCTCCTGCCTAACGCCATTCTTATGCATGCCCTGTCCCTAATTTTCCTTGTAATCAACAGCAGGGGTTTCTCTTTGTAGCACGCACAAAGACTAGACTCCTTGAATGAAGAAAAGTTTGCATTTATCCAGAGGCTTTAGTGGGGTGAGGCTGGGGGGCGGGACCGGGCACCCAAGGCTGAACTCCCGGTTTGTTTGAGGCACTATCTGAAATCAGCGGGAACCGTGTGTGTGCTGCGATTGCATGGGCGAGCTCCCAGAGCCCGGTCTTTACAGTCCTCCCGTGCGAGAGGCTGAGCCTGCAGAGGCATGTGGGGACGTCTCTCCAGCACAATTTAAATACGGGGCTGGTAAAGCCCCTGGGATTGTCCCATTGAAATAATAAGGGGAGGGCTCCCGTTTCTGTGGTGCCAGAAAAATTATAAATTTGCACACGGAGCAGTGGTTCAAGGCCAATTTCTGCTGCCTGTCTACACTTATTTGTTAGAAGGTGCACCTTCAATGTGGTATTGTTAGGCTGTTATCGTAATATTTCCATGCATGCTTAGTGGGGGAATGATTAACTCTGGAAGCCTGGGAGGGGAGGAGGCTGTCCCGCAGCCCCTGCTAATCTTCTGGCAGCCCTGGCAGCCTGAGGTCAGGTCTCCCTCTGCCACCCAGCTGTCTCCCACACTGGGGCAGCTGGGAGAGCAGGGGTGATGCTTTCAGAGTAAGAGGCGTCTCTAAATGAAAGTGACCTGATGTTGGAGGTGCTGCTGGCTCCCGGGGAAGTGTTGGGGGCTCGGCGCCTCTGAAATGCGGGGCTCCTTTATGAAGCGGCCAGTCTGCGGGCTGCTAGGATTGCAACCTGTGGCCGGTTCCTTTTTCTGTTTTGCCCAATGAAGCGCACTCAGCTTAAAAACATCTACTTTGCAATTCACCGTGGATTTATCCCAAGGAAGGGGCCTCCGCTGCTGCGCGTGGTGGAGTCCTCTCCCGCGCAGCAGGGCCAGGCACAACGCAGGAGAGGCAGCCAGGGTGGGCTTCCCACACGCCCCAGCTGGCCAGAACCGCTGCACAACACCCCGCTTCTGCTCCCTGGTGCTGGTTGTCCTCCTGTGGGTGGTGAGACCACTCCACTGGGACAGACCGTGTCCTTGTGGTGTAGAAACTGCAAACACACAAATGTGTCCCAGATGGTTTCCAAAGTGGGAGGGAAGCCCAGAGAGCAAGATTCGGTGCCTGGGCTTTTGGCCCGTGCCAAGCTGCGCAGGTGGAAATCCACCCCTTTTGTGTGGGGTGGGAGGCTGAGGGCCCTTGATCTGGGCAAAGGGGCCACCACTGAAGCGTTGCTTGGTCTCACTGGTGGAACCAGCTCTCCTGTCATTCCCTTAGTCGTATCTTCTCACACTTTGCTTGGTGCTATGGCTCCTAAAGAAGCAGGATGTGACCAGCTCATTGGAGTAGTCCCTCAATCAACTGTTCTTTACTGGGAGGTGTAGCAGGGCTCTCCAAGCCCAGAGGATGGGTGGCCAGGCAGTGTCACTGGTCGCTGAGACTGGAGACTTCTTGGTCACTTGAGACTTCCTGATAGCAGCACAGCTGTGTTGGTCTTCCTGGAGCCAGAGAAGAAGGTGGTTATCAAGCTGGGGCAAAAGAGGGCAAGATATTTTGGGGGCAGAAGAGGGGTAGGTTGGGAGAGCGTGCATTGAGCAAACGGGCCCCAGGCTGGACTAATCAGCAAAGCAGAAAAGGCGGGTAAAAGTAAGAAGGGACGAGAAGAGATGAGCAGAGAAAGGCTTTGCTTGAGTAATTTCCAGACTGTTTCCACTGCAGTAAAGGTTCGTCGCATGGTCTCAGTAGCCGTGCCTTGTTTTTAAAAGATTAAGCAGTATCATAGAAGGAAGGGTATTAGTTTATGTTTCCTCTAGTGTCGGCCAAAGAAGATAATCACATCTGTTAGGCAGATAAAGTGAGTATTTCCTCTTCAGAGAATAAACGCATGCTGGTAGTTTTATACACTGGAAACACTGAACTCTTCAACAATCTTGACTGGGAAGAAGTTTTTCTGTTTTTAAATATGGCTGTGGGAGAAGGGACTTCTTCCACACTGCAGTCCTTAAGTGATTTTCTTTTCATTCCAGCTGTCAAGTAGCTGAGCCCCAGGGGCTGACATCCCCTCTCAAACATTGCATGCGCCATAGGACACAGTTGGCCAAAATATTGGAGAGGAGCTTCGTCTTGGGTCAGTTCAATCCAGAAGTCCTTTGCTGAGACTGGAAAATCAATGGATGTAGGTCTAATTCATTCAGTACTGCGTGGATCCTTATATACTGCTCACCAGGTGTCTGACGATATCTCTAAACAGCAAGTGGTCTGGCTTGGATTCCAACCAGTGGCCATGTGGTGCCCAGTTTGTTATCTCTTACACCATTTTGTCTCTCATTAACAGTGACTCAGTGTAATAGGTGTTCTTATTACAGCCAGTCTTTTCTAAAGGAGAGATTGAAGGTAGACAGGTTCGTGCTGAATTTTCATAGGTTTAATAGCAGCAGTTTTGTAATGGGTAGTGGGATAAAAATCTTCTTCCCCAGAGTATTGGATAACCTGGTGTCGGATGCTCTCTGGGTTCCATACGAGAGACAAGCACTGAGTGTAGTCGTGAATTTTTAAAGGACAAAACATTAGCCTCTCTGAAGTTGGTTTGATTATTGGTTAGGAAGGAAAATTGCCGGACAAGAATTAAACCTTCTGAATTGAATCCTGGGGATGGAGATGTGATTTCCTGCTTCCCTAATTTGCAATATGCATGGCCTGTGGCATGAGAAGAAACTCCAGAATGCAATGCACAATTTTTCCTCTGTCACTGTTTTTGAATAAAATCAGTGTGCAGTTAATCCAGTGTTATAAATCTCGGTAGGAAGGCTTCCAGAGCAGGTTGATTTGTTTAATCACTTGGGCTGGAGTCCAAACCACTGGAGGATATAAAATATATACACTAGTGCCATTCACTTCACTGAAAACACCTTTTTCCCATCCAAGGAAATAGCTGTGGCTGGCATGAATATATATTTGGCAAGCTGTAGGGCTAAACAAATTTCTCAGAAAATCATCTTTGGCCAAGATACTGACTATATTTCAGCACTGTAACTCCTCAGGCTCTTCAGCTAAGACTTTCTGACAGAGAAGACATCAGAAATCAGTGACTCACACTGAAACGGTGGGATCCTCACCTCTGCTCACCAGTCTCCCTGTCCTGATACCAGTCAAAGTATTACCTTCAGTTTGGAGTAGACCTTTGCAAAAGTCACTTCTCCTGTGACATCTGAAAGAAACGTGCAATAGTGTAATCCTAAGGTATCCTTCTTTCAGCATATTTTCTCTTCTTTGTGTCTTGACCAGTAGCTTCTTGAGCAGGAATCTCATTCTTTGGTGTTTTGAACCGCGTCTCACTAAGCACATCGATCTTGCCAAATAAGGGCATATGTTTTTATTTTCTGGTTTTCCAGCTATCATCGAAATTCCTGAATGGGAGAATTTCAGAGTGTCCCAGTTTCAGCAGGTTTTATGTAGCTTACACTAAGGAATAAGGTTTAGCATCACAAAAAGAGTCAGATTGCAAGGTATTTCAGCTAAGAGCTTTGGGTGATTTTGGAACATTAATTGCCTCGGTAATTCACAAGGTATGCTACAAGCTGCGTCCTTACTGAGATCAAATCCTATCTGGCGTAAAAAAATTATGCAGACCTTCACAGTAGGAGTTTCTGCAGCAAGTTTTCAGTAGTACTCTTTCACACCAGTCACTGCCAGCGTTCTCGCTTTGGTTGCACACTCTGACTCTTCTTTATTGTCTCTTTCAGGCACTTCTAGGATTTGACAGAGTTTGCACGACACTTCATCAACAACGTGAACGCCTGCAGCAAAGAGAGTTTTTGGAAGAAACATCCGTTGATGTGATTGAAGGTAACGCGCTCTCCTCTGTCATTGCCCTGTACTCGCCGTTTATGGCCCCCAGAGCCTCGTGCTCTGGCCGAGTGTCCCCTTTTGCTGCCCGTCCTGGTCGGTGAGGTGAGAGCAGGATCAGGCCCCAGTTTGGTGCATGTCTGAGCATCCTCCAGGCTGATCCTTGCTTCAGCTAACAGCTTTTCCTAACCGTGGCTCAGCCTGTCCCATAAAATGTGGGTTTGCCCCTCTTCTTAAGGAACTCTTTGCTTGCGTCGCACAGCCTGCCTGTTTTCCATAGCCACATAAATGCTTCACGTTTTTGAATCCTGAAGCTGGTCTTCATTCAAATACTGTTTTGCCACCAGGAATTTCATAAGTCAGTTTTGCCCTCTGTTTAAAACCTAAAATAAAAATGTGTGCACTCTGTCTGAGCACTTTCTCATGGTAGGTGGTTTACCACTTGTCAACCTATATATTGCTCTGTATGTTACTGACCTTGTTAGTGCCATCACAAACAGCAGAAAGCAAGCTGTGCATTTGCTCCATGCCCCTGGAAAAAGATCAGCATAGCATGGTCCTGCAACTGTAGCAGTTGCATTTAAGATAATCTCTAAATGTAGTTTTCTCACAGAAGAGCAAGAACAGGTTTTGCTTTCTTTTTTTCCTAATTGGTATATTTGGGCTTAATTAAACCTAGGGGAAGTAAATGCATCTCTTAATTCACTGCCACAAGAATTTTAAGGTTCAGAGTAGGTGACTCATTCACCAGAACAGAATTTATTCTTTGTTTGTAAATGCTATTTATTGCCTTGCTTTGCATCACTATGGCTACTGTATGTCATTGGTGGTATCACCATCTACCATACGTGAAATGAATGCAAGACTGAAGTTAAAAAAGATATAGTTCTTATAATAATTTGCTTATATCAATCACTTTTCTGTTGTATGTTAGTACGTTTCACATAAAAGCAGCACTAAAAGTGGCTCAATATTTTTCCATCAAAACTGGCTGAAAAGTAAAAAATTCTCCTGCACATAAATCATATAGTTAAAAAAGCCCTACAAAACCACCAACCCCCCTTTACAGATTCTGTGGCTTTATAAACAATTCAGTGATATGCTACAGGTGATTTCAAAGTTTCAGATGAACGGATTTGCAGTGGCATTCTCAATTATTTTACTTCTAGTCATTTTTAGTGTTAAATACCTAGTTAAGCTTGTTGGAAGCATCACTGCTTTCACAGCCCATACAGATTCTTCTGCTTTTCTTTACAGTTTCTAAGAGGAAACTGAGAACAATTAATCTATTCCAGTTAAGGCCTAATTCTTTTGCCAATTGTATGGCCCAGTGTTCTTTTCTGAAACACATCAAGTACAATCGCTTCTGCCATCCTATTCAATCAAAGCCTTAAGTTGCACAGATTTTGTGAAATGGCCTGGGCTTCAACAGCTTGGGAGCTGATTCACTGAGGCATCTGCTGTAACACTGGCAGGACTGTCACCATTTTCCTAGCCAGAATCATTTGTCTTTGTCATTTAGAAATAATCTGCGGGGTGTAATGTGGTCTTAGGGAAGCACGGAGCCCATTATTGCTCAATAATAGAATTTCATGAGGTCTTAACAACATCTTTGAGCTTATATGACACATTTGACAGTGCATGTGTGGATGTGTATCTCTAATGTCCCATGGAACAAGGACAGAGAAGTGTTTTAAACACTTGGTACATATTGAAAGGCTGCTAAAATAAACCAGCCAGCTGTGGGTGACTGCAGGAGTCTGCTGCTGGCTAACGGGGACCAACCCCCAGGACACAGCAGTGGGGCATGTCTTCTCCATGGTAGCCAAGCCCAAGACTTCATAAATCCCAGCCCCCCAAAAAGCTGCCAAGATTATTTCCATCCAGACACACACTTTCTCGTTTCCCTTTCCCTGCAATCCAGGACAGCTGGGGATGGGGCACTGAACCCCAAAAAGGACCTGAAAAGAAAGGTGTTCGTCTTAGACATGGTCAGAGCAGTGGGCCCTGTGCTCCTCCACGCTCACAGCTGGGTCTGGCTGACAGGCAGTGGGAAAGGCCCCCAGACCAACTCTTCCCAAAGAGCTGGGGTGGGAGAGGGGGTCCTGCTATGGCCCAGTGTGGTCATCTGCAGGAGGGGCAGCAGGAGGGACGCAAAAGGGTCCCTCTGGGACCAAGGGAGAGACCAGGACCAGAATGGGGAAAAAAGGCAAGAACCACATGAGCACCAGCGGTGATCAGAGGGAGGAGGCAATGGAGGGAGTGCTGCTTTCCTTTTGGGCAGGGAAGGGTCCAAGGTCACAGCTCTGCCCTTTTAAACACTGTCTTGGATGGCAGGAACAGCTGGCACAGCTGGGCCCATGGTCACCGCTCTGGGAAAGGGTCTTCCATTTCCACATCACCACTCTCTCGGTGCTGTTGTCCATGGGTGCCCAGCGGTATGGCCCACTGGATGCTGCAGGAATAAAAGCATGTGTACAGAAAATAAGTGTATTTTACAGATTAGGTGATTTGTGGTATCCTGATGTTGTGTCCCTGGAGAGGGGTACGGGTCCAGGCGAGGGCAGCGAGCTCAAAACTCTCTAACAGGCAGAACCTGTCCCTCTTCTAGTGTGCCATGGCTCTGGGAGGATTCAGGCTGTGTAAGCTGGGGGATGCCCAAATCAGGGGTTTGGTTTAGCCTTTTGTGGAGTTTCAGAGCCTCCTTCTGCTCTCCTGGTGTGCGTGTGTACCAGGAAGCGTGCTGTTTATCTCAGCGCTGGTGGGGTCCAAGGCTGGCACTTCAGGGCTTTTCCCTAAGCGGATGGATGCCTGTAGGGTCGGGTCCTGGCCCACAGCTGAGCTCAAGTGTCTCCTGGGTCTGCCGTGCTCTTTTTTAAATATGATGCAGTGGGAGTGAAAGTCTCTGCGATATCACGCTGCTCTGTGCTACAGCTAATTAAAGTCATTGTGAAGGGTTTTGTAGTAATTGCAGATATTGTAAAATTTAGCTTTGTGGGATAATTGATAATGTAAGCCTGAAACAAGTTATCCTGAAGATGTTTTAGTTTGCATTTCTCAGTAGGAGCAGCCTTTACAAAGAAGGCTTTTGTGTGCGAAGCAGGACCAGAATTAATGGCAGCATTTAGTCGTGCCTAAAGGGGTGCTTGCTGTGGCAGGTGGCAGGGCAGTGTAATTGAGGGTGCCTGCATTCTGCGTGCTGCAGGAGGCTTCGGCAGCCAGTAGCTGCTGTACCTGACAAATGCCAGCTAGGGAGAGTGAAATGCCCGGGGCCAAACCCATCCAGGGCTGATGTATTCCCATCCAAAATGAATGTGGCCCCTTCAGCCTGTGGGTCAGAGTGGTTCAGGCTCTGTTTCCTCCTAGCCGCTTAATGTGCATTATGAAATTTTCAGGCATCCTCAAATTTTTCAGCAGAATGCTGTATCTCTAAATCTCAAATGTGAGAAAAATCCTAATGCCATAGAGACGTGCAGCTACCCAGCCGTGGGCTGGGCTGCGCTCCCTGCAGCGAGGACCGCAGCCGGCTCTCATCCTTCTTGCTCCCGGGTGCTGAAGTGCCCAGCGGAACAAGGAGAGCGCATGGGCCAGCGCTGTAGTGCTTCGGGTGCCAAACAGCGCAGGGGGATGCTTAATGGGCACATAAGCAGCTTAGGTTCCTAAGTCCCTGATTTAAATGAGATTTAGGTGCCAAACCTTCCCTGATGCTTTTGAAACTCCTGCTCAACACCTCTCTGAATACTCAGGCAAGTAAAGACTACTGGAAATCTGGCCCTTAGACACCGATACAGTGGATGTGTCCGGAATTAACAGTTTAAAAAGAAGTGCTGGCACATGACTAAATGGAAGAGACATCTGGGAAGAGCAAATATTGAAGACATTATGAAGAATCAGAATGAGAATTTAATTCAAGGCTATTTCCATGAGTAAATTTTTTCGGTCAACAGATGCAATTTCTGAGCTCATATATCAGTAATAAACTGGTCGCTGATAACATTACAGGACTCCCGTTTTCCTGCTGATGACTCTGGGACTCTATGGGGGTCCTCTCTGCTGTCCCGAGGGGGCAGCTGGGGACGATGGCCTGCTCTGCATCATGGCACGCAGCGGTGACGGTTGGCTTGGAGGGTCATGGAGGTGCTTCTTGGAGGGATGCTTGGAAAGGACAGTCTGTAACACAATTATTTCAACAAGTATGAAAAGCCAATGTCTTTTGTTAAATTAATTGCGGGGCCAAAGCTCAGAGCTGAGTTTTCGCATTCTGCTTTAATGTTCACAGCATGACAGAGGTGATGAACACACGGGAACCGGTGATGGAGGAATTCGCCCTCAGCCAGACTCCTGAGGAAGAAGGAGGCCCTTCAAGCCAGGTAACTTTAGAAAAACTGGAAAGTATCCTGAGTTGCTTTTCAAAAGCAATTTAATGCAACCAGTGACTGTCATACATATAGATGTCGAATTGCAGAGCACAGCTGCCAGAAGGACAAGCCCTGAAATACATGTTGGATCTTACTTAGGTTTTAATTTTAAAAGGTAAGAGTTCTGGCAGGAGGATTTTGTCAGGTGCCAGGTTTCTGGGGCATGGTGACAGCGATGCCCGGCCCCTGCGGGGACACCGGCAAAGAGGCTGTTTGTCACCTAGAGTTCAGATCTGAGCAGCCATCGTGTGATGAAGACATCCAGCCAGTACTGTACCACAGCTTGTATACAGCCACCCTTCTAACCTGCTAAGTTTCCTTAGGCTCAGAGGGAGCTCCCTTTTTAGAAAAGAGACCATTGGAAACGACTGTGTAGTTCACATAAATGGCTGTGCCATCGTAGCAGCAGCACTGGTCAGGGCCATTTGCTGGCAGGTGCAAGAGCATTTTCTGTCCCCAGGCGCTCTCACACACCCACTCGCGTACCCGCCTGCGGTGCTGATTCCAGCAGGAGGGATCACGATGTCCCGAGCCCCCCTTGTGACATCCCCCGTGCCCCATTTGCTCTCTGTGGTTGTGCTCGTGACTCTCAGTGTCACTGCCAGGGACAAAGCACCTAAGCACGTCCTGGTGGACCTGAGCTGCTTCCCACCATGAGGTGTATTATTGCAAGCAGACTCAGAAAACTACTGCCCATTGCAGGTTAAAATCAAGCATTTGGAAGCCAGGGAAGTCAGAACTGAAATTTTGCAAATTCCTTTCAGACCGCTTGTGCATGTAATGAAAGGCTGTAGGCAGTGAAAGAGCGTACCATGGGCTTTCCCATGCCTCATTGACCACACAGGATAGATGCTTCTCACTCAAAGAGCATGTTTTCAGTATTCTCTTTCCTCTTTTTCACTGAGTCTCAGGTTTTCATTATTGTGTTAGTGTACACTGCCCAAACTCTGTGCCAGCTCCGACCCCACCGATGTGTTTAGGGCTGTTCTATGGTGTCCCTGGTCATACGCTCCAGAGGTTTTCCCCCAGCCCCTTTACCCTACCCCTCCAGGAGAAGGTGGTACCATCCACAACTTAGTGATGGCCACCTGAGGCAAAAAAGCAAAAAGAAATGAGAGGCAGCGCAAAATCAGTGACTCAGTGGGAAAACTAGGTTTCTTCCAGCAACTTCCAAGCTCTCTGGCCAGGAGACCGGTCCTTCTCTTCCTGCAGTCTCCTGCCCACTCGTCACACACTCCAGCTTCCGCAGAAAAACACAGCGAGGCCCGACAGGCAGCTCTGCTTCCTGCCAGTCCTGACTCATTCCTGGAGGGACATGGTAAATACTGGGCTCTGCTGGAAAAAAACAGTGTGTGATTGGTGTGAGAAAAGACCATATGAGAATGACACAAAAATAGCCAAGCTGAGGCTGCACAGGTGCCTTTCCTAAATTTTGTTGCAGCCATAATAATCGGCTCTTAGCACATTTTTAGATCAGTGTGTGTCATTTCCTAGGGCTCCAGAAAGCAGAAGAAAAAGCAGAAATTTTCTTGTATTAGATCCCCCATCCAGAGGTTGCCAGCAGGCTTGGGGACGGGGTGGCTGTCACCCAGCCCCCGCCACCCGAGCAGGCTGAGCAGCAGCCGGGGGAAGAGGTCACTGTCCCCTGCCTGTGCAGCCCTGGGAGGAAATAAGGCAATTTGCCCACGATTTTATGGCTGTTTTCTGCCAGCTGAGCCATGAGGCTCCGGGAGCCGGGCTCCACCATGGGTCCGAAGAAGAGCTCAGGGGTGTCTCTGGACCTGTCCTGGCCGAGGAGATTTTACCTTGTCTCATATTTGGAAATAGCAGGATTGTATTAGCAGCTTCTTAAAAATTCCTTCCAGTCAAGACAGCTGCCATGGAAATGTCTTTCCGAATTATAAACAGCTCAGGAGGAGGCTGTGTAATGGGAAGTTGGGGGGAACTTTTCTGATAGGCAGCACTAACAGCGTTGCGTGATCAGGACAAGTTACGCCCGTGTAGGTGCAGCTGAGGGTGGCATTAGAAAGGTGATTACCTTCAGTGATTCACTTGGTCTAGGTGCACTAAAGGGGCTTTCTCACCAAAGAAATTTCTCCTTAATTGTGTCTCACTTTGCAACACTAACAATAATATACAACCTTTTTTACCTTCGTGTAGATTTGCAAAGAGAGATGAATCCCCACAACACTACCATGGGGAGGGAGGGCGTGAGGATGAGAATTATTGTCCTTCCCCATCTCCAGAAGTCAGATACAGGCGTCGCAGCAATGATAAAAATGTGCTTGCTGCTTCCCAGACACGTAGGAAGAGAGTTGCCCTTCCCAAGGGCTTGTCTCCCCCTGCCAGCTCTGATGCCAAGTGGGACAACTAAACCCTAAGCTCTTAGAGAGAGCAGCTACTGGGATGAAGGAAGGTTACAAAAGGCACACAGCAAACACCTCCGGTGGGTTATGACACCCCCAGGCCCCTGGCAATGTCCTGGGCCATATGCCCACTTTTATGGTGGTTAGGGAATATCTGCGTATTTCTGCCTGTGCAGGAGCTGTGCTGAGACTGGCTCACATAACCAGAAACGCTCAGTCTAACCAGAGACCCCAATGCAGTGGTGAACGTGTTGCAGATGTGTGGGGAGGTTCCCACCAGCACACAGCAAAGCTGTGGCAGTGCCTGGAGTTAAACTGGGGTGGTTCTTGCTCTCAACCCCTAGTTCAGTCCCCTAGTCTGCACCTTGATTTTATCATTACAAATTAAGTAAAATAAAATAAAACAAAACAAAACAAAACTCAGCTAGCACGGAGAAATTTACAACCTGTTAGTGCAGGTATACAGAAGTTTTAGAAGCCAGGAGATAAGGTTTCAGTGAAGCAACAACAGAGTTTTTCTTATGTTAACGTCCTGCAGGAGCTGGAATTATTGTTCGTCAGAAAAAAAAAACAATCCAAAACAAAGTACCCTGAGAGATTTAAATGAACCAGCAATGTTGAAAACAAGAAAGCACTTTTATGTGTTACAATATCCTTCACTAAAAAGACCTCGTTCAGCTTAAAGCTCTAATCACTGCATAGTGTTTGACCTGCGGCTTCAATGTGACAAATGAAAATAATAGCTGGCACCATCCTCTGTGTAAAGATGATCTCTGGGACTACCTGTTTTGCATGAATGCATCATAAAATACAGTGTTTCATATTACGGAAAATAGCTCTGCAGAATGGTGGCTTCTTAATAAACTGTCACCGCAAGAAAACATGAATATCCTATCAGAGTAAAAGGACAACAGCTATACGGGCTGCAGCAGCCATTTAGCTTAGTGTTACAGCAATGACCTTTGTGTCCTAAAAACCCACCAGAACCGAAACACAAGTGTGTGGCAACATAATGATTTTTGTCACCCAAGTCTCCATTTTTACTACGCATGTCGGATCACACAACTCAAGGCAATTGTCTGCTTGACACACTGGCGAGCAAAGTCGCTTCTTTGCCCAGGAAGGGACAGCAAGGGCAGAGGAGAGTGTGCTGAGACCTAGAGCCGCTCCGCATCCACGCTTGGCCGGCAAGGAGCTGGATTTAGCTGCTTTTGAAATCCTCCCTGTGCAGGGCTGTTGCCTGGGGCGGGTTTTAATGGACATGGGAGCGCGTATCAAATGTAGAAAGGACGCTAGGACAGAGCATGTACTCTGCTTGCTCTGAATATGCATCCCTGGGCAAGGCTTTGACAGACATGTCCCCAAATGTCTCACCAGGCCTTCCCAGACTCACGTGAGAAGTACCCCAAGCTGTCCAAAAGACTGCCATCGATTGTGGTGGAGCCGACCGAGTCCGGGGAGGTGGAGAGCGGGGAGCTGCGCTGGCCTCCTGATGACCTGAAATCAGCGGAGGACAAGGGTCTTCATGGTGACCAAAGAGTCTGTGTCCAGCAGCAGCAGCAGCAGATGGATCTGGAAGGTCTGAATGAGTAATTTCATCCTTGTTCCCCACAGGAAAAGAGCAGTTTCAGGGCATGCCATGCACTGAAGTTAATAGCGTACCAAAGAGCAGTAGGTGCTCGAAGGTGCCAAGAAACACCGGCACTGGAGAGGGAGTCCTGTGGACTGAAAATTTCCTTGTAGCTTTTGAGTACACGGTGTTTTCACCCTCACCGGGCTCATTGCTGGCCACTCGTATGGCCAACAAACAGTTTACTGGACATTAGCAGTTCACTCTAAGAAACAGTAACCCTGTTCAATAGCGTATGTCTACCTCCCTATCTCCTAGCCTAGAAGTGAAGTGTTTAACAGCTGCACATTTTCAAAGCATCATGGTGTCCCAGGAGTGCGTTAGTGTAGCAGGAGCTCACAAATATGTAGTTATAACTAGTAGTGTCATTGTGGGGTAAATACGGCTAAAGGTAAGAGCTTGTTGGAGTGTAGCTTGCACAGGAAATGCTCCAGTGTGGAACTGGTATATTTATTTCTGTTTTTTTCATCTCGGTGCTCTCCTTTTCTCTTAAGGAGTGACATAGTTTCCATTTCAGTGCACCAACATTTGCCACCCAAATGCCCAGAGACAGCAGCCAGGATGGGGTGCAAGATGCATCTTCCCTTACCTTCAACGGGACGACGACAAATGGTCTGATCTTGAAGTGTCAAATCTCCTGCTATTCCAGTTGGCATTTCTGGGTGGTGGCAACCACAGGGTTTGATCGTTCAGGAAGAAACATGAGCCAAATCTATGGCCTGACCTCCAGGTTGCACATTATGGCCCCTGTGTTGTTTTTGTGCGTTGATACTAGGACTCGTTATGTCTTAAGGATGGAGAGTTTGAGCAGATTTCACTAAGAAAGCAGGTAGCTCTCCCACTACGGTGGCTGTCCATAGGGATCATCACCTTATCTCACTAATACCTGTCCTGAGGTCTCAAGTCCCCTGTAAAGTCCAACTGCGATGCACTCAGAGTTCCCTACTCCAGATTTAAGTACTGGTTTGCAAGTAGAGCACATTGCCTATGTCAGGTCTGATCGCTCTAACGGATCAACTGCCTGGTGGAGCAGGGAATCAGATGAAGGCTGTTGTACCTGTATGGGGAAATAAATACTGACGAGTCATTTCTTTGCAGATACTTTAGTGCAGCCAGCTCAAGAAGTGGAAGACAGTACAGATACTCTGGAAAGCAGAACTGAAGAGGACGAGTAGGGACTCCATGGCCTCAGAAGTGAAGCTTCATTGTGAATGTTGTTGGAAAGCTAACACACTCTGAAGACATGTCAAAGTAATCTGTATTTAAATCTGCAAGGGTTTTCTTTAGTTAGTACCTGGTAAGAAGCGTCTGGGCTTTAGAACTGTTCTTATCAACATTTTGATTTTCAGGCTGGGATTCATATTATTTGTTTAATTTTTCCTTGGGAAACAATGGGACGTGTTAGGAAATAAGAGATTATCAAGGAAAAAATGCTCCGAATTTCAATTAGCACATTTCATTGATTTTACCTTTTTCAAGCAAGGCTGCTTTCAGGTATCAACAGCAGGACAAAGGGGTTACATTTCTACAGGAGGGATGTCTTAAATCTAAAACCTTTCTTGTTTTTAGCCATTTAAAACTAGCACTGTGATATTATGGACAATAGATGTAATATAATGTCACCATTTGATTTTGTAACTTTTGTATAGAGACACAAGTGTAAGATTTGCCTCCAGGCTGCTGCCCCAGGGCAGCCCAGAGCAGTTCTCTCCCTTTGGCTAACCTGTGCAAATTTGGATGAACCAGCCTTTTCATAGCCGCCTTTTCAATAAGGCCACGCCTTTTGGAAACGCTTTCTTGCTGTACATTGGTGAAGCGGATTAGCTAGTCGCTGGTGTTTGTGGAGTGAGGCTGTCTGTTGTAGGCTTGGTCGGGTGGATCGTGCTGTTCATGCACTCTTCAGGCCCAGGTCCAGCTGTGGTGTGGCGTGTGCGCCTCTCCCTTGAAGCCAACAAGATGGCTCCCGCTTCTGCTAGGGCTGGGTTTGTCCCACCTTGCTAATAGAAATTGTTGTGACATTTCTTCTTTTGGTAGGTTTTGTGTATAACGTAGGCGCAGAGGCCCAGCTGTTCCTCCCTCGACCCGAGCCGGGCAGTAGTTGGGGGTGCGTGATGGGAGCTCCATAGCATGACCCAAACCTGCCCTCCATTTTGCCTGACGCCAGGTCCACCACCCCACCCCCTGCCGCAAAGCCACCCGCAGTAGGAGGGGCTGGAGGAGGGCCGAGGTGGCGGGATGCATGCCCGCCTCCCTCCTGCCCAATTGGCAATGCTGGCGGGAGCGCGTGCGCGGGGGGTGCCCTTACCCACGGCACGACCCCCTCGGCTTTGGTTGCACGGCCACCTCCTGGAGACCAGAGCTTACGGTGGGACGAGCTGTCTCTGGACACCTCAGGCCTCCAATGGATTTTTCTTGGGGATTTGGGGGCCATTTTGACAGGGGTGAACGCCTTCCTGCATGGGGACCTCCCAGAGACTCCCTCCCACTGTCCCAGGAGAAGCACCGATATTGGCCCAAAACGCTACCCTTCGGACAGTGTTGGTGGAGATAGGTAATGCATGTACTCAGAAGGGTTTGACTGTGTCAGTGATGAGTGTCCCATAAGCTACGAAGTTGGCTTTCTCCATCTCTGCAGGCCTGGATGGGGTCTGTACTTCCAATTAATGTTGCAGCCGGAAGAAGCCGCTCACTGTAGGTGGAACGAAATAACAGGATTTCTTCCAGCATTAACTCCTACGTTGACTTCCAAGTGCTTTCTTTTCTCCAGTAATAATTTTCTCTAAGAGCAACTGTTAATTGTGTGATGGTGGATAAAATTTACTGGCCAGATGTGTTAATAAGTTTATACCTTCTTAGCAACCAAATTTAATATATTTACTTACAAAGAATTCTGTGCAATGAATGTTTAATACAAAGGAAAGAGACTATTTTACTTCAAAGCAACATTAATTTATGTACAAAAGTAGAGCTCATTATTTGGGGTGTTTGGGATCTAGGACCCTTTTTATAAGCAGTGTAGTATAGTATAATGTGATACTTTAGTTAAACTTTGCTCTCTCAACCTATATAACAATCTGTTTTGCCTTCTTGATGTAGACTTTCTTACCTACACTGTCACAGAATTATTTTGTTGGATGAGTGGGATTCTGGTCAGAGCACCGAATTTCACCAGAGTAACTGAAGGTTTCAGGAGCACCTCCTAAACCTGGCTGCCGTCCCTGTCACCCCCTTCACTGGTGACAGTTTTCTGGTAAAGCCACCGAAGTGAGAACAAGCTCAAGCTACGTGTTTGGGTAGCACACAAGCAGCAAGAGGAGGTCCCTGGCTCGGACCTGTCTGCAGCTGGTCGTGGCAGGAGGAGAGCCACACTGGCGAGGCGGCCGGGCGGATGCGAGGTGCTCTTTAAATGCTGCTTTTGCATTGACCATCAAGAAGTTTTACAAAGCTCTGGGGGGGAAACAACGATGGTGACGACATATTTTTAGCTGTGTGATTTCGTTTCAATCTGCATCTGCCCAGCTCCGTGAGGAATGACGTTAGACATATCACTTAATTTGCTTTTTGCTTTATAAAAGGAAAAACAGTTGTTTGAAACACTTCCCCCAATTTTATGTGCTCTCTCTCTGCTTTCAGACGCTCCCTCCCTTCCTGCTCTGGATGGCCCTTATCCTATTTCCACCTGAGGTCAATGGCACTTCCCTAAATAAGTTTCCCAAAGAAACAACAAAATTCTACATACACCCTGAAAAAAAAGCCATGGAGCACTACTCTTTTCATCCTAGTACATAGAGCTACAGCCCATATAGAAATGCCAGATTTCCTCCTTCCAGCCTAATTGCTCCTCTCTTCCCTCATTTGCGCTGTTCCCTTGAAGTATTTTACCTGCAGCAAATGGATGCCTCAAACTAAAGCTTTCTCCTAAAGCAGTGTGGCCTCAGTTTAACAACCACACAAAGCCAAACGCCTCCTCCCATTTTTATTTTTCTGAACATGGGCCAGAGGCCCTAAAATAGGAGAGCAAGATAGAAAGAAAATTGTTTTATACAAACAATCCCTATTTATTCAACTTGCAGGTCTATGAATGTCTACTTACTTTGTCTGTGTGCAAGTGTTGTCTCTCTAATAAACTCAATAGTTGTTTTGTATTTTTTTCTGGATTAAAAGCTTTGTAGAAACTAAAAAGGAAAAAAAAAGACATTCGGTCATATTTTTCTAGTCTAGCTTGTAGAATATTTCATGTAGTGCAGAAAGGAAGTTTTATGGAGTAAGGCATTGTTGGATTTTGCTCTATTTCAGTTCTTTCTAATTTTGTAAAATGCCACCTGTACATAATACTCAACTAATGTATGTTCTGTAGATGTATTACACCATTTAGCCTATTAAATGCCTATACTGGACTGAATCTCATTGCATACCTACAGTGTCTTGGTTTAAAAACGGAAAGGGTTATTTGTGGTGGTGTGCAGCTCTTGTCCTACCACTAATACAGCTAATACAGGGGAATGAAGCCTGCTGTAAGCCTGCCTTTGCCCCCTGGCATGGAAATACTCACACTGGCACTCCATCCCACATGCTCCTACACAGATAAATTCAGATTTACATCAATGGCAGTTGCCATCTCTGCTTCTTTCCTTCGAGCCCTTCCTAGACCAGGCAGCTCAACGCCCACTGCTTCTGTCCCGGGATTTTCTTGCTGCCCTGCTTGGCACGGCCCCTTCGCCCTGGGTGGTATGCTGCCTTGTGTGCTGCGCTAGCAGCGAGCCAGTTGGCTCATCTTCATTCACCTTTTAATGCAATGCATATTTTTTAACTTTTTCTGGAAAGGCTATTGTGGAGCCCAGCAGGAACTCACATTACTAGAAACCTGTACCCCGTGCAAGGAGAGCGGGGTCACGTGGCAGAGAAGATGAGAGGCAGAGATAGTCTGCCCCTGAACAACCAATTTTTTCGCAAAAACACAAGTTACCAAAAAGCAAAGGATCAGATGACTGGAGGGTGAGACTCCTTCTTACTTTCCCAGTTCAAAAGCCACTGCTGCTCGCTGAGATGGGTATATCAGCATGGCAAAAGGTGTTGCCCCGGGGTAAAAAGCAGTTTCTCTCCAGCCAGGCTGGGGACTTGCTGCTGCAGGGCTGTGCCTGGTGGGCAGTGGTGGCGCGGTTAGGGAAATTTTCTGTATCCCGAGCTGAAGGCAACAAGCCCAGCTTTGGCACTGCAGCACTTGCAAACCTGATGCTTAATGTCACTCAGTACTGGAGTTTCCGTGCACCATGCATGGAAAATCTCATGTCCAGGCATATATTACCCTGGGAGTAGGGTGGTAGAGTGACTGACACTAACTCCTTCTTACCTCCCTAGAAGCCATCCGTTCCTTCTGGGGTTTTCCTACGTGGTGTTCAGCCACATAAGGATGCAACAGGTGCTGCCTGATGGCTCCAGGGAATGCAATTTCAACTGCTGCCAATTTTACGTTGCTGTGAGGCTGTCCTGAGTCTTGGCTGTTCTCTTTCCTTGAGTCTGAAGGCAGGGGGAGTTTATCTGTAATTAATTATATAGGATGAGCATGGGAACACTGTTGTCTTACTCCTAACATTTATAGTTCCTAAATCCACTGGATCCTCAGTTTCATTTAATGTTATCCCATTGACATATTGAGATATTTTCATTTATCTTTAATCAGATATCTGCTTAGTAGTTCTTTCTTTTAGATGTATTCTGCTTGACACTCCTGTCTAAAGGAGAAAGCAACATTTTCAGTGGAATTAGCCTTTATTTAAACCACTAGTAAGAGATGGAAACTGGCTTTTATGACGTTAAATTGAAAAATGTCACATCTAAATCAAATCAATCCTGATTTGTGTTTTTACCATCTTTTTTTCTTTTTTTTCCCAAATCTAATATTGGTGTGAATTCTTTTGTGGAGAAAGGTGACCCCTGGTAGCTACAGGGAGCCATGACTCCCATAACAAACAGCACATCCCTCACATTCATGTTATAAAGGCTGTTACTCATATAGCACTGCTTCCATGACAAATTAGAGCAGGGCACCCTTCTTCCCTTTGTCTTTGAAAGCGTATTGTGGCTTTCATTTCAGAGACAGTAACTCTCCAAAGTTTAAATTCACTCAGTTCTGGAAAACTAGAATTTTAACAGTTTCTGGTTTTCTCTCTTAAAAAATAAAAAAATAATTGAAAAAAATAAACCTGAAACATTAAAAAATTACAATTTTCCTCTGAGAACACTGGTAAAACATTTCCCTCCATTTTCTCCAACATTTCTGCCAGGAAGAGTCCAAAAACTTCACATCTAACCTTAGCAGACTTCCCCTCTAGAGGTGCTTCCTGAGCCCAGCTGGAAGGGTGGGCAGGAGTGGGGGCCTCCAGGGAGGTGGCGACACAGATCGGGAACTATTCTCCTCATACTCAGCTTTCAGACCCCAGACCTTATACTACGAAGGACAAGGATCTTTTCATCCTGCCTGACAATTTGTGCCCACACCCCAAAGGAAATCTGTTTAAAATGCCTGTGATTGCAGTGAGTCCAGCCATTAAATGGATGTTTGCAATCAACCCAGCATTCAGCTTTGGCATGGCTCCTGGAGTGTGACAAATTCTCTTTATGAATTAGTCATTTAATTTATGAAACATAGGTTGGATATTGCCACATACCCACGTGTCCTCCATACCCCTGACAACTGTACCCCCACGCATTACTATTCAGCAGGCGATGAAGCCATGAAAACCCCTGCGACCGGGATGCTGCTGGGATGTACAGCCAGACCCAGGGGCTGGGGAAAGCTCCAGGTACCACAGCACTGGAAACCTAAGAATAATCTATTGTTGCTGTTAACTATTCACTGATGATGATTCGAACAGGAAGAAATAGCACAGGCACTTACCTCATCAACCCAACCTTCCCGTGGCAGCCCCGTACGTCCTCCTGGATTAGATCTTCAGGCTGGTGAGGTCTTGCAACTACAGAACTGCAACTGAAAACACAAGGGCAGAACAAAATAAACTGAGCATGGGATGAAAACCAGCAACTCAAGTGCTATTTCACTGGCACTGCCCTGTAACTCCTAGCTTGGGTGTGCAGGGGGAAGCAAGTAGCTTTTTTTCCCCAAATTTACAACTGAGGCAGAACAGAGTAAATTGGACACAAAAAATGGTCTTCACGTAGCTGTGGAGTGCACTGGCTCTGGAAGCAGCATGGTTGGCTTTTTTGGCTCTTAATGGCCATGTCTAGCCACTAGCCCTCCTGTTCCCCAGCCAGCCAGACATGTGGCTGGGACAGCTCATCTCCCCCTCTGCATGAGCCCGAGGGCTGGGATCTGCTGCAGAAGAGGTTTCTCTAAATCTCAGGTGTTCCTGTCCATCCTGGTTTTGGTTAATTTGGCCCAGTGATGTGGCCCAGAGGTGCTGGGACGGCATCCCTTGGGGGAACAGGAACGAGGGTCTCTGCAGAGAAAGAAGAGCAGCTCCTGGTGGCTTTTCCACCATGAAGCCCTTGAAGTACCACAGCGATGAACAGTCACTCCCACCACGCTGAAACCAATTTTGCTCCAGTAGGAACAAGAAAAAAAATTAAGATGGGGTTTGGGATGCTAAGTACTGGGAGGACTTGGTGCTTAAAGCACAGCTGGAAAACATGAGCAAAGACAAAGCAGCCATTTGAGTCCTGCTGGCCCCAGCACCTTTCTTCTAGCTCAAGGTCTCTCTTTGGACCAAACCTGGTGCCCTTGGTTATCTTTAATGACCCTTTAGCAAAGAAACACATCTCAGATTGAAGCTGTGCTTCTCAAGCATCATTGTAACTGAGGAGACACATCTGAATTCCCTAGTTCACGTAGAGGCTAAGGTGCTGCTTCCTATTTATAGCCAGGCTGGGTTAAATAAAGTGCCTTATTCATCCCTGAGGTTTTAAACAAATTCCAGAGAGGACAAAGGGCCTTGTGTCTTTTTCCACACCCTTTTTTTTTTTTTAGCCTAGTTTGTACATGCAGAGCTAAGACTTGTTCCAAGAGTGATTCAAAATAAGACTAAAAAATTATTTGCTGGCTCAGCATGAACCCCTGTCCTGCTAGAAATCATCTGTATGATTTTCATATGCATTCTGAGAAAAAGAAGCTATTAAAATAATACATATGCATTCTGAGAAAAAGAAGCTATTGAAATCATACTAAGTTTTGATGTGTGGGTACAAACCCTGCTTGCAGATCCACTGATAGAAATCCTCTAAATTTGCTGGCATTGCTTTGGGTCCACTGCAGCTGAGGAATGAGTTTGGGTACTGAGGAAAAGAAAAAAAGGAATGAAATGAAGGTATTTTAAATCCCTGCTTTACAGAAATGCTCAATATTATATTGAAATAAGCAGAGAAAGAAATGGTGCTTATCACGCTAAGATGCTGTCCCAAGCAAGGCCATCTCTCTGAGTCAGTACGGATTTTATTGCATTCTTCAAAGCTTTTCTGGTTTCTGACAGAGATGTGTGCCCTTCTCACCACGTGGAGCCACAGCGTGTTTGGGTGGCAGTGCTGCCGGAGGTGCTTCACTGTTTGAACAACGCAGCAAACTGCATTGCTTAGGTGCTTGAGTTTCATTTTGGCAAATAGGAAAGAACTGATTCAACTCAAAAATAACCCAGATGTTGTTTTCGCAATAGGTGATTTTGTCACAACCTAGCATCTGGCTCCGGTCGTGATAACCACTAATGTAACAGAACCAAAGCTTTCCTTCCAAGTGATTCAATTTTAAACTCTTTAGGGTAGCAACTGCCTTTTTGTTGCTTTGTATTGGAAATAACTGCACAGCACCTATGGCGGCGGGCTCCGCTCGGGGAGCCGGAGAGTCCCCTGCGGTGGGAGGAGGCCAGCAGGAGATGCCTGCGGAGCCTGTACCCACGCAGAGGTGCCTGGTCCATACCCTGCCTGAGGCTCAAGCTGTGCCTTCCCCACTTTGGGGCAGCTTTTGGCACATTGCCCCTCTCCCTGCTGCCACCAGCCCTGCTCCCCCCTTGCAGCCCGCCCAGGGAGGGGGCTGCCGGCAGAGCCCAGCCGGGTGGGCGAGCTGGCTCTGACAAGGACAAAACCAGGAGGTTTTTGCTGCATTTCCTGCTGCAGGTGCCCGGGGCCAACCAGAGAGTGGGCTGAGACCAAAGGCGGTAGGTGAAATGGTCCAAGAACTGCCCGACACTTTTGCCTAGACGTAGAATAAAAGCAACTGCTCTGAGTCTTTCTGGTTATCTTTGCTGGTTACTCTTGAGTTGCCAGGAAAACCATAGACAAATTAACTAATTTGTTTGGTGTGGGTTGTTTTTTTTTTTTCCCTCCAGAAAAGCTCACATGCATTTATATGAAGACATAAAATTTCTCTGCCATGCATAACTCTGCCAAGAGCTGTGCTTGTTATTCCAGATTTACAATAAAAATTGTTGTGCAAATGACCTAGATACATAGAATACAGCACTTACCTGGGGATTTGGCTAAATCCAGCACACATATCTAATAAGAAAACATACACAGGCTTGGGAAAACACTGTGATGTGATCTTAGAGAGTCTTAGTGTATGAGTGTGCATAGGTTACAGGAGAAGAGACAGGCAATACTGCGTTACTGCTGGAAACTTTCTTTTGTGTTGGTTTGTAACATCTGCTGGCCAAAGGAGAGAACTAAAGGCATCTTGAGATGTAAATCAACCTGATCCACCAACTCGGTGCCTGAACTGAAGTCATTTGACCTCTTGTGTCTCAGTCTTAGAAAACTGGATAAATGACTGATTCCCAAAATGAGAACCAGATGCTGCTACATTTTAGCAAAACCTTCCTGCTCATGGAACTATTCTTACTTCGAAGGAAAATTCCACAGGGAACAATTTTTTGTGCCTCCAGCACGAGAGAATGCAAGCTCTTAGCAGAAGCATGACTGCAAGATGGCAGGATAAGGCCGATGCTTTACACCTGGGTAGAATACAGCTCTCACTGTAATGCAATCGCGTCTGCAGTGTTCATGAACAACAGAGCTTCTGTAGCAACATATGCTATAGGCAATGCATCGCAGTAGGTAGGTTTTTAAGTACTGTACCACTGCAGAGTAGTTAATTTACACAAGTTAAACACTCACAAATCAAATGAGACATACTGGCACAGAGCATACGATGCCACACATCAAATATTAAACATTTCTAGAGTGACCATCAGCTCTGCTCCAGAGAAAGATGTCAGAAGAAACTGGAAGAGCTCATTTCCACTCCAAATTTACTATGATTAGCACTGCACTCAGGATACTCTTGTTGATATTTCAGGCTTTACAAGGCACCACTATTTATTTTGTTTTACAATGTCACCTTCCTTTTCAGTGTATTTCAATATATTTTAAGATCATGACTAGAATTCATAAGTTGAATTTTATCAGGACTGTATATGCCAGCACTAACTCAGAAAATTTGCATATACCAGTCTTTCTACAGGCTACCAGAAACACATAACACTCTGTACGCTGTAGTTAAGCGAGATCTTCTCTGTGGATTTATTTTTTTACCTAGAATGATACCATTGCCCTCTGAGTAATGGTTTGCTACCAACTCAAAGCAAAACACTCTGGACACGATATACATGAAAGAGCAGGAATCTCCAATGTCTAATGTGAAAACAGCTAACACAGATACTCAACTTTTATCACAAAGGCATAAACCAACCCCAGCTGTGTCCATGCTGCTAGGCTAGGTCTGGTGAAGTTGTGCTCGTGAATCTCCAACCCAATGTTCCTCTGACATCAGGTATGTACAGAGGTAATTCCTTTGACTTTGCGGACCTGCTTCTAGACGGGTAATACACTGAATCTGGGCATTTGGACTGTTACTGGAGCTTACTTTTGAAGTGGTTGTGGCCCTGTTCCTCTGGTGTGCATTACTTGGCAGCTTTGCTGGGCCTCCGCTGAGAACTTCCCTCATGTGTCTTCTTGGAGAGATCAGGTAGCTCAAACAAAGGAAGCATTAAAAAACACAGGATGGGATCCATTATGGTGCTGACGTGTTTCTCTCTCCTTTTTGGAAAAATTTTGCAAAAGGGCATGTTAGCCCGAGCTGGTCTCTTCTGCACTAGAGGCTGGTGGATTTGGCCCACAGCCTGGAGTAGAAGTCAACTAATATGCCCCATCTTTGCTAAGCAGCTTATTTTCTGTCTTTGAATTCCTACATGACAAGCACACAAAGAACATATTAAAGATTAATGCAAAAGGCCCTGAAGATTGGAGCTTCCTGAAAGGCATCACGCAGCAGGTCTTCGTTAGCGCATGAGAGCAGATGGACACACCGCCGGGGGGGCTGACAGCACATGCAACGCCTCTCCTCACTTTCTTCTCCAGCCTAATGCCTCTGAACTTCATAAACAGCCTCAAAGCATCCATAAATGATTCAGAAGGTGGATTAACCACGGGGGAGAAGTGTCACTTGCTGGATTGTAGGAGTTCCTAGACCTCTGTTCTGGTTCTTGTTTCACCACAAACCTAGGCATAGCCACTTCATCTCTCTGAGCTGAAGTCACGCAAGGAGATTTACATGTTCAGTCCCCAAATTTTCAGCCCCTCTATCTGTATTCTCCTGGGAGTTTCTACCCTTCCTCAGGAAAGAGCTCTGCATTTTTACATCTGACATCCACAGCCGCATACACCTGTGGGATTCACGAACTTTCTCATCGGTGGGGTCTGGTCCAGGACACAGTGTCCCCGCAGGATGGATTTTGGCTGCCTCTTCTCAGGGCATGAGGAAGGCTGCTGAGCGGTTGTTAAGTGTTCCCCACTAAGAGCACAGCATCGAGGTGATGCACTGATTAAAAGCAGTGACACTCTTCTCATTTTTTCCCTTTTCACCCCAAACTTAAAAGCAGCAATTTATATGCCTAGCATTTCAGAAATGTTTAAAATTAAAAAAGACTACCAAATAATACTTCTAATGCCCACACAATGTGACACTGAACACTGCTGCTTAGCAAATTGGACAAGAATCATTATACGTGATATAAGATCATGAGTATAACAACAGTGTTTTTACCTGCAGCTCCTGGAGACAGTAACAGTTTGCATAAACATACTGGTGAGGCTGGTATGATTTAGGGATTACATTTTCAAACTAATGGGTAGAAACATGCATGTAGTTACCAGAAGCTGTTACTCTTCAGTTCTTCACTCTTCTCCTTTTTGACATTTGCTTTCATGTTGCATTTCTGGTGTTGACGCTGAGCTTTATACACAAAAACCGAAATAGCTCAAATAGTCTACATTCCTATCAGCAGTCGCCTGATGTTGCCACACACCCATCTCTCCCCTCCAGGACACAGCTGCCTCTGTTGGACCCGAACAGCCAACAGAGAGCTGAGGAGCCAAACCTGCGGCTGTAGCGGTGGTCGGCCAAACCCCACCGCTGGCAGTAACCTTGCTGCCTGCCCCGAGCAGCTGCCAGTGCTCAGCCCTCCCCGGGTGCCACCGAACCAACACCTACAAACTGAATGGTTGCCCTTTCGCAGCCCGCATGTACCTCACACCTTTCTGTGCTGCCTCCTCTCCATCCCCGTCTGCCAAAGGGGCTGACACACGGTGGCCGCCCACCACCAGTCATCGGCAGATGCTTGCGATACCCCAGGACCCCCCGGGACCCCCCCGGAGCTGGCTTGAGCCATTGCTCCAGATTACAGAGCGGAGGGACAAACAGCGAACTTTTTGTCAGAGCTATCAATGGGACCTGCCTCTCACCTCCGTGTCCTGTGCTTTAATGCTGAGATTTGCTTCATGTGGCGTTCAGCCCCAGCACTGCCCAGCACCCTGCGTGATGCTACGAGCTCTCCATCCCTCTGCTCTGTGACAATTCACCGGAGCTGCAAACTCGGGCAATCCCTGGTTGTTCTCTGAACTTGCATCTAGTTTTGTGGCAACCCCATATCTTGCTAAATAATCATCCAGCCACACAATTTAGCCCACAGCCTGTAGCATCATGCAAATTAATTTTTATTATCAAACGTTCAAAAGGGAACTTTTTTGCAGAAGAACACATTTCAAAACATCTAACAATCTCCACTTTCTTCAACGCAATGTTTCCAAGTGGAGGAAAAAAAACCCACCTAACCCAGCTTCCAGAAACACACTACTCACCATAGAAACTATAAACTAAAACAACCCTGCTAGTGATTGCAGCTCAATGGAGCATTTTAGTTTAATAGGTTATTTGAGTAAGAGGGATATTTGCAAAACATTGCTGCTAATCCTGCCGCTTGCTATATGTGGAAGGGCTCCAGCCGAGTTCAGTGAAACTCCACCCATGCAGAGTAGGCAGCAGAATGAGGGACACAATGAGCTCTTGGCTTTTTAACCAAAATAACCTGTCAGCAGCCATGTTTCAATGTAAACTAATCAGGAATAAACATGGGATTGTTTCTCTATAGTAGTTCAACTTTTTTTTGCTCTCTGTCCCAGCAGAGCAGTTCAAGATTTGCTTTCACATCAGCTATGCTGGATGACCATCACCGTCTGTGGGGCAGCCAAGGCTGGGTGTGAGTCATGGGGTAACCAGCCTCCTGTGCTGCCCCAAACCAACTTATACCCGCTCTTTCCCCTGGTCAGTACTGGGAAAAACCTCTCTGTCTTTCTTGGCACAGGTGGAAAACTATAGGAGCGCTCCAAGCACGGCTTTTTAGCCCTCATCCTCTCTGCAAGCTGACTCTACTCCTACTCACACCAGCTCACCTGGCTGGAAGTGCCACCGGCCTCACGCCAGCGGGTCTTGGGTGCACAGATGAGTGAAATGACAACACTGCGTTCAAGCTCAGCTTAATTCCACAATAAAGAGCATGTCCTTTGGACCCAATTTCTCTTTCTGAAGTCTTAGCCATTCCATTTAGTGCAGGTTGATTTATACCTACCCATCCTCTGTTTCCCCTGAGAAGTCACAAGCTGAGTTTTAAAGGCAAACCTCTAAGTAAATTTATAGCCCACATCAGATTTTTCATCTTGGAAGAAGCAAAGCCATAAATTACCCATACAAGTGCTTCAAAAATCATCCCCTTTTTGATTCATTGTTCTTGAAAGTCTTTCTGAGCCAGAAAATGCAGACCTCTCTGGGATATTCATTTCGAAAGCTGAACAAAGGACTGAGGCATCATTTAGGAAGTCTGTTCAACACTCCAGAAGATGAGCAACCCAAATATGCAACTGCATATATTATCTTCCTTCTGACCGAGTGACAGCAGCCTCTCCATCACACAGACAAAAAGCACATGAATACTCCAAGGGGCCAGTGCTTAGGAATGTGAATGTTCAAGGTATCAAGTGCCTGTTTCAAAAAACTGAAACAGCTTTTGCAAAATACATTACAAATGGAAGACACATGTATCTGTGCAGATATTTCCAAAGGCTGGGTGGTCTGGGCACAAGGACCTCTGGGCTGTAGGACTGTTGACTCTAGGTGTTCAAAAGTTCTGCGACTGGCTTAAAATCACAAGATTGAAAACTAGCGGATCTGGGCTCCCCAGTTGCTTTTTGCAGCAGGGGAAGAGGAGGGCTACTGCATTTTCAATAGTTTCTCTGCAGCACAAAGGGCTGAGAATATCCTTATAGAAAATCCCCGAACTGAGATTCTCTAATAGTCTCATGACTCTAGGTGCTGGATTTCCAGAGAGAGAATGAAAGAACGTGATCTAGTGAGCAATAAACCCTAAGTCTAATACTGCCTTGGAAGCCCACGTTCAACCGCCATTTCGAGCCTACTCTGTGATACTGGGCCAGTTGCTGGGTCCCTCTACACTAAGCTCTCACAAGGACATCAGCCCCAGGGCCAGACTCCTGTGCACCTTGCAAACCAGTAGTCTCACTGGAGGAGTCACGGAGGCTCCCTAGGAGGTACATGGGAAGATGTAGTGCCTGGGAGACTGGACTCGTTACAGCCAGCCCGATAGGCATGGGGAAGCCCAAGTTATACTGCAGGATATCCTGAGGAAAGAGGTGGTTCAAGGTCCACCTCTCCCAGCGACTGACACACCGGTGTCGAGGGGTGTTTGCCTCTGCTCAGTGCTTGCAGCCAGGAGACTTCTTGGGGCCACCCCAGGCTTCCCCTCCTCCCAGCACGACAGAGGGGCAGCCCCCGCCAGCGGGGAAAGGCATTTCAGGGCCTCCTCTCCACCAGGTCAGCTGGAAAGAGCACAGCTCAGGGGCTGCTGTCTGGGGAGATTTGGGGACAAGGGAAAGAGAGACTCGAGGATTTCAACCCTTGCTCTAGTGAATCCTCACTCCAAAATATTTTTTAATTCACACTTAACCTTCCAGCTGGCTGCCCTAAGCAGCAGTCTACACGGTCTTTCTCTCCGCTTCACAGATGAACAGCTGTTCGATGTTGCATGCAAAGTGCAGTAGGGTTTTTTTTGCTTTTTAAGGTGTTGAAAATAGACTGCAGCCTCACAACTCCCTAGTGCTTTACAGAGCAATCACCTCTGAGTCAGGAAATGTGGTCAAATCACCCAGACAGACATGAAAACTCCTGAGGCTTCCTCACATCCCACGGTGTGCACCAGACAGCTGAGACCCTGGGTCTGAAAGTGATGGCTTCTCCCTGATGCTGCCTCCTGGGGAAAACACTGAGCCACTCAGACAGGATGGAGAGCATGCCAGTGGCTTTTTTCAACTCAGAAAAAGTCCGGAAAAATTTAGACTGGGAGACATCTACAGACTTTTTTTGGTCCAACCCCTGCTCGAAGCATGGCTACTTTTGGTAGTAGAGCAGGCTGCTCATGGCTATGTCCCATTGAATCTTGCACACCTTCAAGGATGGAGTCAGCACATCCTCTCTGGGCTCCTGCTCTCCTGCTTGACCACCCTCTTGGGTCCTATCCCTTGCTACAACATGCAGCCGTCACCTTCTGCCCTTTCATGGTGCACACCTGAGAAGAGTTTGCCTCTTCTCCATAACCACCCACTGGTGATTAGACAAGACAAGACAGAAAGGAGATCTCTCTTTAGCCTTCTGAGGATTGGAAAGGTGGGCTTAATAAAAAGACGAACCACTGACGCAGGCCTGGTGCTCAGGAAGTCTTGGCTTAGTGACTCACTCCAACACCAGCCTCCCTGACACTATTGGCAGGTAATCAGAGGAAGGTGGCTCCAGATGTCCAGCTCTCACAGGAACACCTCCTCTGTGTTCCTAGAGGAGGTCAGTTTCTCACTGCTACCATCTGGACACTTCGGAGCAGATTTTTTTCATGTGGTGATCACCTGCCATGAAGATCATGCTTGAAAACACAGGTGTTTCTTTGACACCTAAATAGCAATTTTTTAAAACAACGCTGGATGCAATAGGTGCGGAGCAGATGGTCTGTGAGGTCTCTGTGCTTGACCTCTCCAGCCCTAAACTGGACATTATAAGACTCCCTTTCTCTTACCTTTATCTGTCTTCTCCAGGGACATTTTCAAGGTCTTTGGGCAAGGGCTGTTTTTCCTGAGTCCGTACAGCAAAGGGAAGCTCCGGTCCTATTTGGGTCCTGTGTGACATAAACCATAGAAAGTCAGAATCTGGGACTTTCTCTCCATGGTTGTTGCTCTAGTGGTGCTACCAGTGACTCACAAATCAATACGCTCCACTTCCACCGGGCTTTTGATGGGCAAAGGAGGTGTTTCCACAACACAGATGTGGAGGAAGCCATGGTGACAGTGTGTGTAGGAGTGGGGCTCTGCAAGCGCCTCAGCTGCTCCTTGTCACACCAACCACATTGTTCACCGGCATTGCTAAAAAGCGGTGGAGGACAATAGCTATTGCAATTTTCTCCTGTTGGGACAAGTACCCCCTTGTTTAAAAATCCACACCTCTATGCACACCTACACAATACTCCAAATCATCGCAATATGTGGACTCAGATGATATGAATAATATAAATATTCCTTTGTACTCATTAAGAGATTTAAGCTTCCCTTCCACACACATACCCCTGTGTGCCTCTATATAGCTGATAATATGGGATTGTAAAACAGTGCTGTTATTCCTGTGGGGTTTGATTATTTAAGATTGTACTGAGCAAAGTTATCAGAGCAGTCCTGACGGACCAAAATAACTCTTTGTTTCTGATGCGGTGTTTGCAAAATGGGAGCCAAAAATAGCTATTGGCTGGTTGACTTGAAATATTGCTGACCTTTCAGCACACCCAGCAGAATCCACCAGCGCAGAAATCCCTTTGCTCTGGGTGTGCAGAGCAAACCACCCTCCACGCATCTCTTCCATTTGACTCCTACTAAACTTGGGTCCGTTCCCATTTGCTTTCAGTCCCCTTGAGTCATGTCTGGTCTTCCAGGAGAAGAGGGGTCTGTAAGAGTACACCGCCACCACCTGCCCCATTTTTGTGACTGTTTTAGTGACCCAGAGCCAGTCACAACTGTAAACGTCTTTTGAACTGTTTCCTCCACCACGCACAGAGGCAGACCTGGACCTGGATGCCAAATGGAAGCCAGGAGACCATTCCCGGTTCTGCTTAGGCAGGGCGTCCGGCTTTCTGACCTGTGAGCCCCCTTTTCCTCCCTGATTTTCACCTCTCCATCCTGCTCGGGGCTTTGCTGGCCAATGCCCTGAGAAACAAGTAACATCCCTGAAGAGGCCAAGTGTGTCAGGTGTTTGTCAAAGCTTAGGCCCATGAAGCCCCGATCCCTGCAACTAGTTTCTTCCTATATAACCAACCCTCCAACTTTTCTGTTTCCTCTCTAGTTTAAACGCATCCCTTGATCAGGGACCATTTTATCCTCCGTCTCATGCTGAACCTACAGTCACATACGAAAAGGCAAGGACTTAAGAAATTCCTGCATGGGTCTCATGCCCTCTTCTCCTCAGCCATGCACATGACTGTGAGAGACGTGCCTCCTGCTCATCTCTACTCCTTCTCACAGTGCCTCCTGTCCATCATTGCTCCTTCTCACCCTTCTCCCACCTCCTTAGGGGAGAGAAAAAAAACAAGGCACGCAGGAGTGAAGGCACCTCATAAATCAGGGAGCCAGCTCAAGAGACAGAGACATCAGGGGCAAGTTCCGGCAATAGCCAGAGAAAAGGGGAGATGCGCTCCTTGTCCAGGGGTCGGTTCCTGCCTTGACCCATGGGACCACCAGTGGGCAAGTCCAAGAGGCAGGGAAGACCCTGCTGGGCTGACTGAATCACACTCGGAGGAGAAGCCTTCTGAGAAGCAGGTCCCGCTTTTCCCTAACCACCCTTCCTTGACTTGCCACAACGCACACTGCTTGGTTTGCAGCATACAAAGTGATATGACAGGACATCAAGCAAAAATCTCTTTGCTGGCCATGTTTGAAGAAAACATCTGCTCATGCTGGATCTTGAGGGAAGCTCTGGCCAACACAGGCCGGACCCAGAGCTCTGGTGACGCGCAGAAGTGGCTGCGGTGAACTGAGAGCGCAACACTGCTTCAACAGTTTCAAGGCAACCTTCCCTGCTGTGCACAGAGCTTGTGGAAAAGAGAGATTCTTGAGGAATTCAGCTGTGAAATTCCCACAAGCCTTTCCCTTGCAAACCGTGATTATTTTGAAGGTTCACATGTTTACCTCCATTTAGGAGAATTTTCACAGAGAAAGGCAGCCTTGATACAACACACCCATCAAATTTCAAATCACTCCTGCAATCATTTCATAAAATGGGCAAAACAATATGCTTTTTTATGCTTTATTCCCAGGAATTGCTACTTTAGATTAACATTTTTATATATACAGTAAATATAAAATTACCTGGCTCAGTCAGAATGCTCTTAATGTTACATTTCAGCCCAAACAGGAAAAGGCTGCAAACTAACAAAAGGGGAAAAAAAGGTCTTATAATCAGAAGCATCAGGCAAGCAGCTTGAATAACAGGTAGCATTAGCAGGATAGCCTGTAGCAGAATGCTGATGGGCCTTTCCAAAGACAGTGCTGTCAGCAAAAGTGTTCCTAAACGTGCTGTAGGAGTACAAGAGAAACAGTAAAAAGGAGGAACCTAAAAATATTAATAAATTCTACTGATTTGGGCAATACTTACTCCTCCTGTAATACTGCAAGAAGTGCACAGCTACTGGTCAGACTCTGTGAAAAATACCTTACCGTGAACCTGCTGGGAAAGGACTAGTCCTACTTTTTAGTTAGTTTCTAACGGTGTTGAGATCAGCCTGGTTGTTTAAGGGAGGTTCCTTGTCAGCAGTGACCCCACTAGCCTACCTCAAATTGTTTTTATGCAAAAGAGACAAAACCTGGGGGAAGAGAGGGTGAAAGCAGAAAGGGATCAGCATCCAGCCTTTGAAATTCAGCCAGTTTTAAACCTGGTTTGATTCATTTCGGTGTTTTGGATCACCATGGCAAAGTCGTTACTCCCCGCCTGACACCCCTGCTGACACCAGTAGGTATTTTGCTTGCAGAATATGAGCAGGAATGTGCAGCAGATAGAGACTTCATTACAGACCGGATCTTCCATTAACCCTTTCAGTGGTTAGGACAAATTTTTGCTTTACTGCTTTGATCGCAAGTTGTCTTCAGGAATTATCCACAGCAGAATCTGGCTCAGGCAGCGTCAATCACAGATTTGACCTGCTTGTCTTTTGTTGCTTCACATCCTTATTTTATCATTCTTCAAAGACAAGTGTATTTTCTCTGTAACAAGACAATCTCGTAGAGGGTTAGCGTACAAAGGGCAGATTACGGGAGAATCAAGAGCAAAGCCCTTTGGGACACTTGTGCAAATTGCAGCTGAAGCAGATGGTATTTAAACAGAAAGTTCGGGCACAATTAGGGGGGGAAGAATGAAGCCACAGAGGACCTGGAAGGCAGACTGACGTGATCTCGTAGCCTTGGCAACACCTTCTCCTGATTGCCCACATCAAATGCAGAGGATAGGGCATGAAGGAGGTCACTAATCAAGTACCGTCTTTGACGATCTTCTTCATTTCTGCTATTCTGCTCTGAAGGGCTCCTCTCCATGGAGAGGCGGTGCAGATTCGTCCGGAGGAGCAGCGAGCAGCTCAACTGCCAGAATAAATAACTCAGGACCTCCAAGGAGCTGCATGAAATCATGGCAATGGCAGGACAGAAACATAAAGGACACACAAAACAAAGTTTTCAGACATAACTGTGGTCACGGAGGGCTTTCTCTCCGCACACCTTGTTTGCTCACTCACTGACCCATGGTGACATGCCTTGGCAGCACACCGGTACCTGGCCACCAGCTAGGCTGGAACCAGCAGCCCTCACAGGCAGCTGCGCAGTGCACCGGCAGCTGGGAAGAGAGGCTGCTGCTGGTCCTGCTGGTCAGGCTTCGACAAGCTGGAAAGCTGGAAATAACAACCCGGGGTGAGCTTTGCCATCAGCAGCTGCCTAGGGAGTGACAGAAATAAGCTACTGAAGGTCTCAGGCCTTATTATCTCCAAGCACATTCAAACACAGTGATTTCCTAAGAGAGATGGCCCCAAAACACACACGCAGCAACGCAGGGTCAACCTCCCTTTAGTGCCTTTGGTGACATTGATGGTTGAGATACGGAGCAAGCTCTTGGAAAGCAAGTAAAGAGGAGCCCAGAGAGGGCAGGCGTCCAGGCAGGCAAGCGGGTCCCCTGCATTTACTTCAGCAAATTGCACACACCAAGCTATTCCCTTTGTAGTCAATGGAGAAAAGCAGACGTTTCTAGAGGAAGATCCATCTCATCTTTGAGTAGATGCTTAAAATGAAGGGAAACAAAGAGGTTCATGACATAAAATACAAAAAAACCTATATGCAAAACTTGTGACATTGGGAGACTTACGGGATTTCCAAGAAAAGTGAAAAGAAGACAGAAATATTTTCTCTCTGCCCTCTCTAGCATAATCACCTTGGGCATAACATGGAAAAACATTCACTTAGATGACAGAGGGATGCCATTTTTAATTTGACATCTCTAAATTTCAGAATAAAACTTTCTGCATCACCCTCCAACTTACCTAAAATTTGCTGCTTCAGTATTTTACCTACAGAAGTGTTTCTAAGGCTTTGTCTGCTAAAGAAAGCAGTGGATAAACGACCTGAACTCTAACGTAAGCAATTCTTATTACCCTGGGATAGTAGGAGGAGTAAATAAACAAGGAAGATCTACCACAAGGGTAAGTGTTCAGGGGAAAAAATGGGTAAATAAGGAGCTGAAAAATCTGAAAGAAAAAAAAAAGATTTGTTTCTTTTCAGAAATCCTCCTCAGGTTACACAAATCAGTTGAAGCAGATGTGGATTCAGGTCCCTTTTGCAGGCTGCAGTCCCTCCAGGATCCAGAAGCCACCACTCTTCACCTCTGCTCTGGTACATATGGTACAGAACCTTCTGGCCGTCACAAGGATAAACCTCTTGCATGAAATTTCCCCAAATATTTGTCTTTCCTCCTTCACTGACATCTGCCTCTCTTCCCCTGTAAGCAGCACTTTATCGGCAGCGTAGGTGAGCACATTTTGCATTTCACAACAAGTCCCAAACGGGGAATCTTGGTTCGCATCTGAGCTCTGATCTTCACTGGCACTTTGGTCTCACCTTTTAGGACTCTCCTGCTGTTCAGTTTTACATGTGCCTTACAGTGGCTGGGGAATGTTCTGAGCACAGCTGCAACCCCCTCCCCGCCCCAATACTTCAATGCTGGAGCCACGCATCGCTTCAAACAAAGCCTTTAAACCTTTTCTAAGAGCCAATATGATTGTAAACAACTCTTTTTCCCTCCAATTATGGACTATTGACACAGCTGTTCTCTTTCGTCACTCAGCCTATGGAGCAGAAGTATAATTTCAACATGAAAAGAACATTAATACATTTTCTCCGCTCCTCACTAAATTGCTCTCCCATGTTAATGATCTGCAGCGTTAGATTTCACCAAGTGTCAGCGCTTGCAGTGCCTGGAGCTTGGAAGATGTGAGGATCCCTCGACAGACAGCAAGGAAGGTGATGGGCAGGATGGCATGGGAGCAGGGGCAGAGGAGGAAAGGCTGGGAACACCTCCTGCAGCGAAAGGCTGGGAACACCTCCTGCAGCTCAGGGCCTGCCGGTACACGGCTTTGCATGGCTTAAAGTCCAGGGAGGAACTGGGGAGCTGTGTGAGCAGACACTCACAGTCCCTGCGACTTGGGAGGTCTGCTTCCTCCCTCACCACAGCGGCCTCTGGCCTTCTACGTAGAAACGGGATAACGACGTGAGCAATATCGGAAAAGGGTGCTCGGTTAACAAGAGGAGTTGAACGCAGACCTATGCCGAAGCGGCAAGTCAAGCAGCTCACAGCTGGTTGTTACTTCTGCGAGGCTGAGTGGCAGCTCTGTTTCCGCAGATGGAGGATCCAAGAGGCCCCGGGCATCCTGCTCTGCCTTCGCTCTCCGCGTGGCTCCCTGGGCACGCGAGAGCATCCCTTCATTCCCTGGGCACCTGCACTGCCATACCCAGCGCAACATCCGTGTCCCTGTCCCCAAAGCAGGGTGACACCCTGGACGTCCCGCGAGCAGGAGCAGGGCTGAGCTGGCACCGTTTTCTGGGTATCTTATCAGACTTTTTATTTTTAAAAGAGGAGAATAATATTTCTCTTCGCCTGTGTCGGGAGCGTTCTGGGTGGGTTTGCCGCACTGCTTCTGGGAGAGCATCCAACGTCCTCTGCCGTGTTTGGAAAGGGTGGCTCCCGCCCCACCGCCAGGCCTGCCGCTGATGACATTGGCAGCTGTGGCAGATTTGGCTCATGGACTTTTCTCTCCTGGTTGGTTTTCATCCCATCTCTCGTGTTTTTTTCCACCCAGCCTCCTCCCTCCAGGACAAAGATAAATGTCTCTCTGGCGGCTCCTTGCAGCTGCCCTCGCTGTCCCCCCAGCAGCTGGTGCCACGCATGCGTCCCTGGGTGCTAGCGCTGCTGCCGGAGCCACCACAGCCCCTGTTTTCCAGGGCGGCAGCCAGCCCTGGGACGCAACCTGAAACCCCGCAGGAAGCTCACGCCTGTTCCCATCCCTCACTAGCCCGGAGCTGCCCGTTTTTAGCAGCCTTCTGCACCGCGGTGCTGTGAAGGTAAAGAATAGCCTCTCCCAGTCCAGGACGGGTCCAGGATCCCACATCTCTCCAGCTATAATAGTGTGAAAATACTGATTAACTGGAGGTTCACAGCAGCAAGAGCAGCCCCATCCAGCCAGCAGCCAGGCAGGGGGAGAACATCCCTAGGGCTCTGCGAGGAGGCAGAGAGCAAACGCCGGTAAAGAGACCTGCAGCCTGCCCGGGACAAGGAGCAGCGGGGAAGGATGGAGATGTGCTCCCTGCAGGCACATTGCAGCGAGGAAAAACAGAGAAAGTGCAAGCCCCTCTGTGAGAGCATGAACACCCTGCCTCCCCGAGGGACTAACGCTGTGCCCAAGAAAGTGTGCACAGCGTGTCCAGGCAAGCCCTGAGCACGTCCGCGCCAGTGGCAGAGGTGCCCTTGCGGTCTGGCTGCTCGCCGGGCTCCCGAGTCCCCACTGGTGCTGGTGCCTCTCGTGGCAGCCCAGGCTCGAGTCAGATGAATCTTCAAGGGACCCTCCTGGCCCTTTTCCCCACCCTGAGCTCTCGAAATAAACCAAAAATTCAAGACCCAGGTTTTGTGAGCAGAAGAGAACAAAGGACCCTTTGGCGTAGAGAAGAATCAAGATGAGTCAGAATAAAAGCAAATGGTGTTTGCGATTCAGACTGCTGCTGCAAAGATGGTTTTTCTCCCCGGGTTTCCCCAGCCCAGCAGCTGTGTCTCCCTGCACAGAGACCAGCCTTTTCTGGGGACCAGCTCTCTCTCTCTCCCCATCACCTCCAAGGCCAGGCTGTGTGCCATCCCTGCCTGTACCAAGCAAACAGAAAGCTTCATAGAAATATAACACAGGAACAGACGACTCCCTGTGAAAAGACTATAAATCATCTGTTACATCTTTGCTGCATCTCAGCAGAGATTTAGCCTGATATCTGCCAGTGGCTGAGCCCCCTCACCAGTGTAACCAGCTACCTGGTTACAGTAACCAGTAACCAGTGTTAGCTGCTGCTTTGAAAACACCTAATTCTCAGACATTTTCATTTCTTATGATAGCAAACCTAGCTCCCTTCTTTTCCCCAGTTTGGCACTCAAACCTGCACCGATATATAGTCCAAAGAGGTGAAATCAGCATTGCTGCCTTAGGCAGCCCCTTCGTGGCACCTTCCACACAGCGCACTCTTGGTGTGACCACAACTGCTCCCAGAAGCTCAGCGCCTCCAGGCTCATTCCTGTCTGATGTGCAACGTCAGCAACACCAAAAGTCCCAAACCTGTCTTTCAGAATCATGGAGGTGGCTTAAAAAAAACTCAAGGTATGGTACACTGGGCGTGATTCAAAAATATATTTAAGTTCTTTTTAATTTGATGTTTTGGTTTCTGTGTGGTTAGGAGCAGTGCTTTATGTTTTATATAACTCTGACAGCTGGAAGCTTCTTTTTCATTTAAACAGAAGTGAAGCTTCTGCATCTAGGAACTGGGGTTTTAAGAAAAAAATAAATATGAGAATCACAAGACTTAGCAACACTGTCATTAGTAAAAGCCATTTTCCGAGAACACCGAATCGCTGGGTAGCCAAAGGCCAGGTTATGAGATCTGTGTAACAAAGGTGTCACCCTACTCACAAAAACACACCCATCTTTCATAATTCCTTTTGGTGTGCCAGTTGGAAGGATGCTTTTGTAAGGAAGATATTTACCTGGACTACAACAGCTCAGGATTTGATTCCCAGCTCCACTGCAGATTTTCTCCTTGAGCTCAGGAAACTGATGTTCAAACTCTCTCTGCCTCATTTTCCCCATTTGAAAACTAAGGAAACTAGTGATCTCTCAAAATGGCTAAGACTCTAAAACTATGTCTTATTTTGTTCAAGTTTCCGAAGAACTTGGAAAATATCACATAGACAGAAGTATAAATTACACAGCATTATTTTTCATATGAAATTCGTCTTGAACCAAACTCTCCTCTTTGACTCACTGTCCTTAATTGACACTGGCATGTTCTTTCCTTCATGCCTTTAATTGCTTCAATATTTCATAACTACAAGACTTATAAAAATTAATTAAAATGTAAATTAAATGATAGCTTGCGGGGAGATTGCAATTACCATGATTTCATTTTTCAGTGTTACATCTTGTGGTACCAACAGGTCTGTGCAACAGGTGTGCCAATTTACTTACCTCTCTGTGCTTCAGGATATTCAGTAAATATTGTCTCGTGCAATTACTATACAAGTACCTATCCCGAGTCTCCACTCCATCAGATAGAGTGGTGAGAGAATGAGATCTTCATTCAGCAAGAAAACAAAGAGAAACCTGCCCAAAACAATGTACAAACCTTTAAGAAACCTTACAAATGATTTTCCGTATGGTAAACAGATGGCTGCTGAGATAGTTAAATGAAGCAGTATATTTTAAGTTTCATTTTGTCACCATGCCTTAGCCTCGGTCTAGCTGAGAATGGATCGGCCTTTCTATTATATCTGTGTATTTACAGTTGTCGAGTTCAACATGCCTTTAGGCTCAAATTACCAAGTATCAAAAAGAATGTCAGTAATTAACTTGATTATACCAAACCTGAAAATAGAGTTGGGGGAGTCATGTTTTTTCTTGCTTACCTAGAAATGAAAAATAAAACACTTCTAACAGGGACGTGAAAAAAATCACCAGGGCATTTCTAAAGACTGAAATAAGGGCAGTTTGTCAACAGTCATCATAAACCTCACCAGTCATTTTGAAAAAAGGTGGTGGCAACTCAAGTTATTTAGTGTCAGAAAAATCCCAGAGCTTGTGATCTTCACTGTCTGAGAAGCCAGAGGAACAGCCGCAGCGCTGGCAGCATGCCTTCAGCAGGGCGATAGCTGCCGCAAAGGGGACCGTTTTCACACAGAGCTGGCTGGAGACAGTGCATGGGGGTTTCTTGGAACCACTCACAGAATGGGTGAGGCTAGCAGGGACTTCTGGGGACCCATCTGTCCAACCCCCTGTGCAGGGCAGGGTCACCGACAGCGGGTTTCTCAGGGCCATGCCCAGTCAGGTTTTCAATATCTCCAAGGATGGAGACACCACAACCTCCCTGAGCAACCTCTTCTGGTGTTCAGTCACAGTCAAGGCTGAGCTTAGGAGAGTGGGAAGTAGCAGACGCCTTGTGTGAAAGGTGTATGAATACAGAGTTAAAATTTCCTGCTTGTGGGGTGTGGAGAAATGGAGGTTCTGACTGCAACACGGGCACTGAAGGAAACACACTATCCTGGAGATGCAATAGTGAAACTACAGGAGGTGAAGGTATAGCTTCTGGTCATGCTGTGACAGACTGTAGAGAAATAAGGAGGCAGAATATGCAACAGGGTAAAAACTGGTTGAGTCATATCATTTTAGGGAATGATGGTCTACCGGGACTGTGTTGGGCCCCTACTGCAAACACATCTGGTCTTGGGCAAATATTGCTGTAATGATCCAGGCAGAGATGTGCTGAAAGAGTCATATCACTGTAGGAGTCTTTACTGCCCCAGCAGCAGCCTGGAAAGTAAATGCAACTGGTGATGATATTTCTGACTGTCATGGCTCAGAAACCAATGAGGACTGCCAAGAATCAGGCCGAGTTAAACCTTGCACAGGAAATAATAACAGTACAGAGGTTGTTCAGGTACGTAAATAAAAGGAGAATAAGGACAGAGCTGTTCTGTTATGTGGTGAGAGCGTGGTAGATTAAAGGCAACTGAGGTATCTCCCCAGAACCAAGCAAATGCTTTGCTTGAATGAGGACATTGATGCTGAAAATAACAGAGAGGGTGGGCTAGGTAATGTGAATAAAGACAACAAAATGGAAATCATACCCAAAGTAAAAGCTTAAATCTAACATGTTGTTAGAGTCAGAAGATGTAGTAGGAGGAATGGACTGAGAATAAGAACAAATAATCTCCGCTGGGGCCTTCTGGCATGCAAAATCATTGTCCTAGTAGCAAGGCTCCTCAGGGAAGTCAGGGCAGTCACACCTGACTAGGCAAGAGCAAATGTAGTACATACATTCCAGGATGGTGGGAAAAAAGGTATGAAAGGCTTTAGAACACATTCTGAAGAAAGGAACAATTAAATGCATGGATAAAATGGGATAAAAAATGGAATAAAATTATTTTACTTAACACTGGGACAGACTAAGCTGACCTCTTTCATTTGTGTAAGATTTTCCAGCTATAAATTTCATCAGGCTGGAGAGCAGCAAAATGTTCTTACAGAATCACACAGAAAGTAAAGAAAATGTTTAGGGCAGACAGAAATCAGCAGAAGAAAAGAAAGGCCATTTTTCTTGAAAGACATTTCCTTCCAAACTGTGGCAATCCACCACAGAAACAATCCCCATTTCTAAAACTGCTTGAAAACAGACTTGTCTTTATTTATATTTCCTGTACTATTGTAGTGCAACAGCATTATAGTAGTATCCTGGATCCCACTGCCCAGGTTTGCAGGAGAATCTGAAAAGAGGAAGATGTCTCTTCATGGGCGTTTAGCCGACCACCTCACAAATGAGAAGGTGAGAAGGGATAACGCATGGAAATGTTCGGTCGCTGTTTTTCGAGACAGCTACAGAGGTCAGCATCAGTGATGTACCCCTTGAAAGAGAAAGGGCATCAGCTTTCCACCCTTGAGGGCTGTGAAGGACCTTGCAAGGGAAGTCAGGCAGGTCAGATGCAGTGACACAGAGAAGAGGGAGGCATGGGAAGGATGCATACTCAAAGCAATGGTGCGGACGGTGACCTCTGCAGCAGCAGCATGAATGAGATCAGGGCAGGCCCACAGACCATTTGTCCGGATCAAGCAGAAGGGGGCTTGCAAGGAGAAAACCACAAAACAACATGTGTCTGGGCAGGAGCTTTGGTCCTAGCACTGCTAGATGCACCCTTTTGTAGAGATGTAACACAAAAAGAAATTCGGAGGATTTAGTCATGACCTGGGTGCTGGGGCCAAGAGAGATCAACAGCAAAGACAATGCCCTCTCAGCCACGGCCTCTGGGGAGGCAGGATGTTAGAGAGATTGCTAAAGCAACTTAACCAAGTACTTGGTTAAGCACTGGAGGAGAAGCAAATCCAACCGAGGTATGCACACATTTCGGCTAGGCAGTCATTTCAAGTGGCGAGAAACTGAAGAGGCCTCTCAAGAACCAACGGCTGGACTGTGGTTTATACCAGTGTAGTAACAGCAAGATTTGGCCAAGTAGGATTAGTTATTATCGTCTTTCATCTGTCTTTGTATAGAACATTTTTGCTGTGAATTGCGAAAGCTTTGGTGTGATAAGCTTTCCCTGATTTCTTTATTTGGTACTGGGGAAGAGGCTGAAGATGAAAGTACAAATAGGCTCATAAAATGCAGTAGCCAGTCTACAACAAACAGCTTGCTCAAACATCATAAAGCACGGTGTGCCTTCGCCTGCTGCGCAGAGCCACCGGCGCAGTGCCAGGGCACTCTGGAGCCATTTACTCCTGTGCTACCACTGCACAGAAGAGCTCCATGTAAGAGCGCTGATGAGTTCAACAGGACCCACCACCTACAGCGAGGTGTTAATGTGTAAAGAGCCAACATTAGGACAAATAGTCGTTGAGAAATAAGACTGAAAACTTCTTCGGGAGCACCCGTCACAGGAATACTGGATCAAAGTGAAGGATGATAGACCACAGGGCCTCCCAACAGAGCTCACCTGGGGTCCAGCGTTTGGGGCTGTGGGCTGGGTCAGGAGGTGGCTCTGTGCAAAACCCTATTCACATGCCCAAACATGCAGCTCTACGCCTCGGCACTTGCAGGGCACAAAGAGAAAAGCTGCCGCATTTACGCACTCCCATCTGAGCAAAACGGGGCCTTCAGCGAAGCTGACAGTGAGTCTGGATAAAACCCACGAGATGTTCCCCTCCCTCTCCTGTCCTCACCCCCGCATGTTGGAAGCTGCCTCCTTGCTTCCATTTTGCAAAACAAGCAAGGCATTTCCATCTGTCAGGAGGATGGGGCTCCTTGGTCTGCTTTTTTTAAGAGCATAGACAGGCCTTGATCCAAACTGGCCCAGATTTCAGGGAAGCTTGGGATGTAGCTTCTCAGTTCACATCTATCTTTTATTTTTAACCAGAAAATGTTTCTAGTTAAGTTATCCTCTAAACAGCAAGCAAGGAAGGAAAAGGAAGAAAAATAACCCATAAATAGCTTCTATCTGAGCCTGTGGAAGAGTAGAGAGCATGGGGACATGGAGAAATACTCCTCAGAGACACTGTCCTGAGAAACTGGGACCTACCGCATTGCAGCCCATCCCACTGTCCTGCACTGGTGCAAACTGGGGCTTTGCGAAGTCTAACTTCTCTTTCAAGGTGGCAAGGGGGAACCTGAAATCCTGTCACCCCTACAGTCATCCTCGCAGCTCGGGCAGCACGGTGAGTGCTCCCTGCGGGAGTGTGGGTTGTACGTACAGCTGCAACCTTCAGCGCAGGGTACGCAGGCAGCTCTCCCACATTTCCAGCAGGTCTCCCAGAATAAACCCTCAGTGTCTCTGGGTACATGTGTCTGCATGTGGAAAATCAGCATTCGTACCATGGTGCTATCTATGTATGCTGCAATTTGTCCAGTTCCTGCAGTCAAATAAGCTTATTTTTGTAGGGCTGCTGAAAATATGGCCCTTAATTACCGCCTTCAGCAGGGAGTGGGATTATCTAGCAGATGAGATTAGCAGCCTCGCCGCTCTCGGGGATGACATGTTGGTCAGCTGAACTCCAGCCGGCAGTCCTACTCTGAGTCATGTTTTGTGCCCTCTCCAAAAGTCATAGTCCTAGTTTTTAAATTCATAGAAGAGTTTATCCTTTGTGCTTTTGTAATCAGTTCTTTCTTGGTCTTTGCATAAAACATCAAAAAAAAAAAGGTTTAAGATTGGCTTTTATACTGTGGTATGGTCACTGAAAATCCTTACTGATGCTATGTATGAAAATGATGTATTTAGTCCTACAGAGATGGGAGAGAAAGGAAGACTATGCCTGAGACCTGTCTCTCCATCACAGGCACCCCCATGGGAAGCAGAACCAGACTGAGGAGATACAGCCCATCAGAGGAACCTGGTCAGGGCAAAGAAAAGGGGAGAGAGGGGAAAATATCAACCCCTCCAGATTGTGAATGTGTTTATGCATTGCTATGTCAGAGCACACCACCTCCCCTTCCCCACCTTTTAACGCATTTTGCTTTTGCGTTGCTTTCCCTTCTTCCCTGTTGCTTCCTCTTGGCTACTCAGTGATATTAATGTTATTTTTTTCTTAACCGAGACTCTCCTCCTACTTTTGTCGCTGTACAAGAAAGGTTCCACACACATCCTAGAAAAATCAGCATTTTTGTTTTCACAGTTCTTTTTTTTTCCGTTCTCTAACTTCTCCAAATTGAAGTTTTGAAAGGTTAGACACTGGAAAAAGAAAGATTTGGAAAGTATATCTGAACATTGTACTTTCCCTGGCAAGCAGATGGAGGAAAATTTGAGGGGTGGTGGTGATGAGAGTAGGGAGTGGAAAAGAAAAACCTGACTGAAAGGGGAAAAAAAGAAGAATTTTTTATTTTGAAAATTGACAAGTGGAGACAAAATCAATATTTTCACATTTCCTGAAATTTCTCATGAATTTGCTGTTTTGCCAAAAATGAAACTTTCCCATGACTTCCCTCCCTCTTGTCACAGTAATGTATATTCCCATTGGAAAATATATACGTATCGAGTCCAGGATGAAGACCAAAACAGTGCTGGAGCGCTGTGCCCGGGGAAGGGGGTGGGTGCAGCGGTGAGCTGGGCTGCTGCCATGCCCGTAGGAGACCTGGCCGGCCCCGCAGGCGTGCTGCTCACCAGCGCCGGTGGGCTTGCAGCTTCCCTAGCCAGGTCGGTGGTGCCAGGGTCCAGGTGACCCCGCGTGTTGGGGAACAGTCTGCAGTAACCAGACAACTATAATTAAGGGGTACAACAGTACTCAATGACTGTACTCAACTGTACTCAGTGATCAGTCAGTCACAGTGAGACTGGAGATACTTACAGTCCAAAAGACATCTTTGCAGGGTCCTGCATTCTTCAGTATTTTCATCACTAATGATAATAATAGACTAGAAAAGTTGCTCATTATATTCACAAATAGCTTCAGCATGGGGCAGGCTGCTCTGTGTTGGATCACAGGTGAATGTGAAGTAACCTCAAAAAATCAGAGAAATATTCTGAAAAAAGGTAGGATGAAATAGAACGAGAACAAATTCAAAGTCCCAACTGTAGGAAGAAACGGGCATTCATGTTTATGGGTGATAAGAAGCTAGTTTGGTATCAGCTGGGTGGGAAAGGATCTAAAAGTTTTAGTGGGTCACAACTTGACCACAAATCAACATTGCTGATGTGAAAAAGTCAAATACTGTACTGTGACATATGAACAGGATTGCTGCTGATAAGACACATGAGGTAATTCTAGTCGGTCCAACGCTGGTAAGATTTTAGCTTGAGTTGCTGCGTTCAGTTTGGAGGCAATTTAAGAAGGTCGTGAGCTTGCTAGAGGGAGTTCAGAGGAGACAACAGCTGGGTGAGCAAGGACTCAAAAACACAACTTGCGTGGGAAGGTCAGAAGTGGGTCTGTTCTGCCTGGAGAAGACAGGATGAATTCAAAGGACATAAAAGAAGAAATAGATTTTTCCCCATTTCTACTGTCGGTAGGACAAAAATAATGTGTGTAAGTCACAGCGAGGGAGATTCAGACAAAAGCCAGCAGAGCTTTGGGTCAGTGGGAACAGTGAAGCACTGGAGCTGCCAAGCCAAGGTGCGTGGGTCTCCATCTTTGGACATTTAAGAAGAGACTGGACAAGAACCTTGAGAAATGGCACAGGTATGTCACCCAAGTTAACACTTTGTCAGTGCCCTTCCACCCAGTTTCCTGTGATTTTATGACGGGTGGCATAACAGTTCAGCAAGTGATATTTTTAAAAATAGCTTCCAAAAGGCTTGGAGCTTCCCGAAGACACCCAAACCTTCTCTCTTTCTGCAAGCTTTCTCCACTGCCTCTTATTTCCACTGGCTTCAGCGAAACGGGGGCCTGCTGGCTGCAGCTCTTGGACCACTTGGACCAATGATTGCTCGCAGTCAAACATTTAATTTACCTCCCAGCCACACTCTGGAGTGAACAGCTATTTTTAAAGCCACCGTCCTGCCACACTGGAACATTTGCTCGGCAGTAGAGAGCGTGCTCGAAGAAATAATGATTGCCTTTTTATCCAAAGACTATTATAGCTAATGTTTAAAGTTCACTGAAAAACATGTTTCTGTATATTTGTATAGAAGGTATATTTAAGGCAAACCTCCCTTAAACTCTACTCAATAAGCAAAGAGCACACAGCAATACTCCACTCTTGACATTTTGAAAAGCCCTCTGATGTTCTTTTCTTCCTCTAACAATGGGGCCAATTTTCCCTTTCCTGGCTGCTAGCCTGCCCTCCCTTTTTCTTTTAGCACCTCTTGAAATTATCTTGACCTCACCTTTAAGCACACTCTTCTCCAGGACACTAAGCTCAGACGGGGTGGGAGGTGTTGCTGATGGAGGAATGAAAGATCAGACATTAGCGCAAGGGTGAGAATATTATCAGCACTCACCAGTTTTCTCTGACAAGGATCCAGCAACCCCCTGGGGCCGCCATTAATATTGATTGTGGGCCTTGCTTCTGCCCTGTCACTTCCCAGGGCTGCAAATCTCTGACGCTTTCTGGCCGTCATTCTCCATGAAGGACTGATTGACTGCCATACGGGCACCTATGTTTGGGAGAGGAAAGCGAATGGACCAGGTTCAGTCTAAGCCCCTTCCCAGCCATCATCTTCATGACACAGCTTGGTCTCTTGCTGCTTTACTGCTGCCCTGACAGAGACAGATGCTGAGTGCTGCTGGCACACACTCATCCTCACCAGACTGGAGGTAGCTGCCTCTCACAGCTGGAAAATAAGCAGTCTTCTCACTTATAGGTTTAAACACCACCAGGGAAAAAAAACATGAGGCTCCCCCTGATAAAAACAGAAAAGCCATCTACCAAGAGGAGCCCAAAACTGTGAGTGTGTCTGTGCTGGAGGAGTTGCGTTCCCAATTCATAGGCACGGGGCCAGCACAGATCTCCAGCTGCGGCTGTCTCACTTCAGGCCAGGTCTGCTACAGGTTTCTCACTGCCCAAGAACACCTCAGTGATGGACCAGGTGATGGGCTTTGAGACCAGGAGCAAACAGCTACGCTCTACCCGTTACAGTTTCAGTAAAGCATTGCAATGAGGTCATCTGCTCATCAGTAAGGCCTGCTGCATCTAAAAAAAAATTGGCTTCTGAAAAAAATGGCATAGCCCTGAAGCTGGTGAAAGACTTCTCCTTCACCATCACTATAAATGAAACCCTCTGTTTATCTTTCTGACACCAAACACCACTGATGCAACCCCATCAGCACAGCTCAGTCCCTCTCCAGCAAAGTCCTCCCTCTGGGGCAACAGTCTCCACTGGCTCCGTAGCTCCTGGCTTGACTTTTGGGCCATGCCTATACTTGAAAGGCAAATCAGATTCAAGTAGGGTGTTAATTTTAAGTGCAATCCCCATTCTTAAATATCTCAATGCATCCAAAATGTGTCATGCTAAAACAGAAAAGGGCATTCAACCTAGAATAAAATGGATCCTGCATAAAAACAGATAGCTGCTATGGGAAAAAGTAGTCCTGAGTTACTCCAAACAGACAAGCTCTGAGCATGCCAGAGAGCTTGGAAAATGGCACATTTGTGAGGTGCTGGCCAGAAAGGAGATCTAGCCCACATTCACTAGACTGAAGAAACTTTGTAGGCCTGGAGGGGAAAGGCTCTGCACCCCATTAGCAAGCAGTCAGTGCACTTCTGCGGGCACTCTCCTGAAGGTAATCAGTAACTCCCACCTTGCCAAGGCTCAGACAAATGGGTTATCCAATTTTTTTAACACCCTGGCCCTTCCGAAGAATAACCTAGGGACATTGTCTACAGACAAGTCATACAGCTGGTGCACGGTGGGGTGATTCCTCACCACCGAATACAGTAAAACATTAATTGAACATGCTAATGAAGGCCTACGTGCATCTTTTGGGTGACTTGCCCTCCATGGCGAGCCCCACATGTTGCCCCAGGGCCTGGCAGCCTCTCCTTCCTGCTCCCTGCAGCACAAGCCATGGCTCCAAGCCCCAGTCCTACCCTTGCGGTGTGCTCTTACCCAAATTTTTCACTTGCCACAACCGACTCTCACTGGGTGGTGGGATGAGCAGCCCCAGGGAAAGGTGCTCATCCTCATATAGTTCCTCCCACACCCCAAGCTGCTGGGCCAGGCTCCCCTTTCTCCAGTGCAAATCCCCACTGCTTCAGCTGCAGGCTTGTTCACATCAGCATCCCAGGCTCGTGAAACCATACAGCCTGTGTGTGACGCTGTGGTCCTCCCACGTTGCTGTAGATCCCTGTGTCCTTGTCACCACTTTCTCACCCAGCGCTACCAACTTCTCTTTTTTTTCTTCAAAATTTTCTGGTGCAATCACAAGCCCTGTTATTTGGTTTGTGGCTGTGGGCTACTTGCTGTGTAAAAGGAAGCAGGAGAAAAGTCCAGCCTGAGTGTGACGTAGGGGCAAAGAGCTCGTAGTAACTGCAAGGAGGAGACATGAGCGTGCCTGCTTGTCACCTTCCAACTGACTCAAACGAGCAAGGAGAGCTGGAAAAGCAGCAAAGCACGCTGCTTCAGCCAGTCCTGGAACAACGGCGTGCCAGCAGTGGGGCCAAGCACTAACCTGCACATGTGGCTGTCTCTGTTCCTGGGCGACCCTGTGTGAGCCAAGCCAGTTCCAGAGGGTCCATATTTTTCCTCCCAGGAGAGAACTGCCAGCAGTTTGCACAGCCACCGGCAGCGTGGTCTCAGCTGGGCCATGAAACTACAGAAGACGGGAAGAGGTGAGGAGCGAGGACAGACTTAGAAATCCAGACAAGTTTTTCACAGCTGCACAGTCACTTTACCATCCCCTCAGCAATCACGAGGTGCTCAAGACGCAAACATAAACACAGGCCAACCTGTACAGAGTCAGTAGTCTCACAAACATGGAGAAGGCAGAAGACGTTGAGAGACCTGGCAGATCCATATACGATGTGTGGCGTGGGGTAATGTTACACTGTGGGTGACAGCAGAGATGTTATGGGGAGATCTGAGCAACGAGACTTCTGTGGCTTGATGAATTGTCTCTCTTTCCAGTAGACAGAGGCAGCGCCCCACTCCAGAGAGCTTGGATTAGGGCTGTGCAAATAGCTGATTTTTTTTGGCTTTAATCCCAAATCAAAATATTTTAAGAAATCAGAATCAGAGAAACCTGAAAAAAAAAAAATGTTTTCTTTTGGGCTAAGTAGACTGGTTTGAGCCACCCATCCCTCTCCTTCTTTCCAGTGATACTGCAGAAATATTTGTGTATGGATGCATTTATTTTGGGACACCTGAAGAAAAAGAAAAAAAAAAGAAAAAAAGAAAGAGGGCTGTCTTTCCCCCTGCTGCAAACAACTGTGGGAGCCTTCCCTCCCTGAGCTCTTCATGGCAAGTGGCTGGTGCCTTGGGGCTCTTGGTCGTATCAAGCTTTTACCACCATGCAGATCAGGGTCAGGAACACTAAAGCCAGGGCTAAACTCACAAGCACGTAGAAGGGAGTCCAGAGAAATGGAGAAATCAGCACTGAGCCTGTGCTTAAAAGGAGGCCCTAGTCTCACTAATTCAAAGACTGATGGGGTTTGTACTGACTTGACCCAGGAGTTGTTGCAGGGTGACTATATAGGAGCACTGGTGTGAAGAGATCAGAATTGGGCCACCTGAACAAGAGGGCTTGTCAGTACTGGACAAGAAACGAAAATTCTGCTTTGTAGCAAATGCCCTATTTAAAAATCTCAAGAATAGACTTGATTTCAATCAAAAATTTGAGTCAGATATTTAAGAAAGAATTTTAGGACATTAATTTTGATATAAAAACCAAATTTGAGAACAAAGCTTTTCTGAGCCATTCTCCATCCTCAGCAACTCCATTCCAGTAATATCAGTTAGATTATCAAAATAGTGTCATTAAAAAAATATTGCTGCAAAAAAATTCATTTTTCTGATGGAAAAATCATCTATTGGCATTTTTTTCAGCTTGGTCTAGTGCTAGGATCTGTTTGCTGTTCTGTATGATGAATGTACAGCACAACGGGGAACCTATAACAAATGCATGCATATGACCTAGTCAACAGGAAAGTATGAGTAGGAATAGGGAAAACAGGTACAAACTTCATTGGTATTATCATGAGTTGTGGGTTTTTTTTATGGAATAATAGGACGCTGACAACCTGATTTTTTTTACGTTATTAAAACAAAATCCAGTCTTTCAGAAAGCACCCTTTAACTGGCATTTGCTAAAATTTGTTTTAAGCTGCTCCTTTAAAACATAATTGAGTTTTCACTTCCTTTGAAGGTCTGCAAGTATCTTTAGCATGGGAGAAACCAAGCCGGTGACCAACTGCACCGAGGAAGCAGTGAAGAAAACTGCACCACTGCAGCTACGTGTAAAAAACATACTGAAAAATAGGAAAACCCTCCTAATCTGAAATGACTCCTCAGTTCTAGTCACGTTGAAGGCTGAAACAAGAAAAATAAACATTGACCTCTTTCATAAAGGTCTTTGAGGTCTCTCAAAGAGGAAAAAAAGCTCTATAAAAGCTATTTACATTGTTTTCAGGGAAATGTGATGTCTACCTTGTCAGCAGGCCCTTGTGCTCTCAGGCAAGGCTTGCTTCAGTTGGAGCTTTGCAGCCTTGTCACTTAAGAGTTGAAAAGGGACAGTTTCTTCCCTTCTCACTATTCAAGTAATGGCAACAGATGCTTAAGACTAGGGGAACAAAATGCTTTTTCTTCCAAAAACCATCATATTCTGGTGCGGGAGAATGGTGTGGGGAGCACAAACAGCTTCATGCCTTCCCCTAAAGCAGTATTTATGGTCCTTTTGCATTGGTCCCATTTATGGACCCCTTGGGGCCCTTTTTAATTGCACATCCATCCCTCTCTCTTCTCCAAGGCGCTGCTGTTCCCCTCGGACAGCTTGAACAGCCAGTGCACCTTCTCCGGAGACACGAAAAATCCTTCCTGGCCCCAACTTGCCCCACCTGGGACCCATACCCACACCCTGCCCAGACCTGGCTCATCACTTGCTGTGTTTGGGACTGTCGATGGACCCCACGACAAGCTCTGCTCTGCCCGTGCCTTTGGTCCCCAGGGGACTGTGCTGTTGGGGAGGGCACATCCCACCTGGGGCCATCTTGGCTCCTGGCCCCACTCCCCTCGCAGGCAGCCTGGCTCTGGCTGCTCCCTGACACAGGGCACACATTATGAATGCCTTTATATCAGGAGACTAGCATACACAGCACCAGCACAGTCTGAATTAGAGATAATTTGGAATTGCAGAGGGAAGAAAAATATTTAGCAATATTATGTAACTGAAGTTCAAAAATAGCCTATTGCCATCTGGTTGTGCTATTTTGAAGACCAAAAAACCCTCAAATCTTTTTAAAGCTAGCTATACTGTTTGCAAACTCAGCCAAATTTTTTACAAAATCTCAAATTTCACATGCTTGATTTACCTCTGGAGTTTTTTGAATCAGCTTTGCCTGCGCACAAGCCGAACCCAGTCATACAGCTCTGTTCCACATCTGCCACGCATATTTTAAATGCCCTGTCATGTTCCTTGTAAAAGCGGGTGCACGACATCGGAGATGGCAGAAAAAATCTAAAATAAAATATAAAATAAAATAAAACGAAACAAGACAAACACCTCAAACACTATGGATTAATCCCCAACCCGCTGTCCTGCCTCCATTGGGCATCAGGAGACAGCTATTTTAACAGCCGGAGCAGCAATGAAAACACCATCCCCTAGCTGTTACATTTGCTAAAGCAACCGGGAGCTGCAGAGAGCCTGAAGCGCTGCCCAGACATGACCTTCCCCATTAAACAGAGGATAACTTCATGCCATTTGCACCCGGTTGAAATGTCAGCATGGAAGAAAGCATCGCCCTGAAACCCCTCCCGGCCAGCAGCTCGCCACCGCAGGGGCAGAGCCAAGCACCTGGTGGTGTAACAGTGTGCCAGGAGGCGAGGTTATCCAGCCTGTCCTAGATCAGCCAGGCATCACCACTTCTTAGGTCTAGCATTCAAATAGTCCTACTGACTACTAACCTTACCAACAAACCCCAAGAAATCACCTGCCTACAACCACAATTGAATCTCCAAAGTTGTGCATCAGTGAGAGCCACGTGTATGGAAACCTTTAGCATTCAATATTGGTGAGGTACCATTCTCCAGTATATAGAAAAAAATAAAGCAAAGCTTCCAAATGGATTCTAACATCATGTAGCCTGAACCTGACCCCTGAGGCAGGGATGAGGGGCAGCACTTTCCTGCTCTGCTCTCTGACTTGCCACCACAGCACTGAGCTAATGACTTCCACAGACAATGTATCAGGGAAAGACTGTTTCCCTTCAGCAGTTTTATGTGTACTGCCTTTCAGCCTCGTTACATAAGGTTAATTATTCTGACTTGCTTCCTCTGTACAGGTTGGCATTACATGCCTATTGCCTGCCTTGATGCTTTGTGGTCCTGACCCCTTTTCACACTTGCTGAGACAGGGACACGGGGTAGTCTCCCAGCACAGACCTTCGTCACCTCTGGACACGATTTGCCTCCATTGATGCTCACAGGTGTCCAAACCTGGAGCGAAACCTGGCCCGAAGCAAAGCCTGGGACGATCCCATTTACCTCCAGGAGCCTGGTTGAGGTGCTCATGCAGAAAGCACAGTCATGGAGCTGCAACACAGTTGTAAGCAAACGCTGAAAGCAAGTTATTTAATAGCATTATTATAGTCTTACTCTCTTGAAGTGAACTATTAGCTAATAGTCAGGACTTCATAGGGTTGTTTCTCCACTGGAAAAATTGAGAATCCAATTAAGATGTGTCCCAGGTGCAGTTCTGTTTATTTATGGCAACTGAGTACAGAGCCTAGTTTTGTCAAGTGTGGAAGAACAAAAAGACAATAACAACAACAAAAAGAGCAGTTTTCTTGCTAGCATTTGCCAAAAGTGCCATTTTCCATGGCAGCTTATAGCTATCTAAATGGGGGCTGCTGCCACCCTGCCTCCCCCCATCCTTGTTCCCTGGCTGTGCAGGGCTGCCCCCCTTGCCTAGGACATGTACGATCTGATCAGACTGCCAAGGAGGTCTTGAAGGAGATAAAAAGGATGGCAGGAGAGATGCCAGGATGCCATAGGAGTATCCACTTCAGTTGTCCGAAGCTGCATTCCTTTAGCAGGTTTGGGTTTCCAATGAGCTCTGTCCCTGATGGACAGCAGAAGTGTTTCTTCTGCTTGCTTTCTTAACCGCGTGAGGCTATGACTACTTAATCCCTCTGACCTTGTGATTACAATCCCAAAGAAAAGCCCTGCCACTCACTGCTCCCCTGGACGAGGCTCCCACCGGCCTGGACTTGGCTTGCAAGGCCATGCTTGCTGGTCATGTTAGCCATCAAGTGACAGCGCCCGGCCGTGCCAGGCTCTTGGAGGTGAAAGAGGTGCTCAGCACATCTGTCACCCCTACCAGCCTGCGGATAAAGATCAAAGACCCGCTTGATCACAGCCATTACAAGTCCTGCAGTGCGGTGTTTTTTCAGCCTCATTTTCCACGTCTCCTCAGCAGCCTAACACCCTGCTCGCTGCGCCTGCCTCACTACTGCTCAGGGAGCCAGAGCTGGCTATCCGCAGCAACATGCTGGTTTGTTTTCTCCTTGGGCTGTCACAGTTAATTGGGAAACCAAATAAAGCATAAGCACTTCAAATTAATCTTCTGAAGAGCCATTAGTTAGCCTCTGTCAACGCTGAATTTCATCTGAGTCTTACTTGGTCCCTCGCTAACCTCGGCACAGAGCTTTGCCAGCTCCATCCTCGCCCTCCCTTGGAGGTCACTCATCAAGGTGATGAACGTGAGTGCGTGCGACACCCGCTCTCACCCCCCCATCACCCCAAGCACCAGCCGCTTGTCCTGACGGTGTGCCGTGCCTCGCCGCACTCTCACCCTGGCCGTCCCAGGGGCAGGGCTGCTCGCCTGCCTCATTAACCTCTGGGACAGAGGCTCTTTAGTCAGAGCAGGTCAGAAAAACATTATTCAGTGAACTGCAAGTTTGACATATTGTGCTGCTCCAAATGAAAACATGCTGAGTTCAAGTCGAGAGTTGCAGCTGAAAAAAAGGACTTATAAAAAAAAAAAAACAAAGCTTTATATCAGCATCTCTGACAAAAAGCAAATAAATGGCATTTTTAGTTTGAAACTTCTTTTTTTTCTTGAAAAGAGAGTCAACAGGTGAAGAACCACATGGTCGGACAGAAGTTTCACTCCCTCCGTCTCCATATCATGCAGTCTTCACAGTACATCACCCTACAGGAGGGAGAGGGGAGAATCTGAGTTACCCATTTAAAAAAAATAATAAAAAAAAAATCAAAAGATGACAAGACACTTAATGTGCTTATGAAACGCCATCTTCCCAGCAGATGCTCCACTGACGGTTGTGGCTATTAAAGTTCTTGATGAAGTTTCTCCTTCAGCCGAGGACAGAATCTCCCATCAAAGCCAGTCAGCTCTGTGACAAACCCACATTCAAGCCGCTCTACCCCTGTGGGAATGGAAAATCCCCACCAAAACCAGGGTATTCCCTGCCCTGAGCTGGCTCCTCTCCCAGCTCTCCAGTACCCTCCGTCTTTAAAGGGCTTGATTTTGTTTCAGAAAGGAATCATGTTTTCATTCTGGTTTCAGGCTAGATTCAGTGCACGTCAGCTCCGTGCTCCGTAACAGCTCCATGTGTCGTTCCCCCCTCCGTAACCACCACATCTTCTGCTTGTAATTAAGACAGATGAGCAGCAGTTAACAGTGCAGAGGTTAATGGCAATTCAATCCACAGTACGCCATGGGCAGCGCAATGGCGAGTGGATGGATGTAGCCATGTGCTCATCTGTCACCTCCTCCTCCACCAAGCAGCCCGCTGCCGGTGAAGGTCTATGTGCAGTGTGGTGCTGTCTTCCCTTAACCACCTCGAGTGCTTTGGGTTAGGCACGGAGCAAGGTGCCCCAGCCAGAGCTATGCCTGACTTATACCCCCTCAGGGCTGAGGAGCGGGGGGACCCTCTCTCTCTTAACCAACTATACAAGGCAACCCTGCTCCTAGCTTTGAGACCGTAGTTTGGTGCCTAATATTAGGCGGGATGATCCCAGGCCATACACAAGGCTCAGTCTCCTACCTTACCCCTGTTCCACACTCTGCCCTCCCCCAGCAGGTAGAGTAGATCATGAAACCCAGGCAGGCAAGGGCTGGATGCAGCATCCAAAGTGCATCTGCACCAGCGCCAAACACAGAGGAAACACAGTCTCACCACTCCCACTCGCTGTCTGCTTTATGCACTGGAGAATTGCATTAGCTGTCAGTCATCAGCACAGCACGCATCTGCACCCCCTCTTCTTTTTGTCCACCATGACCTTCCCCTCTGCAACTCCAAGAGCTTTCAGAAGCGCTGGCCTCTCTGAAACCCCCTCCCACACAATAAACCTGGCCCCAACTCTTTACTTCTGGATGAAGGTCCCTATATTTGGCCATGCTGACATAAGCTACTTTCTTTAACCTAATTTACCAAGAGGGTCCACTCAGCATCAAGGTCCTCTTCATGAGTTACCACTCTCCCAGCATCTACACCTGCAAGCTGTCAAGATTTTCTTTGCAAGCTACTCAGAAAGTTAAATAGGACAGGGCAAAGCCCCAGGACTGTCCTCCTAATGTAGTTACCGGCATGATTTCCAGAGAATAGTCAACTCAGGAAGGCAGCAGCTACCACATCCAACCTGCAAACTGGAGCTTCAGAGAAAGCATTTCTGGAGAGGGGCTTTTTGGACAGCCTTTGTGATGGGGAAGAAGAGTCCTGCCACTGGTGTCAGCTGCCAGTGACTGAGGGATATTTTGCCTGTGCTTCCTAAAGTAATGAAATTTCTGTAAGGATTTGTGTGTTCAGCCCGCAAGCCCTAGACTGGCATCTGAGTAGTTCTGGGACAGGTCTGAGAGATGTAGGATGTTTGGCAGGTTGCACTATTGCTCATGGAAATGTTGCAGAAGTCAGACTTGAAGGAGGTTTCACATAGTGGGACAATGGGATTCCAAGGGGTATTGGAGGAGAAAGGGGAAGAGTAGGAGCTGGTGACATTTTGTTTTCTAGCAGTAGAAGCACTGTGAATTGCATACGTGCTCAATTCAGAGATGCACCAGGACTCTGCATTCCCTTGCTTACCACATGCTGAAGCTTTCATTTTACTTTCCAGCACCTGATGAGGGTCTGCCATCGGAGTTTGATGGATTCACTCCACTTTGTTAAGAGTTAACTGGAAGACTTAACTTGGTATTTCTTGACCACCAGTAAAACTAAGGTTGCAGTGGCCCTGTGAGGGAACAGTAGCAAGACAAGGAGATTGGAAAGCCAATCCACAGGTGTGTATCAGAAATTTCTCATGCAAGAAAGCCTCCTATGACATCCTTCAGGATGTCTAGAGACTGAAAACAAAGAAGAGGTGAGCCCACCTCCCAAGCAAATCAGCTTTCTGTTGTCTAAGACTGTCCCTGCAGCTTTGGCTGAGCAGGGACCAGCTGTGCAGCGTAAGATGTCAGAGGTGCTGCTCACCTGTGGCTGGTAAAGGTTGGAAAGAGGTAACAGCCTTCCTGGAAGCTATGGTGTTGTAGGTAAAGAAAATTGTGGAAAAAAAGAGCTTTTGGAGGTCTTGTCTGCCATCTTGGAACTCACATTGCCTACATGTCAATGGGAGCAGGATTTAACTTCTCATGCATAGTAGGAAGAAAGAAAGCCTGGCTGCTGTTAGTGGTTAGGAGCCTGCAGTGAGGTTTCCCAGCTGATCAGCAGGTTTTAAGGAAAAGAGTTTCTAGACAGGAAAGAGAAGCAAGACAGGCTCTTAAGACAAGTACTATTCCAGTTTCCTGCCACCAGCTCTGGCCTGGCATGTGCAGGCTGCTGCCCTGCAGACTGCTCAGTGGTCCTGGCACGGGCATCGCCCCACACCAGCCAGGGTCTAATTGCACAGGGCTCGTTCAGTTGTCCCAACTGAGGCTTCGCCCATGGGCTGGCTGGGAGCCTCTCCCGTTTCCTTTATGCGGACTTTGCCCACAGTGGAGTGAGGAGGCCAGTTCCCGAGGCCTGGGCACAGCCCATTTCACCCCAGTACAGCCTCTCCCCAATGCTGGCAGATGACTGTGGGGCAGATCCTCTCTGCCTGCCACCTCCTAGGCAACCCCTCAGGAAGTCTGGCCATGCTCTGCTTTGGAAAAAAGCCCCCACACCCTCAAATTGCAGGAGACATGGTTAACGGCTACAGAAACAATGACTACAAGGAAGACCCAAAGTCTTCACTGGGGGCTGGTGGCTTCACTGAAGAGTTTGTCCCGAGCTGCCAAAGACAGGATGTCACTTGCTGCCAAACACTCAGGAGCCCAGGAAAGTCCCTGTTTCAGTGTCCGCCCTGAAGAACAGGGTCACATTGGAGATGATAGCCTTGATACTGCTCCTGCCAGAAAGCCGTAGCAAGGCTGGTGGGTAGAGCACGTAGCAGAGTGCCTTGGTTGCTTCTGCGAGAGTACATGATGAGAAGGGAAAGAAATTGGACTCATGCCCTGTTCTGATTCTTTGTGTATGAGAGGCTGTGTTTTGTTTTCTGCTTCTTCTTACTTAAAAACATCAAGTTGTGTTTTGGCAGAGGTCTCCTTGGAAGGTCTAAAGAAGTGGAGTGGGAGGTTTTGCAGCTTTTAGTGAAAGGGGGAGAGGAGGAGGTGTTGAACTGCAAAGATTTTCTCTTCCAACTGTTGGTTAGGAATGGAGTTAGATAAATGTTAGCTAAATACAGACTC
>JAVKLA010000040.1:10808292-10861621 GCA_034782735.1 Sagittarius serpentarius
CATTTTGTAGGAAAAGCAATTCTACTCGAAATTCGTCAGCTTTTACTTGCACTGTCATAATACTATTAGTTCTCTAGTGAAGAAAAAACAAACAGGGTAGACAAGACCTGAATTGCTAATGCAAAAACAAGAAACAAAACAATTTTTGTACCATCCTCACACAACAAAGAAATTGACTGAGTGCCCATTTCTCCTCAGCTTTGCACATTCTTTGCTACTTCTTCCTCTTACTGTAAGCGTAAGAGAAAGGAGCACACGGGACTTACACTTTATTTCAGGGTGCTCACACCTTCCTCATACTCCCAGTGCACAGGATTGGGGGGATTTCTGACCTTGACAGCGACAGGGGTCTAGGAGATACAAGCACATAGGCCAGGCAAAACTGGTTTCTCAGGTCTACAAATGGAGATGAGGATTGGAGCCCCTAGATGGAGGACAAGTCTGACAACTCAGGCTGTCAGGAGATATTTCTCAGGTGGAAGAAAAAGCATGCAGATGGCTATTTATGAACCTTCGACCAGTTAGTGGTCATCCACTGACTGGTCCTAACCAAACTGTCTTGGCCAGAAGTCAGGACCTCGAAGAGCAAGCCTGGAGCAAAAGATGTATTGCAGAACAGTTTCTAGAATATACCTACAGAGATGCCAGCTGGAAAATCAGCTCGAGCCATAGGCAAGAAGGAGAGAGCAGTGATCTGCTCGGCGTGAATGAGTGCAGATAGCCAGGAGCAGGTTGCATCAAACTGAAGAACAAGAAAACTGATGAACCTCTGAGGCACCCCAGCTGGAGGAACAGGGGACACTGCCCTACCTCTGAGTGACACTGTGCAAAAAAAAGACCAGCAATAGGTCAAAGACTCTTGACATGGATTATGCTGTTGAAAATCATCCAACACTACCCCTAAATAAGAAGGGTGCAGTGAAGAAGACAGACAAGTGCTGTCATGTCATCAAAGACTTTGTTACAGCAAGGTTATAATACCAAACCTTTAACGGCCAAAGTGACTGTGCAGGTAAGGATAGATAACGATGAAATAAGTAACTTCAATGGGCCACAGGGAACTGTTTCATACATTAGAAATAAAGACAGGAATTTTGCCAGCAAATCACTGGCAACTTCTAACTTTCCTCCCCGAGAAAAATTAAAAGTGAAACATGTATTACCACGTAAATTTCCTCGTGATTATAAAGAGCTTGTGTGAGCATACAAGGCAGCTCTGGACAATATTGCCAGGAACCCAAATGCTTCTCTCTACCCTCCCACCCCCCCCAAGTAATTTTATAAAAAGCAAACAAATAAAACTTCTAAGACATACAAGAGAACTTGAACTTCAGCCCTCAAACAACTTACCCACACGGGATCCAGTTCTCAATACTGTATGCCAGGCACACGCATGTGAATATTGCGGAGTTTTGTGATTTCCTGAAGATAGGAAGTAAAATCCATATTATATTGGCTTTCGGAAAATCTTTGACAAGGCAGACAGAGACTTTCCATGGCAGATATTCTCCAACACCAGAACAGTCACACTGGGTCACACTGAAGGTCCATCTAGCCCTACATCCTGGCTCCAACCGCAGCCAACAAGATGTTCAGGGAAAGAACACAGGTATGGAGCATGCATACAGTGATTTTTCTTCCCCCCCGCTAGGTGTACTTCCCTCATTCCCCACCCAAACATCTATGACTTAAGGTCTTATTAAGCCAGGAGACCATCATTGTATTTAATTGCCTCTCAGTGGTTTTTCATTTTCCTTGACTGCCTACTTACTTTGCGAATCCTTGTAAAATTCTGTCATCTGCAACATCCCCTGGCAATGCAATTCACAGCTGAACTGTGTGGTGTGGAAAAAATTAACCTCTTTTACATTTTGAGCCAGCCTCCTGCTAATTACACTTGATGATCTTCAGTTCTTGTACTGACAGAAAAAGGGTATGATCATCCCACATTCAACTCTTCCATTGCCTCTGATGATTTCATAGACCTCTCTTACATTCCCCTCATTTCTCCCTTTCAGGATGAAGATTTGTGGTCTGCTAGAAATCTTTAGTTACCTAAGTCTAGAGGAATCATCCAGACACCAAATGTGATCTCCATTCATGAGTTAAGAAATGCTCAGTGCTACCACTGAGTAACAAAATCAAATTTTTCTCCTTCCCTGAGCTGGAACAAATACTCACTTCTCTGAAGGAACTGGCCATTTTCATGGCAACTACAGTTCCAGGTTTGGACAGCACAGTCGGTGATCTGGGCTTATCTAACAGCATTTATCTCCTGAGTGATAAACAGGACGCAACAGCATACAGACCGGCTAGTTTGAACGAGCTAGCAGCAAACAAATCTTAAAATCAGATGGGAAAAAAAGTTAGTGTGTCCTCATACCATCTCCTGGAAACAGGATCTCTGGGAATTTCTGATGCATTTACTTACCTAGGCAGCAGTTTTCCTAAATCTGTTGGCTTCATCCACAGTGGATAGGACTTTTTTTGCGGGATTAGCAGTGGAATTCCATCACCCTCAGCACCAAGCTACAGCTCTTTAGCAACAGTGCACTAGGCATAGGTCAGAGTCCTGGAAGAGAGGTAAGTCTAGCCAACAGCAGTTAAATAGCTTTTATCGTGAATGCCTGCAGCAGATGTTCAGAATAAAATGGCGAGAAATATGAAAACTGCTGAGATGTTACAGCACAAAAGTCCACCCACATCTGCACAAACAGCACAGGAGAGAAGAACTGGGTATGTCCTACAAAAGCTGGGCCTCTAAAGGGTCTCTAAACAAACTCCGTTACAGGCAAACCCCAAAGGAAAACCAGCCTAGTGTGATCCCTGCAATATAAAAACAACTACAGCAGTGATTTTATAAGGGAACAGTTTGAGAAAATTAAAAGCTTTTGTCCATCGCGGGGCTGTCTGGCAGGGACAAGCTCTGCCTCCTGCGCCTGGCAGGTGAGACGTGCGTCACGACAACCAGAGGTTGGATCGCAGCTTACCAGGAGCATCAGAACGAAACTGATCTCAAGTATTACGATCCCTGCAGTATGAGCAAGGCCCTTACACACTGCTTGATCTTTCTGGCTTGCTATAACCTCCTTATTAAAGCTTTTGGGCTTTGAGATGGCCCAGGCCTGTGTCCCATCTCATGACACTCAGCATTAGTGATACTGTAATAAAGAGGGTCTCAGCTGGTCATGCAGTTGACCAAAAGGCCTAGTTTTATTTTAAAAAATGCATTAAATGTAATCTTAAAAAGCCACCTTTTTGCCTTTGAATTGGTGCATTGATGTTACTTTGACTTGTGTCTCATGGTATAGTATTACCCTTAGGAAAGCAAAGGGAGCCAAGTTTCAAAACATTTTCTATTGCAGGCTTATATAATTTCACAAGATAACATTGCTAGACAACTTCATGTAATAGTTTACAGACTTGTGAGCTTTTTAGTAGCAATCCAAAATGATTGTCTCCTAATATCGCCTGACTTTGGAGAAGCCTTGCCAATTTCCATCAGCCAGGAAATCTGTTCCTTGGGCTCATTCACAGAACATTTTGAGCATCTCTGGCAAAACATTGGCTTGAGCAAGAGAGGAAGAAGTTACTCTGAAATAAACTCAAAAGTAAGTATAGAGACGGCAGTAAGAAAAATTCCAGGGTAATTTCACTTTTATGGGGACGCGCAGGCACCGCAATATCCAAAACATGACATTTCAGCGTCCTCGTACCCCTGACACAAAGGAAAATAGAAGGTCTCGTTTCTCTGCAAACGGTCCCAGAGCTGACTGAGGAACAGTCGGTGCCACTAGTCCACTGCAGTGGTCTGAACAGCACATAAATCAAAGCGGCTCCAGCACAAAAAAATAAGTTGTTGCGTTGTTCTGTTTTTTCCCCGAGGGATAAGACCTTCCTTTAAAACAAGCACACAGAGGACTTGACGTGGGGCTTCTTCCTAGTAGCAGTGCAGAGTCAGAAACCTCCTGCGGCCACATCTCTGCTGTCTCTTTTACAGGTACTTGGTAGAGGGAAATAACTGCCCGAGACTCCAGAGCAAAAGCTGCCCGAAGGCAGACCTCAAAGCCCAGCTGTGGAAGCTTGGGGCCCCCTTACACAGGCCGGCACAGAGGACCCGGCAGACCCACAAGAGGGGCAGCAAGGGCACTCTTCTCTTCACAGCAGCCATCTCTCCACACAAGCGCATCTACCGCAACCTGCCAATCAGGGGATGCAGCTCAGGCCTGGCCAGCTCCAAAACGCTTCAGTGCTTCGGGCACTGCAGTTCCAGTGGTGCCAACCCCAAGGCGCGCAAACACCGTAACTTCTCAGGAAGTCAGCAGACTGAACGATAAAGCAGGCTTCCAGTGCTCTTACCTAACAACTTCAGGTTACCACAGGGAAGATGTTTCCCATGCCAGAGAGGGTCCTGCTGGAGCACTGCACTGGCACAACACCACGCAGACTCAACCCCAGCTCAGGCTAGAGTCATTTTCTCGCCCCAAGGCCCTCTGCTCCGGCTGCCCTCTCACACAGGAGCTTTTAGCAGCTTTGTGCACTCACACCCCCCCACACTCAGCTTCAGTGCTCCTTCCTTCCCGCTTCCCCTGCCCCTCCGGAGGCTCAGAGGAGCATCCCCACCAGGGAAGAGGCAGCATCACAGCTCACCTCACCCTAACACTATCCCAAAGCACAAATTCGAGGCCTCTGAGATGCCTCTTAGTCAGTTTGCTTTAGCAATACTGCACACAGCTGTGGAGAAAACAGCAGTCCCAGTATTGACTGTAGTTAAGGAGTTTTGTTAGCTCATGTGCTTCAGCTGGAAGTCATCAGCTGATCAGCAATATTTACTTATCATTAACATCAATTAAAAAAATAACCCTAAGGAGCTCTGAGTGACACAAACAAAAGTTGTGAAGGGATTTCACCTGCTCTGCATCACTTCTCACCTTCCAAAAATAAAGTGGCTTTAACGACTCCTGTTCAATGGGGTCCTTTGCAGTCCACTGTTGGTTACGTTGCAGTGTTTTATGGATGCCCCATGCAAAGAGAAGAATGATTTCTTGCTGGGACAAAATGAGGTGTGAAGTCCCTCGGCAGGGCTGTTTCACGGGTTACCTGCACAGCAGAAGTGCCTGCCAGCTCATCACATCAGCAGCCCATCTCCATCCCCAAGGCGTGACACCTCCCTCACCCCCTCCCTCGTCAGCAGCAGGACTTTGGGCACAGCCAGGTTGCCCACGACCTCTTGCCCTGTGCGAGGGGAAAAAAATCACTGAACAGTGAGTCGAGCATCCTTTCGTTTGCCTCCCCCATCATCATTTTGAGTCACTGCGCGGAGGGTGCGTGGTGCTTCTGAGCGCTTCAGTGACACGCCGAGCCCCGGCACCGAAGCCGGGAGCACTGAGGAGTGCTCATGAGTGGCGGGAAGAGGCACCGTGACGTACATGAGTCACGATTTTTTTCCTTGCGTTACTATATGATCCTCATAAAAGAAACATAAAGCACTCTCTCCGTCTCTTCGTTTCAAGCCCACGTTTTTCTCAAGGAGACCAAACCCACGTCATCGCCCGGTCTGCAGGCAGCACCCCAAGGCTGCCCCCCACTTCTGCTCGCTGCTTCCCACGCTGATGCTGCCAGACCCTTGCTCCCGCTCTGCGCGTGTGACCGATCTTCAGCGGGGCCATGGCGGGGGACCACGAGACAGGAGGAACTCACAGACACCTCCGGTGAGGAGTCAAGCACTGGAGGGTTTGAAACTCATGCAAGGCTGCAAATGGAGCCTGATCACCTTGGATCTACAAAGCTGGAAAGTCTGGAAACCCTGAAGTAACTCTTAGAAAACCCTGCTTGCCTCAGATTTTCTTTAGAGACTACACATAAAGCAAGAAAAAAGTTTGTGCAGTAGCTGCTTTTGCCTTTTGATAGCCTGTTTCTTCAGCACAGACAGAAAAGATAAAGGGAGCTCTGTGGGGAACATATTTGCACTGAGGAATATTTCCGAGTCACTGATCAGTGAAGGAAATAAAGGGCCTTAGATCTTCTTGCTCACTTAAAGAAAAAAAAATGGATCATTGATTTTACTGAGACTCCCCTAGGCAAAGCAGTTACCTAAAGTACAATATATTTTTATTGTGCCACCGGGAACTGGATGCAAACATTTATAAATCTTCCTTTGAGGAGGTTATCACTCAGCCATTTTAAATAGCTTTGTGTGATACAAAAATCCTTAAACCCAGACACCCCTCACATTTCAAAGATGCTTGCGGGGGGGGCGAGGGCCCACGTGTGGAAATGCACCACACGCCCTCACGGATGAAGCCCCCCTCCCCAACAGGAGGCTCAATTGCCCCCCCAGCAGACCCCCAGTGCTGGCATGTGGACCAGGACCCGCTGGAGCTGGCCCAGCCCCGAAAGGGCAGAGCCCAGCCCGGGCATCTGTGGGATCCCCCGGGGCAGGCTGGGGGCGGCAGCTCCCCACCCTGCGTCCACGGGATGCTGGGGCAGGCAGAAACACCGTGGGTCAAATCTACCAGATCCAGGTGGGATTAGCTGCTGGCCACCGCTAACAGGAACAGAGTTTACTCATTTAAAACTCGCTCAGGTATCGCTGCACTCGCCATGCTCTCTGCGGGATTGCAAAGCCAGCACACGGTTAGCAAGACGCAGCTGTGCTAAGGTAGTGGCAGCCCAAGGCTGCAAAAGAGGTAAGGAATGCAGGAAGATACATCTTTCATTACAGCAGCTGGTATGTCGGAAGAACTGGACAAACTCCGGCCCAGAGAGGGTCTGTGTAACCTATGACTTGTCTTTTTTGCAGCTGTGTTAATTTATCGAACAAGGATGGAGCCTGCAGAGGCTGTGGAGACCACAAAGGGCTGGTACGCGATCTGTTCAGTACTGCTTAGCTGCACTGAATTAAAATCAGTGACGCTAAAGCACTATAACTCACTTTTCAGGCAAGACAGTAATTAAAAGCTGTCTTTTGAAATAGTTTTCTCCTGTACATTGAAGGAAACATTCTCTGTCTCTTCCAGTACAGGAATTAGGGGCAGAAAGTGAAGCCAGCTTCAAAACAGGCAAAAGAAAGTGGGTCTTCAGAGAGCGGGTGGCCATGTGGGACTCCTTGCTGCATGATGTTTTGGATGCTGAAAGTTTGCACGCATTCAAGAGGAAGCTGGAGGAGTGCCTGGAAGAAGAACCTGCTGAGTGTTTTTACATGCACGCTGCAAACCATGTTTAGCCTAGGAAGCCCCTGAGCTGAAGATGGTTGGAGGCTGGAAGAGTATCTGATGTATCTGTTTTCTTCTTACTTTTCTCTGCACACCTGTTTATGATGGCTTTCAGAGACAGGGTGCTGGGTTAGATGGACCTATGGCCAGATCCGGTATTGCCAGATTTGTGCTCTTTTAAAACAAGCCACACTGATCCAAATTGTCTTTACACCAGTATGACAGTGTCTGTTCATTGGGACCAAAATAAACTACGTGGGACCCATGTAAAGGAAGGGCTGAGGGATGCAGGAATCTAAAACAAGAACTGAGAAGAGAAGTCAGCTCCCAGGAACAGCCGTGCCACAGAAAGCAAAGTTTTCTCTGGAGGATCCCCCCCAGCCCTTCCCTTTCCTCCCTGGGCCCTGATGAGGGCAGCTCCAGCTCGCCAGCTCCTGGACCAGGATGGTCACAGTCCCCCCCGCCAGCCCCAGAAGGAGACCCATCTGCAAGGACATAAAAATACAGGTAGGAAAGGAGCCATTCCTTTTTGGGCTGGGGGCTCACCATTCCCCCTCCTCACAGGCAGCCTTGTTTGTTTGCACAGCGCGTTTTGTACTTGTTTCTCTTGGAGTACCAACCCCGGCTGGAGGAGCAGAGGGGGTATGGATGCGTGGAGTCCAACTGCACAGCTAATCCTCAGCCATAAACATGGGCAAAATAAAGTATCAGGCTGCTTTTTTTTTCCCCTCCGTATTTTGAAAATGGTAGCAAGAAGTAGTTTCCACTTCTGTCCCCTGTGTTGCCCCTGCTTCCTAACCACTGAGCTCTCCCTACCTGGGCACTCCAAGGTAGCAGTGCACGTGCCCCATTTGGAGGCACGAAAGGGAGCACTGCTTGGCCAGCATCGCTCTGAGGCATTCTGTCCTGCCCAGGGAGGCTCAGCAGGAGCATGGAACACCTTGGCCAATTCCTGTAGGCAGGGAAGGAATCAGGAGCAGGAGTTACTGGGGCTACTGGCCATGCTGGGTGGCAGCACGATGCTCCTCCCAGCATGGGCACATTGGAACCAGTTTGCTCGGTTCTCAGACTTTCTCAGTTCTAAACACCTTTCAGAAAACCCAAAGAATAACAGTAAATAAATGCAAACCAGTGCCCGGACTTGATCAAGTAATGCTGACGTAAAGGGTGTAGCAGAGGAAGCCCGCAAATGTGTGCCCTAGTGTCAGAGTAGCACAGGTCTGTCCCTGCGCCACGGTGAGTCTCACCAAGGCCACCAAGCGTGAGTGAAGCATGAAATCCAGTCGGCAATAGGCAGTCAGTCACAAGAAAGCATCTTCCTGGGGGCTGTTGACATTATTATTCTAGATCAAGAAGCAAATCCTACGTGTTAGTTACTTAGTAGATGAAGTTACCATGCCAACTCATATGCTACCTTTTTTTTTATTATTATTATTATTGCAAGAGTAGGCAGCGCTCCCTTGAGATTTCACAAAAGGGGAGGAAAAATGTCAAAGTGCCAAGAATATAATGGAATTTCTAGTCTCAACCCTCTTCCCCATAGATCTGTTTTTCAGCATACATCCCTCTCCTTCTCATGGCAGCAGCGAGGCTAAGCCAAGAGACTCTGAATGGTAATTTAGTGGCCAGCCCACGATATTGTGGTGCTACACTTCAGTGAGCCGCAGCTCTCTGCCCCCGCTTTGTACAATTTTCAGGGAACTAATGCAAGGAGCTGGTGCCAAACGATTGCACAGCCTTCCCCCAACCTCTCCTTGACTTCTCTGCACTTCATTCCTTGTTCACTGTTTCTCTCCTGTCTTCCCATGTGTCTTCTTTTCCTCTGCTGGAAAGATTTTTATTTCTGCCAGTTACTTTCATTTTTTTCTCTGCTGTCTTTACTTGTTTTGCTTCACAAAACTTACTATATTCCCGTCTCTTCCCCCACTTGGTGCTGCCCCTTCTGTTCTCCATCACCTCTAAGGCCCCCTTGCAGCGCATGGACCCCCCAGGGGAGAAGATGTGGGTGCCACCAGCGTGATGCTGGGAGGCAAGGAATTATCTGTTCATGCCACTAACAATTTCAGACAGCCACCAGTTCGGCACAAACACAAGAAAGCCTTTGCCTGCCAGAGCTGCTGTGCCAACCTTGCTGGAGTCAGAGCTGGAAGTCCGCCTAAATTTAGCGCACTTTGCTTTCTGCCTTGGGACTAAAAGCCACCCGGCTCCAAGAAGCATGGGTGCTGTAGCCCCTCCTGGGGGAAATCCAGTGATGCAGAATGTATGAAAAGAGAGGGGCTGCGGGGAAGAGACTGGGGGCAGGATGTGACCACCAGCTTCCTACACCTCTTTGGGAACCTGCGCAGGGTTGGTTCGTTGAGGAACAACAAGACTCTTGAGAGTCTACGGAAAAAAAGGTACATTCAGTTAAACACAGCCACTCCTGGCACTGCCTCCTGGCACAGCCGGCAGTCCTTGGCACAGCGCTCAGCTGGATCAGCGCGGGAGCCGCTTGTGCCCATACACCGACGGTTGGTTGTGTCAACATAGCCGTTTGTTTGGAAGGCGGGCAGCGGCGACAGGAGAGGGTGCCTGGCAGAGGCTGTGTGGCTGCAAGGGGGAGGTGGGGAGGGCAGGGGCCTCGGAGCTGCTCGCCACAGTGGGGCGAGGGGCCCTGGGCGCTCGCTGTTCCTGCAGCAGACATGGGCAGGGGAACGCCAGTCACCAACTTTCAGATCTTGGGCCAGATCTTACCTCCCCTGTTGTACGAAGACACTTGAATCCAGGGTTTACCTTCACCGCCTAAGAGCCAGCTCTACCTTCTAAGCAGGAAAAGCACCGATACTTGCACTAGTTTCACACCCTATTTTCTTTAAGACCTCCATGTGAACCAAAAAAGTTGGGCATAGACCTTTGTACCAAGTAAAGGTTCTTTCATGACTCGCTTTGCATCATTTTACCCTGCTTATCTGTTCACAGCCCTGGTCAGTTAAGTTCAAGGATGTGATACGGGTCGTGACTCAGCAGCTGGCTGCGGCCAGCACCAAACAGGATACATTAATTTGTCCTGGTCAACATCCAAGGCCAAGTCCTGCTTTTTATCGTATTTAACGATCTTCGCTGTTGACCATTGTATTCAAACACAGCCAAACACAGTGAAGACAGGCCATCCAGGGGTGCTCCTCGGGTTTTCACAGACAATGCAGCAGGTAAATAGGAATAATTACCGCAGTTCTAATATTATGCAGTGTATGCGGATGCTTGGCTTTTTGTAGTCAGGTTTCACACATCTGTTTGGCTTTTCCTCTTACCACTGGACCCCGCAACATGTGAAAGCCTGACTTAGTGGCGTGTAATGGGACTTCCCAAAAGGGCCCAGTGGCTGCCAGCTCTGCTCTCACTGAGGCTGGTGGGTGTGAGCTAAATCCACACTGACTTCACACCACCTGCTCCCCCCCAGATATAAGAAATATTTTAGAAGTATCAAGCTCAAGCAGAGGCAATCCTTAGACTTTGGAGAGGTTGCTCACAGGAATGAGGACTACCCCCAAGTTATCAGTGCTGCTGAAGGGATGGAGAGATTGGAGGCTATAATTCGAGAAACTACACCAGTGCAATTACTGGTTTGCACATAATGACCTGAATCATGGCTTGGGGGGGGTTATTTTCGTCTCGGTGCAGTGCTGTAGCATGGTGGGTTGTACAGTGTGATGCAGCGTGCAGTAAATCTGAAACCAAACTGCACTCGCACTGAATAACTCAGAGCCCACAATCACAGCTTAAGCAGAGGGTGAATTGCATGTCAGAATACGATGTTCAAAAAAAACCAGCAAAAGCCCAGAGAAGTTTAATAGGGGAAATTGAAAAGGCTTGTTGGTTATATTCTTTCAATCTGATGAAAGTCAATAATATATTAGAAAGAAGTGTTTAGTAGGTTACAGAAGAGGAGATGATTGACATTCCTCTGTGATGTGGTACAGATAATCACCACAAGGCCAAATATTTTTCAATGTCAGTTTAGCAGATGAAGCCAGAGAGGAAATTAAAATGCAGAAGACAAAATGTGCAATAGCCACAGAAGCAATACAGCTTTGGCTTCATTGTTTATCCTTTGATTTTTTAGCAGGCTGGGGAAGACATTTGTGTTTGGATTTAAAATCTGATTTATCAGTCCCATTGCTATTTTGCAATCATAGAGAGGGAGGATTTATACACCTTAGTGTCATCTTCTCTCATCCTCATTCTCCCTTTCCAAGAAAATGTGTCTCAAGTGGCTGATTAGAAAACAAAGAATGCGGAGAACTAGAGGAATGCCCTTGGAGTTTTGTTAATTCAAACACATCTATGTTTGCTCTTCTGGGGAATTGCTAGAAATGGCCTAAAATCGAAATTCCTGCATAAGAGAGGGCTGAAGCCTGACTCAGACCAGAGCTGCGTGGTTCCCGCATGCCTGCTGGGCACTGCCCCGGGAGCAAGGCGCCAGTCTTCCTTTTGGAGCCTGCTCTGCTTTGCACCAGCAACAAAGCAGTCCCTGGTGCAAGGCTGGGCAGCCGCCTCTGGCTGGGCGACCTTGTACGTATCTAAGTGAGGGTCTGGCTTGGCCAAGGTGTGCTTGCATGGAAGGGGACACCAAAGAGGATGCCAAGCATCTCCTGCCATCCAGTTCTTCCCAGACAGCTGAAAACAAAATGGGGAGAGGGGCAGGAAAGATCGGGTAAGGTTTCATGCAAAACACTTTAAAAAAAAACTAACCAAAAAACCTGAAAAATTTAAAATTCAGTTGAGTCACAAATTTTTTTTTTCTCCCCCCTCCCTCCAGATTGTTTGGCGTGGCTGCTGGCCTGGGACATCAGGCAAGAGGGATGCCCCACGGCGCGCCTCCAACTTGCCGGTCGGTCGGTGCTGCGGCTCCCTCCGGGACTGCCCGGCTCCAAGGTGTCCATCCCCGTGGCTGGGGCAGAGCTCTGCAGCGCTGCTCGGCGCGTGGGACGCGGGTTTGAAGCGGCTGGGTGATGAGGAGGGAGCTGCTGCTTCGCTGCGGGGAGAAGGGGAAAAGTCTCCCTCTGGGCAGGGACAATGCTGACAGCCACTGGGAGCCAGGGCCTCGCACGGGGCTCCATAGAAACAGGCAGAAATCTCAGCTCGCTCCCATCTGCTGACTTCAAAATTGTTTGGGTTTTTTTATTATTTCTTTCCTGCAGTGGCAGTGGGAAGCCTATCCGGCACTGGCGGCATGGAGAAGCAGCAAGGGTCCTGGGCTGATATGGGTGCTGTGCCCACGGTGAGACGCTCGGCAGGGGCACGGGCACGGGCACGGGCACGGGCACGGGCACGGGCACGGGCACTGCTGCAAACCGAGGGGCTGGCTGCAGGACGCAGCTGCCAGGCGGCGGGGGCAATGCTCCCTGGAGAGCCCAGCTCCATGGTGGCACAGCTGAAGAGGGCTGCACAGCCACGGCACTGAGAGCTTCATCCATCTTCCAGCTTTCCAATTAATGCCAGGCTTTCCAGCACATCCTCGGCTCTACAGAGGCGAGTTTGGCTCAGTCCTAGGAGGGATATGAACCAAAGTTTTCCGCATACCAAGGCTATGCTGTGGCTTGTAGGGCATGTCATGTCCTCAAAACTGTGTCAATAGCGTTAGGTCAAATTAAACCACATCTGTTGGCAAAAAAGGAGAAAGGTTGGCCCAGCTAGGAGGTAGTGCAGACTGACGCGGGTTGCTCAACCTCAGCTGCACCACGGTGTGTTTGGTGCTGCACAAACCACACAGATACTGCTCGGAGGAGTTTTCTGTGGGCTTGGGGATGGAGTCACGGCTGTGCTGCCATGACACTTGGCCCCATCTTGGCGGAGAAGGGGACAAAGCGGTCCAAGGCAGGCTGCTGGGCTTTGCTCTCGGCAGTCATGCGAGGACCAGCACAGCAGTCGGGTCTGGGCTGGTAGGATGCAGGGACCCTGGGGAACGTGTCCCTCTGAGATGTCCACCCTGCCCTCTCCTGCCTCTGCAAGTGCTGGATTTCATCCCCTTCCAGTGAGGCAGAGAGAAAAGATGGGTCTTAAGTATGGTACCATGATTTATTTCCATTCCTGCGAGATTTGCTGGGCAGAGACAGATTGACTTTCAGACCCAGAAGTAGATTTCTCACCAACATGATTCAGAGAGTAAAATAAAAATTATTTTGTGCTTTAATCCTCACCCTGCCAGCACTAGAGCATCGCAGAAGGAAGGAAGCAGAGAGAAACGCTACAGCAGGGTGAAATGTTCACAGCAAGAGTTCTTATGAAGGTAGATGTGGCGTGCTGTGGGTCCTTTGCTGTCCCCTACATAGATGCACGTGTGTGAACACAAGCGTCCGTCTATGTAAGCGCATGCAGACAGGTTACGATTACAGCATGCACTGGGGTGACATAGTGGCACATAGAGGTAACTAAGCACTCGGTAAATCTGAAGCCTCTGTTTTCCAAGTTGGAAGAAAGTCAGTTTTGTCTCCCTAGGTCCAACGCTGGAGCAGATTTTTGATACTGGAGGAGATAGAGGCAATTAAGCAGATCTTTCACTTTCTGGTTTTGGCTCCAGTGCAGCACGGTTTTTGCAAGAGCACCTTGGGAGCCCAGGACAGCCACGCACCCCAACGGCAGCTCTGCCCCCCCAGAGGCACAAACCCCACGGAGGAGGGGAGCACACCGCCAGGCAGCCTCTCCTCGTTTCACCCCAAATAAATGACAGCTTCCCACTCACACACGCACAGAGGCAGCCCCAGCACTGCAGAATTACATCTGCTCCACTTGCCTCCTTTTTTTTCTTTTTTCCCCTGGGGAAATGTGATATATAGGCTTTCTTAAAGGGCCACATGGTACATGCAAATATCACCTGTGGGGTGTGCACCTGAGTCCGATTTTGTGCGACAGCCTCAAAGCACTTGCGATGTGCATCAGTGGGGGAAGTCGCTGCCGCTGCACCGTGCTGACTCCCTGCGCCAGTGGCAGCCCCAGCTTGCTGGAGGAAGGTAGAGCCGGGGATGCAGAGGCAGGGGACGGCCGAGCGGTTTGCAGATCTTTTGCCAATGGAGCGATGTCGGAGGAACCGGGCTGCTACTGCCCAGGGGGAGAAGATGCACGGGAGCCCTTGGGCAAAGGGTAGCCATGGAGGATGGCCGGGGAGGGCAATGCAAGTGGCCGCGCTCCTCCCAAGCAGCCAGCCCATGTTTTGCAGCAGGGTGGCCCACGGCCCAAAAAAACGGTCCTCACTGGGGTGCCTGTACAGGAGTGGGCTTCACCTGTGCCCCTGCAGCTGGGGCTCAGTGGGGCCACAGCACCCGGCTGGCACTGCCAGCCTCTCCGGTGGGCACATGTGCTGCCATACGCTGCTTTTACACCCATTTCTGCAAGAGCCACAAGGAGGAGGGGCAAAATCCGCCAGCGCGTTTGAGCAATTCATTGTGCCCCTGTCAGCACTTTAAATCAAATTAAACTCTGCAAAAAAGAAAACGGCATTTTTACAGCAGCACCTGTTACGCTACTGCAATTAGGGCTCCATTACAGTCACACACGCTAAAAGGTTTCAAAACATGGCTATATAAATCCCCTCAGACTGAGAAAGAAAAAAATTGCCAGTGAACTGGTCCATTTGGAAAGGGCTGTGTACAAACAGGACCGACAGACGGCTCTTGGGGCTGAGTGGTTTGGGGATACTCAAATTATGCACTCGAGCTGCTTGACTGCACGGGTGATGTTCAGCCGGGGCGTGAGCAAGAGCGTTCCCACCAACCTCCTTGGCAGCTGCCCATGCTCCTGCTTTTCCGGAGGGTTCTGGCACCATTTTCTACTGGTCTCCAGTTTTCCACAGGGATTATGCATTAAATAAAATAAAGGACAAACTCCTAGAACTGGTTTACAATAGCATCATTAAATGGACCCCAGTCAGCCAGAAGAGGGGCCCAGTGTTCTGCAGCAGCAGCAAGGGTTTGTAAACACTCTAATAAGTGGTTAGGAGCGACTGCCTTCAGTGGCAGCTGAATAACCAGCTACGGCTTAACCAGTTCTCTCTGAACAAAGCAACATCATGATTTCCGTACCGGCCAGATACAGATGCACCAGAAAGGTCCGACCGCCCCACCATTACCGCGTAGAAATGGTGCACAACTTGCTGCAAACGACGGGAAAGACTGTGAGGGTCAGGTTGATGGATTGCACGTGAAATAGTTTGGGGCAAATCAACCGAAGAGAGTGACCAGGTTCTGGCGCTTGCCCTGAGCGTGGCTCAGTTATAAAACCTTCAGCTGCCTTGCATGGATGAGGCCCTTGCCATTGCCAACTACCCACCCTCCTGGCAAACCCCCCTTAACGCGAATTATCTCCACACCAATGAGCCCCTGCAGGCATTCATTGCACAACAGATTAGAGCAGTTTCAGCAGATTTATGGATTTAGGGTTTATGGAGTCATTGATATGTGAATTAAGCACTGACTGACTGAGACTAACTCTTCAAAAGGAGTCATTAGAATCTCTATAGACATATAATGATTCCAGTGACAACACCTTCAATGAAACTTCAAAAACACTTATTTAAAAAAAAATAGTACAGAAATATATATTTAAATAAAGCGCTAGTTCTCAGTTTTCCCCAGACACCAAAGGTAAGGAAAATTCAGCTCTCCAGAGGTCGGACATTCAGGCTTCATCCGGGGAGATGTTCAGTAAAAGCTGCTTCCCGCTTCCTTGGGGCATTGCTGTGGGCACCAGAGCTCACACTGGTGTGGGCACCACAGCTCACACTGGTGTGGGCAATGCAAAGACGTGCTACCTGCACCCTCCAGCACTGGGAGAAAGCCATGGACTCATAGTCTTATACAGATAAGAGCCAGTCTGCATCTTTCCCCCTCCATCGAACCAAGCCTGGGATTAAGATGGAGAAAGTTCAGCCAGGAAGAAGAAGAGGCCGATGAAGTTTCTTACAAGGCTCCGCTGTTTTTTTCTCAAGGTCCTTGTGCTCGAGAATACCCTGCAGCAATGTGGCAGGCGAATGTTAAGCTGGCTTTGGTAAAGTTTTTGAGCACTGTAGGCTGGAAATTTTGGTGCAGTAAAGCAAACCCATGCAATGGAGAAGGGCAAGCTCCTGCCGACCGTGAGCTCCCCATCCTCTGCAGCAGAAGCAGTGCTGAGCTCCCAGCCCAGTCCTTGACCTCAATGACGTATTTCCGACAGCAGACATCTAGCTGTGGTAACACGCACTGCAGGCAGGTGCCTTTGCTACAGAAGTGGTTTGTTCTTAGTCACCTAATTTAAATGACAATGTAGTCGAACTTTGCTTGGATCGCTCAGAGGGGCTTAATCCCCGCTCAGAGGCTGCTGGCCACAGGGGAAACTCCAAGGGGAAACTCTCCCTGCTGAGCGGGATGTCCCATCTCCAGGTGATGGGGCTGGTTATCCCTCCTGCGCTGATGGACCTCAGGCTCCATCCCACTGAAACCCATGGAGTCACACCAGGCTGAAAGGCCTTGGTGTCAGCCTGGTGTTTTGGCAAAGCATGTGGGGCAAATTAAGAGCAGAAGCACAATCATGTGGATAATCTGCAGTCACTGTCACGCACAAAGCACTTCTCCTCTTCGACGTCTGGTTTGGCAGCTCCTGTCATGAGTGGGATGAGGGCACCCTGCTCGGTAGGACAGCAGCTTCTTTCTGAAGTCAATGAGCTGAGACATTTCAACCTTGAGGCTGCTCCAAGGGCTGGGGTGATGGACTCCACCCTGGCCTTGGTGATATTCACTGCAAATTAATGGGCTACTCAGCCCACAACCTGAACAGCTAGTTTTTTGTGTGATGAGCAATTACCATCCATCCACTCACTGGCTCACCACTAATGAAAAACAAGCAGAAGGAAACGCTGGGCAGATGGCACCGCAGCGTGTCCCTGATGCACCAGCTGAGCATCCCCGGGAGCAGAACTGCTGCCGGGGTCGGCGGGGGGGAGTGCACGGCCCCGGCCCCCCAGCCCCGGCTGCACCGCGCAGCGCCAGGGCTGGCGGGGGCCAGTCCCTGCTGTGCTGTGAAACGTTGCTTGCGGAGCTGCTGCAGCGAGTGGTGAGCGCAGGATTTGTAGCTCAAACGGACAGAACCACGTGAAAGGGGGAAGCCTGGCTCCCACCTACACTGTCCTCGTTGGCCTCGCACGAAGTCCGGTACGCTGTGGCATAGGTCCTGCATAGCACACGGGGCTGGTGCCTTGCTGAAAGTGTTAAACATTTTCATTGTACCAACAAAGAAGAATACCAGTGTGAGAGATCCTGCTTACACAGGCCTGTTTCAGGCCTTTTCTGGGAGGAGGGGAGGGAAAACTTTGATGCTTATCCTTCAGAAGCACCTCGGATGGGCTTCTGCAGCAGTGGCAGCTCTCATGGAAAATCCTCCTGGCCCACCTTTGTGCAATGAAACAAGCGCTCACGTGTTTGTCTCCCAGTGTAATATTTACTAATCCCGGTGGTCTCCTTCCATGGCTGTGCAGAAACAGTGCTGGACCCCATCACACACCCATCCCTGGGTCTGGAGCACCCTCCTCTCCCAGGCAACAATCCTGTGCTTTGCAGAAATGCATCTTCCAAATGCTTCCACTCAAGCCCGGGGGCCAGCATCCCCTCTGCAAAAGCCAGTCTCCAAATCACAACCTGCTTTTTCCCTGCAAACAGGCTTCTCAGCTTAAGGCTCAACCCTCCCGCACCTCCCCCTACACCCTAAAAACAAGAAGAAAAATATTGCAGGTAAAGCAGTATATCTCATTTCACTGCAAACCACCCCCCCAGGAGGCAATGGCTGCATAGGCACATGCAGACTCTGAGCATGCCTTTGTCTCATCCATCACCAACGATGCTGTTAAAAATATCAGGCCAGCTTCTCTGCTGCAATAAATCACTGCAGCTCCAGGGTCTCCTCCACCCGCACGGGCTGAGAGTTCAGCCCCACCATGGGGTGAGTGAAACCTGCAGAAAGGGAGTGGGTCACAGCACACCCTGCCAAGCCTGTGCCGGTTGGGCTGCTGAGGCTGGCAGTGGGGATCTGGCACAGCTTTCTGCAAGCGCATCGGAGCAATATTCCCCCACAGCCTCAGCAATGTGTTTTTCTCCTGGCACTTGGAGCTGATGAAAACCTCAGGGCTGCTGAGTGGTTTGCTAGACCCCCCCCAATTCCACTCTCCCTGCCCCTCACCCCCACTGAGGAGCACTGCACCTCTGGAGCCTTTCACGGTGCTCCATGGGTGTTAGATGCAAGAAAAGAAATAAGCAGGAAGACAATAACTATGAGTAATAACCACAGAGAAGGGAAGAGGGAGAAAATAAGCCTCAAACCAAATACTCAGAAGGGTCAGAAGGCAAAGCAGCAGTGTGGAAGCCTCACAGAGGTTAGTGGGTGCAAGGCATTAGGGAGCTGTTGGCCAGCAACACCCCTGCAGATTTGGGCTGTGCATGTCCTTCTCACTGTGGCTGAGGAAATCAGAAACCCCCTGAAATATTCTCATAGCAAGAGATCAACCAACACACCCCTCTATATGACCCTCCCAAGGAGGGTAAATGGAATACCTGCATTTCACAGGTGGGGAAACTGAGGCAGAGGGCACAGCAATGTGGTCCGGAGGTTGTCCTGCTTCATCTGTATCTGTTAAACCCAGATTAAGCCAAAGCAAGGAAAAGACAAGCAAACACAGGGGCCAGGGACATCGGCAAGCCGCACAAATACCCACTGGGAAGAGACCCCTGAGCCCCAGAGGGAGGGAGGGAGGAAGGATGAAGCAGGGGATCTGATGGCTTCTCTTTGGCCACAGCCGGAGGGGTGTCTCCCCATGCACAAGGCACACAGGACAGAAACCCTGCACCTGAACCTCTGCTCACAGACGCTTGTCCAAATCCACCCTGAAGATCTCGGGTGGTACAGCTTCAACAGGCAGAAAACAGCCGTCCTTTCCCCATTGCAAATGGAGGGCAAGTTATTCCCTCCCTTTTTTTCAGCAGTCCTCTCCATAGCTGAAACCTGTTGTGTGACCTCTCTTAACTTAAACAGCCCCAATGCATTCAATTCCTCTTCACAGCCCTTACTTTCTACATCTCTGAAAAGCTGATCTGACCTCCTGCATGACTGTGAAATTTTCTGCACTCCCTCCGCCCCGCTTCTCTGCAGCCCTGTTTACAGTCATTTTTATGCACCTACAACTTGACAAAAACTCTTTGCAGAAGCCACATGGAGAAGTGTGCTTGCGCACGGGGGGACTTTGCTGCAAAACTCAAAGCTCTTCAAGGGTGAAAAGAATTACGTTAATCCCACTTTCACGGGGAACACCAAGACATGGGAGATTCCTGTAACTCCAGTCAGTCCTTGCTTTCAGCTGGGCAGGTTGTATTGAGATGACCAGACTTCTTGCACTGACCAGACCCTTCTCTTCTAATAAATGCCAATGGAAAAACTTGGTTTTCAGGAGCATCAGTTGCATTGTCATTGACATTTCACCCCAGCTACACCCCTGAGTTCTGACATGAGCTGTGCTGGAAGAAGGGTTAAACCAGCATGGGAGGAGGAGCTGGCTTTGCACCTCAGGGTGATTTTAGTGGGTTTTGCTCCTGGGAGCACTGCTGAGGCAGGGCATGTACTAAGGGCTCTGCTTGCGAGCTGGCGTGCATCGACAGGGCGAAGGCTGGAGGAGGTCCTGCCCCATGTGGGCCATGGTGAGCAGTTCTGCAGCAGGATCCAGCGGGGACATCTCCAGGTAAATCTCCTGTGCCGTGGACCGGGCCCCGAGGGTGAGCAGGCTGGGACCGTCCCATCCTGGGAGGGGGTGGCAACGGTGCGAGAGGACGTGCCATGGCCACGGGAACCAGGGAGAAATGTGCTGGCCTTGAGGATGAATTTGTTGCTGGAAGGAAAAAATAAGTATCCTTTGCAAACTGAGCATAATGGATGGGGAATGGGGCTGGGTTGCCGTGGAGACCCCCGAGGTTGTCACTTTTTGCCACGCTGCGGGGAAAGCCATATGTGTTTGAAAGTCTGTGAGGCAGAAGCCTCCGTTCTGCCCCAGTGCTGGCCTGGCTATCACCCTCTGCCAACATTTCCAGAAATATCTGGGGTATTTAGGGACACGGAGCTTGTACATCGATCTCTAATCCTTACCTCATGCCTGGATCTCTCCCAGCACCTCTACATCCCCATCAGCCTGGCATCTGGACATCAGCAACTCCTCTCCGTTATCATCTACCAGTAATAGGGCTAACCCTAAAAAGATAGAGTGAAAACCCTTCAACACTGCTGCATGATGAATATAGTCAGAAAATGGAGCCAAGGTCACACAGCCAAGCAGCTGAGAACAAGACCAGTTTTCCATTAAAGCCAGGCTGCAAATTTCTCATTGAATGTAGCTTGCAAAAATTGGCTATTGGATTGCAGCAGCCACTTGCCATGAGATCCCTCACCACAGCTCTGAGGCACCACTGCTTTCACCTGGATTTGCTAGGTTCTCTCTTACTTGAGATTTCTCAACCCATTTTTGCCTCTTTTTCTGCTTTCTTCTCCCTGGTTGAGTTGTCCTGGTGGGAAGGTCCAAGCTTAGCCTGGTCCACCAGCCTGCTGCTAGCTCAGGCTGAGAGCATCCATATTCAAACCCCCAGACGGTGATTAATCTGTTCTCACGACTGTGTGCAGAGACCCAAAAGGCAATTAAGCTGGTGCTGCTGGGTGGAAGGTAATTTCATGATGCTTCCTCCAGATGGCCAGATCTTTTCAGGAACATGTGTTCCCGTTGACGGCCGGGCTGAATAACCATACAGAGCACTGCGTGAACAACCGTACGGCACAGCCAGGATGCTGCGTGGCTGTCACTGGGTCAGTGGGTGGATTGGCAAAGGCTGAACAGGAGACAATCCGAAGCATGGCTGGGGAAAAACAGTTGGAGGCCACCTACTGCGAGGATTGGCTTTTCTCTCCAGTTTACTCATCCACTTCCAATTAAGAGCATGGTTGTGAGTTTAGCATCAGAGGGCTGCACCTTCCTGGTGGTGGGGAGGGATGGAGCAGCATTGTGGGCCTGCGACGCCCAGGGCTGGCTTGGGTGCCCCATGGCTCGCTGGGGACAGGGTGGTGTCCACGTGGTGCCCACAGCACTAAGGACCATGAGCTTTTTAGTGCTAAGTGCTCTGAACACTCACGAGCTCCAGCGTGGTACTGCTGAGAAAACATACACCTGATACTGCAGGACTGTTAATGGAGGGACCAGGACTTCTTGAAGACTTTTCTCTCCAGGGGCTATGGACAGTAGGAAGGGATAGATATATTATAGCATTCACCCAGCTTCACCATTTTGTTGAACTTCATCACAATCAGGGTGTTTTTTTCTTTGAAGCCCCCTCCTGGAGTAAGAAGACCCTTAGGTTTTCTTTTCAAAGAAAATTAGCCCTCACAGCTAGCTTGAGGGTTATGACATTCTAGCAAAATTGAAGGAAGATGGTAAACAACTGCACAACATAGTAAATTCTTAAATTATCATGACCTTCTGGGGCCAGACTTCTGGAATCAGCATTACCCTGATGGGATTTCCAGGAGCACATGTGCTCCTTCAGAGCTGGTGCTGGGAAAAAGCTGTGGGGAGAGAGGTGACCTAAACTGTGGGGTGCAGAGCTCCCCCAGGGTTGCGTTTATTAGCATCTCAGCAGGCCTGAGGTTTTGGGGTAGCTGACATCTCCCAGGGAGGTTCAGATCAGACCCCATCCATGTCAGACCTGCCACCTGTTCTGGCTGCAACCCAGCCGTAGCAAGCCTGTCTGTACAAACCACCACCCTGTAAATGCCTGGCAGAGGAGGCAATTACTGACCAAGATGGAAAGAGTTTTAGTTGGAGTTTGTGTCCAAAGGGGCTTTCCACACCTCAGCGTGCGCCTGAGTAAATAGCTCCCTCCCTTTGTCCCCACTGTCACCCTGCCAGGGCGGCAGAAGCGTTACCCACTGCGGTTTTCCCCAGCACAGCAGGGCAGTCTCTGGCTTAAACGTGGCTTTGAAGAGCCCAAGGATGAAAAGCTCAGCACTGGGCCACCTAGCTGGGGGAGGCTTCAGGCAGGACTCCCCCTGCATCAGAGCATCCCCCTGGATGCTCTGCCCAGTCCCATCTCGCCGTCAGGGCATCTTCCCACCAGTCCGTGCAGCTGCTCTTCCCCGTTTAGTTAGTTGATCGTAATTATTCCCACCCCACACACATCACCTGCGCACACAGCCTCCCCCAGCTGTAGGCAAGTTATGAGCCTCTCTGTTCTCCTCTGCACAGCACAAAGTCCAAATGCCACAGGACTTTATTGCATCAGTCCCTCACTAAACCCTCTGATCTCCCCTATCACACTAACAGGTGATGTGCTGGCAGGCTCCTAAAGCAAAGAAGTGCATGTTACTTATGGCACAGTGGCACCTCCTGATTAACCCCTCTTGATTTTCACCAGGGCCTTGGCCACCTGGAACTATCTGGTGTGCCCAGCCGGACAGACTGGCTCACCTCTGTCCGGGCACCGCACGCTCCCCAAGGTTAAATCACTTACACCACGCAGTGACAATCCAAGCGACTGTGTTTAATGTCATTTAAACCTTCCAGACCCCTTTTTTGCTCCTTTGCATTGAGTTCCCTCCAAGGTGCCCAAATGCCCCAGGGATGGAGGGATCCAAGGCTAGCATCCCCATGGAAATAAGTGCCCCTGGGACAAAGTGAGGAGCGGGAAGCTGAATACATAAATGTATAACCACGGGACACAGCACTCCCTGTCCCTCACCCACGCCTGGCAATCATTACTGGGACCGAGCTGCCCATGACCTCCGGAAACAGGGCAGAAGGGGGTGAAATGCAGCCATTCTCACACGGCAGCTCTGGGGCTGCTTCTGAACCCCCGCACCCAGAGGCCACAGGGCTTCACCCCACCAGGGCAGGACCAGGTACCGAAATCCTCCTCGCCCCATCTGCCCTGGGCTGGCTCAGCCCAGCAGCTCACCCCACTCTCACTGTCGAGCCTCTGGTGTCACCTCCATCTCCATCTGTAGGGTAAATAATTAACCTTGAATGCTTGGAGCTCGTTCAGCATTTCTCCCCCACCTCTTCCTTTCTTTCAAATGCCCAGACATAATGAAAATGAAACAGTGCCAGAGTCTCTCCTGGGGAGCAAACAGGCGAAGGTGCTGGCAGTCGGGCAGGTAGGGACAGGCCTCTTTTTTGACTTCCAACAGCCTTTTTCCAGAGGGCAAAGGAGGAAGGAGAGCAGCGCCATGCCCAGAGGGAGCCCCTTGGCCAGCGTGGGCATGCAGGACGGTGCTCCAGACAGCTGAGGTGGGGGAGCTCACCCAGACCTCTGCCCTCCAGAGCTGCCCACCCACCACTGCATCTCCCCGGGATTTCCTGCGGCACGGAGCTGCTCTCAGTTTCTGTGGATCACACCTGCATTATCCCAGCTCACTGCGGAGAGGATCGGTTCGGTCGGCACTGGGGTGCGTATCCCTTCTCTTGCCTTACCCATTGGCTCACATCTTACGGTCCTCCTCCCTGGCTCCCTCCACCACGCAGCTCACCCCTCTGATCATTGCTGCTGTTCCACTCTGGCCACAGAGCCCCCATGCAGGGTTTGAGCTAGGGACTCAGTCCCCTTCCTACTGAAATCCCTGGAAAAATGGGGTGACCTACTCTCCCTCCCACCCTCTGTATGGGCTGTGGTGGGGTGAGCTCCTGCGCAAGGCAATGAATGATTAAATATTCCCCTGAGAGGGTGTGACGCAGGGTCTGAGCCCCACTGTGCCAGCAGCCCCGCAAACCCATGGGAAGATGCAGTCCCTGCAGTTGATAGCCTGTGAAATAACCATGCGCAAGGGAGCGAAACTCTGACCAAACTCGGACAGAGGAAGGATGAGATCTATTTCCAGAGTCCCAACATGTCTGTTCACTGCAATCATATTTCAGTCTCCGGCTCCTGTGAGCTGGACAGACCTGAGACAGGCAGTTCCTGGGTAGCCTCAAGCAATAGCTGCTTCTAATGATTTAAAGTGATCGCTGAGCTGCCTTGAGCCTGCTGTGGGGAAATGTGGCATTTCCCATCCTCACAGCTCTGCGATGTACGATGTCCCCGCAAGCGGGCCATGTTAGCTGGTGCCCTGGTGAGAGCCCTTCGCGAGGCAGGGAAGGCAAAACCTCTCTCTTTTCCCCCTTCCCAAGCCCCCAGGACAGCCCTCAGGGTGGGCAGAGGGGAGCTAGTCTGTCTGCAGCAGATTAGGAGCTGAGCAAGTGCAGGGGATGTGACTGCAGCCCAAGTAGCACTGACAGGAGCACTTCTGTTGAAATCTGAAATCTCCTGCAGCGTGCCCTGCAGTTCACACAGGGGCCCGCTCGGCCCTCGAGATACCCATTCTCGGCACACCAGGATGCAATGCTCTGAGGCAGGATGAGTGATGTGAACCTTTACTGCACCGTACAGCCTCCGGCACTGTAACCACGACGGTTTGGAGCGCGGAGATTGCTGTGGGTTTGGTGGAAGGGGCTAGAGCAGAGCTGAGCCACCAGCCGGGGACCGCTCACCCCCTGGGCCACCTTCCAGCAGCGGCAGGTCAGGGCTTGAGCAGGGCAGGAGCAGAAGCACGACCCAAAGTTGCTGTATCCGCATCAGAAAGTGGCAACACCTTCGTGAGACTCAGGAAGGGTTACCGTTCTTACGTGGCTGGAAATCCATCTAGAAGAATGGGAAGTAAAAACATAGTTTGTTACCAACTGAAATGGTACGTTTACACAGATTTCAGCATCTCTGATGTTTAGTGATTCTTTGAAATTGGAGAAATAGCTGCCACTTGCCTGATTTATGGAGTTAAGTAGAGCTTTGCGGAGCTAGAAGCAGGCCAACACCTGGGGTCTGTGGGCAGAGAGTTTGCTTGACTAGCTACAGGCTAGAACAACTTGCTCTGTCCTTGTATTAGGCACAGCAGAGGGATGGGTCACATTTTCAGTCCAGGACTGGCTTGGGACACACAGTAATACTCTGTTGTGAACATCTCATCTAATTCTGCTGGTTTATGCATTTCAGTGATTACCGTCAACCTGTTCGGAAAACTCCTTGTTGAAAGACAAGATGAATAGAAATATGGAGTTAGACCCAAGGAGCGTGACCTCAGAACCAGCCTCTCCGACAAACAGTGCAGGGGAGGAAAAGATGGAGGTTGCTTCTGAACAGACCAGCCCAACTTTGCATAGCAGGGACAGTGCATTCTTTGAAAGAGGTATTAAAACAATGTTAAGCCTCCGGAAATCAAAACGAAGTCTGAACAAAGAGAAAGGAAAGGAAGGTACTGGCACTTGGAAAGGAAAACGACTTTCTTTGCGATTCTCCAGGAGCTACGAGGAGAACAAAACCAGGATCTGTAATGGCGCAGAGGAGATTGATAAGAAGATAGAAGCAGAGCTCATTGAAGGAAAACCTCTTTCAGGTAAGAAGCAAAACCACCAGTGTAATTTGCTTGGCAGGATATACATCACCTTGAAGTAATTTACACTTTGCAAGTCTTGGGCCCAAGAGAGGTGCTAAAGAACCAGGCATCCCATTACGGGGCAGAGACAACTGTCTCCCCTCGCACAAACTCGTTGGGGTGTTACCTGACCCAGCCTGGGCAGACCACCTCTCACTGAACATGCTGCTGTGTGGCCTCCATTGCATTAGTTTAACCATATCAACAACCTACCTATCAACCTGTCAGCTCCCATATCAGTGGACATATCACCCATCATACACATCAGTCACCAATCTGCTGAGCACAGTTTGGGAACTGCTGGTCTGACAATATCTAGAAGTGCAATGTGGGCTATTCCTACACTATTGCCTGCATTTTACTTCTGGACAATTTCTGTTCTTCAGCTCTCAGACTGATGGTCCCCAGACTGTACTCTGCAGGTTGCTGCAAGGCCTTGAAGGGGGAAGAAAGATAGTTTGGACGTGATCTGGTTCGGCACCTCCAACTTGGTTCCAAATCTTAGAGCCTGCCTTGCAAAGACACCTCCACAGGTACTTTGCTCTCTTACACTGACTTCCCATCTATTCTCACAACAGCAGTGCTGCAGGTATTTGGTTTGTTGTCCTCTGGCTGGTTGCTCTCATGCATTTTGTCAGCATTACATAGATAGGTCTCACTCAAATTATAGTAACTGCCTTCAGCATAGCGCTCACCTTTTCCTAAGTGTGGGCAGACTGCAGTGACTTTAATCTTGGTTTGATCACCATTTTCCTCCACCTTCTCAAGGCTGAGGTACTACAATGCATGCACCAGGAGATTGACTGAGGTGGGTCAATGTGGCTTGACCTTTCCCCAGCCTAAATTTCTAGAAAGAAGTTCTTGGTCTACCGCATAGGATGTCATGGGGAGCAGATAGAAGGGCTCACATTGTCTCACTGCTGTAATGTGCTCTACTGTGCTGTGGAGTTTTTTACTGCTTTGCACTGAAACACTGTGAGGTTGGTAAGCTGGATCTGAGCCCATCTCATAAACTTTGCTAGTCTGTTCTCAAAGGGTCATAGATGAGGAGTGACAGGAAATGTTACCATAAGCCCTTTCCATCTCCTGCAGTAAACAAGCTGAAGAATTCCATGAATAAGGCCCATTCTGTGCCCAGTAACTCATGACTAGACTAGAGCAGCTCTGTCAGAAGCACATCCCATCCTGAGACAAATATGGCAAGCGATGGAGACTCTACCATGTGCACCATTAAGCTGCATAATGGTTAATTGCCTTTCAATTGTCTTCCTTCGACCACCAGCTGGCTGATCTTGTATTGCAAAATTAAAGATCCATTTAGCACCCAATATCACCTCCCTGAGTAATTATCCTGGATGGTGATTAAATGGTGTTTTCTCACTTTGATAAACACAACAGAATGTATTCCTTTAGTCTCTCACTGCAAGCACTTGTGCCAACACAGGTTTTATATTAATTTATCTAGAAGAGACTAAGTTAATTGGCACAGTCTCCCTCCCCTCTGAGTGCAGAAGCAACTGTAGCTCCAGACAGGCACTCAAAGCTCTATGCATTCTATGCTGCATCAATACTTGGGTTATTTGGTGTATTTCTGTCTTCATACAGATACTCTTACGCTCCACAATTTGGTGCACATGGTATAAAATTTGTGTGCAGACAAGCCCAAGGGCATAAATTATGGGCTATAAACCAGTCCTTCATATCTTCAAGTGCTCTCCAATTTTTCCATATCGTTTTATGTGTGCATGCCCCAGAAGCAGTGGCCATACATACCTAAATAATACCCTTTCTCTTCTCCTCTTTAATATTTGCCTTATGCCTGGTATCACAGTGGGATCTTCTGTTCAGAGCATCTGTTATGATGCTGGAGATGGTGAGAGCTTCCCAGGCCTCTCAAAAGCTAACGGTGCCCTTGGATCTTCTCAACACCTGGCAAATACTACTTACTGGAAAATAGGCAGTAGTTCTTGCACAAGCAAGGCTTTGAAAAAAGAATGGAAAACTCAGTAGACCTCAGCCACTTTGGAGGTAACAGTATTTAGTGACTTTCCCCCAGCCTCAGCCAACACTAGCCAGTACTGGTAGTGGGTGCCAAAAGCAAAGGAGGTGGGGAAAACCCACGTGAGACCTGAGCACCAGGAGAAAGCACCCACAGGTTTGGATCCCCCCTCCAGTGCACACACCTCCCCGAACTATCCAGGGACAGCAGCGCTCACCGCTTGGAAAACAAATGTCACTGGTGAGAGGCAGTGCTTGGCATCTGACTGTTGGTTTATATACAGGTGGTGAACAGCCAGGTCACCCAACCCTGAACCACCCCAGGCGGGTGAACTTCACGTACCTGGCATACTTTGGTGTTTCTCCATTTCCTCCTGCTGGGACCCCGGGACCACCATCCCGGAGACTCTCCTCACTCCCCAGCCAAAGGGTTATTGCAGACTGCAATAACTGCAGAGCTGAGAATCTGTGGCTTCTGGTCCTCCAGAAGTCCCCCTTTTTGTTGAGAGGAGGCTGAAGACCACAAGTATTCACAGAACATCTCCTAAATGTCTGGAACAGTTAAGAAGTGTCTTTCAGAGGCCATTTGCTGTGGTAGGCACAGGCTGGAAAGGGTGGGCAGCCACGGATGGGCCAGTCTCTGGCTTGCTGCCTCGGTCCCTACATCTCAAAGAGTCCTCATAATGCAAATTACCAGTGACAACCTCTGCAGTTTGCATTAGCGTTTTGCTTAGCCCTCAGAAACGCAGGAGCCAGTTTAGCTGTGACATCAGTTGGGCACGTGTCTTAGGAAAATTTGATAATGCACAAAATCAAGACGGGAGGGGAGCCTGGGGCTTGCCCAAGGTTATATCTGAACTGGGAATGTTCCCAAAAATGTATCAGGAGCATCCCCAACCCAGTATCCCGCTCCCCCAGGGCCTTGTTGTCTCTGGAGGACATGCTGGTGAGTACGCTGGGGGCAGACATGACCAGCTGCTGAGATGTCTCAGCCAGGAGCTCAGCAGGCCTGAACGGGTCTGTCCTGCTGTGCTCCCTCCCACCCCTCCAGCCAGACCCCTGGGCGCTCTCTCTGCCTTCTTGGGCAACAGGCTGAAACGCCCTTTCAAGCCAGAGATGCCAGAGCCAGGCTGCACCGCCATGGCCAATTCAGCAGCAGAGCTGTGCTGAGCACCTTGGTATGCTGGGAAACAAGGGCATCTGCGCTAATGGAAATCCCACTGGTAGGGTACACCCCGAACTGTCCCCGCTGCTGGTGCCACTTCAGCTCCACACTAACAGAGGGGCAGAGCCAGAGGCAGTTTTATACAGCCTCAGACCCCAGTGTCCCTCTGTGTAGCCTCGTTAGTCGCTGCTTGAGGTATTCCTGCAAGGCTATAATCAGTTTTTTGGGTATTTCTTACTTCTGAAACCAGCAGTTTGGAGATGTGGCTCAATTTGCAATGATTGCATTTCCATTGCTTTCCTCTCCTGTGTCAAACAGGAGCTGGAGAGACCAGGGGGGTCAGTCTCAGGGCACGGCTGGGACCTGGCTACTCAGAGCAGCCCTGCAAGCCTCCCTGTGGGGCACCTTGTCCCCTTACCAACCTGTCAATCACCTAACGCCTGCTTTGTCCCAACCCCTTCCCCACTTCTTTCTGCAGTAATGGAAATCAATGAGCTTATTCAGAAAAGGCAACTTTTGGAGGCGTTTGCAAGCATCAGGTACTTGGAAGATGAGACTATCGCTGAACGGGATGCCGAGAAATACAAAGATAACCCCCAGGAGTTTGTACGGAAATGCAAGGATGTGGATTTGCTTTATAACTCTATCACGAACACAGTCCAGTCCATCGTGGTGGGAACACTGGAGCATGCCACTGTAGAGGATACTATGCTGACCTCCCTGGTGACTTTAATTGCCCATGAAGAAGCAGCTCATCCTAACACAGGCAACACCACTAGTCCTGGGTCAGACTTGCTCGGCACGCCCAGAAGGTGGCGGGAAGAGTGGAGGGAAGCTATCAACGAGAGCGCTAGGAAAAGAGTCCTGAGAATACCCATGGCATCGAAGGAAGAAGAGAGCTCTTGGCTTGATCTCCACTTAGGTTTCCTCCAGAAACACCTGAGTGAAGACTTACTGAAAATCAAGTTATCAGTAAAAAAGTGCTATCCAGAGGAGTACCAGGTATGTGACACATATGTGGAGGCTTTTCACAAGGCCATTGCCTCACACTTGCAAGATCTCTCCCAGAGACCACTGGAATTCAATGAGCTCTACACCTTGCTCGACTGGGTGGCCAACACCTACCGCAGGTAAGATGCTGTGCTTGCCACACTGCTTCAGCCTCCTCTGGAGAGCGGCAGGGCCGCAAGGTGCTTCGAAAGCACCAAGCTCTTTTCAGTTTCTTGAGCAAGCAAGAGACGCAGTCTCTTCTACAGTAAAGGCAGGTAGCTGATCTATTAATAGGTGGGGACAAAGGTTTGTGGATAAAACACTTGCTGCTTTTCACAGATCTAAATTACCTTGTTTTCCTCCCCTCTCCCACTTGCTGTTCTCGCATGCCAGGAAGCTCCTCCTTGCAGCTCTGATAAACGTGCTCCTTTTCTGCAAATATTTTGCAAGGTCCAGCAGCTGCTCGGTGACTTTTCCAGGCACAGGGAGGGACCTGTGGGGGAACCCTGCCTTCTTCCTGTTTAATTAAAACTGTGATGCATTTGGAAACAGGCCATGTTACCCGCCATGTTCAGGGGTCAGAGTTTTCTTGAGGAGGTGCCAAGACATCACTGTGTGGAATTAGCCACAGTAAAACAAAGGCTCTGGCTCAGATATGTCCACTAGTTGAATGGGAGGTCCATGGTTTTAGAACATCTTAAAGCTCCCTGTAATTCAGGGGTGAGTAAAATATTCTAGGAGCTGCATAGACATATCAAACACCATCCTCAGGGCACCCTCTGCGGGTGGGAGTAAAGGCAGGAATGCTTCACCAACAGTAAAAACTGTGATGCTGGACATTGCCTCCTTTTACAGCCAAAGGAGACATCTAAGATAGGCCCCTGTAGAAGGTCCAGGCATTGTGTGTCCTCAGTTGTTCACTGGGCTAGATCACAGCCCATCGTCCCAGCCCCAAAGATCTCCCAGACTAAAAACCAACAGAAATACGCAGTGGGGAGGGAAGGAGAAGAGAGGCAACATCCACAGGAGATGGGTCTGGTAATAAGCACGTAAAAACAGCCATGTCAAAGCAAAATGGTGTCTGCCCCAGTAGCTGGTGTCCAGGAATGCCCTGAACCAGATGCCCAAGAATGGGGCTAAACACAAACCAATTGGCACCCCTCAAAGAAACAAAAAAGGGAATGAAAGCAGGAGTCAACACGGAGTCAAACAGTGGGCAAAAATGGACAGGGAAGGGGCAGTGGTGGAGCAGGGCAAGCAGCAGCGATGCTTGCTGAGAGCACTCCTAGCCTGGGGTAGCTTTCGGGTCAGGAACATTTGCACCACAGATGGACTTTGTTTTGAACAGCCCTCAACAGATTTCTTCTGTGAACTTGTCCACTTGCTTCTAAAACCCCATTTACGGTGTGGTGACCATGATGATATGTGTGTAACCCCCTCAGCATCATGGCACTGGCTGACTAGCGTTATGGCAGGACTGCTATGGGAATGACACTCCCACCAGTTGTCCTTCTCCTTTACGTGTCCCTGCCGATCTCATCTGGAGGGAAATTCCTGCATGTCTTGGGAACTGTACTGCATCCCAACATTGCAGGAGATGGAGGGAGAAATGAGCTTCAGCAGCCAGGTTCTGCACCAAAGAAAAGTGCCCCCATCATATTTCTCTAACTTGCTGTGAAAGAGCTTATTGAGAGCTTGCAGCCTTTTTGGGCACTGCTTGCAATCACCTTGCTGGGTTGGGCTGTTTCCATTTAATTTTCCCATTCTAAAAGAATTTCATCCCCTCGTGGGACCCATCCCCAAAAAGAAGAAATTTTCTGACCCAAACTCATTATCGATGCTGCAATTCAAAGAACTGGGAAAAAAGGAAGAGGGGAACAACCGCCTCAAGTATACATTTGAGCCAGTCGTTTCAGTCATGGCAGGGAGTTTGTGTTTAAATCTGTGGTGTCCTTTTAAATGAGCAGCAGCTGGGCTGTGCAATGCTCCACGTGTGCAGATGTACCTGTCTGGGAAATCTGAACCACGACTGCAGGAACATTGACTCCAGGACACTATCAGCAGGCTGAGCTTTTTTTCTGCTGAACAGTCACTCTGCACCAGCCTGACCTTGCACAGTACAATCCTCGCTTGGATCCAAACCTAACCGTGGGCTTGGCGCTGATTTGGCAACGGGAACCCTTTTTGGTGGTTAGGCAAATGAGCAGGCTGTGTGTAGGACATTGCAGTGGTGTTCCCTGCTAACCAGGTGGCTGCTTGCAACTTACATCCACATTCATCAAGTGCATGAATATTTTCTTCTTTCTGCTCTCCACCTTCACCCCCCTGAAAGATGCAATGCCTCCACGGTCCAGGGCACATTGCAAGGGTAGCACATTCAATTGTACAGGCTAATAATGGGTTTCTCTCCCCAGAGGCAGAAACACAAGCACTCCCTCGCTTTCCCTGCCTCCCCGCTCATCAGCTGGCCTGATTACTTGGCAATCCAGAGGAAAGAGAGTGGTAAAGTCGTGTGTCAGCTGAGCGCACTTTGGACTCTGTAGCTGCACGTCCACCCACCGCTTCCATCTGCAGAGGAACCGCGGTGCTGCCACGGCCCGTGTCCCAGGCGTGGGAGTGCCTTCCAGAGGCTGCCCTGCTCCGAGCAGGACCTGCTCTGCCACCTCCCCTTCCTAGGGATAATGCACAGGGAAAAATAACAGGATGACATAAGCCGCGATGTGACACCGGAGAGGAGCCAGGGAGATCAGTTAACTCCAAAGCAGCACATGCTGCTACAGGAATTACCCTGAAAGGCATTTTGCAAGCTCGTAGTCAAATGAATCAGCTTCAGGTTGTTTATTTAAAAAAGTAAATTCTCATAGCACTTTTCATGTCCAAACAACTCAGAAGTCTCATGATTTCTAAGGTGGGCTGGAACCTTAGATCATTTTGATTTTGAATAATTAGGATTTTGAATAGTGAGGAAAGATTTTCTTGTTAAAGCTTGAAAACAAGCATCACAATTTAAGCTTTAAGTATATTTCTCACGGCTTAATAATTAGGTAGCTCATGCCACATGAATATTCCATCAGTTTACTCACTCTGAGGCAACGTAATTTGTTCGTTTGAATCTTTCCAGTGAACTCTTTCTGGGTCACCCCAGTCTCAAACCAGAAGTTAAGACAGAAAACCTGTCCCTGCTGTTAACACCAGCTGATTGGGATAAACTGAAAAATGACTACATCACTTCTGCAAAGGTGAGAGTTTTGACTTTGTCCCCACGTGCCCCCCCAGTGAAGGCATGGGAACCCCAGCCTCCCCGGCGGAGGTCTTGGATGGCTGCATCATGGTTTCTAGCCCCACCAGGTGCTGAGCCTTGCCAGCAGCACACACAATGGCCTTTAATCAAAGGCAAAAAAGATCCTGAACACCAGTTCAGGGACCGAAGCAGGCCATGGGCCTGAACCTGGATGATCACAGAGCCAAAGGGACTGTACCAGACCCATACAGTATGGCAGAGGCTTACCGAAATAGGTGGGCTTCACCAGATTGAACGCATTGCAAAGCTAGATGTAAAGGCATTTTAGCTGCTACTTCCACAGTGTGTGATCTCCTCCAGCACATCCGAGGTTTGCTATAGGCAGACAATTTCGGGCTTGTCCCTGCCAGCGGACCTGCCCATGGTTCACCTCCTCCTAGGAAGCCCCTTCTGCAGCTGTCCTTCTGCCGTCCTTGGCTGGGACCCTGTGTAAGACCACACGCTTTCCTGGCTCTTTGCTGGGCTCAGACATTTACTTGCAAACCATTTCTGAAACAGGGCACTGCTCAAGGTGAGCTCAAGGTACCCCGCTGAATAAAATCGGTATTGCTCCATTGTGCTGGTGAAGGATCATTTTGTTTCACCGGCAACAAGATTGATTTATCAGCCAGGGCTGAACAGTGCTGCCATTCACTCGAGTGGCTGTACCACCAGAAAGGACCAGTTTGATCTTTAATCCTGACCTTGTGCATTACACGTGCTGGAAGACTTTGCAATCAAGCAGTCAAACTGCTGACACAATATTTCCCTGCCAGGAGAATGATTCTCCCTTGATTTGGGAGCACCTTGCCCCCACACAGCACAGCTCCTGATTTTCTCCCAAGATCCTGTGTAGACCGACGGGGTCTGGAGCAAGACCTTTGACACTGCTTACCTTTCCGCACCGCGCACATGAGCCTTACACACGTGCCGACGGAGCAAAACACAGCGAGCTGCTTTACTCGTGCTTGCTTTGTTATCCTGAGCTGCATATTTCCTTCCTACGTTTAACATTTAGGGGAAAATCAAAAGCTATTTTGGAAACATCCTGCGACTGGAGGTCATGGAGAAGTGGGAGAAGGAAGTTCATCCAGAAGTGAAGGAAAACCTCTACCACTCCTCGCTCTCCTTTGATATTCAAACGGTATTTAATTAGCTGGGGCAAAGTGTGGGGGGCTCTGTGGCTCCAGGGAAACTGGATTGTTACCTTCTGGTGTGGAGGTGCTGCCTCCTGCGATAATTTATGTTAGTCACGCACTGGCAGAATACATTAGAGCAGAAAATGCCATTTATTACAACTTTTAGCTCTCCCGCTTGCCTTCTAGCTGCAAATTAAACCTGCTGTCAATTGTGTCAGCAACATAATAGGCAACTGATTTTAAAGTCCTTAAATCTCTTTGATTAGAAAGAAGAAAGAGAAAGGGAAAAAAAGGCAAAAAGAAAAGGTTTGTTAGAAAAACCCCTTGGCTGAAAGAGTGACTTTGTCCCGGGGCTGTGGCAGCCATGGAAAGGCTGTAGGCAGTGACAGCCGCTCCAGTTTAAACAGTACAAAAAAACAAAAGCTCCTACTAGCTTTAGGGACTACAGGGTAATAAATCCCGGAGGGGTTTGGATTCATTCTCCTCACTCAAAGGATTGAGTCATTTCAATTAAATAATACCAAAAAAAAAAAAAAGAGAGGGGGAGAGGAAGAAAGAAAATCAAAGAGTTTTGCCTGCTGCCGTGACTCTTTTTCCACAGAGGAATATTACACGTTGTGTGATCACCGGGAAGGCAGGTCTGAATTGGATTAGCAGATGGGTAGGATGCCTCGGGAAGTGCCAGAGCGGGACAGCAGCCTGCCTTACTCCGGAGAGGCAGCCAGGGTTGTGGGAATGGGAATTAGGGAGGAGCCTCAGTGCAAGCAAGATTTTGGGGTGATGGCCGACCCTCCGTGCAGCACCGGCATCAATCCTGAGGAGGGGGCTTATGTGGGCCCTCAGGGATGGTGCTTATATGGGGGACATGGGGACAGCGCAGCTCCCGTTGGGCACTGGCTTGGGGATTGATCCTTCCCACAAATCCCCCCAAAAGAGGAGGATGGCACCAGGGCAGCTCAGGGCTGCAGTCAACACCGAGTCGAACTCACGCTCAGATAGCAGAAGGACACGGGGCCATTAGGTATGAATGATTATGCCACAGATCAGTTTGTGCCTCTTGGCCCATTCTGGATTATTATTTTTAAAACTGCCAGAGAGTAATGAAAACTGCCTGGCAACAAGTCAGCTGTTTCCCCTTTTGCTAGTCAAGTCATCTTTATTAACCAAAGCAGCATGAGATCCTTGTGAAGGTTGTTTCACCCGTGCTTGTCCCATTCACTGGAGTTTTTTCATGCTCTTTTCTAGATCATCGGGGAGCACATGAAGATATCTGGAACAATCAGTAGAAGCCTGGAAATGAAAACGCTTGAGCTGTGCCTGGCAGAGCTGCACGAATTCATACCAAGGTCATCGCCGCTCCGGGCAGCGTATTCCTTCCAAATGAATCCCACATTGGCAAAAAAGCAGGGAAAAAGTCCGTGCACTGGGCCAGACCTGGCACCGAGCAGGCACAGGCCTGCTCCTGGGAGAGTTAGAGATCACAATGAGCCCGTTAATGAGCAAGATGCAAAACAACTTGGAGGGAGTCATAAACAGACCCAGATGGGACTCTTGCGAGTCCCAAAATCTGAGGTCAGAGCTCCAGAAAGGAGCTGCTGGCTGGAAAATGATGCAACCACTGCTGTCCCATCCATTCAGGACCTTTGTAGCATTGGATGCTGGTCACTTGCAGCTGCAGCCATGAGCTAGCAGCAGTTACGGACCCCCAGAGCCTGCTTGCCCAAAACATCATCTAGGTGTCCCGGGATGAGTCCTGCCGAGGGGGTTTTCTTTTGCATCCCGTGGCTATGGGTATAGAAATGGCTGATGGGACCCTCTCTGTTACACCCGGGCAAAACATACAGCTGGGCTGCCTTCTGAGTCTTTTTAAAATTTACCCATTGTCCAGAGGACACAGGACCCTCCACACATGCTGAAATAATGTTTTTCTGCTTCATAGTCCCTGAGTTATGGCCTCAGATCTTACCCCCTGTGATGTGCTTTGGGGTGCTCCAGGGAAGGTTTTATGTCTCGCAGAGGGTCCCGGCACAGCGACACACTGTCCAACCCCTCCGGCGGGGCTGTGTTTTGGGGGGGTTCATGGCCGCTTGCTGGAGCATCGATCTGTGGAAGAGAAAGGCTGTGCGGCATGAATCAACTCTGAGCAAGACTAAAAATAATTTCTCATTAACCTTTGAAGTTTCCCACCTCTGGCAGGCACTGACTGGGGGAGTTTGCTAGTAGATGTTTTGCAGGAGTGAGGGCAAGGAGCCCAAGCACTGCTTTCTCAGATCATGAACCCAGGGCATGGCAGGTGTCCAAAGTGTGCTAAAGGCAACGCTTTCCTTTCTAAAACCTCATCTCTGATAGCCCAGTGGTCCACACTTGTCTCCCATACCCTGAGCGAGCAGGATAGTTCAAACCAGCTATTTGGCTTTGAAGTCTGCCTGGGATTTTAAGGAGAAATGCAGTACTAATGTTCTGTTGGGTTTTTTTTTCTTTTTTTCCTATTTCTTTCCCTTTTTTTTTTCTCTTTTTTCTTTTTTCTCTGGTTTTTTTTTCATATTTCTTTTTTCTCTTTTTTTAGTTATTTTTTCTTTTTTTCTTTTCTTTTTTTTTTCTTTTTTTTTAAAACAAAATTGGTGTAAAATGCAAGCCAGGACAGCAAGGGTTCCCAGATGAAAGGGTCACTGAAACTTAAGCTTTTTCTTAAGCAAACCTGAGATGCAAGCAGCTGAGGCCAGCCCGAGCAGGTTCCTTTACCCTGACAATGGGACCACCAGGCAAAGCCTGCCGGAGCGTGCAGCCTCCTGCCAGCAGTGCAAACCTGGCTGTAGAACAGCTGTCAAAACCGTAAAAGCTGAGCGACACAGATAACAGCTAACACACCACACGGAGGTTACAGGGGGGAAATGCTGCCCCGGTCCTCTTCACCTTCTGTTGTAAAATCAGCCCTGAAGTAAATCCTTTCCTTGGGTGCTGAAGAGGACACATGTTATATTGTCCCAAAAGCCAGAGAAATGAAGGACCAAACTGATGAGCCTGAGCACCACAGCTGCAATTGATCCCTCAGCGTGAGGAGAAGTCAGAGATTTGGCATGCCGAGATCCCTGGCATCTCTCCAAAAGTGCTGCATATCCACTCAGGCAAGCGCGCCCTAAACCCATAATTATCTGCCATCTATTCCCCTCCAATGCACATGCATGTTACGACAGCTGGAAAAAACATGTCCGCATACAGAGGGGACAGGTTGGGCCAGCCACCCGTGTCTCCTGACATCGCCGTGTACACAGAAGATGAGCCATCCTCGGTACCCCCACCATTAGTGTTACCTTTGTGTCTTCTCCCGCAGGTTCGGGGAAGAGTTCGTGGCGTGGAGCACTGCCCAGGACAGCCCCATCTTTGCGCCCTATTTCGCTGCCTACATCAACAGCTTCCACGACCTGACGTAAGTCCGCTCCCCCCGAGCCAAGCTGCCGCATTGCTGGGGTCCGGGAGGGTGGCAGCGTCCGGAAAGGAAAGACCAAGGTCTCTTTGGGGTACGCCACTGCGTGCTCAGCCTCCAGCCCTTCCTCACCTCGCAGGGGGATGTTCCTCAAGAGATGCAGATAAAAGTCACAAGGGTGAAGAGACAGAAGCAGGGTTGGATCCAGCGCTCGTGTGAAAGCTTTAAACTCATTTTCATCCCACCTTTTTCAGCCTCAGAGGAGGGGTTTTTTTTCATTTTTTGTTGTGGAGGTTAGCAGTATAAACCCAGCAACATGGTTTGAAGGCTGGTTTTGGCACTGGGCTGGAGGAAAGTCTGTGAAAGCACTCAACCTGCAAATAAACCCCTGCTATCGCTGCTGGCAGCAGGAAGTTCTAGGGCTTTGCACGTGTTACGAGTTTGTTATTTAAAGCCGTATGTTGAGAAGGCCTCTGATGAACAGGTATGCCCGCCAGCTCTGACTATCAAAGAGTGCTTCCAGGAGAGGGGCACGCTCCCTGTAAGCAGGATGGTGCCAGTCAGCGTGTGTCCCAGGGTCTGGTCCATCAGCACCGTGCTGCGGCACACGATGACCTTGGACTTCCCGCCCCGCAGCCGCCCGCACAGCCGCTGCAGCCCTCCTGTGCCGGGGAACCGGGGAACCGGGGCTGTTCCTGCAGCACCTGCCCCAGGGGGACGGTCTGCAGCCAACGGGGGGACACGGCCCTCCGAGGCCCAGGGGACCCTCCAGCATCTGGGGTCATCCCTGGGCTCATCCCTGCCATGCCGATGCCGTGCTTCGGAGGCCAACCCAGCCAACCGACGCGGGGTGAACGCCTGGGGTCTGGCCACCAGAAAGCCTGGGTTCTTCTCTCCAGCCCACGCTGCTGCCTCGCTGCCTGGCTCCGCCTGCGGCGGGGATGCTACATGCCAAATATTATTCAGGGGATGCAGAGGATTTCGCGTTGCGGTGTCTCAGGAGCCGACGGCTCCAGCCGCAGTGAGCACTACCGTCGGGAAGTCTCTAGATGGCACGGTCTCTCCAGCAATGCTAACCTCGCCGAGGAGCTGGCTTTCTCTGCTCCTCCTGCCCCGGCGGAAAACTGCTGTCCCCTTCCCTGCTGGGGACTGGAGAGGTGGTGAAGGGAGAAGCCAGCCCCAGGCAGGGAGCCGGCAGGCGTTTGAGTGGTGGATTGGCTCTGCTGGGTTTATTCCTGAGGAAAGTTAAGTATTCATCAGCCTGCGGTGATGAGTTGCTGGGCAGAGGTAGGTGACCTAACAGGATGATTTTGTGGATGCTGGACCCAGATTTCAGGTGGTCAGCAGGAGTTACGGACCTGAGCCCTCAGCCTGGGGCAAGAGGGATGCTGTTAGGTGTTTTGTAGTCCTGCCTGGGCAGCCTCAGACATACAAACTAGCTGCCGGGCGGTGGCAGGAACCCGCCGTGCTCTGTGGTCACAGCAGTGGACGTGGCGTGTCCAGGGAAGCTCGGGGACCGCTAGCGTTTTGGTGGTGCTGCCTCAGTTCCCCCCAGAGAGTGTTACGGTGGGGTGAGGGTGGAAAGTGAGAAGAAAGCCAGGAGCTCACAATGCCCCCAAACCCCACACATTTCATTAACCTCTCAGAAGTTGTGTTTTCTTCCCCATTAGTGTGAAACTTTGCAGAAGTACGCACCGTCCCTAGGAAATTCCACAGGTTTCCACCTCTGTAGTTCACTGTCCCAGCTGCTGATAGACGCTGCGTGGAGTGAGCCAGCCAGGCTCTGGGGGGGGAAGGGTCATCAGCTTTCCCTTCTCTGGCTTTATTATTTACTTCTCCCTTACCCCATAAGCCTCTCAGTGCTCCCTCAGGTACCTGGACATCATTTAGCAGAAGTGTTGCTCAAGTGAAAAAGCAACCAGCCTACGCAACTGCTCCACGTGTTTGAGCTGTCCCACCTGATGAGGAAATAGGTGGCTTTTTAAGCACGGTTACTCAGTTGTGATTAATTTTCAGTGTGTAGGATTGTGCAAAAAGTCATTACGTTGACCCATTAAATGTTTCCAAGAGGAAGTACTAGATGTACAAATTTATTTAAAAATAATGCCCTAGATGCCAATCTGGATAAAATGCTTTGGGCAGTGTAATAGTTTACACTTTAACATTAACCCATTGGTGGTGTGTCTCTCTCTCTCTCTAGGTCAGGGTTAGAAACAGTGTTTAAAGTCAACACTGAGGAACTCCAGAAGATTTTGGCGGCTCTGACAAGGAAATTCACAAATATTTTTTTAAACAAATTAAGAACAAAAGCACAGGTAAGATGATCTTGGCCACATTATTTCCTAAATATAAGGGGTATGTGCAGGACCACTGCAGCAGCTGAGGGCCATTGCCCTTCCCTTGTCTCGCCAACTAGACCTCATTTTGCAGCACATGACATTATGGTCCTTACAAAATGCATTGTGCCTAACATTCACAGAAATCCTCCTTAACCCAAAGCGACACTTCCAGCATCCTAGGAGTTCTTCACTATGAGCAATGATAGACTTGTCAAGCTGTTTAGTTTAGTATAACAGCAATCAAAAAAAAGGGTATTTAGTGGCTTCCAGCATCTCAGGCAAAGCAGTGGTAGAAACCTTACCCGTGGTGAAGCACTGGGGAAGTCAGCTGGACACCACCAATGGGACATTTGTCCTTCTATCCAAACATTTGGATTTTTCAGGACTTTGATTTACTCTTACTTATTCGTAGATCTGCCATCATGGTCTGTTATCAACCTCTTCAGACAGGACAGAATTCATTTTGGCAGAGGTGATTTTTCCAGGCTGTTTCCATGGTGAAGATGTTTCCAGCGTGAGGATGCTAAAGCTCTGGTATCAGCTGCTAAAGCTCTGGTATCAGCTTAACTTGTGTTAAGAGGCCTAAAAGGCAACGTGCTGCAATGCTTCCCAGGGGCTGCAGACGGGAGTTTCTGCTGTCAGCGCGCCGAGGGTCTGCTAGCCTTAGCTGGTATAACACGAGAGACGGGGGGAAATGAAGCCTTTGGTGCCATCCCTTTTCTCTCATCCTAATTCACTTTTTAAAACACCAAGCGTAACTTTCAGAAACCAAGACAGTCACACAACTGCTCCAATCTAAGCCAAGCCCGCCTGGCCAAGGGGACTTTCCAGTGACTGCAGAGCTTGTCTTGGAGCCTAAGGGGCAGAAGAGGAAGGAGTCAAGCCAAGGCATTGAGAAAGAGAGATGAAATGCCATGAGAACTGAGAGCGGCAGAGGCAAAGCATTTCTAAACAGCCCTGCAGCAGGCTGGGAGCACAGCAGGAGGGCATAAGTGGGGGAAATAATTGGGAAGAAGATTGCTAGGGGTCTAGAGACAGAGATCCTGAGAGCTAAGAGGAGAAAAGTACAAAGGGGATGTGCCAGAGAAGAGACATTTTGAATTTGATCCTTAAGGGAGTCTCTTCCAGGTGCGACCAGAAGCCTTTAGCAGATATTGCTGTGTTTCTCTGTGGAGGCACATTAGCTCTAGGGACCCAGCAAGTGAAAGAGCCCGCTGGGAACACTTGGTCAGAGCACCTTATACCCAGGGCAGATGGGAAATGGTACCATCACTCCCACAGCATCACTGACCATGAGGCATCAAGCTGGGGATGCTCCCAGCTGCTATTCCCCCACCACCACCTCAGAGCAATGAGCAGAAGAAAAATCCCAGTGAGATTTTGTGCGGACATGTGGGTCTGCAGGGAGTACAGACAGCCCCCTGCAAGTGCTGTGAGCAAGAGGAGCTTGATTTCCTTGTGGAGAAGGCTGGAGGGGTGATGGATTACAGGGCTGATTTCCAACAGATTCACTACCAAGTGACTTGTCATGGCCATAGCTGGGGCAAACCCATTTAACACTAGCATACATGGTTGCATACCACAGCCTGTTCTAGCCACGCCTGAGTTTCCTCTGATTAACATTCACATCTGTATCTTCATCCATACAGCAGGGATACAAATTTATTTACCTAAAGAAATATAGCTGGTGGATTAGAAGGCGGCGCAGAGCAAGGAAATGAGGTGTCCCAAGTAAGCCTTTAATGCCAAAGCATCCCCTGCTCAGGGAGTGATGCTTCTCCCTTCTGCACTGGGGTGCCTACCCAGGAAAGGGAGATGCAGGTCTGAATTCCCTGGAGTAGAGAGAGAAACCCAGCCTGCTCTGTGCCCCTGGTGCCTAACTTCTGGTGAGTCTTCACGCAGAGTGAGTGCGCAGTCGGTGCTCTGTGCTTTTTGGTTCGAGGCCCCTGAGCGGGCTTACAGCTCGGTGCCTTTGTCTAGTGCGTCAGTTAGTCTGAATATTACAGGTACCATCAGTGAGTTGGTCTTTTTTCAGCCACTCCTTAAGAAAATCCTGACCAAGGACTGGATTTTGGCGACGGAAAGGCCGGACTCGCTGGCATCGGCGGTCTCGCAGTTCTCCGAGCACCTGCAGCACATGAGGGAGCCCATGGGGCAGGTAGGCGGCTGGTCCCATGCCCAGGCGCAATGATGCTGGTGGAGTCCCACTGTCATTTGCAGGCTGCGGTCTGACCTTCAGACTCCTCTCCAGCGTCAGGGGCTGTTTATAATTGTGGGGACTGCTGATGTGGGGGAGTTCAGCTCTTACTGTACTTGCACGTGAGAATAAACAACATCTTTCCTTTCTGTAGTTTAAATCCAGGAACTGCTTTCTTTAAAGAGGAACAAAAAGCTTTGGTGAACATTACCACTGAACATTTTCATTCCATGAGTCACTGGCTTATATGTGCTCCTTTCATATCTATACAGTTGTGAAATAAATGGGTAGGTGACAACAGCTCTATATTTAAAATCTGCAAGCACCATCAAAACCTACTTTTAAAACAATCCTAAATATTGCCCTTTGCTACTGAGGAGCCAAACTGCCAACACAAAAACATGGGCTATTTCAGGGTGAGGAGCATTACCATGGCATTCCCTTGGGCACTGCCATTGCTCTCTGCCAGAGCAAGGGGCTGTGAGCTGCCGGCTCCCGTCAGCAGGGCTGACCTGGGCAGCGTGTGCTGATGGTGTGCTGCTGTCTTGTATATCTCCGACGCCCTCGGCTGCTGCTAAAGACCCAAGGGCTTCCCCTGCCCCCTCTCACTGCCGTGGCCTTGCATGGGAACCACAGAAAAACCATGAGTTTTGGTTTTTTTTACCAGGAGCTTCTACGTGATATTCATAAGTATGTGGTGAGGGAATACATCATACAGGTCATCAAACCCAGATGGAAAATGAATGGGGAGACACGGCAGCAAGTGAGTGAAAAGATGAACCAGGAAGCCAGAATCCTTAATAATACGCTCATTGATCAGGTATGTTAGTTCCCTTCTGGCATCCCCTGGCTTCCCCATTCCCGGAGGTGCAATATCCCCGCTTGGCTTCCTGGGGACTGAGGCGGCAGGCTTTCAAGGAGGGCAAGCCTCAAGAAATGTAAAAGTGCTTCAAAGAGAGCGAGCGAGGTGGTTACTGCAGGTTCACGGTGTGGGCTTCCAGCCCGGTGGCTACTCTGCAGCAGTGGCTTGTGCGTGCTCAGCTGGAGGCTCTCCGATTGCTGCGCTCGGTGTTTCAACACACTCCCAGGCGCACAGGCGCTTTGTGTAGGGTGGTTCATGTGCTGTAGGATCACACTCATCCCGTGGAAACTTCCTCCTGGGCCTGTTCCCTTGGGCCACGGGATGCACCTTGTCTCCAAAGGTTCCCTGCCCTGGGTACAGCTCCTGGCGATGAGCCCGTCTAGAAGGTCCGTCCAGGCACACAGTCTGCATACAGCAAGGTGATGGGGAGAAAATTGTGGCTGTTTGCGTGTTTTGAGACTAGACAACATCAGTCTGGGATTTTCAGGGAAGCCAAAGTTGAATTAATTGGATTTTGCAGAAAGTCAGGTGTCCAGGGCACCGAATCCCGCTGAGGCAGATCCCTCTCAGAGATGAGGCACACGAAACTGTTAGGCAGCAGAAGGTGAAGTCTCTGGCATCCGCTGCTGTGCCAGACCGCAGCCACAGCGCCCTGCTCAGGGTCTGTTTAGTTGGGGTGCTCATGAGCATCGGGGAGTGCAGAGCCAGGCCCCAGCGGAGCTCCCGGGGGTGCCTTGCCATTGCCACCCAGTGCTGCCTCGGCCAGCACCCTGCTCCCCGCCGAGGGCAGCCTCTCCTGCCTGCAGCAGTACTGTCTTACACCTGTAAAAGCAACCCGCCGCCGTGCTCTGCGCTGCAGGCAAAAAGGCATTTTGCAGGTGCTGCGCTCCCCCGTGACGTCCCCGTATGCCTCCTCCTTCACAGGGCTCTGACTCCGACTGGCTCCTTCCCGCCATACACCACATTGCCAATATCATCGGGGAGAAGAAAAAAGACAAAATCAAGGAGTATGTCAAGGAGCTGTGTCAGGATTATCCAGATATCAGGTACATGAAACGGCAGACGCCCCAACTGCTGGGCTCCATCCCAAACAGCACCAGCTCGCCCCGTGCCTTGGCCAAGCTCTTCAGCTTCTTTTCTCTGCTGGCAGCCACATGTTACAGGTCAAGCTGCCAGCAACAGAGGAAATCCTGCCTTATTTTTCTTTCTTTATGACTGTATCCTTTCTCTTTTTTCCCCTGTCTGCTGGATCTTATAATGCACAAGTTACCTCAAAAGCTTTTTCATTTTAGAATAGAATAGAATAGAATAGAATAGAATAGAATAGAATAGAATAGAATGTTTCAGTTGGAAGGGACCTACAGTGATTGTCTAGTCCTACTGCCTGACCACTTCAGGGCTGACCAAAAGTTAAAGCACGTTGTTAATTGTCCAAATGCCTCTTAAACACTGTCAGGCTTGGGGCATCGACCACCTCTCCAGGAAGCCTGTTCCAGTGTTTGACCACCTTCTCGGTGAAGAAATGCTTCCAAATGTCAAGTCTAAAGCTCCCCTGACACAGCTTTGAACTATTCCCATGCATCCTATCACTGGATACCATTTTATTGCTCCAAATGAACCTTGTCTCACTGTAAAGCTCCAGATTGCTTTTCAGTTCATCACCAGTATTAGCCCCGCTTGCCAATTTGCAGGCTCCAACTTTGGAGCAAATAGTTTTGTTTCCTGTTCCCAGGCTCAGACCTCAAAGTGCAACAGACATTGACACAGTTCAGATACAGTTTCTGAAAGGGCCTCAACACAACCACTGAGTTTTGGAATAAATTACAAATTCTTTCTTTTGTACTTTCCATTTGCTGTTCCAAAGCAGCACCTGCAAAATTTAAGGCAACTGGAAAAGTAAACACACAAAGTGACTAGCTCTGTGCCTGGCTAAGAAGCTGCATATCAGAAGTTACCTCCTCTGCTACAGCTCTTCCACCAGCCATTGAGAAGGAGTATCAGTGGTACAGCTTGCAAAAAATTCCATTTAATCAGAGTCATTTCAGAAAAAGAACAAAGGTTTTTGCACTGGGTTACACAGTTCCTGCTGGATAACATTTATACAATCAAAATAAACCATAAATTTCACAAATTGCTCAGAACACTGAAGCGGACCCTCAAATATTCAGAAAAAATGACATTAAATATATTTTCCTCTCCCCAAAACTGAGGCTTAAAATTTTTCATAAGTATATTTAACTTGAGTGGGTCAGTTCTGCTTCGGGTTTATCTCTGTGAGGAAATTCAAACATGAGCTTGAAAAAAAATAATTGTTCCTGACTAATTTCCTAGGTGAACATACATGTCCTACAAAAAAAACCCCTTAATCCCAGTGGCCAGACTAAGCTGACAAAGGAGGCAGTGCCTGTTCTGGGAAGGATGGGAGAGGTAACTGATGGCTAGTCAGGCTTAGCTATTTGGAAACAATTTTCCAGGCAGAAAAGCCATTTACAAGGCTGTGATTTGTGGTACTTTTTTATCGTTAGCCTTAGACTCAAGCCAAGTTTTAAGGCTCATCCTCTTGGTTGATCTGTTTCCTGGCTTTCCGTTATTGAGTAATATTATTTTTAACAATTAAGTTCGGAAAATGAGGCGGAACCTGCTGGACCTGCATTGCTTCCTGTTCAGGTCTCTGATAATTCTTCCCCTGAGCTCTCGGAGACATTGCTGAATTTGTATATACCAAGATTACTGGAACAGGGTATGTTCCCAAGTTGGCTTTCCTAGCTCTCATCTAATTAATGCCTGTCAGCTTCCTAAATACTAGCACTTCCGTTACTCAACTCAAAATAATCATTAAATAAAAGGTCCGCAGACTCTCAGGAAAACTTGCAAAAGACGTCACGTGTGTGTGGAGACGGAGGGGGAAATTCCCTGAAGCGCCAGCAGCAGGAGGGTGTTCCACCAGCGCAGGGTGTTAGGAGCCAAAGCTCGCTGGCTCGGTACCTCCGGAGGCTGCAGACCCCTGTCCTGGTGGCTCCTCCAGTGCTCCTCCAGTCCGGCACGGTTGTTGGTTGCTTACCTCTGGGCTGGTTTTGCTCACCAGGACTGAACGAGGTCTTGTTTGGTTTCTGCAGGAAGGAGCACGTCCTGGCGGTCCTCACGCTCCGGGGGCTGGGGCGCACCAGGAGAGAGGCGATTTTTCGGCAAGGCTACCGTGCATTGGAGAGCCCTGACGGTAGGGAGGGCAGCATGCTCTTTGCTGAAATTGATGCCCCGGTGATCATCAGCTGCTTCTAAACCAGAACCAAAACAGCAGTCAGCATCTTCCCTCCTCTTACACTGCCTCTGTGGCATGATCCAAAATCTGCTACCCCACCTCACTCCTTTGCAAACTAAACTTTTTGACTCCTGTGGGAAAAGAAGTAGTTTTCTGAACTTGCTACCCCGAGTTCAGAAACTGAAGGCAACAGATGCGCCAAGACACCAACCTCCTGCAAGAGCTCCTGGGCAGCAACTCCAGCCCGGGCACTGCGTCCACCCTGTGTTCAATACAGACTTTATTGTAGGAGGTTGCTCTGTTGTTTGGTCCAAGATTGAGTCCCTTTCCCGAGAACAGGAGAAAACCAAAAGGAGTTCACTCAGAGCTATATTAAGGCTTGGACTGTGCATTGCATAATTATATAGTAGCAGAGCAAAAGCCTCCTTCATAATTAGTGTCCCTGAGCAACCGAGGGGCAAAGCTTGGGTAGGGATGTGGTAGTGCCCAAGTCTTATTTCCTCCCCTGTGAACCAGCTGGCTGAGCTGGCATGACACAAGGTTGGTGACGTTGTGACCTGATGCCACAAACCACTACCTGCTTGAGGAGGAAAACCTCGGAGGGTAACCAAACCCCACAGCTGGGCCACACAGCGCATGGACCACTCTGCACTCCAGGATGGACCCTGTGGCCCTTCTGGTCTTTCAGCAGATTTTCCTCACTCATGGGCTGCCTTGTAAAACTCCTGTTAGACTGAAGACCTGTTCATGCCATCACAGCCTCTCTGTGTGGGCGGACACGTCTGGATCAGCCGTGCCATGTGGAGGGAGGCTCTGAGTTCTCCTTGCCCTGGGGAAAAGGCCCACCATGCCCCTAGTCCATTTTCTCGTACGTTCAAACGTATTTTAACAAATCTGGTACAATCTGACCCAGTATGAAACCTAATGTGAGGTGGACAGGCATAGCGCTACAGATCAGATCCTCATCTGGTGTAAACCATTATCACCCTCTTGATGGGCATGGAACACTACCGGTTTAACTCCATGAGGGATCTAAAGCATTACATCCAGCATCTGCAGGGGAGACTAAAAGAGACATCCAGAAGCCTACGGCCATACAAATCTAATTCTATTTAATCCAATTTATCCTTTAGGTTGCCCTCTGCAGGAATTAATCCAAGAGTCTGTGCAGAGACATGTTTACAATCTATCAATTAGCGTGATAAATGTGGACATGGCATAGCCTTGAACACTAATTTGTCTGCTGCAGAGCTTAGAGCATCAGTAGCAAGCCTCTTCCATTTTCTTTGCTCCGGTTTGCACCAGTAAAAATTTCAGCATGGGTGAGCAGCAGGTGCTGGTGACACAGGCCAAGGGAGCTGTTCTGATGGATAAGAAATACAGAGTGCACCTTTAATTCACAATTATCATACAAAAATTTTTTAAGGTAGACTTGCTACCTCTACAGCCAAGATAAGGTGTTTTTCTAAAGATGGCTTTGAAATATCAGGTACAAATTGAAAGCTTGAGGCAGGAAATCCTGGGAGGAATTTTCTGCCCTGCATCATTCTTCAATACAGCTCACGACAATTCCTGCAAATCCTCGGCTTGGTGACTCTCTGTATTTGCTAGGGAGAAGGAGAAGTAAAATATCATCTCCATCTCCTGTTAGGTGTGCAGAGCTCAGGAACACTTTGGAGTTCCCCTTCCCTGTCCTGGGGACGTGGTGCAAGCAGGGAGCCCTGGATTATACCGCCCATGGGTGTATGAGCTACAACCCCCTCCCAGCAGAGGGGAAGGGCATCAGTGGTGAGAGATTTACATTCAATGTCAAAAGCATTGACTAAGTGGGGGAGATAAAAAGGGGATTTCAGCTTTTGCATTTTCAGTCTGAGCCATCTAAGACTGGTTTTTTGGAGAAGTGCAGGATCTGAGGCACTAAAGCCTTAGTGGGAGTTTTTGTGCATCAGAAATTTTCACCCTGCCCTGTATGCATCTCTGATCCAAGCACCTCACACAAGGCATCTGTGGCACAGAAATTTTCCCAAGCACATTAAATGTGTACTGGGTTTTCAATCTTACTATTTTACTGGCAGTCTCTCCACAAAGCAGCTGCCTTCCCTTAGGCTCCAGCCGTCTGGCCCTGGCATTAGATAAGGCACTTGGCTTCCATTTTCTAATAAAAGCAAGTTGCTGCCCTGAAGTCATGGAGGAAAGCTGGGCACAATGTCCTGCCTTTTGTCACAGCCTCTCCTGGGACACTCAGATCCTACAGCCTGGCATCCTGTGAGCCAGCAGCAGCAGCACAGCCTGCTTCCTCTGCGAGCTGCTCCTCTCCCGCTCCTTGCTCTGGAGCAAACCAGTTTAAGGTTAACCCCACTAGGACAAGACTACAGTTCAGTCCCTGTCCTGCCCCAATAGCCATGCAAGCGGAGGGCGGCGGGGGGGAGCAGGGGTCCCCGGCCTGGGCGGGAGGATGCTGGGGCTGGGCTGCGGGAGCAGATCCTGGAGACACCTGAGCAAGGAGAGAGGAAGGGCTGTGCTCTCCGAAATGAGCTGCTGCTGTCCGGCCGCCTTCTGTGAAACACCTGGTGTTCATTAGGACCGTATTTCACATTCCAGTAAAAGAGAAGAAAGGCCTCCCACAGCTTTTACCGTGGAATATGTTGCTTTTGTAGGAGAGTACCAAGGAGCTCACTTATTACCCTGTTAACTCCCTCTGTTTAGTGTTTCCCTGTGGTTTCCACAATCAGCCCTATTCCTAGCCCAGCACACGCATTCCTCACCAGGAGACGCAGCTCACTCTTACCCTGGAAGGCCCAGGCTACCAAGTGCAGATACATCCTCTGGTGAATAAGGCTTTCTCAAAAGTGTCCAAGTAAATGAAAGAGCCAAATTCTCTCCAGATTTAGCTTCTCAAGGGTGAGCAATGCATTTCAGGGGGGGATTTGGCACAGCCTACAGCACTGTGTGGGTGGTGACAGATATTTTTTTTTTGTCTCAGAGGTCTCTGCTGTTTCACAATATTGTTTTTTTCTGGTTTGGGGTGAGAAGCAGTGATTCCAGTACTCTCTGTCCAAGAGAACAGCGCCTGCAGCCAGGGTGGCCCATGGGCTGGGTTTTGCCATCTGAGACCAGCCTCCGGGTGCCATCGTTCCAGCAATTTTGTTCAGTGAAATTGTCCTTTCCTGGAAGGAACGTATGGAAAACAGGCTTACTCCAAGCAAGAGAGGACCAATACCAAGACATCGCAGTGAAAGCACAGGAGGACGTCCCTGAGCTCAGGACCTTAATCAATCAGTCTAAATATCCCAGAAAAAGCCTCTTCGTGCAGCAGCACTATAATGTTTAGCTCCCTGCTGTGTGGTATCTTTCAGCAAAGAGCTCTCAGTTGGGTTAAAATATTTAGAATGTTCAGTGAGAAGTGGACTGCAGTATTACATCCACGTTATGAGCTGGGCAATGTGGCCTGGCACCACCCAGCAAACATGGCTGGGAAGAAAAGAGGTGCCAGGACGTTATTATCTCAGGGGTGGCTGAAAAGTAAAGCTGTATTAGTTTTAGGCTTAACTAATTGGTTATTATATACTTTGGTAATGATATATCACAGTTCTCCAAAGTACCGGTGTTTAGCAAACATTTATCTTCTGTATTTTGCATATTTCTCCATGAAATCTTGTTGTGGTTGAATTTACTACCCCAAAGCCAGTCATCTCAGTTCTCCGGGCACTGGGCAGATACAGGAGTGCTCTGCTCAGCATCACTGTGCACTTCCATCCCTTAAGGACATTTTTATGTAATACTGCTGCTAATGGCACTGGGATTGGCCCACCTCTCCCACAAAACCCGTGCAAGAGGTCAGTCAGATTACCAGAGCATCTATTGGACACAGCGTATTTAAACTGTTTACTATTACTGTTACAATAATAAGACAGTATGGGGAAAAGGTAAAGACTGGTGTAAATTAATCTGTGGCAAAAGTGGATTAAGATTAATTTTTAAAGAGCTACAAGAATTTCCTCTAGTCCCACAGCCACATAACTAACTATGTGCCTGGGGACACTGAGCAAACGTGAACTTTGCCTCCCTGTATTTATCCCTGTCACACAGAGCACTGCAAATAGCCTCTAATACTCTTTCAATGAGGCACTCTCCATTTAAATTCGTATCAAGTCATTCAAATACATTATCCCAGAAAAGGAGTAATACGTAAAGGAGAGAAACCTCCAGGAAAAGGCTGATGTAGTATTTTTGCCATCTTGCTACCTCAGTGAGATTCTCAAAATGCCTGTGTAAGGCTTTCTCTGTTAGCTGCACAGAGATTCTACCTCTTGCTAAATGAGGCAGAAAAAGTGAATGGCAGATCAAAGATGAGCACGTAAGTCCCAAGATGTCTGACCAGGCACAGTTTATGTTTGGCCATGCATGAAATTGCGCCTGGCAGCACAACTAGGTCTGTAGCCTGAGCTCCATAATGAGCGTGGGGCTGGGGAGCTGCCATGGGCTTCATTACGGGTTGCGGGATTATGCCTGGGTTCCCAGGACGGCGGGGAGGCTGGCATCAGGCAAGACAGAACTGCTTTTTAGTGAACAGTGTTACACAAGTAAAGAAAAAGCAAAGCAACCCCGAGGGCAGAAAGGAGTGGTTATACAGCTTGCCAGGCCATCCCACGGCTGCACTCAACCCCTGGAAAGGGGCTGGCGAACTGCAGCTGGGAGAAAGATGCTGATAATCAGAAGAGAGACCAGAAAACAGGAATGATCTCGCAAACTGCATCCACAGAGAAAGAGAGGTTTGCTTAACATTTGTCAGCGCAGAGCAGTGGCCTTCGACTTTTTTCTGTCTATGGACTAAAAAAGTACTTCCAGGAAAGGCACAGAGCACAGGCACCATCTTCCAGCCAGTTAAAAAACTGCTGCAAAAAGGAAGGAATAAGCTCCCCTCCATTCTCTGTGGGGGTCAGGCATAGACAAGCAAGCTTCTGCTACAGCAAGCAGATACAAGTTAGATGCAGCAAAACCACCGCTAGTGCCGATAGGGCTGAAGCACTGAGGACAGCGTGGCGTCCGTACCGTCGGTGGCATTTAGCAGCAGGCCGGGCAGGTGCCTGCAAGAGGTGTGCCGGCGTGGCTGGTCCTGGTCTGCAATGGGACAGCCGTGCGGAGTCCCTTTGAGCAGTGCTGCATGACCTCGTCGACACAGGAGCAAGAGCACGTTGGTGACCTGAGCCACCATGTGGTGACATGGATGCTGTGGCTTTCTAGGGCTATAGTGATGCGGGGGCCTACGGAGCCATAACCAGCCCCCGGGGGCTGCTTTACTTTCAGATGCTGACCTACAACGAGGAGCTGCAATCTCGGTGGCCCGCAGTGCCAGCAGCAAGAACAAGACCAGGGAGCTTCTCTTACTTTCACATGCACGTATCCAACGGCACTTTCTGCTGATGCTCATGATAGCTAAACCCAGAACTGAAATTACAGAAAATCAAAGCAAGCATAAAAGTCTGGCATCCTCAGCAAGGCACAAAATGCTGGGGATCATATCCTGAGTGAGGGAGCTCACAACTTTACAATACTTTTTCTGAAACTCAGAAAAAAATTTCCTAAGGGAACTATGTTACGAACAGAAGCTCACAGAGTAGGTAAGAGGCAATCATGGAAATAATCATCAGAGATTCACTAGGAGGAACAAGGCCAAAAAAGCTGGTGGCTTTTGTCTCCAAAAGCATGTCACTTGTGCACATGGACCATCTCCTTCCCCTCGCAGCCCCGATTACAGCGCAAGAATGCATTACACCTGCTTTCATCTTGAGAGCCCTTTATACGAACGGGCCTTGAGCCCTCCAAAGCACTAGTGAAAGCCCACAGTGCCACTTTTCCTCAGAGATCTCAAGGCTGAATCCAACCTGTGCGTGTTCTTGCTAAGCAGCCTAAGTCACCCTCTGAAACAAAGACCGTTCCCCGGGATGGCGCGTGTACTGTCTGCAAGGAGACGCGTGGAGAGAAATGACAGCCCAAAGGGCCAGGCTCGATTTGCCCGTGGTAGGAAGTTCTCCCAGCAAGCTCAGGGAGGAGCTGTTATTTGGAAGCACGATCGCTCGTGGCTGCTGAAGGGTGCGTGAGACACCGCATTGGCCCAGGAGACCTTCTTCTGGATCTGATGAACTGGGTCCTGGTGGCACAGGGAGAGGGGCAAAGGGGAGACAGCGGGGTGCAGGGAGGGGAAGTACTGAGAAACAGTTTGTGCTGCTCATCCCGTACGCCTCCTGCCCCTGCCTCAGCCTGCAGCCCGGCCCTCCACCTGCCCCTGCCCAGCAGGAGATGGTGGCCCGGGGAAAGGAGGCACCCACACAGCTCTGGTCCTGCATCCCCGCCTCTCTCAGGAGTGCCTCTGGCCCTAAGAGTGGATCACATGTGAGATGCCTCTCTGTAACTCTGGTTTACCTGAAAAAAGTTCTTTTTTCCTTTTTTGTTAACCGTACGACTTTTGCTCATTTCTTCTCTACCAAACAGCAGAAAGCCAAATTCAGCCCTGGTACAAGAGAAAATAGATCCGTGGGACTGTACCAAGTTGTGGTCTAAATTTCAACCTGATTATTCTGTGCAAGGAAGAAAGCCACCCTTGAGAGGATCCTGCACTGGCAGTGCTGGCCAGGATCTCAGAGCAGCTGCGGCACCCTCCCAGGCTGGGCATGCCCTTGGCACAACGGCAGTCGGTGTTGGGGCGAAGGCGACCTATGCCACGGCAAGAGAGCACCTCCCAGGAGCAGCCACGGCGGAGTCCCACATGCGACGTTTCAGCACTGCCCCTGGGGAGGGGGCTGAACCTGAACACACCATTTCCTCCGCTTTTGGCCCCGATCCTCAGCTCTGGGACTTCTCATTTCCATCCAAATGCTTTTTGCAAGTGATTAAATACTGAAACAGCTCAAGGTTTTCTCTTCTCAGTGAATTAAAAAAAAAAAAAAAAAAGGACGTGTTTGGGTCGCACAAGGGC
>JAVKLA010000040.1:10861721-10909294 GCA_034782735.1 Sagittarius serpentarius
CTAGTTGAAGGGGTCCCTGCTCACCGCAGGGGGGTTGGAACTAGATGACCTTTGATGGTCCCTTCCAGCCCAAGCCAGTCTATCATTCTATGATTCTATGAAATCTTGAGTTAACAAAACGGCCTACAGACAGGCAGCAAAACTCACAGCAATATTGTTCAGTTTCCCAGAGTTATTCACAAGCCATTGCAAACAACAAATGCTACGTCTTCACAATCAGTTACCTTGGGCCTTGGTGTGTGGATTTAGATGCCATTGTTTTAGTCACGACACAAAAAATGAATTGCATTGTTGCTGTTACAAATCTATTTCTGGGAAAATGCTTTCATGGGGTGTACCAAACAGAATCCTCAAAGGAATATTATTTTCCACAGTTAAAAAAACCAACAACTTTAATACTATATGTAACAGCCCTTTCAACCTCTTATAATTGAAGCTGCTTCTTCCTAATAGAGGAGGATAGAAGCCTGAAGGAGCTAAAAGTGCACACACGGGCCTTACCTTTAAATACTGCATCCAAAATACTGCCTTTACATAGGCATTGCAATATTGTTTTTCATATCCATCACTCATCTTTACCTTTTTTGGAGCTTTTCATCTGTTCTATGAAGGGGATGTTAGAAATACTATGACAACCTCATCTCATCCCGGAGTGGTTTAGGAAGGATCTGTTTCTGGCCACTGCGCTATTGGGACAACTCCCAGGAGAGCACCTTACCCAGCCCAGCGGTGCAGGCTCTGCCAGGGCAGGGGCAGGCAAAGAAAAAGGTTATCGTCCTGAAGAGCCAGCAGGATTCCTCCGATGTTTGTTGAGGAAAGAGGAGTATTTTATTGCAAGGACAGTGGGAATTTCAGTCCTCGAGAGAATTCCTGAATTCCTCATTCAGGAATACGCCACTATTTACAAAGAGATGGAGAGCCTCTCTCTACTGCCAGTAAATTTGATAGCAACAACTCTGTTGATTTCAACAGTGCAGGATAAGCGATGAGTTCCTTAATGAGTCAGAGGGTTTGAAACACAGGCTATTGAGTCCTCATGGCCACTTGGATTTCCCCTGGAAGCTTCCCTCTGTGCTGCTCACCAAGCCTGAATTTGCTGGGACACATGAGGGTAACGAGCAGGAGAGAGCTCAGGAACAGCAAGGGGCAAACATGAAGGACCCAAAAGGAAGTTCAAAACAGAAGAACTTCTTGGTGTCTGGCTTTCGAGACCTCAAAAAGAAGTACTTTTTTGCAGTTTCCCATGTGTTTTCCCCCCAGTACTTTCCACCAGGCAGTGATGGGGAGTTTGTGGGCAGCCTTTCCTGCTGGGCAAAAAGAGATGCCCCAAGGCAGCAAGTCTTGGGGCAGGGAAAGTGCCTGGGCTGGGGGAAAACTGCAGTGAAAAGGCGGCCTGATTAGTCCCGCCAGGTCTAAACACGATGCTGCTACCATCATGAGGGCCAGCCGGGATTTGGTTCCATCCAGTGACCTTTGGGATCCGCATTTCATTCTCTGATCTAAAATTAGGCCTCTTGCCCCCTGCACACAAACTGTGTGCCAGCCCAAGCACAGCCGTCAGCATCTGGGGAGGACCTACGGGCTGAGCGCTAGTGAGAACAGGCATGCCCCGGCCCCGGCTTTTAAACACGGATGGGCACATTTCTCCCTCACCCGTGGGCAGCAGGTATTCAAGCAGCTCTGCCAACACGGCTGAAGCAGCTCTGGCTGCTGCAGGGTGGTTTTGGCAGTGCCAGGGTTCAGCTGGCAGCTGGCAAGGTTGGTTTTGCGGCGGCTGTTGAGGATCACTTGGCTTACAGGCAGCCCAGCGCAAATGTTAGTCTTGAGCTTGGTTTTGTACTCAAGACCTGACGCTGCAGACCAGGTACCTCAGGACCAGGAGATGGGCAACCCAGCCCTGCACTGTGCAGCACAGCTGTGCTATCACATCTGGGAGCACCAAGCCACATCGCGGAAAGCGTGGATGTCCAATGCTGCCCAGGATGTGGCTTCTTGCACCATTTCTTGTAGCTTAACTGGTGAGGCAGCTCCCATTTGCCTTCCCTCAGCCCCTGGCTCTGCTGACCTCTGAGGGTATCTGAGTCAAAAGTGGCCCCATCTTAGTGACCCCTTTTTAATGCAGGAACACTGTGAGAAAAACAGCATGCAACTTGCAAGCACACACACAGATGCTTTACAGAGAGCTGGTCCTTGTGTGTTCATGCTGCCCCCCGCACCCCCCAAGGGCATTAGGAAGCTGTAAACGGAGAAGCAGTGTTATATAAAGAAGCAAGAGTAAGCTGGGGAAAAATAAAGAACTGTGGGGTAGCAAGTGCTGGAGTACCTTAAAAACAGGGTGACAAAAATGACAAAGCTTTTCTGTCAGAGGATGTCTGAGGCTTCCCCAAAGCAGCAGTATTTCCCAAAACATCTGTGGTACAGGCAGATGTGATCCCCCCTCCTCGATTGCCCCAGCCCAGAGCTCTTGCAGATCCACTCCAAGTGCCTCATTCAGCCCCATCCCAGACCCGACCCTGGTTCCCAACGACGTGCCCTCTGTTTCCCGATGGGAGTGGGGTGGCAGGAAGCCATCCACTGGAGTGAGTTGTGCTGAGATTACTGGACTTCCACACCTGGAAAAAGCACTTCCAATTTCCTTCAGGTGAAGAGGAAAAAGCTACACCCTTCCCTTAGCACCCGCCGCTCCTCCCTGAGTCGCCACGTGGCAGAAGTTGAGGATGCCTATCAGTCTGCAAGCAGCTCCAAACACAGAGAAAATATCACTACCTCCATTTCATGGGGAAGGGCCATTTGTCCCAGGCTACAAAGCCAAAAGGCCAAAGGTCCAGGGATAGCAAACTGGGAATGTCCAGCTGCCAGGGCTCTCAGGACAAAGGGACCACATTTCCAGCACATGATGTCTCCTGCCCGCTGTGAACATGTCAGGGACAGCTGGGCCCAGCCAGAAGCCCCTGATATGGACCCCTCCTCCAGTCTCCATGTCAGGTGGAGGCTGGCAGAGCAACCTCAAAAATGCACACCTCCCTCGCACAAATATCAGGGGGAGGGTGCCAGTGCAGCCACAGAGATGGATGCCTCCTCCACCAGAAATATCACGGCGAAGGTGTCATCAACCTCAGCTATGGACCGCTCCTCAAGCAGAAATATCGGGGTGGGGATGCAGACCACACTTGCACACAAGCCCCTCCTTTGACAAAGAATTAAGACATTCCTGTCAGATTTGAATTCCTGGTTCATTACTCAGACATGTAGGATTTTTGATGCCAGTGGCAACCAAAACCAGGAAAGCTCTGTATGGTTAGTTCGGTTCCGATGTGGCTGGAGAGGGCAAAACTATCATTATGTGGGTTTTGTACCGCTGGTAGCAAAGTTCTCAAAAGCGGTTCACACTTTTGAAGCTACCAAATCACAGCTTTGTTGTGGATCAAACCTCCAACACCAACCTCCCTCAAATAGACCTCGGTAAAACACGCATATTCATCACTTAGGGAGGAAGAGAAGGGAGCCAGAATTTGGAGAGAAGGATAAAGATATGCTGCTGCAGTGGCTGTTGCTGCTGAACATGGTTGCTGAAGGTTGTCCTGCTTGGCTTTCACATCTAGATTCAGCAAAGCCTGAGCAAATCAGTTTGCTCAGCACAAGGGCAGGCTTTTGCCAGCAGCAACAGGGCCCATGTCGGAAAGGACATAGGATTTTGCAGGAGGAAGGGAACTTTTCTGGGTCTGAGAACACCAGTTCAGATGAGTCCTTCAATACTTAAAAAATATCCCATATTGTTTGGCATTAAGGTGTTGAGCTTAGGTGTTTCTTTTGACCAGTAAGATATTACTAGAATTGGCCAACCTGATGGTTCCCTTTAACCTCGGACTGAGCTATCACAGATGTGAGGGAAGAGTCTGCTCCTCACCTACCGCAAAACATAACCTGCCCAAGGAGTTCTTTAGACAAAGCCAGGAGTAGGCTTCAAAGACAGCAGAAGTCTGTCCCTTGGTGTGTCTCTGTGACCATTTGAAAGCCAAGGGATGTTGTACTTAAAACCATATAACTTCATACATACAGACAGACAAAGAATTCATTGCAAATGCATAATTATCAAGGGCTGTGGGGCACAAACTTGGCCAGGGAAGTAGTTCATGCAATAAGAGGGAAAATGAGAGGTTCTATCCTGTCATCCCACAGGAGGTATCTCAGACTGGCTATAAACAACAGTCCCGTCAGCCTGAAAGTTTTCGGGCTTGTGTCCCCGGAGGTACTCTCCACTCGCCCAACCTAGGACAACTGGAAGTCCAGTTAGCTGCAATGTAGGAGGTTCACTGACACATAAAGAAACTGCAAGAGGAAGGAAAACTTCACCCTAGTGATTTCAGATATTTTCTGGGAGAAGTCCTAGGTCCTCTGTCTTTGCTCACTACTACTTTTTTATATCTTTTACATGAAGCAGTCACCTCCTGCCACAGGAAATTTTCCCACAGTAGTTAGTGCTGCATGACACAATCTGCATGGTGAACTTGGTTCACCTCACCTTCCATGCTATGTTCCTGCTGCTCACAACTACCCTGTTCCTATGCTATAAGGCCAATATTTGGGTGTATCATCACAGCTCTTCTGAGCCTGGTAGCTGATGGAGAAAAAGAGCTCATTTCCATTACTTGCAGTCATCATGAATGCTGGAGAGGAAGACACCCCAGTTAATCAGAAGTAACATATTTTGGTGAGCACATCATCGAAGCAATCCTTTTATGACCTGAGTCGTCTGAGTTAAAATGCACAACAGTCTTGAGAGCTGGATCCATCTCGTCTAGACCTTCCACAGTTACCAGCTGCTTTGCCTCAGCTGCTGAGCTGTGACAGTGCCTTCTGAGCCAACAAGTTCCTCCACTGCTTACTGACCTGCCATGTCCCTCCACTCAGGGAGAGGAGCTGGGGCCCCTCACAACGTAGCTGCCATTGCTCTGGCCTACAGACCTGAGTCAGTCTTCAGAATTCAAATTTTTGTCCCTTTCACTGACCCCAAACTTTATAAATTTCTGGAGAGAGCCGGATAAATGTGGCTGGTGTAACCTCTTGGTCTTTTAACCCACAGTCTAATGAGGATCCCAAATTCTCCTCTGTTCCCCCTGTTTGCACATGCCCCCACTTCTATCAAAATTTCCCACAGTGAGCAGAAATAAAAGAGGTATTTCTGTGCACAGGAGCAGCGAAGCAACCAGCTATGAGCAGCTCAGGGCACAACAGATACCGTCCCCATCATGTGCTCCTCCACGTGCCCCCCCCAGCACTGCAGGGAGGTCAGCCACCGTGGTGGCATTCTTCCCCGTCCCCCTCCCCAAGCTGCTGCACACCCCATCCACCGTGGAAAAGTTGCTGGACACTGCCTGACCCTGGTTGTCTAGTCCAGCCCCACACTGAGAGCATTTTCTGACTCCCTCAAGCTCTACTTCGGGCAGCTCTACTTGGGCTTGTGTGGCCCACCAGCTCCAGGAGATGGTCCCTAAATCCCCAGCAGAAGGTGACAGGGTGACGCCTGCTCACCCAGAGGGCTGCTGCCAGCCACCTGCACCCAGACCTGCTGCTTTTGTAGCACTGAAACCTGCACAGCTGGAATTATTTAGGACAAATGAGTAAAGCTCATGGAAAATCTCACAGGAAAACAAATAGTTCCCCTGTCTGGTAATAAAGGTGATTAAAACAAGCTTGAACAAAAATCCCAAATACCATTCAATGAATAAGCATATTGAATTAATGGATTGCAGGAAGAAAACCTTCACCCTCATAACAATCTGCTTCTTGGCATGCCTTTAGCTGGCAACGAAGGATAACAGCTCTTCAGCAGGTTGAAAGAGGAAATTAAAACTTTACTTCAAAAATAATCTCCTTATCAACACCTCTTGTTTATAGTCTCTTCACTTTTACAGGTAAGACAAATCTTTCATTGTCTAGTGCAAAGGATTTACAACTCTTTTTTTAGTAGAGCCACATCCCTTTTGTAGGCTCATGCTCAGCTAAATTTGGATATTTGGACTGCTAGTGAGAAAGTTTTCAATGCTCGGTATAGAAGAGGTGAACGGTCCCATGCAAGTTCACTGATCAAATTTAAGGAAGCATCTGCAAAATTAAGTTACAAATCTCTGAAGTACATCTTGCTTTTAAGTGTACGTTGCAGCTGAGAAATATATCATGTATATTATGGAAGTTAAGCGTAAAACCCCAGATTTCTCAAAATCACAGACTTAAGATAGCTTCTTAGACAGCATAAACTATAAACACGGAATATCAGCGTAGCCCTATGCAATACATTCTGAGTAGTTACAGAGCGCAGAAAAATTTCTGTGCAGCACTGGAAGATGTGCAGCCTGGTATAACTTGGTTAGCCGCTACCCAGTATTATGTAAGTAAATACAAGGTGCCTGTCCTGGAAATCAGGCTACGCAGACAGCAATGGCATGCTGGTCTATCAGCAGGAGGTCAAAGTGGAGTGATAGGTTTGTTTCAGGTAAATAAGGGCGCTCGAAGGATGACACCCAAGCTCTAGGTTTTTAATTTAAGGCCCAATTACAAGATGCTTCTTGTTCCCCTGTCTGCTGGCAGAATTGCCCTGACCCCATTGAAGTTAACTTACAGTAGCTAAAGACGAGGCCCAGCAACAGATCCCACCATGTGAATCTACTTTGGATCCCACATAAATCATTCTGTACAGACAGTTATCCAAGAAAAAAACCAAGGATGCCTGCAGCTTTGCAGCTACATTTGCTAACACCAACTGAGCATCAGACTCCCTTGTGCTTTCCCACATCGCTTGCTGCAGGAGACTCCTACAGCCGGGACCTCCTGTGTTAAGCTGGGGATGAGACATCGGTCTCATAAAACAGTAGCACTACTGCTGAGCCAAATGCAAAGACCCCCTGAACATTTAAGGAGAGGTTTCGGTGGGTCTGAGACACGTGTCAGTGAGCCACTTCCCGCTGCAGATGCACTGCACACCTGAGGAGAGACAGCCCTGCATCCTGCAGAAATCACATAACCAAGGACGTGAGAAGCGCACCAGCGCCGGAGTCCTCCCTGCGTCCAGAACAGCATCCTCTGCTTTCAGACAGCCATGAATGCTGCCTGCCCAGCCATGCCCAGAGCTACGTGTGTGTGTAACCCTCAGGCCACACCAGCCTCCCCAGTGCCTCCCAGTAACCACGTCCCTTTGCCTCCTACACGAAAGGGTCATTGGAAGCGGCGTCAAGCTCGCCTCCAGCTGCACCATGCTGCCCCAAAACTCTCTGTAACTGCAGATGGCAAACTTTGCCTCTCCCCTTCACATTGCCATTGGAGGAGGCAATGAAGCATAGATAAAGTTACTGCACTTCAGGGCCAAATCTCGCACCATTTCATGTTTCCAATAATTTTCAGACTGATGTGCATCCAGCATTTCTGTCCCGTGATGATGGTTGTTTCTGGCCACTGACTGTCAAGCAGCAAGGAGACCCAGCCCCGAGGCAATCCCAGAGGGGGACCCTCCACCCAGCTCAGCCACAGGCTGGCCTGAGGTAAATCCGTGTTTTCGAGAGACCAGAGATCATGGGCTTGCCCATCAGGGCAGCCCCTCTGCTTCTGCTTCTGCTTCCTGTTTTGGCAGACATTGGTGGGGGGGAGCTCCCTGCGACTGTCATCTTTTTGCAGGGAGACTCCCAGAGAGGAAAGCAGCAGCCCTGGTGGGCAGGATACCTGCCAAAAGGCAAAAACCGGGAGAAGCATCTGCTCTCCTGCACCGTGCCCGCTCATCCAGGAGCCTCCTTCCAGCACAACCGTTGGCCCCAGACCACATCTGCTGCTGGGGGATGCCCCCATGCTGGGCCTGCATAGCCCTCCCAGAAGTTGTGCAGCCACACAGGTGCTGAGGGGGGCATCAGCAGCACCATGAAAGCTCATGGTTCACACTCAGCTTTGAGCCTCTGGACCATTTTTTTGCATTTTGCGTTAGACCACAGCTATCCGATATACAACAGAAATCATGCCAGGCACAGTAACTAGGCACTGGGACCTGCTGCCTTCCCCACTCCCTGCCCCACAGCAGCTTCCCAGGAAAGGAGAGAGGAGGTAGGCTCTGCAGGACCACAGTATTTTGATTTTCTGCCTGCGGGCAGCTGCTTCAGCCCAGATCTCACCCAGGTGGATGCAGAAGATCCTCCACGTTGAGGCTGAGGGACAGCACAGCCCTGGCAGCCTTCATAGACCCCCCCCCCATCCATTGCTGTCACCCAGACATCCTCTGGCTGTCACCCAGCCATCCCCTGCCACGGCAGCACACACGCTTCACCCCGTGTAACAGGCTCGCTACACCTCCACGGCCAGGGATGCAGGTGCCTAGGAAATCAGGGATGGAAATCAGGAAGAAAAATGTCCCTTCTGCAAGTGGAAGATACAGGTTCAGAGGCTTTGGGGTGAGGAAGGAAGCCTGTGTCTCCCAGTCCCTACGCAGGGACTCAACCCACTGCAGTGAAGGTGCGTGGTGACATTAGCGGCCCCTGGGAGCGTGGGGAGCCCAGCTCTGGGGAAGGCGTTTCTCCCCGGGCACAATGCAGGACCCCGATACGGCAGGCCGTGCTTTCAGGCACGTCTCATCCCCGCCAGCCCGCCCGTGGCGATACCCTGCTCGGGGAGCGGAGCTTTAGGAGGCACCTGCCCCAGGCCTAATGGTGGGTTTCCAAGCCTGCCGTGGGACACATCATCCGTTAAAGCCCTCGGGGCAGCGAGGCCAGGGTGCCCCCGTGCCCCATCCACCGCTCCCTCAGGACACGACGCTGGGGCTCGGCTCCTCTGCAGGCACCAACCTGGGGCAAACGCCGCCGCCGCCGGGACCGGGACCGGGACCGGGACCAGCCACGGGACTTCTTCCCCGTCGGAGGGGATTTCTCGCTTCCCTTTGACTTGATCCCACTTGGGGAGGCGAGGCGAGGCGAGGCGCGGCCGGAGTTTCCCAACCACCGGCCTCCCTGCGCCGCCGGGTCTCCGCCTCCGCGCCCTCCCCTTCTAGCCGGGCAGCCCCGGGGCTCGGCAGCCAGCGCCGCCGCCGCCGCCGCCGCCGCCGCCGCCGCCGCCGCCCCGCCAGCCCGCCCGGGAGCCGCCGCAGAGTAAGTCCTTCGTGCCGCCTGTCCGTGCTGCGGAGCTCGGGGCTTTCCCCCCTTCCCCGTCGGGCCGGTGTCTCCCCGGCTTCCCCCGCGCCCCTGCCTCCCGGCCGGCTCACTTCTTGCGAAGGCTGGCGGGCGCGAAGGCTCTCTGTTGCGTCTGGGGGGGGGCGGGGGGGGGGGAGTAGAAGGTGCTAAAGGATGGATTCCTGGACAAAACGACAGATTTCAGCCCCGCCTTGTAATTACCAGAATAGAGAATAAATCGAACGGCTGCTGCGAGGACAGCAGCTCCAGACACATCCCGGGGCTGGGGATGGTGAGAATATGTGTCTGGCAATTGCACTGCGACAGCTGGGTACGATTTCTGTTGCTCACCCCTCAAATTTCAGGGCATGAGCACAGGCTGCGAGCAGTGACTCCTGTTACCACACACACACACACACCCCAACCCCTTCCTCAAAAGCCAGACGTAGGTCTTGGGCACCAAAGCATCCTAAACCCAGATCAGGCACCGGGATCCAGATTCAGCGTGGCACTTCCCTCCCCCTCCTCTTTGCTCGGAAGGAAGTGGTTTTCTCCCAAATCACGGGAAAATAATTGGATTGCGATTCACTCAGCCCAACAGCACTGGAAAAACACTATTTCAGTGCCTGGATCCGGGATGGTCCCAGGCAGCCCCTGTGCCCTGCACTCTGCCAGGGCCACTGTGCCGAGCTGGCACATTTCTGCATTGCCATGCTCGCCATTTTGTGGCTACGTTTCTCCTAGTCAGGGATGTCCCACTGCCCCTAGGACCTGCCTTTTCCCAGAGCACTGAAGAGCCCGTCAAAATTCCCTCCTATCCTTGGGCAGCCACCTCGCATCCACCGCATTGGGTCCGCAGGCACAAATTGAAGGGTTCAACCTCAGGGTTAGGATCCTCAGCGTGTCTAAAGTAGGATTTCTTCTTTAGGCTGCTGCAAAGTAGGGAAGAGACTTTCTGTGACTGGAGCATATGGCTGATCTAGAAACCATGGTCCCTCACCATCACATCCAAGTTCAGAGCTAAAAACCTGAATCATAGAATCATGGAATTGCTTAGATTGGAACAGACCTATAAGATCATCTTGTCCAATCATTTAACCTAGCACTGGCAAGTCCCCCACTAAACCACATCCCTAAGCGCTACATCTACACGACTTTTAAAAACATCCAGGGATGGGGCCTCCACCACTGCCCTGGGCAACCCGTTCCAATGCCCAATGACGCTGAAGAAACAGTCATTCTCCAAAGCATTCAACCGCCTGCCCCCACCGAGGGACTTTGAGGCTAGCCTGTTCCGATAGAGTGGATCGAGCGGGAGCAGAGAGTTTTGGAAAACTCAGGTTTGGGTTTGCTTCAGTCACCCTCTCTGTGAAAAGAGGCCTGGAAAGCCAAAGAGTCTGAAAGTGTTGGCAGAGGCGAGCGCTCCAGGAGCTCTGCATCTGCCTCCCGGGGGGCTTGCGTATCTTCTCCATCCCTGTTAGCTCTAGCGGTGAACTTTGCAAACTCCAGGCCTGAATGCCGGGTTTGGCTTTGGGAACAGCAATATGAAAACAAAATCCTAGACAGCAGCAGCTGGTTTCTTTTTCAGCAGCAGCAGTTTAAAATGATACTGCCCAGATTTAAAGTGAGAAGAAAAAGGAGAGTATTACACTGCATTTTCTCTGTTTTTTCCCAATAACAGTATCTATGTGTAATTTTCTCTTCTCTTTGCTGTTTGAAAAATTCACACTAACAACGGGAGGTGCTGGTTTACAGGACCATTTTCGGTTGTGCTTCAGTAATTTAGGGAAACCAAATTCTCATTTAAAAATGACTGAGGCACTGTGTAGCTCTGTCTACACTGTTCCCCAGACAGATGGTAACATGGTTTAATGCTGGTTTAAAGCATCTCACACCAGGTGAGGTGCCCTGGGGTCCTCTGCCTGGTCTGCCACTGCCATTCCTCTAGGTCCCTTGGGTCCCCCATCACCCCCAGCTCCACGGGGGTGCCCGGCACTGCTAAAGCACATGGATCGAGTCCCCTGGGGAGGCCCTGCTCCTGCCTTGACTTCTTTACTGGAGACATAGGTTTTGTTTCCCCTCAGCTTTTGACCCCATCAGGAGCAGAGCTTGGCCACCATCAGCGTGGTGTTGGGCTGCGTGGGGTGGTGGGTGTCCCATAGGGGTCTGCGGACAGAAGCATAGATTTGAGCGGCACAGTAAAATTTCAAGGTGGGGCTGTTGGCAGCCCAGCTCATCTATGGAATGTGATTTCCCAGGCAGAGCCAAGTGGGAGCCCCCAGCTTCACAGTGTCTCCGTTCAGTACTCAATCCAGCTAAAGAAAATTGGTAGGAAAACCCCCACCTCTTAGGAGGGCTTCCCAAGCTGCAAAGAGTGGGGCCGGCATCTCTGTAGACTCTTTGCTTTGATTTATTAGCAGCTTATTTAGGTGTCAACTCACAGTCCGAGGTACACTGATCTCAGACTGGCTGCACTGCTTTATTGCTTCAACAGATGGTTTGACCAGGTGCAGTTTTCTTGTGTGGGCACAGGTGACCCCACTTCCATCGGCAGCAGGTGGGGGGAGAAAAGGCTGATGCAAATGCAGAGAACGAACTTTGCTAAATCACTCTGGAGTTCTGAGAGGCTGTGGGAGAGTGGGGGATTTCCACTAAAATGAGACATCCTTGTGACCTAGGATGTCAGCAGGCTGGAGAGGACTAAAAATCCAAACAAATGCTTGTTAATACTGGCAGCAGCTCGGGAGCAAGAAGTCAAGAAAAAGATCAGCAAAAAAAATCAGAATAGGGGTAATTAATAACTCTCTTCCCCTGAGTGCTCTCTGGCACGCCATGAGCCACCCCTCACGCATGAGCTCACTCCTAAGCGTGCAGTGTGAAAGCTGTTTCCTTCAAGCAGGAAAAGGAGAAAACAGGAAGACACCGTGCCCAGAGTCTGGGTTGTGTCCTGTGTCGTGGCTCTGCCCCAGGTGTTTCCCTCGCCCTTGCTGCCCACCCCAGAAAAGCTCCAGCCCTGCGGGTACACTGTGATCAGCGCCATGCGGAGAGCTCGCTGGGTCCCTCTCCGGCATGCCGGCAGTCAACAGCACTGCTGTCCTGATGGTACAGGGCCTCTGTGTAGGGTAGCAGAGGACGCTGTGTGAGCTGTGCTGCTCTTCTGTTTGGAAACTGTAAGATGAATATACTATGTCAAACATAACTGGAGCTAAAGACTCCCTGGCACAAACTATAATGCCACATAATAATAATGATGATGATGATAACAGTAAATTAACAGTAAATTAGTAATACTAGTGAGTTGGGATCTATGTCAAGTCTTGACCTTAAATCATTGAATTTCCCAAGACCTGAATTTTAGCTCTGTGCCTGGGAAATGATTCAGCATTTAACTGCTAAAATAATTAGGAGCCTGCCGGAGTTTTAACAAGCTTTGATTTGTGAGCAGAACACAGGCATACGGGAGCAGCCCGTGGCCGTCCGAGCCAGAGCCGAACTCCTGGCTTGTCCTGTCTGCCACAGCGGGCAGGAGCGGATGCTGGGGGGCGGGGGGCACAATGACCCGTGCTGGCACAGCATCTCCTGCCTGCGGCCTCCAGCTATAACCAGTGCCACCTCTTTTTAGCTGAGTGTTTCTGTAGAAAGTGGCTTTTTTTGTATAAGAAAGTTTCTTACAGGAAGTTTCTTATAGGTGTTTCGTACAGTAAGTGCTTGGCCATCTAATGATAAAGAGAAGAGATGGAGGGGGAGTTTTTAGTACCGCTTGCCATCAGTGACTGAGGCAGCATTTCAAGGCAGAACTGGGAGCTGGAGTTTACTGGTATTTCCTGCTGCGGATACAAACACATGCAAACCAGCAGCAGCAAACAGATAAATGCTGGGCGAGCGTTCAAGCTGGCCAGATGTGATTGAGCATGGTAGCTATTGCACTGACAGCCTTACTCAGATGTTTAACTCCTTCAGTATTTATTAGTTCAAGATGAAAAAGCACACCCTAACATGCCACTATTGCCAGGAAGAAACCCATTTTGAAATCCACCTTTCTGATCATCATTCAGCAAAACAAAAGACTCCGAAAGTCACCTTTGGTTGTAAGAAAGGGAGAGGTACTTTCTTTGTTTAGAAACGAAAAAAAAGGAACAATAAATGCTTTGTTTGGAATAATAGGAGAGAGAGAAAGGACTCGGTGGAGTCTGTATTTGAATAAACAGGAAGGAAGGGATTTGGCAGAATGACTCTAAACACAGCGTGGTATTGGGAAATGCAGGCTAGGAAAATAGCCCTACAAAAATTAGGGAAGTCCAAAACACTTATAGAGAATCCCTGTTACCATGGTATTTTTTTGTAATGGAAATGAAACAAAAAAGAGCTCTTTTCTGCCGTTTTTAGGATTCTAGAGGGGCATCCTGACTAGAGCAGCCAGCGTGAACTGCAGGGGGGTTTCCTCCCTGCCCAGTAAACGTGCTGGAGGAAGAAGTAGGTGGGTAGCTCCAGCCATGACTCGCTGCCGCTGGGCAGCTCTGGTGCTCGGGCCCCTTTGCTCGCCCTGGTGACCAGCCCCGCTGTCCTGGGGCACACGAGGCCTCCGCTGAGCAGCGACCCGACGCCTCTGGCAGCCACCGCCGTCCCACTCAGAGGTAGCAGCACCTTAGGTTTAACTTCACACTTTGCCCTGGGTCACAGACCACCAGTTTAGCCGAGAGCCAGCCAGATTGCGCGCACCCCCCCCCCCCCTTTCTCTCCTTCCCAGATGGGTTTTCATTTTCATTGTGTTGTAAAAGCAATAGCATTACTAATCCTGGACATGACCTGGCAGCCAAAGCACGGAGAAGGAAAGCTTTCAGCGGTGTCAGGCTCTAACTGCTTTCTATACCACCCGGCTGCTACCACTAACTTGATGCGTCAGAACTCTGCAAGCTGCTGGGAGCCAGCAGGAGGAAACGCAATTAAAACGAAAAGCCACAGTCTTCCAACCAGTTTGCCCAGAAATAAGTATTGCAGTTTGTATCAGCGTGATACATATCAACAGTATAAACTTAACAAGGGTATTTGAAGATCGCCACATTGTGGTCTTATAACTGAAGCCAAATTCTTCCTTTATTTAAAGCCTAATTCCTCTGCCCTTACGCAGCACAAGTAAGCCAAAACTTGCCTAAGAGTTCTTCGTATGGAAGTGCACTGGTCTCCCAGAAAGTCACTTAAAAAAAAGTGTTGTTAGAACAAAAATTGGAAACTATGAGTTGCTTTATTTATTTACAATAACCATATAATTATAATAATTATATAAATTAATAGAATTATGCAAATAAATCTCTAGCAATCTATTAAATGATACATGTACATAAATAATTCTGAATATAAATTCTAAAAAGCTGTTATTACAATAACAAATTTCTATTGTTAATTATTTGTAGCGCAGGAGTGTTTGTGGTAGAGTAGGACTCTGGGCAGGATAATGTCTGTTTAAGCAAGGCTAAACCACCCCGATCCTCATGCCTTGTTCCTGTTTCCCCCTCAGCCAGGCGAGGACTGCTCAGGACGTGCAGCAGCCCTGGTCGCTAGCACTAGTTTCATTCAGCAGCCCTGGGAAAAGTCCAGTCTGGTTAGTCCCTGCTATCAGAACCTCCTCCCCTCCACCACCCCATTTCACTAGCATTTCTTTCTGCAGAAGCCACGGCCTGTAATGCAGCCCCACATTTTAACATAAACAGATGGGAAAACAATTGCTCCCAGGTGTTTGAAAACACCCAACAAGTCACACTGGAGTTGCAACAAGCTGCGCTGAAGTTGCCTTGTCTTGGGATGCCATAGTCACCCTGGGACGACAGTTTTGAAAATGAGATTATGTAGACTGTGAGTGGGTTTGAAGGGTCTGAATGCATCCTTGATCTTGTGTCTGCCACTGTAGGGATGCAGGCAGCACGTAGAGCACTGAAGCCATGCTTCTGACTGGGATGTCTGGGCGTAAAGTGGTAAGCCTCGTGATGCTCATATCAGGGGATACTGCTGTGCTTCCCATCCTTTCGACCATGTTTTTCACATCCCCGATGTTTCTGAACTCTCAGCCACCTTCTCTGGGAGCTCTCCTCAGTAAAGCTAAGGATTTTATTACTGACTTAAATGGGGACACAGTTAAACCAGTAGGACCTTTTTGACCTTTGCTGACCTTTGCTCAGCAAAGACTGGTGCATACCTGGCTTGGTAGGCTCATCTCATTTTCATGCTGTACTTGAAAACTCAGTGTGCAATAAGCTACATGGGTGCTTCCACAAACAGATCTGCAGCCAGATGAGCAGACATCAGCAAAAACAGACCCAGAGGAAGGTGGGAATTGATCCTGATGGTACATAAAATTATGGGAGTTTTGTGGTTGCTTTGAATAGGCACAGCATGCGTGTCCCACCCACATCATTTGTGTGCAGCATCCACGCTCACGTCTGTACTCCTGCAGCACCCTGTGGGAGAGCCCTGGTCTCCTGTATCCAGACAAGCTCGAGGTCTCCAGTCAGGCTATCTGAATCATGCTTAAAATCAGTCATTGGTTTTCTCCAAGTTATTTATTAGACCAGAAAGCTGCTTCCATCCTCTGAGTTACCTGAGGTGACGTTGCTCAGGAGCTCTCACGCAGAGCTGTGCTCATACCAGATGTATGTAGAGCTCCCCACGCTGCCCACACAGGGACAACTTATTCCAGAATATCTTCTTTTTCAGTGGGAATACACCTTAGCACATTGTGCCATGGTAGTTATTGTGCAAACTGTTATAATCTGACCAGTTCTTTCTGAAATTTACAGGCTAGAAGGAAAATGATGAAAATGTTACCTTTTTTCCAAAGTGGTCCTATTGGAATACGCAATGGATCAGAGGGTTGCATTGGTGCAAACAGGCAGCTTGAAAACCCTTCGACATCGGTAGCTGAGCAAGTCCCTGTGTGTCCTGAACCTTCTGGAGACGAGATCTGGACCAGGGACCAAGAGAAGATGGGTGAAAGACCAGAGGCAGCCTGCAGACCCTCACGTGCATCTTCCATCACGAGCAATGGGAGCTGCACCTCTGCTGGGGACAGCCCTGAAAAGGGGAAGAAAGGAATAAAGGGAATCTTTACAAGTGCACTGAAGAAAATGAAAAAGATCAAGCCACCCAGTGGTAAGTGCTCCTCCATCCTCCTTGCACCACCTCGTAGGCCATAATTACCTCTAGAGGGGCTGCACAAGGTGGAGAATTGTCCCCTTGAGAAACCAGGGCGTCGACGGGTTGCAGTGTCTTGGCCAAGGATCCTGGGGAAACATGGGCCGAGGGAGACATGACCTCAAGTCCTAGTCCTTTGGTAGCAAAGGCACACTCCTTGAGGAACTGCCAGTTTGCAGGTTTTCTGTCCAAAACGAAGCTTATTTGTACCTCTCGTGGGGGCACAGAGATCTGCGAATGGGTGAGAAACCAAAGCATGCCTCTCTGCTCTGTTCCTCCATGAAGCCACCACCCTGTGAAATCCCCTTCTCCCCCAGGGACAGCAGTGAGCAGCATGTGTAGGTCTTCCCTGGGGCGGATACGTGAGCATACAGCTCCTCCAGTGGTGGGCACTGTCCCTGCAGGGTGCTCAGGGAGGTAGAAAAGTGCCTGCCCAGAGAAACCCAGGAGTGGAGATGACAGTGCCCTTTGGCACTTCCCAGGCTCACCTGCCACCTCAGGTGACATACCTTGTTACCTGGTTCATAAATTTAGCAAATTGTACCTTAAAATAAGTTCAGGTTCTAGTCTTACCTCCTTTACTGGAGGGCTCTTACAAAGTCTCACTGTTTGAGTACAAAGTATCTCATTTCCAGGCAAGCCTTTACCCGGATAACTGGCGTCTCTTTCTCCATGTGTCATATGTTTTCCCTAACTGGTGGTTTTCCTTCTCGGCCTTGAATTTGCTCAGCTACATGAACCGAGTCTACTGAAAACAGGCCCTTTGTGCCTTTGTTCTTACTGCTGTATTGCCCCGTTCCCAATGTCTTTTTTTGAAATAAAGCAACCGGAATTGCAGAAAGTATTTCAGATGAGATACCACCAATGCCCGGTACAATATGTTACCATTTTCCTATCTCAGCTGGACATTCCTCACTGGATGCATCCTGGGGTCATATCTGACATGTTCACCATCATCTCACAGTAATGGTTTACTAATTCTCCAGGCCTCTCTCTTCCTCCTCCATCTCAGGCTGATTCACATCCAGCTTGCCGCAGAAAATCCTATTTGTTACTAAGTAACTTTTGTTCTATTGAATTTGTATCGTATACTTTCTGCTATTAAATTTCAGCCCATTTACTATTCAAGTTATCCCGTTGTTCCTGTCTAATACACTAAGCCCTCAGTTTCGATAATGTCTCTGAACTTTGTGTAATCAGCAGATGCCAATAGGGCACTCCCAGCTTTTGTGCCACAGCCTCTAAGGAGAATGTGAAGTAAGATGAGTTTCATGAATAATGTAAGCTTTCTCCACCCAGGGTTCTCCATACAAACCTAACCCACCTAACAAAACTTATTCTGGCACATAACTTCTCCAGTTTAACTCATAATGTCCCAGATTGCACCGTATCGAGTAGTTCAGATAAGATGGTTCAATTGCGTTTATCTTGCCCGCTAAACGTGTCCTCCAAAAACATTTCGCAGGTCAGATTGTGCCAACCTATTTCTGGAACACCCGTGTGGTATTTCCTCTGGCACGTCTTATTTAGTTATATCTTTCCATCTACACTTTTTCTAAAGCCATGCTTCTGACTTGAGGCCCTATTAATGGGAAGGGGGATAATAAATAAATAAATAAATCTCCACAAATATAAATTCTGGAAAAAATATAGGTGGCTCATGAACAGCTGTCCATCTGTAACACATTGGTGACGGGTATTTAAAATTCCATTGCCCCAGTTAGAGGCAAGCTAGAAATGATCTGCTAGCTAAATTAACAGAAGGATTTTCTATATGGTGAAGAAGCCTAAGATCTAGCATTAAAGAAATATAAAATTTTTTTTAAAAAACTATTCCAGAGCCATCATTTTTTAAAAAGCAGAAATTCAAATCTTTGCTATTGGGTAAAGAAAAGCTGTTCTTTTTTCACCAGTCAGACAAGTCATGGAACTCCTTGAAGAGCAAAAGCTTTGCGACGCTGCTCAGTATCTGATTGTCCTGGAGAAGAGCCTGTCTAGCAAAAGTGAGGAGGGACTGAACACCAGCCAGCAAGATGTTGAGTCTGTCTATGAAGTTCTGAAGCACAAAGTCTTCAGCATCTTGAAAGACTCCTTACTGCTAGCGAAAACAAACCCAGAACTGCTGCAGCAAGCAGTAGAGGCACTGAAAGAGCAGGAGAAAGAAGATCAGAACTACGTGTCAGAGAATCCACCTGACCAAAACATGCAATTTAGACCTAGAAAATGGAAAGAGCTTTGGATGGCTACAGTAAAGGAGTCGGTAGAGGCTCGAATGAAAGACACAAGCCATACTCCTGGAACTGAGAACCTGTCCACAGTTGGCCAGAACCTCCTGCACATGGGAAAGACAATGAAAGAAGATTTGACAGTAGTTGTAAAGTACATTAAACAGCTTTATCCTCCTGAGTTTAATGTGTTCAGCACATATGCAGAACTCTACCACAATTATTTTGCATGCCAGGCAAAGAAAAATGCTGAGTCTCATCTGGAAGACAAGGATATTTACCTTCTCCTCTCATGGGTGCACAACATTTATCCAAAGTAAGTGAGGCTTTTACACATGTTTATCCCTGGTGATCAACACAGGTTCACTGGCTGGAAAACGAGGCATTTGCTTGATTTATGAATCGGTATCACTGAGATGCAGTCCGGCACCTGGCTAGGTTTTGGTGTCACTGGTGTCGTGCTGATGTACACTAGCTGGCCAAGGACAGCTGGAAGGGACACACTCAAGGATGCTGGTCTGTAAACCATGGGCTGACCCCACCATTCAGGCTTCTGGGCAACAGACATACACAGATGTTTAGCACTTCACTTGTGGTGTAAACTGGGCAGGTTCATTGCCCTGATCTCTATTCCAGTTGCAGACCTGAACTCATTCTTGGAAAATTTGGAAATTTCAGCCCTCTGGACCAGATGGCCGCCAATAAATAGAACAACCTGAGATACACTTATCCTGGGCATGGAGGGTGTTGCGTAGGTGTTACCCACAGTCTATGCTCTCGTGCCGGTTAGGAGACCAAAGGGTGCACCCCTGTGAGAGGACATCATCAGCCAAGGGTCACCCTTCATCCTCACAAGCCCTGTATGTTATAGAACTGAAAGCATTCCTTGTTGTGACTTATAGTACTGGATGGAGAACTGAGGGATCTCGTTTCTTAGGTGAAAACCAGTAAATATACCAGCAGTGTTTCTTCTGTTGTTCTAAAGCCATTCAACCTTCACCTCCACTTTTTCCTTCTCATGTTTCACTGACAAAGTATAATGAGTCAGTGCTGATGCTGGAAGTTTTCCAGAGCCAGTGCTGTGCTCTAGGTCAGGATATTCGGGCCTGAACTAGCGTGTGTTTGGAAATCAGTAGCTGCAGGGAGCACGGCTCAGCCAGAACAGCACAGCCTGGCACTGGGGACGGTGATGGCCAGGGCAGCGGCTGCTTTGCAGGGTGTTCCCAGAGGCCACGTCCACGTGTCTGCTGAGGGACCACCATTCTCCACAGCCGGCAGCAAAGGGAGCAGCGAGGAGGAGGAGGAGAAGGGTTGCACAACAGCCTGGCCCCAGCTTCCAGTGTCATATCACAAACAGCCCATGTGCGGGAACCACGGCGGGGTACCCCTGTGGAGCTGGGTGATGTGCAAACACGGGACTCAGGCGATGTTCAGCATTATTCTCTGTAGCTCCAGAAGGAGAGGCTGCTTCCAAATCAGTCCCCCCCTACAAGTGCTGGCCTGAGCCCTCCATAGCTGGCAGGTCCCTTCCCTCGAAGCTGCTCAGAAGCACCTGGCTCAGCCAGAGTGTAGTGCGGACATGACAGCGGGGTATAAAACCACCCCCTCTGTTCCCAACTAGCCACAGAACGCCAGCTATTCATCTGACCACCTCTCTATGTTGATGGAGAGAGGTCATGTCGTGGGGCTAGACCCTCCTGCTTGCTTCAGGTCCCCCACCCCCACTAGAGCTCAGTGGCCAGTGCTCAGGAGCTCGGCAGAATATGACTCCATTCTCCGGGGTTGCTTGGGGTCCCATCCTCACAGGTCCCAGCCCTGGCACAGATTCAGCTCCTCCAAGTCCTGCCTGGACTAAGGACAATGTACATTTCCATCTGTTTTTTCACCGATAGCCTCAAAAAGTCTTAGTGGTTTGCATCAACAGCTGTCTTGAATTACACTGCCCTTGGAAAATTTGATTGTTTGGCTTTTTCATTCCAGAGATATGAGAAAAGATCATGTTTTAGCCGAGGAATTGGAAAAAGTTAAGCTTGGAAGCCTTTTGCCATCAAGTCTGAGCAAAGAGCTTGAAAGGAAATACCTTGACAGTGAAGAGGTGAGAATCTGTTCAGTCCCTCCTCTTCCCTTCACTGCTCCCGTATGACTCCTCGGAGGAGCTCTGACTTGTCCTGCGCACACACTTCTCACCTGTGAGACACACACCCTTCCAGAGAGAAGCAAAAGCAAGAATGCTATTGTTTCTTTTGGGGGGGCAGGTCAGCTTTCTGCTAGATGGGAATTGCAGAGCGAACTTGATAGCCCTGGGAGCCATCAGAAAAGAACTGCTCTGTTCTTGCAAACCTTGCGGCAGGAAGCTGGGGGAAAATCCAACAGCAAACCTTTATGGGTAACTTTCCAGTTATCTGTTAAATTCCCAGGGGGGTTTATGCTCCTTCTTGCAGATGATTCATTCAGAATTACTTCTGATCTCTGCAGCGGTGCCAGACCTTGGGTGAGAGTAAAGCATGCAGGTCTGGTCTTTGAAAAATCTGTTTCTTTGATCGAGAATCGCCTGGTCTGCAGAACATAAGAGTTGCTCTGGTTTTTGGATTACTCTTGCCTTAATGAAAACAAGAAGCAACTTTTACAGTACTCCCAGAGCTTAGTGCTTTTGGCATTTTGGGCTGGAATTCCTGGAAAACAAGAAGACAAGTTCCAGGTTTAACTGCAGCCCGTGATGATTTGCACATGGGAGAGATGGGTGTGAGGGCTGCAAAGTGCACGAACAAGGCACTTGAAGATCAGAAATATATGCCAGCCACCGTACAGACCATTTCCAAAGCCTTGCTGCACAGTGTGCACGCAAGAGGGGTTAGAGCAGAGAAAACCTGAGAACATTTTGTTTCACTCTCCAGCACTCGTAAGATGTCAGAAGGGCTCACGAAAAAGGATTGCAAAACCAGGCCCAGAGGGTAGCACTGAGTGTGACGCACAGGGAACGCGTGGCTGGGGGAATTTGGGCTCTGGCATGTGTAGCTGCCTGCAACCTTCCGACACACTGCTCCCCTCCCCTGCCCTCCAGATCGCCACTGATGTGGCAGGCAGGGATGTGGATCTTGATCTTCATTCCTACCCTGAAATATTCAACTCGTTATTGCTTAGGTGGATATCGTGAGGGAGTTGTCCTTGCTGCTGTGAAGTGGTGGGTAAGGCATCTCATAACAAAGAGCCTTTATTTCTCAGCCAGGGCCAAGGAAAAAGTCTGCTGAGCCAGAGAAATGGTGGGTGGGTGAGTAAAACCTGCATAAGGCAGGAGCTGCTACACCCACTTTGTGGTAAACGCTGTTGTTCTTCCTTCCCTAAAGGCTACTATCAAAAATTCACTGAGCAAATGTTTAGATAAAGAAATCCAAAGATGGAAAGAAGACAAAGAACCAGAGAAACTAAATGGGCATTTTCAGAGTGAACTACTAGCAATATTTGTTGTCCAGGTAATACAGATATATATTAAAAATAAACAATTGCAACCTGCACATATTTAGGATTTGAGACAACTATGGTCAATGTAGGAAAGCGAAAGGCCAAGTCACTTGTGTAGGGTGGTAGCAGAGGTGGGTGGTACAGCGGAGCCCAAACCCATGGTCTGGCATGGTCCTGGTCTACCACGTGCTAGAAACAAACTCCTCTATAAGCAAAATGAGCAAGAAAGCTGCCCTCCTTTCTCCCTGTGCAGTCTCTTCTGCACCCCCAGCCGATGCCAAGCCAGTAGGTGCTGGGTAATGTAACAGCAGAGAGACAAGAGACAGGTTTAGCTGAGCGAGGAAGCAGCACGGTGCTGCTGCCCTGCTTGCTCCCAGGGAGACTGTCATGGGCAGAGCGCTCCAAGTGCTCATGCCCTTTCCCCACGCTCAACACTCTCCCTCCTCTGGCTGCAGAGGATTAGCAGAGTTTATTTTTAAAAAACAGACCTTTCGTATACTGAGATTGTTGTGCTTGAATTGGTTTTTTTAATGCAATCATATCACGTTCAGCAAAAAAAGCAAAAAAACCAAGTGCCACTTTCCTCACTTTCTCAGCTATTTTATAGATTTTCTTTAATGCTTCTTTCTTCTTCACCTCTCCCCCCTTTTGAAGATGGAGCTCAAAATTGGCTTGAACCCACCAAATAAGTGTAGCTGCTCTGCACAGTCCCTGTCTCAGTCACGGGGAGGGGTGCAGGAGAGCTGGGTGCCGTTACCGCAGTTAAGGATCGGTAGCCTTTTCAACCAGCGAACCTGGTGGGTTTGGAGCAGGCGGCATTTAAAACTGATCTTGCTTGTTTGTTAGAGTATCTACAGCGGCCAGAAGCGAGCCGAGGACATCAGCGCGGCAGTGGGCGAGGAGCTGTCGCATCGCCTGTCGGAGCTGCTGCCCGCCTTCCTGAAAAGGTGCGGTAAGGCAACGTCGGGCAGCAGCGCTGGCAGAGCCGCCCGGGGCACGCACTCATCCGCCTCTCCTCTTCCCATCTCCCCTCCAGCTACAAGGATGCTTTTGAAGACTTTAAGGAGAAAAGCAAGAAGCACAGATACTACAGGCCTATACTGACTGCAAATATTAACAACTGCTGGAATTTTAGGTAAGGGTCCAAAAGAAAAGGCTTTGCTCCTTCCTCTGCAGGCAACGGATAATAGTGTGATGGAGGGGAGGTGCTCCAGAGTGGGCAGAGGAATCTGCCTGCAGAGGAAGGTTTCGAGACCTCTGAATTTCTCTCTCTCTCTCGAGGACAGATTATTCTGACCTTGCTGATATTTCCTTGCAGAGACTACGCAGAGAAAAACATGGCAGAAACAGATGACAATAAAGCCAGTATCCTCAGCACTCTCAGCGACATTGAAAACAGCGGCTTTGATGTGCTGCTTCAACAGCTGTTTGCCCAGCTGAAGGTACCGTACCCACGCCCCACACCCTCCTGCCCCACGGCTCAGCCTGTGCCGGTGCCGGGCATGTCCTCCTGCTGTGCTATCGGTTGCCCAGGTCTCTGATTCAAATGCAGCAAAGTTCGGAAGGGCTCTGGGCCAGGTCACTTCTCGGCATCGGTCCTAACTTGCATTGCTGCCAGGAAACACTCGCATTTCTGCCAGAAAACTCAGACTCGCCTCTCCTTAAGCTGGTCCTCAAGCCTGCAGGCAAAATGGGTGCAGCTACACAGGCGTTACTGTGCAGATGAACATAAAACGTGCTGATCACATCTAAGATAACTGCTGCAGGAGGGAGTCTCAACCTGCAAGTATTTACACTCCAAACTGTAGGAAGCAATCACAAATGACACGAACTGCAATTACGCAGCTTTTGGCTTCTTCCTAAAGGTGGCCTGAAAGGCACTTTTGGCATCTTTTTTTTTTTTTTTTTCTCCTAATATATAACAGAAGCTTTTTAAGTTAAGCAAGTGTGGTGGAGGAGAAGGCATAGAAGTCAGGAATGTTCAGCCACAATCTCTTCTGCTTTCTCTGTAGGACCTTTTGGAAGGCATGACAGAGCAGGGGTGCGTTTTTTATTTTCACATTTATTTACTGTGGCCAAGAAAAATCGTGATTGAAAATGTCTCATAATGATTAATTTTTTTTCCCTGATGGTTCCCTAATTCTCTAATCAGACAAGATGGTGTGGACAAAACATTAAAAATGTGGAAATAAAAAAAGCATTTCCAATATGAACCTTTCAAGCCCTCAGTCTTCTTCATCATGAGGAACCCAGTACAGCCCCCTCTTCCCCTGCCCCTGTAAGTCATCGTTACACATCCCTGCACAGGACTGCCTGTCGCACTGTCGCTATGTAGGATACTGTACATATAGAAATGCTAAATGTACATGTGCATAGAATTTGTTTTGAGGGAACTAAGCAGATTTCCCTTTTTTCAGCCAATTTATAAGAAGTTTACAGAAAATAAGTGGGACTCAAGCAATGAAATTATGAACGAGATCATTAAAACCACCAGCAAACATATTTCAGACTTTCGGACCCTGAAGGACCCTTTCTACCACGTAAGTCCAAGAGAAATATTGGAGTGATTATGGGATGCCAAGGCTGCATTTTCAGCTCTGATCCTCTGTGACTCAAATTGCCTTGACCCACATTAAGCTGGTGAGCTGGCCTGGCATCGGAGAGCCCTTTCAGGCAGGATTTCCATCAGCATGCAGTTTACCTAGATTAGCCGAATAAATCTTACTCTTCTCCAACAGAAGCAAACTGCTGTAGCTCTGCTGCAGTGTTTGAAGAGAAAACCACCCCTGCTGTAGAGAAAATGCTTTAGGGACTACCCAAAATATGGCTTTATTTACATATGGGTTTGCTTTAGCAACCTTGAGGCACGGATGCAATTGCATGGTTCTATCTCATGGCTCTTTTGATTGCCCTAAGGACTGGAGGAGATGGATGCAACTGGGACAAATCCCAGATAACTGAGCCACAACCACATTTTCAGTGGTGCTGGAGTATATATGAAACACCATCATATAAAAAAATCTTTGATTTCCTGCCTTTGTCTTTTTAGTAGATGAAACAAAATTATGATGTTTTGTGTATTAGAGAGAGGAACAGGAGGAGCAGCATGAATTCCTGTTTCTCTGGAGTACTGTTACTTCTCTAATACATGGAGATCTTTTCTACACTTTTAAACTCTTCCCAGAAGGAAACAACATTTGGGAATTCCCACACTTCATTAGTTTGAGTACAAAGAAATTCTCGGCATCTAGGATGTCGTGTAACCAGTTGTGGGGAGGTTGGCAACCAGCACCGTTCCCAACGTGTGAGCAGCAGCAGGCATTTGGTGGGGCATGTCTTATGGCACCCAAGATGTTTCTGCCCTCCGTTCACGCACATGGCTTGTTCTGTCCCCAAGCAAAAGACAGATGGATGACTCCCCCCCCTCCTTCCCAACAGGCTATCATTGAGAAGATCCACGCCCGTTTGGTTAAAGAGTACATCATGAGGCTGCTGAAGAGGAAAGTCAGCCTGAAAACTCCGGCGCAACAGCAAAACCTGGCCCAGCTCATCTCCAAGAATGCTGCTGACCTGGAAGCCTTCTGCACCAGCAATGTGCGTGAGTCCTCGCTGCGTCCACAACAGCATGGGGCACGGGCACACCGAAAAACAGGAAAACAAATTTTCTGGGGCCTCTCGTTAAACTTTCCAACTCAGCTTTATTTCCTGGAAGGCAGGACCTTAGACAGAAAGAGGTCCCCTGCCACTAGCCTGCCCTCCCCCGGATGGAGTGTGATTATTTCATCTTCCTTTGTCCCACAGGCAGTGGTTTCCTTTTGAAAATTTATATTAATAGGGTCAGAAACACTGCACTGCTCTGGTTTCACTACAACTTCTGTGGAGTCTGGGTTTTGACTCTTCCCCCTCGCCCCTGATTTCCCTCACTCTGCTGCCTTTAGGTCAGGCAGGGGCTGGAACGGGCAGCACTGGATCTCTGGTACACAGGAGTTTCCTCCACAGGAGGCATGGCTGAAACACCCCTCTCTGTCCTCTGAGATCACCTCCCTCCTTTCACACCTCTAAATTTGTCTGCAAAAAAGCTAAGCCAAGCCCTGTCCTCCACCACCCCGTGTACATTTGACTGGAGAAGGAACAAGTCTGAGCATCACTCGGCAGGGGTGGGAGGTCGGGCAGCTGGTGCCTTGGGATATCCAATGGCCAGAAAACAGGTCCAGTTGGGGCATTCACCTGAGTGGGCAGGGAGAGGATTTTGGCAATGCCTGGAGATGCTGAAGGCAGGTTTGTGTGCAGAGCTGGGAGAGAGCAGCACGTGGCAGTGCGTTACCTTGCCCATCGGTCCTCATACACGCGCTGGGCAGTGTAGTAACCCAAGGAAAGGAAAACGTGATTGAGGAAAGAGCAGAGAGAGTTTGTTGAGAGGGATGTGGAAACCTCAGTCTTATGGCAAACCCTACACCACTTGTGTAAGAGGATTAAAAACCACCACAAAACTAATCCAATTTCTCCCAGGCTGGTCCAGGCTAGAAACATCACTGAAAACAGTGAGGCACCCAAAATTGCTGCCATGTCCTTCTCCATCACCAGGAAAGAGCCTCAGGAGCCAGCTCGGCAGCACCGCTGGTGAAACACAGCTCCTGGGCTGGGCGGAGGTTTGCACCACCATGACGCCCTGCTGACCACTTTCTCTTCTGGCAGGGCTCTCAAGCCACGTGGCTGAATTCGGCACTCCCCAAACTGGCTGAAATAATCCGACTTCAGGATTTAGGTGCTATTAAAATTGAAGTTGCAACACTCGCTACGACATATCCAGATATCCGGTAAGAGATGCTGAAATAGATTTGCAAATACTCATATGGAATTTTAACTGAGCCAGGAAATAGTCAAATATGAGTAGAGGTGAGGTTCGTATAGCCTGAGTCTATAAAAATGAGTGGGGGCTGCCTGCCAGGCTGTGGCAATCCCAGTGCCATCAGACAACAAAATAAACTATTAAAAAAAGCCTATTTATATATTCCAAATTCTGGTCTGGTTTTCTCCTTTGCCTTGGAGATCTCCTACCCTACCCCAAGCCTCCTGGGACGGTGCTGGCTCCCATGTGGGACAGCCAGATGCTGAGCTGGCATCTGCCGGGTACCTCGGCCCCACCGCGGGGTGGGGGCCGCATCCTGGCGCAAGGGAGCCGGCGCATGGCGATCTGCAGGAGGAGATAACCCCTGCCCATTTTTCTTCCACAGCAAAAGGCACCTGGAAGCCTTCCTGTACATCAAAGCCAATTTGTCACGCAGCGAACTCAAAAGCATCCTGGGCTACTTGGCAGACAGCACAGCATCCACGCCGCCCGGGGCCCCACTCTTCTCCAACATAAATGTGTCCTAGGCCAAGGCACCCCTTGGCACCCACCTTGTGCCAGACTGTGGGCTAAGCCGGGGATGGAGACTATCCCCTGGAGCAATGCACAGCGCACGCTGCCGCCTTTTCCTACGGAAAGTACTTTGTTCTAATCCGGTGCTCAGCGTCTCTATGGGAGTCACCGTCCTCCACGCATAGCTGGGAAAAGGGGGCACCCGTGGGGAAAGCAGTGCTTGCAAGGACCAGGGTTGCTCCTCGCAGCAGTCACAGACCGCCTCCAAGGTCTCCTAGGTGCCACCATGTTCTCTGCCTGGACACTGCCCTGGTGCTCTGACCTCCGTCTACCTCACAGGGTGCCGCGAAGGCCACGTCGCTGACTCCCCAGCTAGCTCAGGCTGAGCACACACCTCCTGTATAGCCTTTTGTCTTCTAAGGAAACAGAGGGAAACAAAAACTGAAGCCAAAATTTAGAGATGCTGGAAAAGTCCCATGTGAACGTGCTTGCACCCCATCTGCCTTCCTCTGAGCCGGGCAGGGGGGGCTGTGTTAGACTGATGGGAGAGGCACCAGGTTTCGGGTCAGGAGGAGCTGTGGCTCGGCCGTGGCAGGACTCCTGCCGTCCCCCTCCACTGCAGCACCCCCACATCTGGGGCTTGGAGTGGCAGCAGCGTTGCCCAGGGGCGTCAGAGTTTCCGAACCGGCCCCGGATATCCCTGGCCGGCCCCGCAGCGGCAGTCCGGCCGGCCGGCGCAGCGTGTGCCTCCTTCACCTCTGTGAGGTGCGAGCGGCCGACCCCCAGCAGCCGCCAGCCGCTCTGCAGTGGCCCCGTCCAGCCCCTCTGCACGGGAGTGGCACCCTGCTAACAGCGGGTTAGGAGCAAGATGCCTATTGGAATGGATCGTGTGGGCTAAGCCCCAGCATCTAGTAAAGCACTTTGGATGTTGCTTAAGCCTTCTCTCTTGAGGGAACGACTTTTCCAGACCCCATTAACGTCATAGGCTTTGAATGGGTGGTGGAACTGGTCTCATATGCCATTAAAATATATTGAGCACCCTGTATGCGTCACTGTTTTCTCGCTCGCTCTTTCCCCTCTTGCTGTGAGGTAGATAAGATGTGAAAACACAAATTGGTCTGTTGTGAAACTATATTTTGTTTTTACAGCCCAGTTTTTTGGGAAGCGAATCACTTGCCAAAACAACAATGTGTTTAGTTGAAGACCTTTCCCTTCTGTTTTTCTTGGTTTCAACTTTTGTATCAGGCTGTAGAAAGTCGGTCCGGAAGGAAGATGCATAATGACTGTGCAAACCATGTAGTGTATTTATATGCATATGCAGTATACCATTGGTGTATTTTTGCATCCAATTTTTTTTTCTCAGTTAGAGATATTAATTTGCAATGTTTATATTTAAACAGTATTCAAATATGCTAGAAAAGTGTCTCATTTATTCTGTCTCTGACGGTTGTTTACTGTGTTGCCACATGTAGTCCTACGTACGCCTTCAAAGGGCCAATTCTTCCACTACTCCCAGCATGCTCTGGTGAATGTCACCCACTGGTTCCGGGTGGGGAGGGTCTTACTGGACTACATTCAAGCTGGAAAAGCAGAAGTACCCTCCGTTTGTGCTGTGTATGGTTCTCATAGCGTGGCTTTCCTTCTTCTCTGGAGCAAGGACTTCCGTGTGCACCGTGTTTACGGTATCCGGTATAACAAGGTCTAAAATGTCAGCTGCTAAGCACTACTGCAGTCTCGATGTTGAATAATAAAAAGATATATATTTGATGTACATCTCATCCTTACTGCTCTGGCATTCCCCTTCCTCCATCTCTGTTTTCTCCTCCTGTTCATACGAGTCTTTAGCAGACGCAGCCCATGAGAATTCGGCCCCACCTGGCCCTGCTGACCCCTTTTACCCTCCCAGCAGCTGCTATTAAACCTGCGGCTTTGCTGCTGTCCGCAGATGCAGGAAGAGTCCTCTGCCGACCGGCGATGTGACAAAATTGTACACTGGGTAAAAAAACAGTGCTTTGGTTTCAGGCTGCTGCCTGGCCATGGCTAGTGCAAACCACCCGCTCCTTCCATAAGCACACATGCTCGCACAAAACTCATATATACAAATAATTTTAAAACTTATTACACATTATTTAAACCCTTATGGCAGCTACAATTTAAGGCCAAATGCCAAAATGCCTTCCGGCAGTGCTGAGCACTCATGACAACTGTCACCTATTGTGAAACATTTTCTTTCCCAATTAGTGAAAGGTCATATTATTGTTATAAATAATTGCATTTTGATTTAGCGATCTGTTAAGGGCCTACAGAAATGCATCATACAAGTGATTATGCTAGTCTTTAAAAAAAAAAAAAAGATTCCAGCTAAGTAAGTGCTCAAAGGAAAATAGTGAATCTATTTTTATATCATAATTAGGATGGGTAGAAGAAAATGGTTTTCGTACACATTTCATAAGCCATATGGAACTGCATTGTGCAATTCCCTTCATCCTGCTATAAAAATCCAGCTTTCAGCTCTAATGAGCCCAGGAAACTACTTTATTTATCTTCCTTTATGACTCGACATTTACAATGGCATTTATTTGTATGTGGCATATTACACATAGCCAGGTACTTTCAGGAGGTTGCACGAATGTTTTCTGATAATGGTGTTAGATTAATACTGATAAATAGCACTCCTATAAAGTAACTAAATAAAATTTTCTGAGTCAGGGTGGCTGGATTTTCTTTATCACACAACCTCTGCTGATGTTGATGTGTGCTGCTTCTTGAAGGCAGAACAGATAGCCAAGATGAAAAAATAAAATCAGCCTTTATAAAACAGTTAAGCAAGCTGGTTGCTGTGGCATTGCCAGCTCTCCCAGTCGGTTGTCATCAGTGCCACCAGGATGTCAGCCTGCAACAGCCACCGCATCGGACATGGACGGAGCTCACACATGCACACACGCACGCTGCCGGCTCCCCACCCGTCCATCACACCAGGCACTTCCACCGTTTGGCAGAAAACATGCAATTTGCAGTGCAAAAGACACAGGGACACAAACCACAGCATACCAGGGTGCGGACCGAGGCATTACTCACCTCCTCTGCTCCTGCAGGACCCATCTGCTCCACCCCAAGTCCCCAGTGACACCTGGGGAACATCTGCCCTTGCTGCAGGGGAAGCCAAAACCACTCAGAGAGCTCCTGGGCTCCTCCCGAGTGTGAGCATGAAGCAAAAAAAGCAGAAACCTTCTGTTAGAGCCTGCTGAGAAACTCTGGGGCCTGCAGACAGGGAAATGAAGTGTCAAGAAGCCAGAACGCCTGCAATTCCTCCCCTTTGAGGCTGGATCTTCTCACCAGGATCCCCTGAGATACGACAGCACCGAACTAAAGGCCACAGGTTTTACTGACGTACTGATTTTAAGAGAGACACAGTAGACTAAAGTGCTTCAGTAACTGGGCCTTTCCCAGTTCAGCCCGCAGCTCTAGGTGGACATTCCTGGCTTCATTGACATGCACAGTGATGTGCACAGGTGACACCTGCGCCTCACCTACTAATCTATGTAAAGCAGGAAGAATACATGCAATTACATATTCACAAAGGGTGTGGAAGCAATTTGATGACCTCCATTTGCAAATCTTGTATTTAGTTTAGGTGGTATGAACTTTACTAGGAGAAAATCGGGAAACCCCAACCCTGTGGGAAGAGACCGTGAAGCCTGGCAATGCGTGGAACCTCCTTACCCAGGGGAACTGGGGCACACAGGCTGCGGGTCCTGCATCTCCCAGCACGGTTTCACATGCTGCCCCATCACTTGCCTCTGCTTTGCACAGCCTGGGTCAGAAGCCGGTGCGGGTGACCAAATGGGTGGGAGTCAGCATCACTGAGCGTTGAGGAAGAAGGATATTTCGAGAATGGGCTAAAGGCCAGTAACCTTGGGTGTGACACTAGCAAAATCGTGCTTTGCCATGCTGTAGCTTGAAACCATGAGAGTAATTGCTGCCTTCCTGCATGACTTAAAAGAGGATGTGGCCACGCCACCCACACTGATATCTTTGAAATACAAAATAGCTCTTCTGTAGCCACAATAATAGAGATGGCAGCTAATGTCAGGGGATTTCAAGTATTACTCATCAGTGCAGCAACCACAGATTTCCCCCTTAGCAAAGCTGCAACTCCACACTGCTGGGGAGGGAGGCAAATCTCACCTCCTGGGGGGGGAAACCAGAGGAAATGCGATGGAGCAGATGCACTCATCAGGCTGTTCAGGTGCACATTACCAGAGGAAGGTTAATTGAGTTATTTAAATCAGTATGAAGTTTTTAAGGCTACTGTGAAGTGAATGTTTGCACCTGCTGAGCACCATTTCTCCTTGCTACCCAGGGCTTTCCCCTCTGGAAATCAGGTTAAAAAAAATCCTTTTGAATTGACCAGATTGGAGGCTTCCCTACAAACCCATTTTTCATCTCTGGCTCTTGTCCCCTCAGAGGTTTTCAGTTGCTTCTTTCACCTCTCCACAAGTCTTAGATGTTCACCCCAGTTCCCCTCCCAACGCTACCCAGTAGTGCCCTCGGACCACGCTCTTGTAATCCTCCCACCTTTCATTCAGCAGATGGGACACACCAGGGCACGTCATGTACCAGCACCCAGAAAGACCATCATTCGAGGATGAAGAATTCATTGCTATTTATCTAAGTAGTTTTCATGCAAAGAGTGCAGAACACTTGAGCTGTAATAACTCTCCTAATGGACTAATAAAAGAGGAAAACTTATCATTTAGCAGAAAAGCCGAGCTCTCAAAAGTACGCATTAATGTTGGAACGGCTGTGATGGGGAGATATTAGCTCTGAAAGGGAGGAGATTATAACAAACTCTCGGGTAGAACAATATTGGTCCTGGAGTCTTCAGGAGCTTTTGAGCTCTATCCCAAAGGCTGGAGGCCAACCCCCAAGTCCCACTGGCAAGAGCAGTGCAGCCTGAGAGCTAAACCAGGTGTACAGATTAGAGAAAATATCAGGATAAAGCTAACAGTGCTATGTCCTAGTTTCTGCTCTTTGGTTTCGTTGCCTGCACCAAGGCTACAAGAAGTGGTGACAGCCAAGCTGTGGAGCAGGGATTGTCATCTTCACGCTCCTGCACAGCAGACCCCTTGTCTCTGGCAAGGTCCCAACCCCAACTTCATGCGTTGTGACACATCCCCTTCGCAATCTGCATGGGGCTATGCAGAGCCAAAAAGGTTGGTTGAAGCTACCCACTTCCTCTGTTTAACATGTGGGGAGTGACAGAGGTATTTCCAATGCCCCAAGAGAGGCATTCAACCTAGCACGATCCTGTCAGCCACCCGCTTGTGACAAGCTTGTGCAGACACTCCTGGACCACACCGGCCTTGAGGTCCCTTGGTCAGCAAGCAGGTATGAAGGGAACGTCATCTGCAGAGGCCACACTTCATTTAGAGGTGTCATTGCTGTCCTGCCGGGACACGGGTGGTTTGCCGTAAGCAGCTCTGAGCAGCCTTGTGTCCCTCCCCCGGGATGCTTGGGAAGGGCATCCCATTCCACCTCCGAGGGAATCTCAGGGCTTGGGGCAACTCAAGAGAGGCAGGTAGGACCCACAGACGGGTCCTGTGATCTCACAGGGCATAGAGACCCATAAGAGTTAGTAAAAAAGGGGGGCAAACCGAACCAGGGTAACTCTTGCACACGCTGGGTGGGCTAGACCTGCTCCTGGAGGGACCTTGGCAGCTTGCGAAGATCTCATAGGAAACACTGTTAATCCTGGAGCTGGCAAAACACAGCGCGAGCAGTAATCCAGATAACCTTTGCTGTGTATCAGTAAGAGAAACATAGGACGTGCCCTAGAGAAACAAGGCTGCAGAAGTAGAGACAGAAGGTGGGAAAGCAGCCTTCAAGTACCTGCCATGCGTCTGGCTGTGCTCAAAAGTTTTTTGTTGGTCTTCGTTTAACTGTCCAGCTCAGCATCCCCTTCTGATCCATTAAAATACCGCAAAGACTAAAGTATTACTGTGGAATGCATGAACTGCACAAGCTCCCATTTTTGTTTGATTTGATTTCTCTACGAAGTCTCTCTTAAGGAGCTCAGATTGCATTTACTTGGGGAACATTTTGTCAGATCAGCATGCACAGCATGAAATCAATAGCAGCTTTTGAAGAAAGACCAGATTAATCTGTCATCCAGAACAACCTCTTAAGCCAACTTTCCTTGGGTAGAAACCACAGTTAATAAAAGGAAAAAGGTTCCACCTTCCTTCCACCTCCCTCAAAACCTCACCTTCCATGTCCCATGTGCGCAAGGGGCAAAAGCCCATCTCTCCACCTAACAAACACTATTTCTGTACAAAAAACTGTTTCTGTATAAAATAATACTATTTCAATCCAGGTATGATGTTGTTCTTTCCAGTGTAAGTTTCTACTATCTCATATGAACAACTCTATACTACAAGCTTCAGTTTGTTATTCAAAATGATATTAATTGCCCATTTTCATACATTTCAATATAGTTTGACCTGAAAAACAAATTTCTGCTTTCAGTAGTACATGACTGATGCTTCCATGTTAATGTGTAAATTATCATTAAGAGAATCAACCCATAGCAGATTTCTTCAATCTGTTTACCTGTCTATACACAGAAAAAATTCTTCATAGGTGTGCTTTCAAGACAGAAATGGAGGCAATAAAATCTACAGGTTTTTGAGGGCTGGTACCTGGAGTTGTAATGGATACTTAGATCATTTCTTAGTCTAAGACTCCTGCATCACGCACGTATACAGTGCCCCCACACAGATGCTACTACCACAACAACTGTTTTTCTCACAGACTCTCTGTATCCAGCCTTTTGCCCAGTTTCAGCCCTTCAAAGAACACTGTTTTCTGGAGATTCAACATTTTTCTCCACAGAAAGTGGCCAAATCAGCGTATTTTGTTTGGCAAAGTCAAACTGTGAAGTCTGGGACCCCAGAGCTGGTTGTGCTGATGTGTGAAACCCCCTTCCTCTTCCCACGCTCTGCCACAGCGTGTGCTTAGGCAAGTCCCAGCGTGGGTTTTGGTCATCATTCCTTCTGGTAACTTTCACTTCAAGGACAACATCAGAAAATTCAGGCCATGCAAGTTCACAGTGTTGTAGGAGCTTTGACTTATTATGAAAGAAATACAAATAATGTGCAGAGGACTTCTCTGTCTTCTCCAGGTTTGTGAGCTGTCAAAAACCTCAGTGTTTCGGCCATGCAATACCCACCTAATGTACAAAATAATTTAATAACCAAAAAACATGTTATGACCTTACAATCTTACCTCTACTTCCAGTATTCAGTACTGAAAAACTGGGAGTCTTGGAATTCTGAATTCTCCGAGTTCTGAAGCTTTTGGTAGACTAAGACAAATATACGCAGGGTATGCCTAAAAGGACGAGGGTGGGCATCAGCCCCGCGAGGCTGATGTGACTGGTCTTGGGAGCCAGTGACAAGCCACGTGGTTGTTCTGTTGAGGTGTTTCACCTGCATGTCATCAGGGCAGCCTGTGAGGTTTGGTGAAGGAGGTGTTCCTCTCTAGGACAGGCTGAGAAGTCACCCAGGGGCTGGCGGCAGTGTCACCTCTCCGGCAGTGAAGAGCTGCTCATCGGAGAGCCGCTGCAGGAGGGAAATCCCTGCCTACGTACATAAGGATGGGAAACGACCATTGCTGCAATCAAGTGGTTGCCTATCTCCTGGATAAGGAGGGGACAGGAAGAGTTCCCAGGAGGAAGGCGATACCTGCCTGGACATCCTGGGACGATGTCAGAGGAGGATGGTTGCACTGTGGAAGGGGAGGGTGACCTAGCACCAGCACCAAGAAGGGGGACCCAGAGCTGGCCTAGGAGCAAAGCTCTTTAAGGACTTCCTCTGTCAGAGGCTCCCCACGGGCACAAGCCAGGGCGCAGGAGCAGGAAGAGGCAGGGAGCCTGCCTGGTGTAGCATTAGTGCAAGCAGCCACTCTTGCACATCTTTCATGTCTTTATTTGCATCTCTCATGAGCATATGCAATGGTGTTCTCAGGTGGAAGAGCAAATTATGAACACCTGGCTGTCCTTGTACTCTTACTTTAACCTGGCTTGGGTGACCACGGCGTGAGGTGACTGGGTAGCAATGGGTTATCCCGACAGACCGCGGCATTCCTCCTCCAAAGACACAGCAAACCCGCAATCAGGGGCTGAAGCACTATAATGCAGTGCCCCAGCTCCCCCACACACTCCTAGGCATGGGCATGACACAGGAGGACAGCCAAGGCATCTCCTGGGGGCCTGGGGGCTCTCCTGTACACAGCATGAGCTGGGGACAAGCGCTTGGACATGGGCAGAGCCACAGGAGGGACGTCACAGCTGTGACTGAAAGCCAGACAGACACAGTCTTCAAGGTCAGATGATGACCAGCTTAGGACGTGTGGCTCTATATCTGGCAGTGACGCAATTAGCTAGAAGCAAATACTCATTTTCCATTGATCTGTAGGCAGGGCAACCGTCGCCAAAGGTAACATGAGCACCAGCAGTGACAGACGATACGTTGTTGAGGTTCAGACCATCAGACTCTCCTGTGTTTCCATGTGGTCAACAGCTCTTAATGCAATTTTGCTTCTCTTGGAAAAAACCAAGTGGAGAATAGATTATTTTCCTCCCGCTATATAGTACCAAGCATGCCAAGAAACGGTGTGGCATTCCCACAACCTGAGGCAGAAGTTTCGTTTTCCAGCCAGGATGCCTTTGTCGATCTGCAAAGCTTCGGTGCTGTCAGCCACAGCTGTGCTGCACACAGAAGCCAGTCTGAGGCCAAAATGCTTTCAAGGGTGAAGTTTCAGGCAGCAGTGTGTGCCAAGTGAAAATTTAGCTGAGCAGCAGGAGGAACCTGGAGGAGGGAGTACCCTGCCCTGCCCTCTGCAGCCCCTCAGCCACAGGAGCCACAGCCCTGCAGATACACCTTCACCAGTCTGTAAGTGACCAGTCCCACAAACAGCATCTTGTCCTAAATTCAACCCTGCCTTCAGCCACAGCCTTCAGAAAACAGAGGCCCTTCTTGAGCTGCTTGGCCAGAGCTCTTTCCTAGCCCTGATTTTAGCTGCTGTCTGCCCAGATCAAGGCATTTTCTTTATGGCAGAGGAGTGTGCTGCTCAGCATGTGTCTGCTCTCCCATCATTGTCTATCCTTCATCCAGCTGGATTCAAGTAATGCCATTAATGAAGGTCATCAAGCATCACTTGTCTTCTCTTCTAGCCAGACCAAAATGTCTAAATGCTGCACACTATGCCAATCAGTTGAGTGGGGGAGCAGGAAGGAAGGGGAGATGACCACAGAATAAGAGAATGTTTACATGCATTGCACAATGCTGGAGCCACGGGACAGAACTGACCCTGACTTACACCAAGCCAGAAATACGCTGAGCTGCGTCTGCTGGCGCCCCAAGGGCACCGCTCCCAGCGGGCATTAATCCTGCTCCAGCAGCTCTGCACCGTGCTGGTCAGCCGCCTCCATCCCCACTTAGCCCTGACGGACGCTGTTCTCTCACTTACCTCTGACAACAACCCACCTACGCCGGGAGGGAAAGGAAACCCAGGGATGAGCTGTGTCTGTGCGGCGTGGGGAGCTGGCCTTGGGGAGCTCAGGGTGCATCCTGCCGAGGTCTGGGGTGAAGATCGTGGGCTCGCTGCAGGAAGAAGTGCGCACCAAGCTGCCTCCTGAAGCCAGGTGTCAAGCACACACAGAGTTGGTCTCAGAGGGGACCTGGTAGCTCTGGAAAGCAGATTGGTCTTTCTCACTTACCACATGGAGGAGACAGGTAATTCGTCAGTAGTGTGTGAACTTTTGAAGTCCCCAATGTGGCTGCTCAGCTGTGAAGAGGAAGAAACCTCTGCGGTCTCAGCCCAGCTAGCAATTGCACCTTTGGCTAAAAACTGCTCCTCTGAAGACCCACCTAGAGGGATCACCATGGGCAAAGAGAGCACAGAGGCATGCAGGCAGCCCCTGGGGCTGAGCATCCATCAGACCAGCAGCTGGGCAAGTGCCGTCCTCAGCCTCCCTCCAGCCTCCACCACAGGACCATGGGCACAGTGTTTACCCTTCAGAGAAGCAAGACAGACGGCGATTTCATCAACCCAGGAATGCACATGCCCTATGAGTTGTCGGTCTCATATTTCCTCTGCCCTCTCACTTTTCTCTCCTGTCCAACACTCACTTTAGCTTGCAGCATTTTGGGGAAGAGGCTATCATGTGTGAGGCTGGCTTGGTGCCTAGCCAAACCTGCTTTTCAAATATAAGTGGAGCTGTCAAGCATCTCCAGCAGCACAGCAGAGCAGCATGCACAGATTTCACTGTGTCCCAGTCCAGCTGACACAGCCACAAGGCGCATCCACTAGGTCAGCCCACATCAAGAAAAAAATGAGGACATGAAGCATTATTTTTATTGGCTTTTCTCCATGCAGTTGAATTGTGTGTGCTTTGCTTTGGGTTTGTTTGCTTTAATTTATCCCTCATTACAGGAAAGTATTGGCAAAAGAACTTTGAACAATCCCAAGTCTCATTAAGTTAACAATGGCTGGGAGAAATCAAACCCAAACAGCCTGTGTAGTTCAGTCAAAAAACCTGTAAGTTGAGTTAATATAATAGAGTCCATATTGCCACAACTGTACTTAGTTTTAACCACACAAGTGAATTTGAGTTATGTGTTTCTGCATGGATTTAAGCATGTAGATAAGCTGGACAGGACTGGGCTTAAAAGCCTTTACTACAGCGTGCTCTCTGCTTCGTATCGCCAGTACAACACATTTGCCTGCTCCCATTGAAACATGCTTCAGTTCACAATGTAAATGGAATCAAGCCAAGCCAAAAAATCTAAAAGAATTGGACTGCACTTTTTTCAGGGCAGATGCACAGCAATAACCCTGCAGAAATCACATTATGCTCAGACTGATTTGAACCACACTACTGTTTCACTGGGGGAAGAGGTATTTGGCCCTGTTCCTCCTTGGAACAGCCATCTATTTAGAGGGCCCATGGGCCCAGGATCACAGTCCAGTGCTGAGTATTTACTCTCTCTGTGCCCCAGGGAAAAAAGCTGTGCTGCATTTTACAGACCAGGAGATGAAACACAGATGTGACCTGCCCTTGGACACACGCTGTGAGCTTGCAGCAGGACGCAGACTTGAGCCCAGGCCCAAAGGTCCCGTGCACCCTTCGGCCACCAGACCCGCTTAGATCTCCAATCAGGCTGAGGCAGCAAGTTTGAAAATGGGGAAGAGTCTCCCACCATCCTCCCTTCTGTCACGTATTATGCATTACTGATGGCACTGCGATGCAAAAGGCACTAGCAAGAAGATGCAAGCTATGGCTCGGGAAGTCCCTGAGTTGCAGGCTGCTGGGGGCTGGACATGGCAGGGAGCATCACTGCAGGCATGCCTGGGTCTCGCTTTCCTTCCCTGGCCACCACTAATGGCTTGGTCTTGTTTGCAGTGGTGGCTTGTTTTTTTCTTTAACTGTTGCAAAACTTATGTGGCAAGGATAGTAGCGTGCATGAAGAATGGACACCCCATGAATAATAAAACCAGTTTAATCACACACTACATGGATGGTTTCAGTTGTATTGGACCATAGTCATTCCAGGACTTCCATCAGATGATGCTGTTACTGATGAACCTGGGAATCAGAGAGCACGTAAACATCTTGCAGTCTCTCATTATCGTGATGAGCCCGTAGCTCTGCCACAAAAGCTTACTTCCCCTCTACTTTCCCTGTGTCACTGTCACTGACTGCTCGGTGGATAACTGTTTCCCTGTTTGTTGCCTCAACCCTATTCACTTTTTTCACTTCTGCTATATCTGAAAGCCTCTGACCTCAAGCGAAGCCAGTGAACTAGTAGCACAGGCTTTAACAGCAAGTTTTCTATTTTCCCTGCCCGCATCTGTTCACGTTGAGCCGGGAAGGCTGCGACACCCCCTGCGCTGCCAGACACAAGCTGAACCTGCAACGCAATCAACACCGGTTTGTTGGCCACATGGGACAGGAAACATGCTCGAGGTGTCTGTGCAGGGAAAGGACCAGGGTGTGGAAGGTCATTGGGTCTTGAAACACTCTCTTTCTCCTCAAAAGGTTAGCTTCAGCCAGCTAGTATGTTTTGGGACAGAATTTTCTTCCTGGAGCACTTTGGCGTATTCCCGCAAGGGGTCAGTTTGGCTGAGGGCTGGGTACCACAGCCTTACAGGTTTTACTTCATTTGTAAATTATCTTTTGCAGACTGGAACACACAAGTTTTTAACTACCCCATGGAAAGGAAGGGACAGGGAAAAGTCACTGTGTCCTTGGCCAAGGAAAATACATCAACCAAGCCAGGCTGGGCAACATGCAGAGGGAATAACCCAAACTGCACCTTGTGCCCCAGGGTAGCTGCCCACCCCCACACCTGCCCAGACGCCAGGACCCCCCTGAAGAAACTCTGCAGCTTTGGGGCAATTTTGTTTCTAAGGGCTCCTGGAAATCTGACAATGTAAATCACTTTCCTGGACGCAAAGTTTTCTGCATCTTGTTCTGGAGGGCCTCCCTTGAACCCGTAGGCTTTGCACTGCTGTAAGCCAGCAGCAATCAGAGGCCAGCCCCACATGGGGCACACCGGGAGAGGATGACTGTCACATGAATGGCATCCCCAAACATGTGCACTCCCTCCCACTCACAACTGGATCATTTCCCCATTGCAACTAAAATGACTGTTTTCACCACTAAGTAACCCCAGAAAAGCATGTAAGTGTTTTCCTTTGTTGCCATCTATGTGTCTCTTCCACAGACACCCTTCCTGTCTGCCAAAACATGTCCCTCACTTACTGATTTTCCAATTTAAAAAAAACCACCTCACAACAGGATCTACATCTGGGGCCCCCTCTCTGTGCTTCCAGCTTTAGCTTCAAATCCCATTTGCTTGAAGCTAAGTGAACAACCTCCAGGGTAATCAGAAGGAAGGAGGAAGGCCATCATCATGGATGCAGTGGACTCTCCCTGCGGGCTGTCCTCCAGACCATCATGTCCCAATCTGTCTCTCTCTAGTTCTTATGAAACAAAACTCAAAACCTTGGGGACAATAACAAGGGACCCCTGCTCCCTGAGATCATAGAATGATAGAATGGCTTGGGCTGGAAGGGACCATCAAAGGTCATCTAGTTCCAACCCCCCTGCGGTGAGCAGGGACCCCTTCAACTAGATCAGGTTGCTCAGAGCCCCGTCCAGCCTGGCCTTGAATGTTCCCAGGGATGGGGCTTCTACCACCTCTCTGGGCAACCTGTGCCAGCGTTTCACCACCCTCACTGTAAAAAATGTCTTCCTTATCTCCAGTCTAAATCTGCCCTCTTTCAGTTTAAAGCCATAACTAAAAGAGGTACAAAGCTCAAATGTAATGTGGGGATGGAGGAATGATTGGGGTATGATACACTTGGACAGACACATGTAAAAGCCTAAGGAAACCTCACAGATATGTCTTCTTGCAGCAGATTCAAGTGGGAAGGATGCAAAACCATTGGGTGAGCCTTGGAGAAGCACAAAGCAGCTGTACCCCCTTTGCAGTGTGGCCCCATGCCCAGGAAGGGCTCCTTACCGGGGCAGGGACGGGCAGGCTCCCTCCAGCATGGGCTCTGCGTGGCGGCAGGCACGGACCCTGCGGCAAGGGCAGCCCTTGGATGTTTCCAAATAACCTGGAAGACACCTACAGAGCCTGCCTCCCTCCCGTCAGGTGGCACCGGCACCTGGCAGGAGCCTTTGTCACCTTTCTCATGGTGATGCACTGGGGAAGAGCCAGCCCTGCTTGGTGAGGGGAAATGTCACCTCATAAACCCACTGGTGTTCTTGGGGGTGGTAAGCAAGGGAACGCAGAGGAGATGTGGTTGCTGTCACCTACTGAGGTTTCCAAAAGGCATTTGACAAGCTGTTGCCAAAGGCTCTGAGGGAAAATGGGAAGCAATAGGATGAGCGAGAAGGACCTCACAGGGATGAGTAACAGAGCAGAGATGGGAAATAAGGTTCCATTTTCATATTGGAGGGGCGTCCTTCCATGCAGGGCTGTGCTGGGGTCTCTGCAGGAACCTGGGCAGGGGTGGGCAGGCAGGTGACCCTATCATTTGTGAATGATACCAAATTACTTATGCCAGTAAAAGTGACCTTATGAGGCTGAACACGCAGGTGTGGCAGAGGAGATCGATGCAAAATCCTTGTTATACACTGAAAACGGGGGAGCCAGATGAGACCCTGGGCAGACAGCGCTGTGGAAATGTTACCTAATGCAAGGAAGCGAGCAGAAATCTCAAACCGAATGCTAGGAGTTACTAAGAGAGGAAAAAGTGAACAGATCGGGAACAAGAAATTGTGCCATAACACAAACTCATGGAAGCCCCAGCTCAAGGACTGTGCACAGTTTGGGTCCCTCCATCTCAAAGATGTGCCAGCAGAAGTGCAGAAGCCCCAGAGCAGAGGTGTGGGGTTAGCAGAGTCACGGCAGAGCTTCTGGGTAAGCAGGACAGGATCCTCCAGGCTGGAAGTCTGACAACTGAGGATGGAGGTCTGCAAAATAATGGAGGACTAGAGAGGGTGGAAAGAGGAAAACCACCTCTTCCTACACTAGATGTATCAGATGAAGGTAGTAGGTGCAAGACCCAAAACCAGAAAACAAGCTTTTTTCATGCAGTGTGTAATTAGGCTGCAGCAACTCCTGCTGTAGGATGCTGTGGTTGCTAAATCTAAGCTGTATGCAGAAAGCAGCCAGACAGGGATGGAGAGGGGGCAAAAGGAACAAAATAACATTGAAGGCTCTTAAATAGAGACACTGCTCTGGCTCAGGGAACGTGCAAGCCACAAATTGCTGGTGTCTGGGAGAGTATATGGGGCTGGATCACGCTTCTCTCATCCCTTCTGCTTTCCCTGGGCACCTCTTCTGGCCGCTGTCAGGGAACGGACACTGTGCTGGAGCGATGTTTGGCTTGACCCATGCAGCTATCCTCCACCCACTCCCAGACTCCCCAGCTGTTTGAGGCTCCTGGATTTGTCTTTTGGCTCCATACTATCTGAATTTTGTGTTTATTTTAATAATTTTGATGTAGTGCCCAGAGGTTCAGGAGAAGCAGGGAGTGCCTCTGTGAAAGGTCACCCTCAGACTCTGCCAAACCTCAGCTGCACTCATTTTCAAGATTAAAAGCAGTCTGGGAAGTCAGAGTGGTAAATCAGTCTTCTCGTAGTTCTGCCCAAAAAATATCTTTTGTGCACTTCCTTCTTGTCACCCAGCAGAAAAACAAAACAAGGCTGATACTATGTTAAATATAGAAAACATCTTTACAGGAGATCAACTGCACTTACAAATTCAAGTTAACTTTAGCTCACCAAACCCTCCCAAATCTTTTCACTGTGGAGTTCTGGTTTCATGGAATCCTGGAGCTCTGCCTCACATCCTTGTGTGCAGCTAGGACATGTGTTTATGCTCCAGTCATGTCAACAAGAACAAACATCACAAGTAAGCACCACTTCTTGGTTCGATGCCTTGAGAAAGCAGAGCCTTGTGGGAAATTCCACCCTTGCCACAGGCTCTTGGGAGGCCTCGCTTCCCGGGAAGCAACATAAAAATGTAAGTCCTCGGTGCCAACAGGCTTCAGACTGGGAAGGACCATCCAGTGGCACAAGGAAATTCCCGTCCTTCCACTCAGCTCTTATCTGGTCCCTGGCAGGGACTTTGTCTGTCCCATCTGGTCCCATCCTGGCATTGCTTGTGGTGAAGAAAACAGACTCCTGACTTTGAGGAGATGCAAACCCTCCTAGTCTACTCTTAATTACGTTTTCCCTCTCAGTTGACTCTTTCTCTTAGTACAATAGGTCAATGTTTAAAAATTACAGAAGAGTGAGAGTTCTTCACCCCAGCTCGCTGCTCCATCAACCTCCCTGTTACACCATACTTGGGAAAACAACTCCACACAAAGTCCACAGAGCCTTCACCTCCTATTTCTTTTCAGGCGGGTGAGAAGTGATGGTCCATTACACATAAGCACTCAGAGAAGCTGTAAGTAAGCTTGGCCTGGCCACAGGGCTCAGAGGATGATGGCACCACCAGAAGGGGCTCTGGGGGCCTCCAGTCCACCTTCCCATTCAAAGCAGGACCATCACCAATACTAGCTCAGGTCAGCCCACGGTTTTTTCTAGCAAAGTCTTGAAAACCTCTAAGCGGAGAGTCTACCACCTCTCTGGGCCGCATCACCTCCTAGGGAAGAAGTTTTTCCCTGATGTAGAACCTGAACTTTCCAAACCACAACCTGTGCCCATTTGCCCTTGGTGTATCACCTGCTGCTACTAAGATAAGTTTGAGTCACCGTCGTAACCACCCTTCTTGTAGGTTGCTGTCAAATTGTCCTTTGTCTTCCTCTTTGCCAGGTTAAGCAAACCCAGCTTCTGCAACCTCTGTTCATCAGCCACATCGTCTAGAGCCCTCAGCTGGACCTTCTCACCGACAACATGTCCATTACGGTGGCAATTCTCTCCTGCATGAGTTTTCAGACATGGAGGGCTTCGGTGGAGACCTTTCTGGCCAACTGCAGTTTTCCAAAACTAGTGACTGTCAGATCACAGGCTGCTGGCCCCGTCTCCAAGCCCCCTGATGGCGGCCCCCCCAGCACAGCCCTGGGAGAGATGCTGGAGGTGTCAGCCCAGGCTGAAGGACGGCCTTTGCTGTTGGTGTCTAGTGTCAGCACCTGGCTGGTGCAGCAGTGCTGCCCTTGCCTCTGCCGGCAGCCTGGCAGCCCCGGGGGAACCGGGCCAGCAGAGGAACTTGCCCCCAGCCCTCACTTATGGCCAAGAGGGAGGTACTCAGCTGCATCCTATCTGAGGCGAAAGGGGAATTTCGTCAACGCTGAAACCATAGGAGTCCAGCATTGTGCAAAACACTTGAGGCTAACATAAACATCTCTGTATTTATGAAAATGGAAATCAGATGGTGTCTAAGTGGAATCAGAGTGCTGTTCCTTTGGGCAGCGCTCTGTCATTTCTCCACGGATGGAGGAGCTGCTCTTCTGGGAAGAGCACAGCTTTTCCAACCAAATGACTGAAGCTGTGCTCTGCCTTCATTGGTAGCTACAGCCTTGCTTTGACACAGTCCTTAAAGCATGCAGAAATATGAGCTTGCGTCAGGTCTGGCAGCCTTGACTGTTTCCAGAGGCTTGGAGGCATACATGATTTCCCAGAATCACTGCTTTTCCCGCATCCTTCCAGCCATGCCAGCCCTTAAATACAACCCCAGCACTCTGCTGGGACAGGAGAGGGAAAGCCCTGAACATTCACCTTAACCCCGGAGGGTTTGGCAGCTCAGCCTCTGCTGAAAGCCAGGACACACACGAGTTAGACACCGGCTTGTATTTACCTGCATGGTCTTGCAGTGAGACAGGACAAACCCCCTGCACCTTCCTACGGCTGGGACACACATGACAAAACATGGCACGGCACGTAGCAGCAGTACCGCAGCTTTAAAATGGAAACCGAGGCAGAGTGTTGCTGTCTGACAGCTCTTCCCAGGGCCATGTGCCAAGGTCTCCCCGGGCATCCTGAAGCCTTTTCAGCCCAAAGCTCAGCTGCAGAACTGATTTATCTGGAGTTCACCCACTCAGGATAGTTCCCGTTCCCAAAACTGCCCTGTGCTGCCCCAGAGGCTGACAGCATCGGAGCCACCCACGTGCGTGAGGCAGCCTGGCTGCCCGCAGCCTCTGGGCTGTCCTCCTTCTCAGACCTATTATACCCCCAGGCAGCTATTTTGGAGAGACCCCATTTTCCTTCCAGGCCCCCCTGCTCTGCTGCCCTCCCCCCTTCCAGAGAGGCTCGACCTAGCCGTACCTGTGCGCTGCCCTGCTTCGACCCCAGGTGTGCCTCTTGTGAGCCTGAGCCTCACAGATGCCTTGGGAAGTGCTCCTCACTCCTGCACTGAGTACGCAGGGCTCAGCGCTGCTTTTCTGATCCCCTTCTTCATGGGCTGGGAGAACAGATCCAGCCCCGGGCAGAGGAAGGTAGGCACCAGGGGTGGGGAGACCAGAGAGACACCGATTCTCAGGACAGGAGGAGATGGAAAAATGAAATCGGGGGGGGGCAGGTTGCAGCAGGCACAGATGCAACAGGAGAGACCCCGGGGCAGGTCAGTCTAAGGGGAAAGTGGAATTTAGAGGAGCAGGCAGCTCCTCAGGAAATAATATTAAAGGCATGAAGAAATCTCCCAGTGCAGAAGGAGGATGTGCAGCATGATGGGAATTCAGCTGAATCATAAATTCCTTAATCCCCTGAAGTTTAAGAAGGAATTACAGAAAGAAAACAAGTTATTCACATTCCAGGGGAATCATGTAAAACTGTGGCACAAGCGTCTGGGGAGCAACTGGAAAGCTGAAGCACAGATGCAGGTACCGAGGGATGAGAATCACCAGGAGAACATAAACTGTAAATACTCAGAAGTGTATCTGCTCCAGCATCAGCCGTGGCTTAAGCAGCCTCTGTCACCCCCCATCACCGCTGCCCCCTCCCCAGCCCCCAACAGCTGCACTAGCACAGGGCACGGGGACACATGCAGTGGGGGCTGCTTACACAAACAACGAAGCCAAAAAATAAATGAAATAAGATAATGCTAACAAACTGTGCGTCCAACTGCAGCCTAAATAAACCCGAGACTTCCAGAGGTAGATTTCATCCACCCAACTTGTCCCAGCACAGCGTGTTTGGAAAATTGGTCGAAGCCATCTCGCAGCCCTCCACTGTGATGGACAAGAGGGAGGTGGCTCCCGGGGCAAGGGCAAGCCATGCTGACCTTAAAAGAGGGGGGAGGAATAAGCCCTGGAGTTATTTCCTAGAAAAATATTGGCAGAATTAAAGAGATTTAAGCATGAGAAAGGTACCAAGACAATACACAATACCAAGACAATACAATCCTCCAGGGCCCTGGTTTTTGAGCAGGCAATAGGGGAAACGGTGCCAGAGCTCTGCCCCTGGAGCCCCCATCTGCCCCACAGGACACGGGCACTTGGCTCCTGCAGTCACTGGTACCTCTCATCCCTCCCTGCGACACATGTCTGATACGCAGGTGATGGAGATGTTTCCCACTGTGCCCACACAGTAATCCCGGCCTGTGTGGCTATCAGGCAGTCTTGGGGAAAACATCTCGGTCGTGACTATTTTTAATTATGATCTTGTAGACTGCGCTCCACCTGCCTGGGGGTGTTTTGTTTAAGAAGGAGCCAGGAAGGAGCTGCTGACAGGGCTGGCTGTCAATGACCATGCTGGACACAAAACAGAGCGGGAAGCTCCTCATGACATCCCCACAGGCCAGGGACAGCCTCTATAAAGAAACCACCATAGGTTTGGGCTTCAGCTTAGTGCACCCTGTTTCTCACAGCGTTTCTCCCCTTGCAGCGCAGACTCCTGCTACGGGACACCCCCCCCCGGGACTGAAGCACCAGCAGCAAGCGTCGTGCACTGGGCACAGGGCTGAGCCAGGGCCAAGGCAGAGCCACAGCCCCGGGATGAGCAAACTCCAGTGTGGCGGGGGAGTTTGGCTGCAGGGCTTTCCCCCGGGCAGGGACGGAACAGGCTCCAGCTGGGGGGCCTCTGGCATCAGGTGAGCTTTGGCCACAGGGCAGGGCCAGGATGGGGACCTGGCTCAGGCCCCAGGGAGGACAGACGAGCGAGCTGGTGGGGATTTTACAGACGACACTAAGCGTAGGCGCGACGGGAGAAGGAAGGACGTCCGCGGTGGCCCCTCTGCCACGGCGCCGAGCTGCTCTCGGCGCTCCGCCCCGGCAGGAGAGCGCGGGGTGAGCCCGCCGGCGAGGGACTCTGCAGCCCCCCGAGGAGCGGGGGGCCAGGGAGCCCACCCCAGGGCCCGCACTGGGTGCTCGGGCAGGACACAAGCGCCCATCGGTCTAGCAGTGCCCCGAACAGCCTCTGCAAGCGAGTCCAGCTCCGCCGCCCTGCGTTTTTAAGCTGAACGACGGCGGGGCTGGGCTCAAGAGTATCCGGTACCGCTTAGCCAGGGGGCGAGAGTCGGCCTGGCACTGGGCGTGTGTTTGGAGGGAGAAACCCTCCGCCTCTTCCACCGCCGACCGTGCCTGCCGCCCCCGGCACGCAGGTGCCCGCCTGGCGCACGGCCCCCGCTCATCCCCAGCAGCGAAGGGCAGGCAGGGAAGGGGCCGCAGCTCACCGCGGCC
>JAVKLA010000040.1:10909394-10936832 GCA_034782735.1 Sagittarius serpentarius
TTGGAACTAGACGATCTTTAAGGTCCCTTCAAACCAAAACCATTCTATGACTGTGTCATTCTATTACACAGTTCCTCTAACACTAAAAAAAAAAAAAAAAAAAAAGGGAAGCAGGGCTGGACACTGTAAAGGGTATGACATGGCTGGTAGATGCTGCATATGGTCAGCTCCCTCTAAATTGAGGGACACACACAAAGAAACACACAGCATTTTTAGCAAAGCCCAAGGAAGCAGAATGCAGATGAGTTGCCAAGAGAGAGCTCCAGGTCTCGTTCACATTTTTCATCAGTGCGGTAATGCGATTAAATTGCTTCCCTGAATTATTGATGCCATCACGTCAGCAGAGACTCTGTGACAAAGCAAACCTGGAGAATAGGCTGCCAGACTGGGGCAGGAGAAGCCTAGGTTCCCCTGAGCTCCACGGGGCATTAGAAACAGCAGGCCGCATTCTCGGTGCAGCTCACCTCCGCATTGAAGATAAATTTAAAATAATAGTAATATTCAAAGACAGGCTTCTCTCTCTTCCTCTGCACTGCAGACACACAGCATGTCTAGCTCTGCACAGTGCACAAGCTGTACTGAGCTCCTAAGATACCAATACTGTACAGCTTCATACTTGGCAAGCTCACTATTACAAATTGCTAATTAATTTTAAGGTGTCAGATTTAGTTAAGCACTATATGGACAGGCAAGGTCAGAGGTAAACAGCCTGCAATGTAAAAGGACAAAAAAGAGGTGTCTCGTCAGCAGTGCTTAAGTGCCTTTGACACGTACTGCTCTTAGGAGAGGGGCAAGGTATTTCCTAATGTGTTTCGAGGAGGAAGGCGAAGGAAGAGCCTGAAGAGAGGGCAGAGCAGGGCAGGGAGCAGGTGCAGCCTGTGCAGCAACTGCACAATAAATTCAGTCTGCAGCAGAGTACGTATTTTGCATGCATAACTGTGTACCTCATTTGGCTGAGGATCAGCCTGTCCCCTGCAAATCGCTTATGCGTTTCCTCCCGGAGGTTTTCCGTGCTCCCACATCAAGCACGAAAGCAAACCGACCGGGGACGCAAGGGAAACAGTGCTAACTAGATGCAGAATTTTCTCACCCAAGCTGAATGTAGGGGTGTTAGTAGATAATTAGATTTCCTGTATTTCCTTTACACTATAAAACCAGCTTTCCTTGCACATTACATCCAAAGCTGATGCTGAGCACAGCATTACTGGTAAACTTCAAGAGTTAAGATTAAAGAATCCTCCTGCTATTTCCAATGGCTCGATTGCTCAAAGCATTGACTGGTCTGTGATTGATCACTCCAGGAGAGGTGGGTCTTCAGCTAAAAGCACTGGCAGTTTCCAGCTTCCCACTATGAAACTAATGCATTAATAGTAATGGGTCTGAGAGCTTTATAGAGAACCTTACAGGCAATCATTTTGATTTCATTTTATTCTTTGGACAAAGAATTGCTGACAAACGACTTGCAGGGCGACTCATCTGGGAATAAATTTCCAGCCCCTAGCACTTAAATTCACAAGTCATGAGAATGACTCGGAATTTGTGAAATTATTAAAACGAATAAAGCCGAGTATTTTCACCTGCTCTGTCACATCTGAGTCCTGTTACCAGACTGACCTTGCAACTGTTAACCTGATGCTCAGTCCAGCCTCTTATGAAGTGCTATGCCGGGGCACTCTCAGCCTGCACTTGCAAAAGAGCTGTGCCAGGGGACATTGCATGGCAGCGATCCCCCGCTGGAGCAGCCGCAGGCAGGCATGCTGCTGGCATTGCAGTCCTTGCCCTTGGGTAATCAAGGGACCCATGTGACACCCACGTGCAGCCCTGCCACTTACATTGTTTTATTAATTAATTAAGCAAAGAGGCTTTTTTAAGCTTCCAAATTCACTTCTGCAAATCAGACCTAGCATTTTTCCACAAGTTTTCCTCAAAGGTGTGGCTCCGCTTTTACACCCAATCTATCCCTTCTGCAATGCATCCTTACCTCCTAATGGTGTGAGGTGTTTACCTCCTAATGGTGTGAGGTGTTTACCCCCGCAGGAACGACTCGTTCCTCCCTGCAACCGTCACCAACCACAACAGCATCAGCATGTTTCCGCCCGTGAGAAAACGCTGCAGCACAGGGAAATGGCTGACGCAGCCATCAGCCCAGCTCTGAGGGGCTGGGAAGGGCCTGCAGGGAGGGAGGAAGGAGGCCGGATGGAAGGCTAAGAATGCATACCCCATGTCCAGGGAGGAGCAGCCATACAGGGCAATCCACGGAGAAGGTGAAGATGTGGAGCAGCTGATTCGGTTCATTTCTCCAGAGGCTCAAGGGAAAGCACTGGGGGGGGAACACAGCTCTTCCTCATCTACACCCCCATGCCACGTACCAAAGTCATGCCTGGGGGAGTTGACAGCTTTGGAGCTGTCTCACCAGCTCAGAGGAGTGTGCCTCATTCTTACTACAGTGGCAGGAGTGCGAAACTTGCCTCCTCTAGTCACATATTTCAAAACCATAAATTAACAGCTTCTGGCAGATCAGAAGGGCCATCAGCACATCTGATTGTCATTTCTGTGAAGCTGGATACCACTGTGGTAAAACCTCTTAAGCTTTTCGCTCGCTTTCAGAGCCTTTTCCTCTGCTGATACTGTTATTGATGACGGAGAGCAAAATTGTAACCATATCAAAGACTTACTAAGCATTCTTTAAAGATGGTTTGCAGCATCCTATGATCTTCTTCTATCTTGCTGACAATCCTCCTCCTCTGCACAGAAGATGGTTTCCTGGAAGTGGTCAGGAGGGTCTGCACATATTCTGTAATAATGATGGCATTGACAGCCTTGACGAGGGCCTGTTCCAGAGCAAAGACACCCAGATTAACTTCCCTGCACTGAGCAAGGACCAGATCATACCTACACAACTGTGACCAGTGTAGACAGTGGATATAGGGTCCGTGAAGATGGCCGTCCCATTTGTTTGTGTAAGTATCCCTTTAAAATGCCTGGTCTAACACATGGAATACCTCCAAGCTGTATGTGGATGACATAAACATTGATGGTAAGTGTGGAGACATCCAACCAAAAGCAATGGGACCAGTTAGCTGAGCCAGAGGTCACTCACACTTCAGAGCAGCAGTGACACTTGGCTTAGCCCCAAACTAACAAACACGTCACCTGGGGACAGCTTGGACTACAGACAAAACCAGATCCAGCCTCCCTGGAGCATCCCCGCTAGACACGTCCCAGGGCCATACCCTTGGGCACACAGTTGTGGCTGGGCACACTGAAGTCACCTGGGCATCTCTGAGCCACCCACTACCTGCTGAGAAACCCCAGTGCCGCAACCATGCAGTGCCTGAATGGGGTAGGGAGGGTGAGCGTTTCTGAGGGGAGATGGGCTGCTGCACAGAAACCACATTTTCATTAGCAATTGAAATCAGAGCACTTTTAGGCTGCCCTCCAAAGGTACAGGAAATCCCCAGCCCTGTCCGAAACAGACAAAGCAAGAGACAGATAGCTCTGGCACAGCGCTCCACCAGCGAGCTGCTGCTTGCCCCAGCACTAACGTGACATAATGTCCAGTGACAGGCTCTGAACAACAGCAGAATAGCTCCTAATTTTTTCTGTTCCATTACCTTTTTCCAAATTTCAAAATGTTAATTAAAATGGGCACCGACAAAGAGCCTGCAGACCTGGTAGGGCAAGAGAAAGAGAGTCCAGTGCTTAGAGGCACATGTACGGCACAGGTAGCAGCAGCAAATCCAACCTGCGTGCAAAAGAACGTACCCCAGGTACCAGTCTCATTGCCGAACAGACAGACTCAAGGGTGTCATGAGACCCTAGACAAATTGTTTAGGCTACTGCAAAGGTGAAACTTAGGTACTCTGTGAGGTTGTTCTTTGCCAACCCTGGCATATTTAACTCTGCCTGAGAGACTATGCCCTTTGTGGATCTGGACCTTTCACCGCTCCATGTGTCCCCTCTCCATCAAAGGGATGAATATTCCTTACAACTAAAGTTGAAGCACATTAGAAGCTGAGAAGATTTCCAATATAATGGTGTTGGGGCAATGGTAGGATCAGAGATGGCCCAATGCTCCCCCTCTGTATTTGGGAGGTACATTCAGTTTCCACATTTCTTCACTTGTTGGTTTCCCTGCTGAGATTACAGAAAGGTCCTAGCTGTCGCAGTGAAGAAGACAGCCAACTCTGTTGGATAGAGGAACTGGACTGAGACCACTAGATCTTTAAAAGCCCTTTTAACAACAGACAAAATTGTAGTTTGGATTAATGTTCAAATACTGTGCCACCCAGAGGTCCAAGGACTAGTTTTAGTGATTTCCTGAGTAATACACTGTTCTTATTTTCTTACTTACTTCTTACCTCATATGTGCCTGTTTTTTTCTTCCCAAATGCCAAAAAGCTTTGCTTTAAGGATTCAAGGATGTGGTAAAAACTACTGTCACACTTTTTGAAGTGCTCCTTCAGTGTTCCCTGAGGAAAAGGGACAGAGTCAAAGGGTGCACACGCAGAGACACTGCACAGACAACAGACACGGATTATTGTGCTTTTGCTCTTTCTGCTCTCAGAAACAGACTCCACAAGCTGCAGCATCCTGTGCCTTCATTTCAAAGAAAAGCACATGAAGGAAAGAAACAATTCAAACTCAGGAAGGATGTCTTAAGTTCTTAAGCCCAAACCTGGAAGACCAAAAACTAAGAAAAATGGGTGGCAATAGCTCCGATCCAGGGATTGTGTAAAAAGTGCCCCTACAGATGGGGAGTGCAGGAAGAGCCAGCCGTTCTGCACCCTTCTGCTCTGACATCCTGCTCCCAGCATGGCAGTTGCCTCTTATTCAGTGGGAAAATATAAGGATTATTTAGCAGGCAGGCAGGGGATAAACTGTGTCTTTCATGATTCAAAGCCTGTGTCGACACAGCCAGAGAAGGACTGAAAACCTGAGCCCTAGATCTGCTGATTCTCCCCAGGGTGGTCTGCGCTCCCTGTCAGAACCACCCCCAGCTCCCATCTCGACACATGGGCCCATGGGACAGGCTGGCAGGGAGCTCTGGAGACCAAAACTGCACAGTGTGGCCAGGGTTTCTTTTGTCATTTTCGTTTTGCTGCCTTCGGCGTGCTTGAGGGAGCCTGTGCAATGAACCTGAAGAAGCTGTGGTGCCTTCCCAAGGAAAGGCACCACACCACACGCTATCAGGAGCCTACGATTGTGTGTTATCTAGACATGGAGACCAGGATGTGAAGGCGGGTGTCTGGGCTAACCATCTAATATTAGAAAGTGTGAAGGGAGGGGAACTTAACCCCAGGGGAGGGATACATTTCTGGTCAGTCTTCTCTACATCCGCCACAGCTTTGGGCTTTGTGAGTTATCACTGCCCCGAGAAGATGCCCGGCTGCTGGGGATGAGTAGGTACCAGGTGAAGTTCAACCCTTGGGGTCTGGGTGCCCAGTGGCACCATGGGGTGCCCATTTGTAGCACAACAGCAAATACTACAAACAGTGGAACTGGGATCCTAAAAACTGTAAAAGATGAAGCTGTCAATATACAGCTTCAGACAAGGCAGAGGAGGGTACTGGGCCTGAAGATCAAACCATGGTTTCACCCTTTCCAAATCAGGACATGAGAGTGAAGTGAAGCGCGTGCCTGCCCTACAGTCTGAAAATATTCAGTGTTAACATGGGTGTCACATACCTTGACTTTAGAAGTGACTGTCTGCAGAAAATGCTCCATAATCTCATCTTCCATCCTGTCTAGAAATCCATTTACCTTAACATCCTGACCAGTGCTGGCACTGCAAATGTATGTTAGCTTATGCCAGACAATCCTGTCAAAAAAAAAAAAAAGGATATGGAAAGTATTGATCAGATCAAATCAGGCTATTCTCTCAGATCAAAATTATTCCTACAGTAACTGACACGACTGCCTGGGTAATTGAATGGACCGGGTCCAGGGCTAGCTCAGTGACCCACATACGTGCACCCATCTTTTGGAAGGCTCTCATTAAGGTGCTACCACAAGGACACAAAAGCTCAGTGCACACAAATGCCACTTGTACCCATCACTAGTGAGATTTGATAAGTAAAAATTCTAATATTTTCAAAAATGAGTAGGCATGAAGTGGCCTTGATAAATGGAGGCTGGGTGAGCATCCTGTGTGCTCTACACACCCTACAGAAACACCCTACAAATACAAGACAAACAATTATTTTCCATCAGAACAGTGTTCAAGTTGGCAAATCCTGGTTAAAATGATCACCAGCTTGAAAACAGACATTTTACTTTCTGGAAAAGCTCAGTGAGTAACTTCATTCTTGGTATCACTGTGAAGAACTACATAAAAGGGCCTCATAAGTATTCAGTCTAGGATCCAGCATCAGCGACACGCAAATACAACAAACAAAACAGCTACCTAGGCTCAATGCAAGACTCTAATGTCAAGTAAGCACTGTGCATATGCTGGATTTGGGTGTTTTGCTGACTCCAGAGATCCCCACATAATTTTACACAGGAAGAGGAGAAGCAACCTTGTTTTCTCCATTGCTGCAAGCACTTCCGAAATTAGCTCGTAGGTGCAAACAGCCTCCCCCACCCTTCTGTGCTTTATTGCTTCCCTCCGTCCTAGCAACCCCAGGGGAAGCCTGGCATGTTTGACTGCATTTCACTCAGCGAAGCACTTAAGCTTGGGCTTACCTTGAAGTGCACTAGCACATGCATCTCAGTGGAACATTTATGAGGCTTTCCCAATGAAGGAGAATCAGGCCAGGGAAAGGAACCGCATCGTAACACACGGCAGGGTTGGCCAGGATAATGTCCCCACATGCAACACGGCATTGCTGCCTGCCTCCTGCTCGGTGTCGTGGGCACCAGGAAGAGCAAGACGGTGGACCACAGGCTGTGGCCCCTGCGCCTGCAGGCCCTGGGAGCAGGCGAGGAGCAGCAGTAGGGCACTGCCAATGCAGCAGTCCTGGCCCTGGCCACAGGCACAGCTCCCACCCGAGTCTCCCTCTCGCTGGGGCAGCCAGGGCAGCTCTGAAGGGATCTTGCTGACTGCAGCTGGCTTCCCCCATGCTTAAGGGTTGGTGTGCATGGGGTTGGATGACCAAATCCAGCTGGAGGCAAGGCTGACCCCATAGCAGAGTCAGAAGAAGATCAGACAGCAGAAAATTCATTTCGCTTCCCATGCCAGTAGGGTCTGGTTTCTAACCTGAGAATGCAGCAGTTCTCCAGGATTCGTAAGCTGCTGCAGATCCCTGGGCAGCCGTTGAGCTGGAGAAAGCTTCTTGCTTCATTTTCGTAGCTAAATTAACACAGGAAGACATATCTAAGCTGGCGTGCTCTGTAACACATCTGACAGCGTTAGTCCAGCAGCAAATGGGAGAAATATTCTGTGATTATTTGTCTTTTCAAGCACGCACAGTTTCACTCCCCAAGGTGGGATCTATAGCAGGACAAAGACGGTCTCTGTCCTGCCCAGCTGGCAAGGAAGGTGAGCACAGGAATGGCACAGGGAGAGCCCTCCAGCTGCATGGGTGCCACTGCTAGGGATCAAGTTGCAGGAGGTTCACTTTACCGTTGCTGTTGCTGCAACACTTGATTCTGGGAAGCAACTCAGGCTTTGCCGATAAAGCTGCAGAATAAAGCCTCAGCGTGTATGAAATGGCTCCTGGACAACTCTGGTTTATAGGAATGTCCTTCCTCTCATAATGCGAGGGCCAAGGATCTTAAATCAAACCTCCTTCTCAAATATTCACCTACAACCAGCAGTACTGGCATTTTCTGCTGCGGGGGGTACACAGAGGGGGCGATGCCCAAGAACAAAAAGCAGATAAAGGGAGCCAGAAGAAGTGGTGAGAGGGCAGAAGATGTGAAGAAGACATTCGTCCTCCTCTGAGAAGCAGGACAGAGCAGAGCTCCTCACCCTCCCAGGGAGCCAGCAGAAGCACTGCGCCTGGGGAGCGCAGCCAGGGTGGGATGGGCCAAGCCTGGGCACTGGCCACGTGGCTGCCCCTCTTTCTCATTTTTAAGGTGGGACCCTCTCCAGAATAAACATCCCCCGAGGCTTTAACCTGTCCAGGCAAGCCTGGGCACACTTTGTTCCCTCAGCTTTAGTCTGACAGCACACGCTGAGCACATAAACAGCAGTGAAGCCTGTCTCTCCAGTAGCAGCTTGATGGGAAACACCCATCGAATGGCAGAGGGGCAATGGTAGGCCCAGGTAAACACAGCACTGCCAGTCGCTCCATCAGGATTTCTTTCTTTTGAGCACTGAGGACGTGCCAAGGAGGAAAACAGCATCCCTCCTACCTCTCCAGGAACCTCAAGCACTCCTCCAGACACACAGCTTCCACCTTCTCGCTCAGGCTCTCACTGACATGCCAGGCAGCCTCTCTCTTCTCTGTTAGTATCTGTGGATTTCAAGACATGAGAATGGGCCAAAGTCATTTTTCCCTTATGCAGTGAACAGGAATATATCCCATCCCTCGCTCCACTGCAAATCCCTCTGCCTTCTAGGCAACAACTTCTGTTCCGGTTTTGAGAGCCCTTGTGGAAATAAAAGTATTTCTTAGGAGCCTGATTTTAATGCCTGATCCTACACCTTTGCCACCGCTGCTTTCATGGCAGTCAGCAGGCTGGAGTCAAGTCCTGTGCTCGGACGAAAGCCTGTCCCTACAGATGTTCTCTGCTAGCAACGTCCAGCCTGGCAGCTCTGCTCATGCAAAGAAAGACCCGCACTTCTGCATGATTCACCCTCCCAGATAAATTTGGGTCCAGACACTAAAAAAAAAGGTGAGGCAGCTCCACGTGCCCTGCGCCTCTGCCAGGGTCTCTACCAGCAATGCCCGACGAAGACACCTCCCAGCCACCACCGCTGACACCTGACACGGCAATGTGTGTTAAACCCCACGGCGCCTGTCTCGCCCCACTGACCCCAGGTGGGTGGCCCAGGTGCCTGCAGGAGGTGGGCTGAGCCAGACAGCTGAAAATCCACCCCATACTGGGCAGGCTTGAGCAGGTGGCAACTTCATGCTGCGCGTTAGATGCTCTGTAGAAACAAAAGCTTGCAAGGGGAGGAGAGCCAGACGGATAAAAGGAGACAGATGGACTCACACACTATGCTCTCCCAGTGCTCTGGGAAGCGTCAGCCAGAGACAAAGGGTGACTCACATTGTGAATGGGTTTTTCCACTACTCACAACAGATCTAAAAGTTCACCCAAAGGACAGGATAAAATATGTCACCCCAAAGTGTCAGGAAACCATGGCTGATGAGTTTCCATGACACCTTGTTCATTTTCTATCTGGTCTTTAAGCATCAGCCTGAGAAAACCGAGGAGGCGGTAATTTCATAAGGCTTGCCTATTAATCCAGGCTTTTCCGTCACATACCCCAGAGCATTCAAACCTGTCAGTTACATACACAACAGGGCAAAACCACTCGTGCTGAAGCATGGCCAGATGTTGCAGATATGAGGACCTCAGCGTTCAAACCAGTCTTTGGCCTGGTCCCTGTTAGAAACCTTTGCTCTGTTCAGCCAGAAGCAGGGGAAAAAAAAAAAAAGGCCAGCTCGGTGGCTAAAAGCCACCCTAGCACAGGTACATCACTGAGTAGATCACTGCTCCAGCGGGCACAGGGCAGGGTGAGGAGGGAGCAGTCCCCTCTGTGAGCTCCGCACTTGGCGCCTGGGTCTGAGTTGGGCCAGAAAAGCCAGTTTTTGCCAGCTAAAGCTGTATCCTCACAAGGAAGGCCAGCTGCTGTTGATCTGCAATGCCTACCGCCAGCCTCCAACGGGGTGCCTGAGGTTGTCTGCCGTCCCAAAGGACCATGGGGCTACTTCCCTCTCTCATGACCTGAAACAGGACTGCCACTGGGGTGGTGGCACAGGAGAAGAAAGATACAGTCACGGCAGCCCACAACTTGCTCCTGATCTCTAGCATCACTTGAGTCCACATGTAAACTCCAGGATTTATTTTAAGCCTTCTGTGGGTCTCAATCCAAACACCCTCTAGCCATGCTATGTACCACTCATAAATCAGCCGAGTGTGCTTCTGCAATGCCCTTTGAGCCCTCAGCTTCGCTGTGCTCTGAAGTAGTCCCTTGTGCTGCCTAACCCATCAGGGCAGCGGCCGCAGCTGTACCCAGCACATAAGCAGGGAGCAAGCTGCCTGCATTTGCACTGCCAGATACGGGGACCTGGATGGCTCGGCAACTCTTGCTGCTTTTATAAAAAAGTGCTTTGCAGAACTCATACAGAGCAGCCCGGTTAACATACACCATGACTTTCCAAAAGGTTTTATGAAAACCCAGGTGCATATATGAAAATGCAACTTCAGCTTGAATCAGCTAATCTCAGGCTCATCCTTTTTTAGTTAGTTTAGTTTTCTTTACCTACGCACAAAAGGAAAACAGGTTTGGAAGCAAACAGATGCAGTTTAAGTATGGCAGCTAACTGGCAAGCTTTTAACACACCAAGCTTAGCCCAAGACATGCAAAACCAGGTCTTGCCAAATACCTACGTACTTGTGTGCAAAAACAGGACTACCCCAAAATATGAGAGCTTTTCAGTTCCCCCCCTGGTTTACCTGAATGACTGTAGCATCTGCACAAGGGGGTTTCCCAATATCAAAGGCTTCTTTCAGGGCTTTCCCTACTTCCTTCTAAATATTAAAGAAAAGAAAAAAGAACAGTTGAGATACAATGGCATTCGTAATGAGTTAGGTTTCCCAGCCTCTCATTACGCATTTGGACTAGATGAATTTCTGCCTCTATTTTTTTGGTCATCTCGTTTAACCCAAAGCCTGTCTATTTTCCAGCTAACCTAATAACATTTTTCTGTTTTGTTCTACATTGTTTGTTTGAGTTTAAATGATTTGCAGCTTCCTTTCATCCCAGTGTCAGCTTGGGTTATCTACAGTCTTCCCTAGTTAGCTTAGCTCAAATGAAGGCGCCCACAAAGCAAAACAACGCTTAGACACAACTCTGTGCTGCCAGCTACTGCAGCTGAGATTCTCCACCCTTCCTAGCTCCAACCAGCACCCGTGTAAACCAGTCAGCCTTAATTAAAAGCATTCCCTCACTTGAGCCAGGGACTTGTGAGCCCAAAGAGGAGCTGGGTTAGTGTTTAGAGCTACTGTCATGGTGAGATAAGCCCCATGAGGCTTCACAATGGGAAATTTCCCAAGACTTGGCTGGCTTGTGTTATTTTGAAAGGACTGTAAAAACAAAACTAACACTGCAGAGAAAGGGCTCATTGCTTAAAACATGATCTGACCTTTACAGAAGCTTTAAACTCAAAAGCCTGGCTCGCTTATTTATTCTTTCATTTCTGCATCCTCCTCCAAGGAAACAGAAAGAATGCAAAATCTGATCTTCCATTTTTGTCTTTGTTGTTTTCTGGCTGATGAATGAGGAGATTTGTGGCTGTCACTGAAGAATTTCATCAAAAGTATATTCAAAACAAGTGGTCTGCCCTACTCATTGAAAAGTGTTAATCACAGACAAATAAGCAGTTGTAAACAACTCAAGAAAAATTCCTTTCCTTCCGAGTGCCATCACCTGACTGTAAGCAATTGTGTGAACACGATGTGCTGAGATAACACATCCCAGCCGAGCTGCACAAACACTTCTAGCCTGCCCCATTTGCACAGTAAAATGTGTCGGTTTAAGCCAATATGGTCTTACTCCCCAGTGGGACAAAGCACGCATTTAGTTAGTAACTGCAAGGCAATAACTTGTTGAGCCACAGTACTTAGTTGCTTTGGATCAGATTATGTGTCTGAATCAGCATGAGCTTGCTTGTTTGTAGCTCCTGTGGTGACACCAGCACCTCAGGCACCAAAGCTTCAACGTGGAGAGGACCAGAATTTCTGCTGTAACAAACAGGCCCATAAATAGCGCCCAGTTTCCTCCTTGTCCCTCCCTGTCCGACCAAGACATGGTACCCCATGCTGTAAAAGCTTCAGATCCGTGTGCTGACTGCCCAGCCAACTGCTTCCTCTTAGAAAATACAAGGGGCAGAGTTATAACTTGGGTCCCTCATCTGTCCAGCTGCTGTTTTAAAACATGCAAGAATTTAACAGCCTTGAGACCTTTACATTGTTATCAAGTGTGGTCAAAATTGGCTAAGAGGCTCAACACAGGTGGGAGCGCACTGCTGACACACCGGCCGGCAGCCGGGCAGAACAACTGCACAGCCTTCTTCGTTTGAGTAGCAGCAGGTCCTCGTCCCAAATTCTCCAAAGCACATGAAATTCTCAGTCCTCCTTTTGTCTACTTGAAAAAATAGAGAGAGGGAGGGAAGGAGGGAAGAAGACACAGACCCAAGTGATCTTTGCAGGTCAGCCTAAACCCTCCTCAAGCTTCTGTCCAAGTGTGCATGTCTGGTCCTGCCATCTCCATTTTGGGACAAAGAGCCACTTTTGAGCTGAGGCAGCAGAAACAGGGGACAGAAAGTTAATTTTCCACCTCTCAGTATCAGAAAGAATCCTGGCGTCATGCTGGAAGGTTTGCCTTGCACTCATGTCAAATTCCCCAGTACAGCAAAGGCAGGGGTGACAGATCGACAGCCCAGTCAATAGCACCATCATTTCCAGTTCACCAACCTCACAACCTCAAAAGGCGCAAAGCCCCCTTGCCCTAGACATGTCCAGGCTGAGGGAACACTGCCTGCACGCAGAGCTGGCCGAGTTCCCTGCAGTGGTGGCTGGAAGTGGTTTTGAACCCCACGTGGCATCTGAGCTCTCAGCACCTTCAGATGTGGTCTCAGTCCTCACTGCTCATTTCTGTTTGAAGTGCTTTTAGTTTGCACAGATATCAGGCTGGCACTCCCACTGACAAGCCAGGTATTCATAGGCAAAGCAGACCATGGCTTATTCTGGTCAGCCTCTTTTCATTTAGAAAAATTTGGTCATCCATTGAAGTGGCAAAACCTGCACCATGTAATATATAATTGTGACTGTAAATCACAATTCAGAGATAATTGACAGGATATTTGCTCAATAGCAGCTTCTTGTATACTTGGAATAATGAAAGGCTGGAGTACCCTGGAAAAAGAAATAGAGGGATAAAGCAGGTTTTATAAGCTATGCCACTGAGCTGAGTGAAGAGACATCCATAATTTTTCCATATGGAGTCAGCTCGTGTCCACTTAAGCTTGTTAGCTTGAAACTGGAGCTGGTCCTAAGCTGGCCAGGTTTGAAGTGAGCTGGGATGCTGCTGTACCACACTCTCCAGCGATTCCACCTCTGTTCTCTATGTACAATGCGGCACTGTGTAGAGCTGTAAAGCTTCCAGATCCAAGATGGCATGAAAAAAATGCAGCCAACTCAGGGCAGCATGGCACAAGAGCTCGGAACCGCTGCCAGATCTACGTGAGCCTGCTCAGCGCACGGTGGATCAGGAAAGCAGAAAGCCCATGGTTAAACAAAAGCTTTCTCCAGCCATTACCTTAGAGGAAACTAAAAAAAAAAGTGTTAAATTTCCCATCGCTGTTAGTCAGCATCTGTAAGCATTTGTCAATGACTCAGTGACATGGCTCTAAGATAACCTCACTAGCACTACCCTGAGTAATTTCCTTCATTGAAATACATGCTAAAAACAGACCTTAAGAACACGTGGTCTTCCCCAGGGTAATGATTAGAAACAGCCCATAAAGACACTTAATATTAAACACTGAAATCAGTAGGTTTTAAGCATATTGTCACCAGCTGGCACCTCTACTCCCATGTTTGTGACTACCTTTGTGTTTTCCATCAGGGAATAGGTCTGGAGGAAAATCTCTGCAATTTAGAGTACTTTCCCTGGGGTGATTCAGCAATTTGCCACGGAATTTCCCCTCCTTTGCTCCCCCAGGGCTGAGAGATGAGTATGGTAACTCCTGCTGCTGCATTTTGGCTTTAGCTGAATCTAAAAGGCCCTGCTGAGTTTTCCAAATAGCATGGTTTCCTCTGGAGCTCCCCGTTGCTACAGTGCATCTTCCCTGCTTCGTTTGTATTCCACACATCGAGACAGCATTCTTCAAAAGGGGAGCTCTGCTGGGAAAAGAAGGAGATCCTGCGGCCCTGGAGCTGAGGTCACCTGTGGGATCGCAAGGCAGGATGCCCTGCTCCGGCCTTACAGGAGGGCTGTGCCGGCTGTGCACCAGCTGCACGATTTCTCGTGCTGGGCTCTGGAAATAATCTTGGCTATAACCTCAGCAGCGTCCAAGCAGGCTGGAGAGGGCTGTGAGGGGTCCACACACAGACAGATCCGGCAGCCTCAATATCCTGCACAGCTGAGGTAAAGGAGGTATTAAAAAAACCGACTGTTGCACACTATGGGCTCATTAACAGCTGGAGGGAAGATGAACAGCATCTTGAAATGGACCTCATTAAGGAAGTGGATTTCACACATAGCCTCCCTTTCCTCCAGATACATTGGCTTCTAAGCAGAGTAGATTGCAGCACTATGAAGGTGCAGCAATGGAATGAACAGGGGTTTGCAGATGTCCCAGCATCTCTTTGCTAAGGACTAAGGACAGGGCAGCAGCCCTTTGGGAGAAGACAGTCATGGATCTTCACACCTGGGCTCTGCAGTGAAACTCGGCCAAGATGGAGACCTCAGGGCTCACACACGCCTGAGCAGAGCTGGCTCAGCTAGCAAGGGAGCAGCTAATTTAACAAGGGCATTCCTTACTTTAAAATCATGGGAATAAAACAGGCAGATTGGGGTAAAACTCCTGAGTTCTTACCCGGGTGACTGCAAGTAACTTTTCCTCAGTCTTCAACATAATCCACATGGGACACTGCACACCAAGGGAAAGGCTGCGTTGGGGAGTCTGCCTGGGTCTCAGACATGTCTCGCTGCCACTGCATACAGAAACAAGAGCTCAGCCAGAGAGGCAGCTTCCTACTGGTCCACAGCCCATCGCCCACCTGGCACCCCCTGCTTGGCACCACCACCTCATGTTAAGCGAATGGGGTGCCCTGCAAGCACCCAGCAGTGTTTGCAGCGTCGGGGCAGCCACAGCATGGTAGATGATCTTTATCATGCCCTTTTGCCAACTATTCTTTTGTGCTGTTTCTTTTCCTTCTTCCTATATTTGCTGCCCAAATTACACTTTTTACTTGCCATTTCCCTCTCCCCTTCCCTCAGTCCTGCTGCTGAATTCCTTCTCAGGCTTGGGCAGAGTCACCCAAACACACTTGCATGGATGCACAATTTTACAAGTGTCACATATTCTCTCTGAATGGAATAAAAAGCAGCTACCAGGACAACTGCATCTACACAGGAGTTTTTATTAAGGTTGTAACTATTCAGAGAGGAAAATCCAAATGGTTACGTCTGGCATCGCTGCTCTTCTCATTTCCACTTTGTTCACTACCTTCGGACCCTAATACAGTCAGAGGCTGCTCTTGCTTTTTTTTTTCCTTGAAGGAATTCAGCATTTGCATAACACTTACATTTTTTCCCTGTCTTTGAGTTTTTCATTGTATATTTACATTACATAATTATTCACCTCCAACTTCATGTAAGTTTTAAGTATTTCATCAATCCATTACTCTTATCTAAACCCAAAGTTTTACCATTTTAAACCCATAAAAGTAGCAGTAGAAGGGATGCATGCTGGCCACGTGGCTCCCATGTGTCTGTGGATAGCATGCACCAGCATGTACCCACTACCCTGCCTCCCTCCTTTGGGAGCTGGTGAGGGAAAGAGCCCACCTGATGAACTGTTTATGAGCTAATCAAGGGTTTATAAGCATAATTAATACAAGGAACATAGAAGCTCTAGTCTTGGATGGAAGTAATCAAATAACCCAAAAGGGCTGAAAACTATTAGGACAGAAGTAGATTGGAGCTGTCAAGTAGCAAAGTAACCACGGACACAGAGAATCAACCACCTCATCTACCACTGTCATTCAAAAAGAAATCACAGGAAAGCTTCAGGCTTTGATGACACCCACAGGCTTTGAAATCACATTGGGCCAAAAGGTCCTAGATGTGCCACTCTTTAGATCATGGGGAAAGCCACATCCGTTTTCCCAGACTTGGGCAGGATTTTAATGATCTGCTATATGTTTTTCCTGTGATCTGAACACCAATGCAGGAAATATGGAAACAACTGGTCAAACTACAAGCCAGATAAACCAGCAAGAGAACCAAGGAGACAACAAGAGAAGTCCGTAGAGCACCATGCTGACGTAAAGGCAAGAGAAAATTATTCTGGAGTAATTGGAGTATTATGGACCTTGCTAAAAAAGGCTTAATGCAAGAAAAGAAATTGTTCAAGAAAGTGGGACACTGTGCATGTCCAACAGGAGTCCAGCAGAGAAATACCTGCCTACCTCAGGTAAGCCCCTGAGCCCAATAGTAAGGATTTAGAAAGAGGCAGTATTGCAATGAAAAAGGGTCTGATTCTGAGAGCACTGAAGATAAAAGAGGTAGTGGGCAAGTCTAAACTCAGCAAGAGTCCTGAGCATCACTGTGTTAACAAGAAGCAGGGCTTGTGCTCAGAACCGATGAATAAAAACATAGAAAAAATGTAGAGAAAAAGAAGTCCTTCAAACATACCTTTTGTACATTTTAAGGCCCCATTCATAAACTAAAAGGCATTGGCTGAAGCTGAAATGGTTACTGTCAGTAAGTGTGGAAAGGTGAGAAGACAAAGAGGCATGACAGCAGCGGGCGTAGGTGACGAGCAGTCCTGCTTCCTCGAAGACACCACTTCTGTGCTCCAGGCTGGGGAGAAACGTCGTTTCCAGCTGACTCAGATGTTGTTTTAGTGCAGTCTTGTCTGTGTTACTAGAGGACCCAAACAGGGGAATCTGGGCTGTCATGTACTGTATTAGTTTTTCCTCCAGATCTTTCCTCCAGAAGTTTGGACTCCAGGTGGAAACAGACTCTGTCTCTTGGCCGCTGCCAAGCCACTCCGCTTCCTTCTGCCTCTCCCACTTCAGTGATTCCCCCACCGACTGCAACGGCTCCAGGAACATCACACTTCCACTGAGCGCTTCTCCCACCACCGTCCACATTCGTTCAGCCAGTAGCGTATAAAGTGATTCAGACTTTCCCACACCATCATTTCCAGAATGCTCCAGGTCATAAATATGATCACAAGCTTCAAAAAATTTTCCTTGCTCAATGAATCCGCAGATGATTTCCTCTGCAATAGAGCAACAAGACAACGTGATGTTTGTTCACTCCCCTGTAGGACACATCACTTTAATATCTGAGTCCTGAAGTATGTAGTTTATACGTATCCCCAAATTCCTCAGGATCTACTCAAGATCACCTCACTTAAGGTCTAGCGCTAGCACCTCTCAGTTTTGTCAGGGCAAGCATTTTCTTTCCTCTTTCTTTCTTTCTTTCATCCTTTCTCCTCCAGGCTAAGTAAGCCTGCAGACTAGCCTTCTGCAGCTTTCTGTCATCATTCCAGTAGACTTCCTCATGTGGGCAATGCAGGTTCATTAACAACAATCTTTCCTTAAGGAACATATCTTTGGTCCAGAAGAAAAGCATTACAGAAGGGACATCTTCTGAAAGCCAACAGCTGGAAGTCAAGCCTAGAAGGAATCCTCTGTCTTCTCTACAGACACCCTGGCAGGACCAAAGCACTGCAAACTCTCTTGTAAGGTCCCTCCCACCTGTTCACAGTCTGGCATGGCTACGCAGAGGGTGTCACTCCTGCCAGCAAGCTCTTGTCTTAGACTGAGACTGCTCAGTGCAGTCCAGGGCCCTCTCTTTGCCGGGGCTTTTTAACTAGGCCAAACGACTATGCGTGCTATTTCGTCCAAAGATGAAAATCCTAAGGTGGGCTGCCTGTCTGCAGTGTCTGAGCAATGGGGATTCCTGTAACTCCCCATGACTTCCATGTCTGCAAGAAGCTATAGTGACTGAGCCACTGCCCTACTCACCAGACACCCCGTCAAGGCAGTTACGAAATCGTTGAAGTTCAGAAGTTAGAAGGAGAAGTTTTTCACCACTGCTTGCTTCCAAAGTATCTTACCCATCACACCCAGCCCACCAGTAAGAGTTAAATGTAATCTCACAACAGCTGCACAGAACTGCGTTTTTTTCCTGTGCATTTTACAGGTGACAAAATTGAGCAACAAAGGGTTAAGAAGATTTGCCCAAAGGTATCTGGAGCAAGACCCAGAGTAAAAATCAAGGGAGAAAGGGATGAGAGAACCCAGGGAAAGGTAAGCAAGGCCATAGGCACTGGGACTCTGAAATCAATTCAGGATACAGCTTTGGGCGTAAAGTGAAGAATGAAAGCGCATGAGCTTCCATTATCTTTCACCTGTATCCTAACTTTCCTCTATGAAAACACCTCATCTGTGTAGTAAGAATTAAATCAAACAGGACTGGAGGGAGGACTGTGACACAGAATGGAGAAGGCTTTGTGCAAAGACCTTCAGCAAAGCAATGGGCAAGCTGCTCAGGAGGGGTCTAGCAAGCTGCGCTCATCCTGCCTTGGTACATGCAACACATAGGAAATGTTTCCTTGGTACAATTAGCCAATGTAGAACTTAGCTCCCCCTCCCCATCTGTGGAAGAACAGCACAGTCACACCTGACAGGTTGTCAGTCCCATGTACATCTTTCTCACAAGACCCATCAGGAGTCTTTGCAGGGATAAAAATAAGAACAGCAAAGAGAAATAGTTGTGAGACAAAGGGAAAGTGAAATACAGAAGTTTCCAGGGGAGCAAGTGTACAGTTCAGAAAGGACAAGAACTCGGGTGAAGGATGGGGAAGAGGAAAGCGTAAAGCACCTACTCCAGAAGCTAGTGAAAACAAGAGCCTGCAGGGCTGGAAGAGGCAGAGAAGGTCCAGGACTGGATCCAGGGATAACGTCAAGGTTACCTGCAGGCATCTGTCCCTCCGCTCCCTTCCCACTGGTTGCCATCTTCAGCAAATTCCCTGCCACATCCTCACCGGCAGCCTTCTCCTCCACTGCCTCTTTCCCACTGGCCACGGCCTTTAGTAATTTGCCTGCCACGGTTTTCAGTTTCCCTCTCCTCCTCGCTTCCTGGTTCTTTCTGTCCTCACGCGTGGCCTTGGGCAGCATCCTTGCATTTTCTCCAGCCACTTTCTCCCACTTGCTGCCTCTTCCCGCAAAGGCTCCCCAGGAATACTTCGTCTTCCTCATGATCCAAGCAGATTCAGATGCTTTCTGTCCAACTGGGAACACTATCAGAAAAGAAAGTTAGAAACATTTCTATGCAAGGTGATCTTAGCAACTGCTTCCCAGAGAAGTAATTTCTCCCCAGATTTATCTTTTTTTCTGTGCAGCTACAAGTTTCCGCTGCCTTCGAAGAAGACTAACCTGCTTCCTGCCCGTGCTGAGTGAGGACATTTTTATAGGCTGCCAGCCCTATTATGTAATCTCTCTCTGTTCTAGGAAAATAATGTCAAAAACCTCATACACAATCTAACCACAAGCACTGGGGGAAAGCCAGCGGGATTTTCAGCATTTTCTAAATGGCTAAAACATCCCTGCACGCTGCCAGTTACTTCAATGACAATCCTATCAGTTTAAGGGAGTTGATAATTAATAGTTTCTGTGAAGCACACATCATTTTCCACCCACCCCACGTGCCGCGGCAGAACCTGAGTTCTTCTTCGGCGAGGAGATCATGCCTGGCTTTGGAGCCAAATTTTCCCCACCTCCCAGCAAGCCTAGTGTTAGCCACGGGGGAGGTAAAGCCCTGGAGAATGGGCGTTGGATTTCAGGTTTTGGCAGCACCATTCAGAGGAGACAAGAGCGATCTCACCTTTCTGGATTGTGCAATTTTCCAGCAACTATATACACTATTGTATATTATTTTATATTTATACACATGCACATGCACATACACATAAATGGCGTAACATTACAGCAGTCTACCATAAATGTTGTGCATGTCTGTGTGTGTCCATATGTGTATGCACACATATAGGTCTATTCACCAGCCAGCCTCTGCAGTGAAGAGAAAGGAGATGTATGCCCATTCAGTGCAAGGACCGTATTGGCGAGTCCAGGGCTGTTAAAGGTTCTGATCCAGAAAAAATTCCTACACCGAAAATATCATTTAACTCCAGGAGCTCATGTTTAAAATAGATTTTTAAAAAGTCCCTGCACTGCTGTAAGAAAAGACACTGCACTTGGAGATAGGCTGAAATGCTGTTCTTACCGCGATCTCTTTGCTAGATAGTTACAAACTGGCTTTTATTTCTCCATGTCATTATCATAAAAATGAAATCAAGAACTAGAGGATTTTCATCAGCTGAAGAAACAGTCTTCTATCAGGCATTACAACCTGTATTGATTCAAAACCATCCACTATTCAAGAATTTTTTTTTGGGGGGGGGGTATGAATTTAAGGGGCAATTTTTCCACACAGCACCTAGATTAATCCAAATATGTGCATTCATGTTTCTGGGTTTAACGCCTCCAGTTTCTTCCAAGATTTTCTACATCTTTGTAACAGTAAAATTCCACTAGTTTCCTACTTGGAAACCAAGTAAATGCCTATGTTGTTCTGGCTCTTTTACTCGGTGATTAATTCCACCAGCATGTTATCACAGAGCTGTTTAATTCATTAGTAACGATAGGAAGGAGGAAATAAATACATTTCATTTGGAAGGACAAACAGAAATTCCAACAGTGGTCATACATTTGAGCTGTTGCCAGCAGGAAATACTGAGGTTTCAAAATACAGTGTTTTCCCAGCTTGTGAAAAAAGTTGAAAATTGAGAGGCTTTATGTACATTCCATTTTGACCTTAATTTTTAATTGGCTAAAGCTAAAATGTTTCCTTTGGAATATTATAGCTGCACTATATATGAATACAAGACAGAGTGAGAGGGTTAGTGAGAGGAAGAGACGCATTGCAGGCGTGCGGAAACCCTTCAGCAGTATTTTCTCATGAAAATTCCAACACAGAGTGTTTATGTTTCACTTCATCAGCATTTTTCCAACAAGCACGGCTCTAACAAAACTCATTTCCCCAGACTTCTCTGTGGAAGGAAATTGGATGTCAAAGTGCCAGTCCTGCAGGCAAGATTCTCTGCAGTATAGAGATTTTGAACACAGTACAATTGCAGATCGTGCCCTAAACTGGAGCAACATGATGTATCGGAATTGCTGTATTTTCCCAGAAAGCTTCTTTCAAGGGAATACAATATAAGCCCGTGGAAAGCAGCAAGTGATTGAGCAGAGATGCATTGACTTCCTGAGGCTGGGACCGTCTCTTGCTCCACAGTCCACTCAATCCACTCAATCAAAGCTGTGGCAGACACTCCGCAAGATGAGTGTGCCCTCAGGACACACTGCATCTGTGCACCGCAGCACCAACAATCCAGATCTCAACTGTTCTACCTCTAATTGGTTCACAAACCAGGGGCAATGTGTGTATACAGGCAAAGCAGGCAGTTGCCTAGGGGAGCAGGCAGCTATGAAGACCCTACGAAGGGACGGCAAGTTGGGGATGGCCTTTCTGACTGTGGGCACCGGGCCCGTCAGCCCCATGAGGTGATGCCCCATCCCTCCTGCGGCAGCAGGTGCAACAATCCACCGTCACCCATTCTGCACACCTCTGCCCACAACTACTTTCCAAAGGCAAGGGTTGAAGCATGGTGTCACCGAGGGGGAATGCATTGTACCAGGAGAGGACATGCCAGAGAGGAGCTGCCAAAAGGCCACCAGCAGCCTGCTCTTCAGGGTCTATGTGCCTTAACAGCACATGCAGGGCGCACAGGTCTCTCCCCTCTGTCTCTAATGCTGTTTTACTGCTCAGGCTAAAGTTCTGCAGCTAAAATATAGGGATGATTTCAATCTCTAGGAACGTCTTCTACACAGTCCTTCCATGAATGGTTTTATGCCTAGACAAGCAAAGTCCCCAGGGAAGCTACACCTTTACAGCAGAGGAGCTGAAAAGTGTCAAGATCAAACTAGAACAAAGGTCTTTCACCAAGTGCTAACATAATGCAAAGGCATTGTTTGCTGTCCAAAACCAACACTTGGGGCAGAGGAATTGGGACACATTTCACCTGCCTCTTCCATGGGCTCCTGAGCTGCCCACCCAAGGGGAGTCCTTCCAAGCCGAGAGAAGGGCAGTAGAAAACCACAAGGACACGGCACTGTAACAAGCACAGTTCTGCTTCTGAACAATCTCCTTTGTCAGGTGTACCAAATGACCTTCTTCTTCCTCAAAAGCCACTTCTTGGAAGCCCACCCCTGCCCCCTCTTTCTTCCTGGTGTTTCAATGCCTCTATTTATTCACAGTGCGATGTTCTCTAGGGGGGTCATTCTCCTTCCTGCCCTGACCCTTGCTATGCTCACTGAGGAGAGCAATTTGAGGAGCAATTTGTCTTCTGGGAACATCCCCAGTGTTCAGGAGTTTCCCTCGTTGCCTGGAGCTCCTGGAAAAGCCCACAGCCTCCCCACATCACTGAGACTCTGTCTTTCTATCAGAAAAACTGTAACACCTTTGTCTTTGGGATCTTTCACTAAACAAGTTAATATCTCGGATAAATTTTTATATTGTTTCTCTGTTGACTTAATTCTTTATCTTGCTACTTCCCATTTCTTTTGCCTATATAGATAAAGTCTCTTCATAATAAGTGGATTGTGTGCCTGCCTTGAACAATAGCTGTTTGGTCTGGATGCTAATCGGATGAAGTCAGACTATTAGCACTTCACATTAAATGACTTTGCAAGAGTCCAATTACATTAATATTCCAATTCCAGCAACGCAGTGATGTCCCTGCTCGCTTTGCAGGGACTCTGCATGAACACAGTCAGGCATATACAATGGAAACTTTGTGCTCAGTAGCATCTGTTATATGAAATACACTTGAGTCCTAATAGGCAGGCAGTATCTGGAGAGAGAGAAAGGGGTTTTTTTCACCTCCTTCTTTGTTTCCAGAACATGCTGGTACTCTTCCCCACTTTGAACCAAAGGCATGAAAGCTGGCAGAAAGAAGTATTAATCATGATGATAAAACATGCAGAGTACATCACAGAAACATGGTGGTTCCCTCAGATACAAATCCATGCAAAAGCACTTTGTGAAGCTATGCTGGAGTCTGACAATGTGTTCCTCCACCTACATGCAGCATCTTTGATTTCATTAGCAATCGAAGAACAGCCAGTCTGTATTATAAGCAAGGTAGGCTTTTTGGAGAGAGAGAAAACAAACAAACAAACCAACCAACCAAAAATGCTTTCCCCTCCAGTTTGACACTGCAGCTGGCATTGCCGTTAATGGTCACATGTAAGGGGTGGCTTTGTTAATTGTGAAAAATTAGCTGTTTATCATTCTGTGGAAAGCATATCTTTATTCTTATTTCCTAAGGATAATGCCATTTCCTAAAGAAGAGACAATGCAGCCACAGGTTGCATGCATCTCTCTGTTCATTTGAACCCCTGCCCTAAGGCACTTGACTGGGTTTTAAGTCAGTTTTAACCAATTTTAAAGCTAATTTTAACCAAACTGACAGAGGGTGACTGGCAAAAAATAGTACATCCTTACACACTTCATGAAAATACATGGCTGAGGAGAAAGAATAGACCTTGACTGCTCCTGCTGAGGAACAAAATACAGCATGAACTCAGCCTTCATTAGACATCAGAGACTCCACCAAGCAGCTCAGTCTGAAGGTACACAGACATGGTTTCCTTGCCTCTGTTGCTCACCAAATACCCTGTTTACTCTCCAGCTAACCCGTGTGTGTGTGCAAGAGTAAATAAAGCAGCACAAATATTTAATACAAGCAACCTTTCCCATAGCAACAGCTGAAATGAAGCTGCTTCCCTACAATGCCTCCTTGCCCCAGGCTGCACCCCCTCGCCTCCCCGAGATCTGTGTGACCCTAAACAGGCCAAAGAGCAGCGAGTTTGGAGCTCATTTGGAGCTGCTGCTGCTGTCTGACAGCCACGGTAAGAGCAAGAGGGAAAGACGGAACCTGCTTCCTTTGTCTTACTGAGTGCATTTGCTTGAGTAGCTCTTCTCTGCTCAGCCACTGGTTTTCATCCTGTTTTGCAGAAGTTAATCTGAGACTTTTCTCCTGCTCCAGATTTGTCTGAAACTGGAGGAATGCACTTTATTAGGAGAGGACAGACAGATGGATTGACAAACAGACAGGCTGCATGGTCCCAGCAGTTTCAGAAACCGCACTAAAGTCCTAAGAATAAGTTCCCCAAAGAACTGAATACTGCCCCTTCCCCTGCCCTGAATACTGAAACAAAACATGTTTGGACTTGATGTGCAATTTGCGCTGCCTCTGTTTTCCTCCTGACTGTGAGGACCCCATTCCAAACTGACCTCAATTTTCACTTAATTAGTAACCTACTTTGATATTCCTTCAGAATATTTTTAGCTAATTCCTGGGGATTTTGCCTAATTCTGGTTTTGGTTTGGGGTTTTGGGTTTTTTTTTTTTCAGAATGAAACAAGCATTGCTTTAAGGAAGATGTTTCCCCTTTTGACAACAACAATAGTAGTAATAAAAAATAAATAAATAAATCACCCCAAACCCCAGAAATTTTCAAGATGAACTATAAAAAGCCAAGCAATAGGGATGTTGGAAGTGACCCTAAAAATCCCTGCATTATGAATATCCAATCCATGTAGTAAGAGAAGAATAAAGCAATACTTCCTGAAGTAGCAACTTAGTCTTCAGTAAAGAAACTGGGACTAAACTGGCAATTCCCACTCCCTGATTTTGCCCCACAGGCCTCCAGCAAGGACTGAGGATACTGTAGTAATTGCAACTTCCTTCTCTTTTCCTTCAGAATCAGTGGAAGAGGGAGAAAAAAATATCCATCAGACCGAGTACAGAGCACAGTCCAGACTGGTTAAAAAAAGAGTTTCTCCAGACCCCAAAAATGAGGTAACAAAATATTTCAAAGCAAGCTTGTTAATTTTCTCATACTTGCCTGAGGCCCTGTTTGGAGCTAGGTTATATTTAGCTGTGGGGAGGTGCAGAAATAGCAGCTACCAGGAGGAGCGGGAGGCAGTTTCTATGCCCCCCCTCCCCCCCAGAGCCCAGCGGCTGGTTTGGCATTACTGGTGTGGAGGGATGGGGGCTGCAGCCCTCAGCGTGGCACTGGCACCCGCAGGGGACACAGGGAGAGGAGGGGGCCTGCAGACCTGGGTCAGAGAGGGGATGGAGCACGTCAGCTCCATCCCCTTGCTTTGTGCACCCCAGTTTGGTAAAAGCCCCCCGCTGCTTGCTACGGCATGGGCTGGGCAGGACATGAAGTTTCTGCCAAGGTTTGAGGGCTATTTTCCAGTTTCTTCACAGACAACAAGTTATCAGGGAAAGCAGCTGGCGCGGAAAACATCAGGGCTGCAAAGTGAGGCAGGCTGACAAAATTTGTGTTTGCCCAGGGCCTCCGGAGTCCTGCATGGGCAGCAGGCGAAGAAGAGATACTGTCTAACCTTGTTCTCCTAACATATATACCTCTATATAAACAATATAGACAATATATACCCCATGCCAAACTGCAAAGTATACTGTGCCAAGGAGGGGTTTGAAGGACAGGTGACCTGGCCTCTCCGCCTCAAAAGGGATCAGGAAAACACAAAGGAAAAATATCCCAGAGGTAGTTTTTCACACCTTGTCTCCTATTACTCAGGGTCCCCCCCTCGTCACTTCAGCACTCAGGAAGCCCAAGGCCTGAAGAGCAGCTGAGGGAAATGCTGCTGCAGAAACGACCGCAGTGCTACGGGCTGTCAGTCTGGTCATATCCCCTACAAGAGCAGCCACCCAACAGCTTGGTTTCTACTCCTACGAGCTATCTGAAGAGTTACCCAAGGGAGGCTCCAGGGGCAGGTCTGCCGGAGGAAAACTACAACTTAAATGCTGCTTGCTATCCTTGGGATGGAAAGAGCTTTTTTAAAAAATAAATTATGGATACTGTTTGTTAGTGTGGTAAAGAATGCATTACTTCAACCACCACCATGTCTCTTTTCAAGAAAATCCATGATTTTATCCAGAGGCGTTTTTTGGAAAGCTTGTATTATGAATATTCCATCTCCAATTGGAGAGACGCCTAAAATTATTTTATTCAAGTCTTTTCATTTGGCTTAGATTGACAGGATTCCTCTGTGCATTTTTACATAGATTCTTTCCAGCAGTAAGAACTTTAGGTTCAACTTTGCAGGAAACTTCCTACACACATCTGTACCCACAGCCCTCACAGAGCAGCATATGCAGAGATTTGGGACTGAAAACCCACATTACATCATTTGCATTTTTTTCCTGCTGCCACAAGAGGCCAGTGATTGTGTAATTCCCAGTCTCCGGTGTTTCACCCCCACCACATCTGCCAGACACCATCTGGAGGCTAAAAATCGTAACTACAGATTGGCTTCCAGGACATCCTGAGACCTCTCAGATAGGAGCTGGGCACATTTAAATATTAACGCAAGATCAAAACTCAACCATTTCTCCACTCAACATTCACGGCAGGTATCTCTGGCTACAAACTAAGGCAGGTACACCCAACACACCTGCACTGCCAGAGGAGTTGTTATATGGGATGGGATATATTTACAAGACAATTCAGGGCCCTTATCCTCATTGCTGAACACTAACACGGCAGATAGATTATTTAGGAGAGGAGGTGAGAGGAAAGAGATCAGCTTTCGTATAGACACCTAAATAAATCACATTTTCAGAAACGCTCAGCACCTAGCATCTCCTGTTGTCACTTCTGGACAGTCTGAGTCAGAACTCCATTCCCACCCCATAGTGAGCAGGCAACTGGTTTAGCCACTAGCCCTGGTAAAGCTCAGAATATCCAAGAAGACGCCATGTCACATTGTAAAAAGGTCAGGTTTAAAAGATTTTTTGCAATCTCTTAAATATTGGAGCTAGCTAGCTACAGTGAGGGGTTTGCTACAGCAAGAGGAACCCAAAAGGGTCCTAGGAGAGAGCTAATCATCCTCTGAAACTGTTTCAGAAAAATACCCTGGGGAGGAACTCTGCATGAGCACAAAGAGAAGAATTAAATTTTTATCAGCATGAGTTCAGGCTGAATAAAGCAGGCCTCCCAAATACATGGTGATAAAACATTTACACTGCACCACTGTGTTTTCTTCCAAAACCAGAAAAGCATTTAGAGGAGACGTGGCACTAGAAAATTCAGCTGCTAGATTATGTAGAAGCTCCTTAAGAGTCTTCAACATTCTGAGCAACTGGCATCATCTACCTGGACTTGTCCAAAGCATTTGACACTGTCCTGCACAACTTCCTTGTCTCTAAGTTGGAGAGACATGGATTTGATGGATGGACCACTCAGTGGATAAGGAATTGGCTGGATGGTCGCACTCAAAGGGTTGCAGTCAATGGACTGATGTCCAAGCAGAGACCAGCAATGAGTGGCATTCCTCAGGGGTCGGCACTGGGACTGGTGCTGTTTAACATGTTTGTCAGCGACACGGACAGTGGGATTGAGTGCACCCTCAGCAAGTTTG
>JAVKLA010000040.1:10937228-10958379 GCA_034782735.1 Sagittarius serpentarius
TACTGCGTTCAGCTCTGGGGCCCCCAACATAAGAAGGACATGGACCTGCTGGGGTGAGTCCAGAAGAGGGTCACGAAAATGATCTATGAAGACAGGCTGACAGAGTTGGGGTTGTTCAGCCTGGAGAAGGCAAAGCTCCAGGCAGACCTTATAGCAGCCTTCCAGTACCTAAAGGAGGCCTACGAGAAAGCCAGAGAGGGACTTTTTACAAGGGCATGTAGTGATAGGACAAGGGGTAACAGCTTTAAACTGAAAGAGGGTAGGTTTAGATTAGATGTAAGGAAGAAATTCTACGCTGTGAGGGTGGTGAGGCACTGGAACAGGTTGCCCAGAGAGGCTGTGGATGCCCCCTCCCCGGCAGTGTTCAAGGCCAGGCTGGATGGGGCTTTGAGCAGCCTGGTCTAGCGGAAGGTGTCCCTGCCCATGGCAATGAGAGTGGAACTAGATGATCTTTAAGGTCCCTTCCAACCCAAACCATTCTATGATCTATGATTTTCTGACCCACTCTTCTTTTACAGGAATGAAAGAAATACTGACAAAGCAAGAGGTGGGCAAAACTTGGGCGGGAAGGCATCAGATACAGGCAAGGTAAAGGAAAGGGAAGAGTATTTGTAATAGATTCATCTGCTGCCAGTATCAGGATGTATCTCATCTTTCCGTTGCTTCCCACTTCTCAGCAAAGTGAAGGGAGTGCTATATAAAGATTCAAAGACACTAACCCATCTCCTGAGAGTGCAGTGACTGCCAGCACACTGGCAGTGTTCCTCTGCCGCCTTCATTGCAACCACTCTGCCGGTGTTCATTGCTTACAGCAAGTTTTTCCCTGCAAAGGAGAATGATGTGGTCCTCGAGGAACCAAGATTAGGTAATTTATAAGGATGTTTCTAAATTATCGAGCAAATTAGAAAAGGAACCACTATTTTTTCCCATCCTGAACAAGCATGTACTGTTATGACCTTAGGTCTCCAGCAGATGTTATTTACTGGCTGTCAAGAGCCGAGACTCTTGAAACTCAATTAATAAAAGAGCATTAAGGCCACATTCCAACAAAGGATTTAAGTAAGTGACTATTTCCTTTAGTTTCAAAGAGAATATTCAGCCTTTTAGCTGTACACATCTGTTTAGTGAGCAGGAAATAGTGGTGTGGCGTGGTGTTTGTATTCTCCATGGCTACATGGCAACAAATGCCTTGGAGTCAATAACGTCTGAAAATTGCACAAACTGCAAACCAATTTAATAGAGCTGATCTTAACACAGCACAGAACCGTTGGATTTTAAGGCAGCTGTCTTGGAGCTTGTTTGTTTGAATGAATGGGTTTTTAATGGTATTTTCTGCAGAAGGTTTTAATGGGGAGCTTCTAAGCCCAATAACAGTTACATGTTCACATGGGGTCTCCTTGGCTGTTACCACCTCCTCACAGTTAAATATACCTTAGGTGGGAAAAATGGGTAAAATGGCAGTAAAATATAAGCTTTCATGCTCTTACATCAGGAAAAAGAAGACTTGCACTGATTTTGTTGATGAGGATGAGAAGATGAATGGGGCACTCCCTAGCCCTGATACCTACCAACCTTACCTTGGTAACCATTTAGGTCTACGCACAGGGAAACCCAAAGAGCTGTAAAATATTTTCTGGATCAAAATGGTTATGGATCCCACTTTGTACAAATGGGACCTGAGTCCTTCATGTCTGCAGTTGCCTTCCCCCACCCTTTGCATGTGTAAATACAACGGAGAAAAAGCATATTAACATTTTCTTTCCTCTTGCTTCCCAGTCCCAAGGGGCCGTCATGCACAGATAAATCAGGAACTCCAAGCTGGACTGTAGTCTTACATAAAATATATAACACAACAGATATGCCATGGTACAACTAGTTCCAAGAAGCAGCAGAGGTACCTTGTGATATTAATTTATTCTAACATTTTTTTGAAGGGAAGAGATGGGGAGAGATATCAATATGTATGGCAGGTACTGACTGATATTTAAAACCTTTGGCATTACCATATGGTAATGGAAATACCTGCTCCTGGAAATAAATGCCAGTGCTATTAGTTGCTGTCATTGATGACAGCATGCAAATGACTATCTAATCTGCATATACAATTAAATAACTAGATGCCATATGTAAGAGTAGTTATTTATAGGTGTGGAATCAGAGAAAAAAATTAAGCCCCATCTTCATAATGTATCACCCCACGAATCGGATCCTCTTGAACATAGGTACAGAACTTCATTACCGCGTGCCCCATCTTAGGTTAAAAATAATATTAAAAAATCACAATTAATATTTCATATTATTGATTTTCCCCTGTGATGCACTGAATCAGTAATGCCTGCATCTAGCCTGCTGGCAGGAAGGTATAGCTGTCATCCACAAAATGCCTGTCAACTTTCGGAGCTCATTATGAGCAAAACAAGTCAGGAAAAAACGCTGTCCTGCTGAAGGCCCGTCCACGGCGTTCAATGAAGGCTTGATCTATGCTTACAAACAGCTGACCTAGATTCTCTGCCTGAATGAGAGCATTTCCCAGCATCGAGGCTGTTCAGAGTCAGAAATTCATGTATCACTTCATCATGAGAGGGGAAAAGAAAAGAAAGAGGATATAATCTTAAGGGAAAGCAATGGCATCTATTAGTCATAAAAGAGCTTTATCCATACCCACACAAAGCACTCCCGACATGCTTCTGCTCTCATTTCAGAGTCTGGAAAGGACTGCAGCCCTCATTTCAGCACACACGGCAGGCCAGGCAGCCATGGCCCCATGGAGAGGCTGAGATGTGCCAAAGCCGTGGCGGACACGACCGTACAATGGGGTGGCCAGGTTGCCGCTCCGGAGCCACCCGCAGCTTTCCGGCCGCTCGGAGGCAGCTCCTGGCCCTGGCCTGCTGGCAGCGAGGCTGTGCTGGGTGAAGGACTGCTGGTTCACATCATGCCAAGAGGAAATTAGCCAGCGAGGTCTGCTGAGCCCTACACTGCCAGATCGCAATGGGATCCAGCTGCAGACACCGTGCACATCCATCACCCCTGGGAAGATAGGGAGGCCTTGATGAGGCAACGCCATGTCCTACTGGTGAACCACACCGGACACGTCTCCATCTGGCAGTTCTCCAAGAGATGGGAAGCGCATCCTATGGCACTCAGTAATGTAATGATGGTGGTATGTGGCTCAGAGGGACAGAAAGGTTGGTCAGCCCTGGAGTAAAGACCTCCAAGTCCTTTTCTTCCTGCCTCTGCTACTGATCCATTTTTTCTAGAATCATATTCCTCATCTCCCCGAGATCTTAGTGGGCCCCTCCATAAGCCGGGCCCCTCCATAAACCAGGCCCAGTAACCTTTCATATTAACCAAGAATACTCACTGGACCAGTGATCAGGGCACCCTGAAGGTGAGGGATCACTGTGAGGGATGCCAGCTTGATGCTAGCCCTTGATGGCTGCTGTCACTGCTGTCACCGAGGCTGAGATGCCCACTGGGAGCAGCTGCCTGGTCCAGGCCAGCACCTGAGCAGCATCCCCTCAGGCGGGATGAGAAGGAGCTGGCAGGCAGGGGCTAGTGCAAGACACGCTCATGTCCCACAAGTTACAGCTCCCACCCCAAGGCTATGCTGCAGTGCCAGCCACAGGGACAAGGAGATCGAGTCCTTGGGGCGGGCAGGAGCTTGGCAGTCAAGGGAGCCAAAATGTTTTGATCTGCCTTACAGATGGAGACAGAAAGCTAAATTCACATACATAAATTCAGGTCCTCTGATCACAGAGATATTCTGTCCTTTCTCCAGACATGAACATCCTGGACTGAGTCTACAGAAGAGGACTTCTGCTCATGAGGACCCTCACTGACTGCAAGCAACTGCTGTGGGCCATGCTGCCAGTGAGAACCCCTTCTTCCCCTCTTCTCTGAAACCTCCAGAGGGGCCACAGAGAGGAGAATATAAGATCTAATTAACCACCTCTCAATTCAGATCTGGTTCAGCAAATGCAAACACCACATCAGACAATTGGGTTTTCCTCACCAACTTATTTTTTGCATGTGGGCAACATGCAAACTAGGTCAGTATTATTCCTACTGAAACACTCGCTATGGGTGTTATTTTTAGAAAACCATGTGATTGTCTGACTTTTATTTATGAGAGCACAGAAAGATCCACTGTATATTTTCTTGTCTGTCTTCTTTGGGGTGGTTTGTTATTTTAGTTCTTTGGGTGAGTTACTGAGATCTTGGGCCTCTTTTTAAAAGGCGAAGTCAGACTCAGTCAAGAGACCTTGCAGGTTGCATGCCTTGGTGGTCAACAAAACAAAGCACATGCAGCAGTGAGCAAACCAAACCAGACAAGAACACAGAGAGGCTATGAAGAGGCAAGAGAGTGATGCAGGTAACAAGGGACAAGGATGTGGAGCAGAAAAGATGCCGGGGGTTATGGGAGGTGGGGAATCAGGCAGAGTTTAAAGGATGATAGAAAAAACTGCACTTGGATCTTTACAACTCCTGAAAGGGTAAACCCAAGATCTCAGCAGCTTGACAAAACTCAGCAGGAGAGCCAAGTTCAGCAACAGAAAACTTGTCCAGAGATTCAAGTTTATTTTCTGAGACCTTTTCTTACCTCCCTGGCACAAACAAAACAACTCAGGGCAACAAAATCCTGTATCAGCTTCTCATTCAGCAGGTTGGGGGTCACAACCCTGACAGACATCCATCGGACAACCAAGCCAGGGTGGATCCCCCTTGAGGGGTAGAGGGCCCCTATGGCTTGGACCTAGCAGGGCCCCTCTGTGTTCAGGTCTCTACCTGCCTGGCTTTCATCTGGCCTGTCTGGGGAACCCAGAGTCTTTGCCAGTATGTGTGTTAACAGGCGGTTCAAGTTCTGGGGATGTGAATCCTTTTACTAACCTTGCATGGCCAGCGTGAAGAAGTCTACATCTCTGTTGATAATCCAGACTGCTTTTATAACCAGAAAAAAGGAACAGGCATGGGCAGTGCCCTTCCTCTCAAGCGAATGCAGACATCTAAAATAGGCCAGTCAAGCAGCGTACCAGCACTGCCTAATTCTCTACATCAACAACAGAAGGAATTCAGAATGAGTAGCTCAGATGTCAATGCATTTCAGTGCAGGTGAACCACAGCCTAAATTTCCAGAAATTAACCACCACAAAAAGTGTCAGAAACTAGTCTCCAGGCCCACAGGTCTTCTGACTTTCCACTCACATGAAAAAATTTGTATGTATATGATCTGCGAGGGCACAGGGTCAGCTGTATGGCTGATGAGTCACGCACCTTTATGGGCTGCCTATTTGGCAATGGCCACAGCAAAAGCTGCTTGCTGGGGCAAGTCACCTCAGCAGGAGGGGAGCCCCGCATGGGAATCCTGCTTGCCCACCTCCCCAGGATACCACTACTAGCCCAGGGCTTCTGCACGGCTGGGAGACACTGCTGGCTCTTGGCTTCAAAACTGTGCAAGTAACATCGGATTTTGCTGCTGAGAGGATGAAAGCATAGGGACAGTCTGCTCCTGCCACAGGGGAAAAGGAAGGGCTTGAGCGGGCTGGGAGGATCTGGTGCTTGCTGACACCTTTTCTGCCTCTGCTCGGGAACTGCTGCCCCAGGAACTGCGGCCCTTTTGGGGTCCCAACTGCCTCTTTGGCAATCCATCAACATGCTGCATACACTCAAATTCAGAAAAGCCATTTTCATCTGTCCTTTGTAATTGATCTCAAGCCCTGAAGCTCCCATCCCAGGCAGCCTGCCTCCCTGAGCTAACTGCCGGTACCATCTGGGTGACTCCCTCCAAAAAGAAAAAAGAACTTCAGAAGAAACAACACAGACAGAGACAAAGACAACTGGACCGGATCCAACTCAACTTCCAAACTACAAATAACACTTATCTCTCCAGCAAAGACCATGCTGCCACGGAGCATTAGGTATGCGCTGTAGATAAAGCTACACAAATTACATGCTCCACACAGGGCAGGCAACTGTAGATTTTCCTGCAAACAGAAACAGCACAAATGTATGGGGAAAGGCTAGGCCCTCTTACATGTGGCACAGCTCTATGTTTCCGGAGTGGTGAGTGAGTATCATATGTGGGGATGCTTGGGGTGTTTTAAGAACATGGGACATTATCCTGCAAACTTGCTGGAATTGCCTGGGTGATACAAGCTGGCTGTAGGCTCAGACATGCATCACCGTGTCATCGTCTAACGCTGCTATGCCACACGATTCTAACATCGCTCCCAGGAAAACCAGTGGTTTGGGATAAACATCACGAAGACAGCTTCTTATACCCCAAACTTTCCATTATTTTTCCATCCTTCACATAAGACTTGCACATGGGCCACTTCTGCTACCTATCACCTGCAACATATCACATGTGATGTTGCTATAAATTTTCTGTAACTATACTTTTTTTGGATCAATTCATACAAAAATAAAACATACTTTATCAGTCACTGACACGTGTTCTCTTATTGTTAAAACCAGCAAACTAATACTGCCTTGAAAAAGAACTGAAGGCAGTAATTATTCACTGCACTCATTAGTAGCAGAAACTGCTTTCCAGCCATTTCAGTTACCCTCCTGAAATTACGCAGTTAGTTGTTGGTGCCAGATTCCCATTTATCTCAAGAGCCTTTTGTAACAACAACAAACAATAGCTTCTTCTTCATTTATCAGGCTTCCCATAAGAGGAAGAACTCATGTTACAAAGGAAGGGCCACATAATCATGCCTTACTAGCTCAAGGTACACGGGACTTTCACAAGTCCCTTAGAAATTTCAGTATACACAACACCTAGGAGAGTTACGAGCAGCCCAAGGAAAACAGTCTGATCTCGGTAACAGAAGAAGTGCTAATGAGTGCAGGACAATAGGCACAGGCAGACAGGCAAACCAAAAGCAGAAGCAGAAGTGTAATGGGAGCGAGGTTATCAGCTGTCCTGTAACAAGAGAGCTGGTGCAGGTCTGCTCTGTTGCCCACCAGCACCATGCACTCAGTGTGTCACTGAAGCTCATGGAACCACCCCGGAACTGAAGCTGTTGCAGAGGTCAGAAATGCAACGCCTCTCTTTCTGCTAGTCAGAAAGCACGAGCCCTCTCCTCCTCTAACTGAAGTGATGTTCCCCTCACTGCTACGTTTCCTCACAGGCAACGTGCGCGCGTCATTCCAGTGCAAAGCTGCTGTGAGAGCAGATTCAGGGTCACATCAGACTGGCACACACAAAACAGTCCTGAATTCCCTCAGTCTTTAAACATCCTATCTTTGTGGTTTTTTACAAGCATGAAATGAAGACTTTGTGCCTGTTTGAGGGAGGGTAATGTTTTATTTAAGATGGCCTGCTACCACCATGAATTTTACATGACATAAGCTCCATCCCACAACAACTTTAAACCTCTCCTCATTAGTCAGCAGGGCCCTGATCCTGCAGCCAGGAGATGGGGCATCTCCCACCGGGAGCCCTGGTATGGGGGCGGACTCATGTTGTTCACAAGCATATCCCTTCTCCCTACCGACCACCACTGACACACAGCCTGCCCTGAAGCATCGCCTTAGAGACCTTCCCGGGAGACAGATCTGCTGCATCAGCTCCCCCTCCCAACGCTTCCCACAGAAATCCCCCCCCCACGCAGGCTGTTTGGAGATACACAGATGTGAGCAGAGGGTGGGCAGGTCTAGCGGAGCATCTTATCTGCTGCAAGGCCTCTGGAGGTCGCAGATAAGCAAACACAGGCAAGGGCAATGCTAAGGGCGTAGCTAAATAACCAAAACAAGACAGGCAGCAGATCAGACCTACCTTCCCACAATTTTGGGTCTAGTGCAGGACTCTGTTGATGTCTGTGGAGCTATGCCTGCTAATTACTGTTCAGAACGGCCAGGTTTTACAGTAAAGCAACCATATTCAACTCTCAGTTAGCCACGGAAGATTAGCTGGGTTGGGGATTAACTGGACACTTCCTCCCCACAGCAACCATGGCTAAGCTACCACGCCACGGCACATGTAACACAGGGCACACGAGCCTCTGGGCCGTGCCCTGCTTGGACCCCAGCAGGTTAAAGCTGTCCTCGCTCAGCACAGAAACCAGCAGGCTTGTTACCAGCCTTTCACAGGCAGAAGACCTGAATATGTTCTTATCCCCTATCTAACATATAGCCTGCACTAGCCAGGATCTGGTTTTATCTAGGTCACCCCATCCCACACTGTCTTCGATGGCTGAAAGCTGACATCTAAATGAACCAGCCAATGCTAAAACAAGAACACGCTGGGTAGCCTGCAAAAGCTGTCCCAGGCGTTAGGCAGCTGGTGTGCTGACACCGTTGCCTATGTGCTGAGTAACGATGTCGCACTCTTTCTTTGTGCTCCCCTTACCCATCTCTTTCCATCTGTTGTTCCTTGTCTTCCACTTGGATTGTATGCTGTTCAGAGCAGGGCTTTCTGTTAGCACCTAGGAGATAAATCTGTGACAGGGCACCACAAAACTGGTCTGATCAATTCACGTGAGTAATTAGTGAATTGGAGTCGACGTTGTACAGGGATGTGTGTATGAACGGCTTAAGCATGCTGTGTCTGGATGGAAAACATGACTCAGAAGTGTTACTAACATTATTCTTTCTCATGTCCATAAACCTAAATAAGAAATGGAAGAAATGGAGTGGGTAGAAAAAGACAGAAAGGCAAAGAGGCAGCAGGCTGGCGAGCAAGCATCTCTCAAATACGAATGCACTAAATTATGGGTACACAGATCAGATGCTGAGAAGAGTTGAGCATTTGCAACTCCTACACACATTCTCATTTCTTCTTTTATAGCTGTTAACTTTGCATGCTTCTCCATTTTGGTTTTGCTTCATCTTTCACATACATAGACCAAGACCTGGATCTTATCTTCGTGTATCCCAGTGACTTACTGGCATATCATGCATACGCACAGCTACACCCACAGGTCGAGGCATCTCTTTCACTGCCTTCTGTACATGATGATAGTGCAACTATGCTGGTCACCAGGACAAGAGTCACAGCCTGTCAAACTGATAAGAAGTTGGTCGGCTGGGTTCGTGTTCTGAAAGAGAGCAAGACCGAGGCAACAAACGTAATACACAGCAGTGAACTGCAAATGGCATTTGGTTTTTCCCTTAGGGAGCTGCAATGAGAAGGAACATGACAGCAACAAAGAAAGAAGAGGGCTTGAAGAGAAGAGGCTTGATGTTTCACTTTTAAAGCTCCATAGTTAATGGGAAATGGGAAAGATTCAAGTAAGACACAGGACTGAAGCTCAGATGTGGGGCTTATCTCAGCCCTCCCATGAAAAGGGAGCGGGTTTGAGCCCACATAGCCCCAAATTTCCAAAAGTGACAAAAGCTGCTGTCATGCCAATGGGCTCAGAGGTTGTCCCTGCTGGACATCAAAGTAAGGGGCAACTAAAAGAAATAAGCATTACATTCTAGGCATTCTCTGTTGCTAGAATTGCCTCTCGCTAACAGCAGCCAGGACTGCTAAAGGACTATACTACCTCATGCCAATACTCAAGGTGTCTCCTGGCTGGACCTAAACCCACTGCAGGAGGAGGGAGCTACCTCTTCCCACAAAACAGCCCCACTGAACAGCGCCGAGCTGAATCCAGAACCAGGGCATGCCATTCAAGAAAACTATTTTGCCAAACAGACATCTAGTAGATACAGAGGTCACGTTGTAAATCCAATCTTTTGAATGCTGCTAAAGTTCAGGTAAATGCAGAACTGGTATCTCATGTTCACTCTTAGGGCTTCAAGGCCCACAGTCCAACCATTTTGCCAGTGCAGAAATAGATACGAAATACAGTCTGAAGAGAAAACCAGTTAAAACTGGAAGTCAAGTCATTTTTATCATGTTATCTATAGCCTATGCTGAGGGGAATGTTATAGACAGAATTTATCAAAGTGGTAAAGCCTTGTCAGAACAAGAAGGAATTGTGCATATCCGGGTGAAGTCCAAGAACTCTGATAAGACCATTCCTCATAAAACTGATGAAGAAACGCTGTCCTGTCTCTTTGAGGGATACTCATGGACACAGCAGGGCTTCTGCTAGAGCAAGGCTTGCATTAGCTACATTCAAAATAAGGTCTGGAAATGCAGGTCACACTGGTCAAGCTCTAATCTAAATGGGAACAGGGGAGCAAAATAAATACTGTCACGCTGTATGACATGGGATCAGGCAGACCCACCAGCCAGTGCAAAAGGGGTAGGCGATGGTTAAAGGTCTCCTCCCCACCTCTGCTCCCCGCTCCTGCCTAGACACAGAGGAAGAACTTCAGCCTCTTTCTCCTTTCTCCCAGCTGTGATTCGGCAGTGAATTCTCTTGTTAGAAACGTGCCCCAGCATACAGACACCTCTATCCCCTTGCCTGCACGGTAGGGAGAGGGGAAGTGCAAAGCCAGCTGCACAAATATCTCTGCTTGGCTGAGGCCGAGATAGACACAATGGTCCAACACATTCAAGGCCTTTCTGAGCACAACAAAGCAATGCCAAGAAACAGAAAAATGTCATCAAGGCCATATAGGTGGGTTTCTTGCATTGGCTCTGCATCTCAGTCAAAACAGGCAGGCGTAACGCAGGGAGACAAAGAGGCCTTTCTCAGCAAGCAGTGTGGCATGCACTCCTGCATCACCTCAGGCGGCTGTCTGTCTGCCCAGTCCCCTTTTCCCCTGTTTTGATTGTAGCTGCATCCTTTCTGTATTGAGATGTGGATACTTAAGGCATGCTCACCTTTGCCCTCAGCTACAAGCTGTTTCTGCTTAGCTAATGCTTTTCTTGGCAGGCTCAGCCAGGCAAGCCAGAGTTCAGTTTGCACCCTAATCAGCTGAAGCACAGATGACTGGCTCTGGGAAATGCTGCAGAGATATGGCCAAAATGAACTGAAGTCACTTACATGGAGCTGCAAATTGCTCTGTGTTGGTACTCAGCCAGTTTGATTCTGGCCTGTGACCAGGCGACCAGCCACAGCCAAAGGACAAATGAAAATAAACCAGGAGTTTCTTCCAGGGACATATTACGAAGAGATTTGCAAAGCAGGATTTAAAAACAGAATCCTGTCTGTCCTTAATGTGTTAGCATAGACTGTGCATAATGACAGACCCTCTAAAAAGCTTTAAACACAGTTAGTGTAAGTGGGAAATTGGGAAGATAGAAGACACAGGACAAGCGTTAAGACATACAGGGCTTTTCACAGCTCTGGCACAGCTCTCCCATGCAAGTGATGCATGCCAAGCTTTCAAAAGTGGTCAAAGCAAATGGCTGAAGTTCAGCTGGTCCTGAGTAAAGGCTTAAGAATTTGACTTCATTTTACCCAATATTTTTATTTATTCATTGAGAAGCAGCCATTAGTCAGCGGTCCACGAAAGAGACTGCTATGGCAAACCCATGACTAATAACTGTCCTTTGAGTCACTTGTTCTCATTAGCAGGTTTTTTGGAAGGATATATTGCACAGCCTCTTGTGCAATAGCCCTGTGCAGAGTCCATGGACGCAGGGAGACAGACCTCCACAACACTGATCACGTCTTCCAAAGATCTCTCAGCAGAAATATGTAGGTTGGAATCACTATGGCAAACGCAACACTGTTTGCAGATCTGCAGCACAATAAGTAAACAGGCAAAAATCAGGCAAATCTGCTACCACCTGAAGTAAGCTACAGAGCTGCCTCTTTAAGACCTTTGCTAGGGTAAGAGAAGACGTTGCTGAGCAGTTTACTCCCTAGGAGGGGATAAGGAGGTTTGTGCTGACTCTCAAGCAACCTAGCTAGCAGGCTGTGACTTGGCAGCCCACTGCTACTTTGCCCGTTTCCCTGCTGCTCCAGGAATTGAGTAAGCTGTGAGCAATCTGCCTGCACACATCACAGCATATGCCTCCCTGTGCACCAGAATTAGCATGCTGCCAGACAAGGTGCAGGGGCCAAGTCGTTCACCCTCCTGCCCACCCGAACATTTTGCAGGGTGCAGAACGCAATAGCTCAGGACTCTCTACAGAGGAAGCGATGGGACTCCCTTACGTCTGCAAGGGGAGACATTTCAAGCTGCTTCTGTATGACTCAGCTGTTCACTGCAGGTCTCCATGGGAGATTACTGAGATATGTAATTCATTATCTATAAATTAAAAGAAGTTTTATCAAACATGTACTAGTAAACATCCTCCAGAGTGCACAGACTCACACAGAGACTTACCCTTGCAGCAGACAGACTAAACTATCAAAGCCCCTTGTTGCAGCACTCCTTGTCTCAGTGCACCAGGAAAAAAAGCAAGCAGGGAAAATAAGGGCCGCCTTTAGCCGCAGTCGGTGCTACTAATCAAAAGAACCGGATATCTACAAACTAAAAATAACCATTTACAAGTATACATCTTTGAAGACAGAAGTATTATATCTGTACAGCATAATCAGGGATAACTGCACAAAGCCACTACCAGGAAAAATGTCCCAGATGTAAAGTCTCTGAGTTAAACTGGCACATTATCCACTGCTATAAAATGGTGCATCTCCATGGACTTGAATGAGCTCACAAGCATTTACAGATGACCTTCGAGATCCCACCTGCACCCACACACCCTCCCTAACTTCATCTAGAACAGAGAATTCATCCATCACCTAGTCATCCATTAATCTGTCGACTGTGCAAACAATCAGAAACAAGAGGAGCTGTGTATTTATTACACATTTCTGAATAAGTCATGCCCAATATCTAGGACAAACAATATATTAAACCCTAAAGAACCCTTTGAAAGCTTTTTGCTTGCTGGAGACAACAATGAAAAAGTAACAGGATAGAAAGGGAACAGTAAATCATTCATGAGAATGATTAAAAATAAACTGTGAGAGAGGTCCAGCAACACAACACAAATCAGCCAGTGTATTCTGCTTGAGTATTTCTTCTTTTAGAGGATGGAATGGCTGTGAGCAACTTTAAGAAGTCCTACTTTGTGTTCTTTAGTGCAGGGAAGACGTACCAGATAGATAGAAAACCCATGGAGAACTGCACAACCGCAAGTTGCAGCTTATTCAGACGCCTCATGACAACATCAGGCACTGAAGCAAAAATGCTACTGTGCTTAAAATTACTAGTGCAAAAAGGCTTAACTGGCATGTTAAGGACACTAGTGAAAGAAAGATAAATTAGACTCCCAAGGGCTGAATAATGTTTTACGCCAGTGATCTCTCTTACATGCACGTGATCACTTTGGAATTCTAAAATCAAGTCCTGAGAGTTACAGCACCAAAATGTTCACAAGTACCATCTAGCCTGACGTATTTGTTGATACCTTACTTTCCCAGATGAGCGTGGACAGAGATACTAGCCGCAAATCATGTTATTAGCATTTATTTTAGATCCTTTCAACTCTATGAAAATACCTGTTTCAGGAAATGTTTTTGAAGATTGTTTCCTAAAACTATTTCAGGTAAAAAGCTCAAAAACAATCAATGCAGACAAGATTTCTTTCTTAAAGAGTCTTAAAATCACATCCTTGAGCTTCAAGGCAAAATTCAGCCTCCATTATGCGTTTGAGCATTCAGTGACCCAGCTGTGTGTCTTAAGGTCTTTCAAAAACTGATTTTGAAAACAGTTCAAGGCAGTAATAGCCTTGGAAGAAAGTTCTGCCTTCAGCGTGTCTCCTGGGTTGTTCTCAAAAAGAAAACCCTACATTAGGTCAATAAAATCATGCTAGACTTTACAGTCAACACCATGTTTGACCTGCATTCACATTCCAGGGTATTTTTAGACTTGTTTCTTAAACTAGCAAGAGTTATGCGGTCATGGTGTGTGTATCTCTGTGTGTGTGTGTGTGTGCACCTGCCTGTCTCTTCAGCCTCATCTACCCCTTCCTGAACCCAGTGGATAATTCCAAATACACTGACGTTCAGGTCCATGAGGCATGGGCAGATGGGTAGAGTGAGACATTATTACTGCTTCGAGTCAGTTTTTATTAGCCATCACAGAATCCCCATAGGCTAAAACCAGACTTAATTTATTACACCACTCTCGGAAACCATGTGTATTATCAGCTACTTTAATATTGCTACTAGTCCATGTAATATCCTTAGCATACATAACACTTCGCATATGCAAACCACAGAACAAAGTTTCTGCCTCTATTTTCTTATTTTAAGTACCAGGGTTTTGGGGGGTTTTTTTGTTTTTTTTTAGTTTAGCAGATAATTTACTTTGGTAATATATTTGAGCTGCAAACACCAGGGCATTCAAAGACTTTGGCACCACGTCACAGTCATGTATTACTTCCTTCATTACAAAAGGTAACCCCTGTATTTTTATTAAGAAGCCTGCACCAGCTGTACTCAAGCTGAAGGCAAAATATACCGAGCAAGCAGCAAATTCTGAATTACAACCTACAAATTCAACATTATCCACTACAAAACCTGTGGTGCCCTGCAAAATACCTTCAGTGTTGCAAGAGAGGCAACTCTGTAAGGGATATAAAACCAGAATTTGGAGACAAAACTTTTTCTGCTGTATGTCTCTCTTTCCGTTTCCAAATGCATGGCTCTGCCCTCCTAGTCAAGCAGCACCTTCAAAGGCTTAGTTCTGGAGAATATGAAGATTTTCCTTTGCCTTCAAAACACACTTTTCCTTTGCTTTCAGCACAAGCATCAGGGATACCTTCTCCTCTGCTAGATCTGCCAGCAGAAGCACAAACGTAATCCCTAGCTGGGCCTCAGTACTGCCTCCAAACCCCAGCTCTCCCCGCAATGCCCACGTTATTTTAAAGCAAAGAAACTCCTCCATGCTCAAATGAGCAGAACATAACAGCAAAACATGCTGTAACTAGCAGTACAGACACCTAGAAACTAGCCCGGCAGCCACATATTTCTGCCCGTGGGAGAAAGGCTTTGAGAGCACTTAAGATGTCCAAGGTCTGCCCGGATTAGGAGGAGGTTCTGGAGTTAGGCTCTCAAAACCAGGGTCTTCCACACCTTCCTTTTCAAAGAAGTGGAAAGCCAATAGGTAACTCATCAATACTGATAATCACAGCACTGGTTGCCAGACCGTCAGAGGCCAAAGAAAAAGGATGAGACAGGATCTATATGTGGAGGTGTTGGCAAAGCACATGACAGCTGCAGAGAACCTGAGCAATTTCTTTAATGAAATGGAAATGAAAGTGTAAATTGCTAAAATGATACTGGAAGAGAGATTTAACTTAACAAACAAGCAGACAGATTTTGATGTCTGAAGCCTGGCTATGATAAGTAGCAGGGAAATGTAAATGCTGTGGTTGCTAATGGGCATAATGAAGAGGCAGGCAGCTTTGACAGCATGTTCTCCGCTGGAAGCTATATTCCCCAGGGACTCCTTATCTTCCACATCCACTTCTTTCAGCAACCATATAAATGTAGCAGGCAGATTTCCCAACCGCGAGCATGCAACTGCTGGATAATGCTAGTGGTTGCCAATTAGGCCCGTGGCCAAAGCTGCTACCTGGACAAACTGAGGAAACCTGGCTTCTCCAATTCCTGTCACCAACAATTCCACCTACTGCCGAGACCCATGGAGAAAAGACAGCTCTCCAAGCGAATCCCTCTTCAGCAGACCTCCAAACTGTGCTGTGCTGTGCTGAATTCACCTCCTGATTGAACTTCCACCCCATTTGCACTCTGCATTTCTGTGAGTTTGCCTTTGTTCATTTGCCTCTTTAAACACAGACAGCCTGGGTTTATGTGCTCAAAAGAATGTTTTATTTTGTCTTTTCATCCAAACAACTGCTGTCTGTGAAATTCCCAACAGACTCCTCCCACAGACAAAGAACCAGCCAAGTGCAATGCCAAAGGTAAAGGTACACTATTGAAAAATCACCAACACAGAAAAAAACACGCAGAGCAAATCAGGATGTTCCACGATGAAAATCCACAGTGAGCAAACACAGTGAGACCACTCAAATGGCCACTGAGTACATGCAGCCTGATAGCCAAAACACCCGCTTTTCTAATGCATTGCTGAAGATAACACACTACTTAAAATTCAGCGATGCACATTGTCACAACCCATGGTGGACAGACCAGGGAGGGGTTGTTTCAAGTTCGAAATTCCCTCTGGCTAAATTAAGGTGAAATGACACCAACCGATCAGTTGAACATTTTATTCATGAGAGAAGCAAACTGAACTTAGGAGCATAACATGAGGTGGCGTGGTTTCTCACAAGAATTGGCACATGGTCACCAAACACAGCCTGGAAGCCTTGCTTATTTGGGGATCGATTCAGGAAGACGATGAGGAGAGCCCTCCCGCTGAGCCAGGGGGTTCAGAGCGGAGCCCCTTGCGTTCTAGGCTCCTTGCTGAGAGGGCGGCTGGATCCACTCCTCATCCCGGACGTGGGCAGCAGTTTTATGTCTAAAGGGATGAGGTGTAGGGATTACAAAGGAAAAGAGGGGGTAGACAGACAGAGAAAGATTTCGGCGGTCCCGGGTCCAGCCTTGGCCCAGCCAGCTTAGAGGTCTCGCCCTGGAGGGGTGCCTGCACCCCCCAGAGCCTTCAATTCATGCCCTTTTATAATCTCTTTGCCCCTCCTTCGGAAGGGCACTCGAACTCATTAGGCTAATTAGGTGTCATGAGCAGTCTGTGCTTCCAGAACCTTTGGGAAATTGGTGAGCTGCCCCGCTCAGCAGCTCAGAGCAGGGACCTGCCCAGCCTCTGGCACCTGCCATTAGTTCCTGGGCAGGGCTTGTTGTTGTGCAGAGTTGGTCCTTAGGCTGAACTTGCCCCACCATAATGTCTGAGACATTAACTCTTTCAGTCTCTCACACACGACAGCCTTTAGCCCTTCTCTCAGCCTATATGGACGGGTATTACTCAGCTGTTCATGAAGCTTGCTAGTTCTTCCAGATGCACAAGTTGGTGCAAGAAAAGATGCATTACTACTATTATTTTGGAAAGGGTACTCCAGCAAACGTACATCCAGGTGGAGCCAGGACACTGTCTGCACACCTTAGCCGCCTTCACAGAAGCCAGAGTGACAACAGGCCCGTCTGAGCTGATGATGGTCTGGGGAGCCACCCCCTGCTCTGTGTAATGCAACATGGTGAAGGTACTTGGTGTTGGATATAATGCTGGCACAGGCAGGCAGTGACCCATCTCAGCAGATGACCCAGGGTGTGGGTCTCATGCTGGGCAGCGCTCACTGGGGAGTCAGGCCCAGCATCCCCTTAGCACTGCTCCCCTACCCGGCCAGCCTGTATTCATCCTCCACGTTGCATCCTCATAGGAAACCCTGGGATATAGAAAAAGCATCCTTTTCCCTTAGCATTTACAGCTATCAAACAGTAGTTTATATTCTGCAGAGAAAGCTGGTTGCTTCTTGCTCAGGCTCGTCCCTTCCATAGGCAGACAGACACTGGAAGAGAGAGGGCAGGAGTGGACCTCACCTTGTCTACTGAGATGATAACAGATTTGGGGCAGAGCCTGCCTCGTGCTGTCAGCTAGCACTGAGGCCTTTCAGTGCACTGGGACCCAAACACTTGCTGGGAGATTTTAGCATTTTTGCATAATAATAGATGCAACAAAAACAACTACCATAAATAATGGCTGTATGTGTATCTAACATCATACACTACCTCTCCATTTTTTCTCTGTTTTCTAATTCCTGAACTAATAATAATAGCTAACGAGTGACAGTGTTACAGAGCATGGAAAGGAAGGCACTTCACAAAGGGAGTCTCCTCAAGATAAACAGGGAGCTGTCAGACAGCAATCAATGTGGAGCTTCTGAACAGTAAAGCCAGAATTAACCTCTGCCCTTGCTACTGATCAGTGTCTAGTATCAATCCCGATGGATTCTGGACTCATCCTTCCCCAAACATTGTATATCCAAATGTGGTATGTAAATAATTAAACTTTCTCTACACATTGCCAAGAGAGGAAGAAGAAAGGCTATTGCAAGGTTCAGTGTAACTGTACATAATCTTGGCCCTCCTTCCATCTTCCGAAATTACTGAAATTACAGCGAAAGCCGTGAAGACGGCACGAGGAGGAATCACTTACTCAGCTGCAAAAGGTTCCTGCCTGCACTGGACAAAATAACAGCTCTGAACCAGCCACTGGGAGATAACGTGTACAGATTGCAGCAGAGAAAAAACATTCTTCAAGGCCAAGGTTACCAAGTGGGTATTGAAATAGGGTTATGTTTATAGCCAACCACATCACTGATAGACAACAAATTGCTGGAGAATAAATAGCAGACAGGACACAAAGTTGTCTGTCAGAGAATATAAACACTCATAATTACAATGCCCATTTTTGAAGATTTACATTTTAAATATAGACCTATATTAAGATTTTCGATAGAATTTTTATCACAGCCATTGACTCTTTTTATGTTTAATAAAAACAGACTAAGACTACATAGAACAAACTTGAATTGTTCAAGGCTGAACTGAATGATAAAGCATTCCTGTGATAAGGAAATGCACCCTAAGGTCCACTGTGGAAAACGTCCTATGCTCAGGCATGAAACCACTTCCAAAACCTGACTTATTAATGCTGTTTAAAATGTCTTAACTACAAAAGTACATACAAAATTTGCTTAGTTTCTACCTGTGAAATGCAAAGCACACAAGTGATTTGTATTTTGAAGGTCACACAAGCAACGTGAACTATGAACTTCAGGATCCATGAAAACATGACATTTTAAAGTTGGAGGAGATAAAATATTTCTCTGTCTTTTGCAAGCCACAAAATACTAAAATGAACAAACTATAAAGATTCAGTAAAAAATATTTGGGGCCCAACATTTAATATTAATTAATTGTTCTGGTGTGAAAAAAATTAACAACTAGGCACCAGGAAGACAATAATTCACAATATTAGTCTGTTTTGTATAATCCAGATTATCATGAGACTTCATTTGGATGCGACCTGCTTTTTTGCAGAAGGAACACTATCTTAAAAGGTAACTACTTAATTATGTCAAATTGTATATTGTAAAATAAAAAAAAAAATCCTTCTTTATGCTACTAATCATAATTCTTCAGAGTTGTTATGCCAGATAGCACCAAATCCAGATTCTTGTTTCCCTCTTGCTGCTCAATAAAGTGCTGTTGGCAGCAGTATGCTTTAACACTTGTAATTTATTAACCTCATAGGTGGTGTAGCACGGAACTAAAGCCACAGACAGGAGGCACTCAGCAAGATACACATGCTGCATATTTCACAGCAAAGGAGTTCCTGCTGTGTTTTTCTTGCCTCCCGCATTTTTATGACTTTTTTCATGGTAACTGCCAAGCCTCACATATTTTGGAGATGCTTCCTTATTTTGCCCAAACCCTCTTCCTCATGTTTTAAAAAGTGTTGCTGTGTATTTATCAAGGAGACATTTAACATATCCCAAAGAATTAACTTTTTCAAATGTAGATAGTGAAGTCTGAGACCGACTCACATGATGTTTTACAGGATGGTGTCCTGGCTACAAAGACTTGGTATTCCACAAGCTGAAAAGAGATGTGTAACTAGGGCAGCAGCCATCATGTAGGAGGGTCTTGTGAGAAAGCACTGAGGTGTGCACATATATCTCTGGTTGCTCCAGCAACAGAGGGAACAAGATTTTTATTATTGTGTGTCACTGGAACTGTTCATAACCATAGCCCAGCTTTTATGATTTCTAAGAAAACCTCATTTATCATTCACCTTCATATTTGAATGCAGTTCTTCTGTGTATCACACCAAAAATGTTCAAGATATACTTGAAGGTTCAATAGGAGGGGTGTCTCCTTTAACAGCTGGACTTGATGGTCTTTAAGGTCCTTTCCAGCCTAAATGATTCTATGATCCAATGACCGCACCGACATGTTCAAAGTCAGCTGGGAAACCTACAGGCAGGAAGAGATTTAGAGTATGTGACATTATTTACTGTCACTACTAGTTTTATCTTTGTTTCCTCTCTTTTCCCCTATACACCCACATAGCCATCAAGCTTTCCAACATTGTTCAGTAAGACACAGTGACAGGAACTGAGGAGTACTGTTCTGCTGGGGAGTACTTACAGGGGTGAGAGAGTTGGTTCAGCCCTCAAATGACATAAGTAAAAAAAAAAAGTTCTTTGCCACTTGAACGTTGTTTGCATTCTAAAATGACCAAAATAGTAATTCCTGTGATGCTGGAAAAGTGACGATGAAAGAAGTTGGGGAAGAATAGAGCACAGGGAAGAAAGGACGAAAGTTTTCTACTTTCTAAGTGGAACGTAAATCCAAATCTGTATTCATTCAGTGTCGCGATTCAGCTAAGGAGAGCTGGCAATATTTTACATTAAGAATAGCGAGTATACGCACATTGTGATTGGATCATCCCTTGTAAGGCAGCCCAAGCACCCAGCGCTACCCAAAGCTGAGTCTTTATGACACTTAAGTTAAATAATACGCTCCTTCCTGCACCCTGAGAGCAGGCCGTTCCGGAAAAACACAACTTATTCAGCAACTTAATTGCTTTAAATTATTTGTAATATAGTTGCTGTGATGTCAAGCATTCAGTCATTGCCGGTCTATTACAAGTCGCAACCCACCCCAGTTTTTCATTCCTACTGCATTGCAGGTTTGGCCTCCATTAGAAGTGCGGCCCCACACGCCTCTCCCCAGCCCCGGCCGGGCGTGGGGCTGGCTGCCACGGACGGCGGGACCGCGGCGGGGCGAGGAGCACCGACGCCCGCCTGCGGAAAGCGAGGCGGGGTGGGGGGGAGCGGGACTCGGGCCCCTTCCCGAAGCGCCCAGCGCCACCGGCCTGCGCGGCCCCGGCCCAAAAGGCGAGGGCCACGGCTCGGCCGCGGGGGCTGGGGCGCCGCGCTCGCCTCCCGGGAGGACTGGCAGCCCTGAGGGGAAGCCGAGGGGCCCCTCGCTGCCGCAGGGCGCGAAGCGGCGCTGACCGCAGCGCGGGGAGCGGGAGAGGCGTCTCAGCACACCCAGGAGGAAGCAAGAGGAGGCCGGGGGAAGGAGGGGAGCCCCGGGCCCTGCCGCACTGACTCAGCCCTCGCCAGCTCCCGCACCTCCCCCCCCCGCCACGTCCCGCGCTCTCTCGCGAGACTCGGTCGATGTAGACGCGATGTCCTTTGGGGCACTGGCGGGGGGAGGGCAGAGGGGGAGGGAGGCGAAGCCGGGGGTGCCTTGATTGATAGCCGTCGCCGCCAGTGGGTGAGGGGGACGGCTAGGCC
>JAVKLA010000040.1:10958479-10973564 GCA_034782735.1 Sagittarius serpentarius
GCAGTGGGTGAGGGGGACGGCTAGGCCTTAGCCAATAGATTCGTCCCAAGGTGAGCGGCGAGCCAATGGTGAGGCTGGGGAGGCGGGGCACGCCGCTGGCTGATTGATCCCAGCTTTGGCGTTGTTCAGTTAGAGCGAGAACATTCTAGAGGTGAGTACGGGGCAGCCATTGCCGGGGTCCCATCGGCCGCCCCTTTCTGCCGGAGCTGCGCGCCGGCCGCCGCCTCTCCCTCCCCCCTTCCCTTTTCTCCCCCCTCCTCCTCCCCCCTCTCCTCGCAGGTGTCGCCACTAACGATGCCCCTGATTGTGTCTTGCCCGCAGATTGCCCGGCACTGCTGTCCCTGCTGATATCGCCCGCCCCAGGACGCCGGGACCCGGAGGCTGCGGCGTCCGCCTCCGCCTCCCTCTCCGTCTGGATATAAGCGCCCCCACGGCCCTGTTCTCCTCGCACACTCGGCTTCGTCGCAGCCCGGGGCGAGCAGCGTTGGGTTTATGTCTTTATTGGACGAAAACGGTGAGTGTTAGTACTGGGCTAGCGCGGATGAGGACTGCTGGGATTGAGAGGAGGGCTTGGGTCCTGGGAAGGTGGGGGGCGCGGTCGGGCGCCTCAGGCTGGGCTGGGGCGTCGGGTTGTCGGTAAACGGTGGGTAGTGGGAGAGTTTTTGCGTAACAAATTGTTCGGAACCTTGACGGGAGGGGGAGGACAAACGGGGGAAAAACCCTAAAAAAACCTAAAGGCCCCAAATCTCCAGTTGCACTTGTCTGCTGGGTTTTTTTGTTCTTTTTTTTTTTTTTTTGTATTTTTTCTTTAATTCTTCTCCACCGCCATGCGACGAGACAAGATGGCGGCGGCTGGGGCCGCGCCTCCCCGTGCTGTGGGTGGGCGGGGAGGGGGCGCGGGGAGCTATGGCGCAGTTACAAACCCGGGGGGGCGGTGCGCCTTCTCCTCAGGGGTTAGCCCTGGGGGGTGGGAGTGGGGAGAGGGAGGGAGGGACAAGGGGACAAGGGGGACAAGGCGGGGCGGGGGGAAGCCGCGGAGCGCCCCCCTCTCGCGGCTGGAGAGCGCATGCGTGGCTGGAGGTGACTTCCCCCCCCATCTCTTCCAGGGCTGACTCAGTGCTTAATTGCTGCATTTATGACTCATCACAAGGCTGAGTGGGGCGGGGAAACGGTGCTTTGAAGCAGGGAGCCTATCTGCCTTCCCGCTTTTTCCTCTGTGCATAGCATGGCGGGGCGGGGGGGGGGAGGCGGGGGTGTGTGCTTGGGATGAGGTGTCCTAGGGACCAGGAGAGGGAGCTTTAGTCTGCAGCAGACAAAAAGCTGTAATCTGGAAGGAGGGGAAACGGCATGTCCTGCCTGAGAGCTCATGCTCAGTCACCGAGATACCTGCTTCCTCAGTGCTTCTACAGGCACGTGGCCAGGTCACATGGCGGCTTTTTTTAGATACCTGGGGGAAGGAAGGCCTGTGCGTGAAACAAAGTCCGATGTGCACTTTTTTCCGAGGAAGGGCAAAACTGCATCTGGGCTAAGGTAGAACACAGGGCACATAGAAATCTGCTCGCTTCTTGTGTAAGGAAATTTTAAGCCTGACCAGAGGGACTCAGACCGTGTGGAACCAGTAGATGTGCTCCTATGGATAAATACTAGGAAGGCTATTTTGATGTGTCAACAGTTCTGTCATTAATCATAACAACATGATGACGTGTCAGAATAGCCATGTTGTAGTCAGGGTTGTCTGTGTAGTCAACCAGTTGTGGCTTAAGTACTCGTAGATCTGATTATAGAGACACATGTTAATTTAAATATGTAAATACTGCTTAAGGCAACTTTAATAATAGGATTCATCCTCCTTCCCCTTCCTTCCCCTCCCCCCTTCCCCTAACAAAAAAATCAACTGGAAAAGCTGCTGCACTGCTCTGTACCTCTGCATTGCTAGGCTTTCTACAGTGAAGCAACTTATGTCAGACTTTATCAGGCTTATTGTTAAGTCAAAACTCAACAGAAGCTGCTATGAGAATCCATAAGTGAGAGGGAGAATTACCTAATTTCCAACTCTTTTCCACTCCGATCCAAAAAACTGGTAAGCCATGTAAAAATTATGTTGGGCTACAGATTGCTGCTGCTTCATCTTACTGATATTTCTGAACATTCTGACAGACTTCTGTTTATATGATAGGTTCATGCTATGATGTGGAATTTGAAACTGTTTTCCAGATCTTTCTCCTGCAGCCTGAAATGTATCACATGACCCTCTCGGTGCAAGAGCCATTGGTCTCCATTATAAATCAAGCAGTGTTCCTTTCCCTTCCTTATTTATCACAGCACTCCTTCAGGAGTTAATTGTACAGAAAATAGTCTTAAGCTGTTCAATGTTTTTTGGGTAGTAAGAAGGAAGAGGGTGGAAAGCTCTGGTGTATTTGAGGAAAAGTTCTTTAGCAGTACAGTTCGAGGCTGTTGTTTTCAGTTCCATACGTTGAAGAAAGCCATAGCATAAAGAACGTTTGGTGTTTTTTTTCTTCTTTTCACCCTAAATGTAGTCCCTCATATAGCTCTGTAGCAAAATCTGATTGGTGCGTGTTAAGATAAACTTCATTTCTTTTCTGTTTATTGACACTTGCAGAGCTGTTGCGCAGCCACTGGTACCTGTATTGGGGAAACATAGCATACAAGCAAGAACCTTACAGCCTCGGTGGCGAAAATTTTTTCATGTCAGAGACCGAGAACTCTTGCAGTCGTTTATGTCATCCCGTCTTCTCCAGACAGAAGATACCAAAAAACTGCAATCAAAGATCTCTTCATCTTATTGATAAAGCTACTAATAAGGCAAAATGTCTGTCAACGTCAACCGCAGTGTTTCAGATCAGTTCTATCGCTACAAAATGCCCCGTCTGATTGCCAAGGTAACTTACTAACCATTAGTGGTAAGTAGGTAGCATTTCACACCATGTCCTTCTTGATAGAGGAGGAAGAGAGGTGTGAGGTAATGATAATGTTTAGCCAGTCAGAGGGTAAGGAGGATGTTTGCTCCTTTCTGTCCAGACCAAGTGCACACGAGCCCTTCTAAGAAGGCACAGTTCAAAGCAGACCTTCAGTGTGAAGTGGGGAATGCACACTGGGTTTGGCTGTTGCAGTCACTTAATCTTGAAACACTTCTTTCTCTTTTAGGTGGAGGGCAAAGGAAATGGAATAAAGACGGTTATAGTCAACATGGTTGACGTTGCAAAGGCGCTTAATCGGCCTCCAACGTGTGAGTAGTCTGGAATGACACAGCTGCTTTTTTATGCTTTTGTGTTTGAAGTGGTAGTGTTAATTAGCTAATAAGGCATTAATACAATTTTTTTAAGACTTGCAAGAAAGAAATGTGATTATCTCAGGATGAAATAGTGAACAGAAAGAAGCAATGGCATATTTACTTGCTGTTAATCACCGTGAGGATATGAGAGCAGTGGTGATTATACTTTCTTTACAGATCCTACCAAATTTTTTGGTTGTGAGCTGGGAGCACAGACCCAGTTTGATGTTAAGAATGACCGTTACATTGTCAATGGATCTCATGAGGCGAATAAGCTGCAAGACATGTTGGATGGATTCATTAAAAAATTTGTTCTCTGTCCTGAGTGTGAGAATCCTGAAACTGATCTGGTGAGTGCTCTCTGTATTAGTGGTAGCACTATGGAAACACTTCGTTAGATGTTATGGAGGTGGTGTGAATTTTAATAGCTGACTTGAATATCTATGGAGAGAAAATCCAATGCGTGCACACACCCTTTGGGGAAAAGTTTACATTTATAATGGTTCAGAACTTCTGAGATAAATTGCTACTTCTAAACTTGCTCTGTTGGGGGTGATCTAAAGTATTTAAACGTCTGGCTTAATCTTGTGGAGATGATAATGTAAACATTGGGTATAGGCTTTAATGCGTCATTGTTCTGTAAGTGGTACATTAACTGGAGGTTGTTCTGTTTTACAGCATGTCAATCCTAGGAAACAAACTATAGGTAATTCTTGCAAAGCCTGTGGCTATCGAGGCATGCTTGACACAAACCATAAGCTCTGCACGTTCATTCTCAAAAACCCACCTGGTAAGTGTTCCCTTATCTGGTGGGGGTAAAGGGAACTTTTTCAGTGTGAGTGCTGTTAATGGAAGTAGAAAAACAAACTGCTCGCATCTAATTAAAGTGTAAAAAGGCTCCAGCGTACTCATACAGTGTGTTTGTGGGTCAGGATGAAGTAGCTGTGGTCATGGTTGTAATATGAGCAGTCTCTTACCATGTGATCCTATATCCTTCCCAAGTAGAAGTATTTGTGAAGAGGTTGGATTTGCCTGTGCAGGACTGTTGTGGTTTAACCACAGCCGATAACTAAGCACCACACAGCCACTCACTCACCTCCCTCCCACCCAGTGGGATGGGGCAGAGACTAGGAAAAAAGGTAAAGCTCATGGGTTGAGATAAGAGCAGTTTAATAGAACAGAAAGAAACTAGAAGCCCCATCCCTGGAAACATTGAAGGCCAGGCTGGATGGGGCTCTGAGCAACCTGATCTAGTTGAAGGGGTCCCTGCTCACCACAGGGACAGTTGGACTAGATCACCTTTGATGGTCCCTTCCAGCCCAAGCCATTCTATGAAACTAACAATGACACTAATAACAAAGTGACAATAATAATAAAAGAATTGGAATACACAAAACAATGGATGCATGATGCAGTTGCTTGCCACTCGCCAACTGACACCCAGTTCCTGAGCAGCACTCCCACCCCCTGCCCCAGCCAACTCTCCTCAGTTTATATACTGGGCATGACACCCATGGTATGGAATACCCCTTTGGCCAGTTTGGGTCAGCTGTCCTGGCTCTGTCCCCTCCCAACTTTCCTGTGCCCCTTCAGCCTTCTTGCTGGCTGGGCATGAGAAACTGAAAAATGCTTGACTTAGTCTAAACATGACTTAGCAACAACTGAAAACATCAGGGTGTTATCAACATTCTTCTCATATCAAACCCCAACCACAGCCCTGTACCAGCTACTAGGAAGACAATTAACTATCCCAGCCGAAACTAGGGCAAGGACAAACTTGGGAGGACAGCTGGTCAGGCAGGAGCTCATTGCAGTTTACCTTTAAGTCAGTGTGCAAGCAACACTCTGTAGCAAGCATCTAGTTGCCTGCTGCAATTTAAGCTTGCTAAAATAGAAAAGTCTACCCTATTCCAGGGGTCTCTTGCTTTGTGAGGTCACCTGTTATATAGACTTGGACAACCTTACGTCTTGATAAGAAATGAGACTTTCACTTGAACCAGGGATTTCCCCAGCAGATGTACATCTTCCCTGAGTGTATCTGGGGATGGGTACTGTACATAACTGGCTGATAATAAAAGCACCCAAATGCATGTGGGGATTTGGCAGAGGTGAAGTAGTGCAGGGATTTCAGCTTTCTCTAGTTCATAGAATAAAACATTAAAATTCACTTGCAGAAAGTGGTGACACTGGTACAGGAAAGAAAGAAAAGGAGAAGAAGAACAGAAAAGGCAAGGACAAAGAGAATGGTTCTGTGTCCAGCAATGAGACACTTCCACCCCCACCGCCAGAGGAGATTACACCTCCACAGGTTGTGGTAAGTAGAAGGGAAAGCGAGGAGATGGGGATGTGTGGTGTCTTGCTCTGATTTAAATCACTGATATTTCCTGCTAGTCAACATTGCACCGAAACTTAACTGTGTCCAGAACTGCTGGAATATCCCTGGGTCTCTATAGCAGCTTTACTAACTCTTCAGTAATAGTGTTTGTGCTCCATAGTAAGTGAAAGCTGCATACACTGTGTGAACTGATGGGTTTGGTTTTGGTTTTGAGGAGGAGGAAGATGATGATGATTGGGGTGAAGACACAACAGAAGAAGCCCAGAGGCGTAGAATGGATGAAATTAGTGACCATGCAAAGAACCTCACGCTTAGTGAAGACCTGGAAAGAACAGTGGAGGAGAGAGTCAACATATTATTTGATTTTGTGAAGGTGAATATCCTCTGGTGGTTTGCTTGGTAGTCAGTCTGCTGTAGTTGTATAATGTTGGTAAGGAGACGTAAGTGCAAGCTGCTTGTGCTTCTACCAAACCACTGGTTCTACCAGTGGTGAGGAAGGAAGCGGCACAACAGAGCATTGATGCAGACCTTAGTAGCTTTAAAACATTTTTATCTGTTCCTGTCTTTGTAGAAAAAGAAGGAAGAAGGTGTCATTGATACTTCTGACAAAGACATTGTAGCAGAAGCAGAGAGACTGGATGTAAAGGCTATGGGCCCGCTAGTTCTCACTGAAGTCCTTTTTGACGAAAAGATTCGTGAACAGATAAGGAAATACAGACGTCACTTCCTTCGTGTAAGCAGCCTCTTCTTTTTGCACCCAGTGTAACAACTGTTGGATTGGGTTGTTGTAGCAACTACTTGACTTGATTCTGGATTGCTTGTTACTGTGGGGAAGGTGGCTTTTTGTAGTTTTTTGTTTTTAAACATCTCCTTACCTAGGGAGAACTGCTGGGAGGGTTAGTAGAAGCTGTTGTAAATTTTGCTGTTGTTTCGTTGAGAACAGAAGCAGCAGCTCTTTCTGGAGAGGAAAAAAAGCTAATTTAATTGCTTTTGCTTTTATCACAATTCCAGTTCTGCCACAACAACAAGAAAGCTCAGAGATACCTTCTCCATGGCTTTGAGTGTGTGGTAGCCATGCATCAGTCTCAGCTTATTTCTAAAATACCACATATTTTGAAGGAAATGTATGATGCAGATCTTCTGGAAGAAGAAGTCATCCTTGGCTGGGCAGAAAAGGTAAGTAGTAGTATTTCACATACTTATATGAGCTTAGTACCTGAATGTAGTGTACTGCATTGTATTTGAACCGTAGTATAGTAAGTCTGTTTCCTCCATTCTGGTGTAGTTTCTTGTGCAGATGTCTTTAAACAACTAACCTGAGATAAGTTACTGTCTGGGAGGAACCTCCCTTTCGGAAATGGGCTGTTCAAGGCAGTGGGGTGAGGTGAGAGTTCTAAGTTAGGCTCTTGCTGTGTTTGGGTGTGATCTGATGTAAACTCCTTCAGTGTTCAAGCAAAGTCTGTGTACTTCTGTCTTTCAGGCCTCAAAGAAATACGTTTCGAAGGAGCTTGCCAAAGAAATCCGTGTCAAAGCAGAACCATTTATTAAATGGCTAAAGGAAGCAGAAGAAGAATCTTCCGGTAATGAAGAAGAAGATGAAGATGAAAACATAGAGGTAGGAAAGGCTCGCTTACTGTAAACAGTTCCAAGGTTGTGCTGTCCCTGCATGCTTGAGTCTTGTACTTTGTAACAGTACAGGTGCATCTTAATAGCCAAAGACTATCATTGTGGAATGGTAGACAGTCTCTTGCACAGCAGAGTACTTCATACAGTGGAAAACTGACGAGGCGTGCGTAAAGCCTCGTCTTTCAGAAGAGTTAGTGGGTGTATGTTTGTTAGAAAAGGTGATTGAAGAACAAATGACTGTTTTCCTCATGGTATAGGCCTAGGTAAAATCTGTTAGCTACACTCCAGCTGATAGTGGCTGGGATTTTTTTTTTTGCATGGGGCTTTTTGTTTGGTTGTTTTCCTCCCAGTAGTACCTGCTCTTGTTCCTGGATGAGAGAGCCTGTTTCTTAGAGACACACGTGCATGCCTTTGCCTTCTAAAGACGGGTGTTAAGGTGTAGTTGTAGCTTCGGCGTGCCTGAACTCAGATTTCCTGTCCAGTATTAATTTTTGTACTGGAAGGTGCTGTGCGTTGCGGAACATGGAGCAGCATGTTAAGCAGGCCGTGGCAATAGACAGGAGGGCTGTTGAGTGGGTGGATGCTGCAACTCTTGATGTTAAAGTTATATTAGTGCTTAATGGCAGTAGGTGTTGTAAAAGTGTCTTGTCTCCGCAGGTGGTGTACTCGACAACTGCCAGTGTACCTAAAGTTGAAACTGTGAAGCCTGCAAACAATAAAGATGACGATATCGATATTGATGCCATTTAAAGTGATGCAACGTAGCTTCCAGCATAATAATGCAAACTTCACTGCATTTTCTGCCAGAAGTGTGACTTGTATGTGCACAAGCTGAAATGGCTTAACATCCTGCTACTCTTTGTACTCTAAAATGTATCTTTTTACTGTGACTGGTCTTGTGTAACTAAGCCTAATACCAAGGAGTCAGCACGTCGGTGAACTGATGTAGTGTGCAACTGGCATGTTCTATTTTGTTTTTCTAACTTGTGTTGGACACGTACTTGGAGCACATTTATACAGTTGTGGAAATAAAGGATTTGGGTTTGGTCAGTCTTCATTTATGACTCTGAACTCCCTTATTTATTTTCCAAGTAAGCATTTATATAACTTGGTGAAAGGTGCAAAGTTGGAGACAAAATGACAAATCCCGACTGAGACAAGGACAATAGCCTTAGCTGAGAGGCTGCTGCAACAGTGGAGATTTGAAACCTGGGCATGAAGCAGGTGTGAGTAATCTACAGCAGACTGATGCCAGCTTCTTAAAACAAGGCAACAGGATCGTGATCCCTGCAGGCTCTTCTAACAAACTTCCACAGGTGTTCACTACAGAAGTTGTGGGTTTTTTCTGATGTTTTCAACAGCTCCCATAAGTACAAGTTTCAGTGCTTTGAGTAGAGCGGAGGGAAGCAGTACCTCTGCAGTTAGCATGCGCTGCTGCTCAACCGCTGGCTGTGACCGCAGGCACCGCTGTGTGGTCTTGCCATAGCACAGGAGCTGGGCATCTTCCAGTCTGGTCTGGGGTGGGGAGAAGAGGTCATCATCTCTTGGCTTGAGGTGGCAGTTCCTGCTGCTGACCTGCATCGCTGTGGAAGTGAGGTGTAGGTCCCAAATGCCGACACAGGTACCTGATTCCTTGAGAAATGAAGAGAAACCTAGTCCATCTAAACGGGGAAATGTGTGAAAGGGTGAGTGAGGGGTTTTGGCCTAGGAGGGTGGAGCAGTGCAGGGGTTTGGGGAAGGGTTTTTTTTGTTACTCCTCTCAGCCGCCTGCTCTGGAAAACCAAGAGCAGCAAGAGAGTGACAATATTTTCTTTCATTGTTGTGAGATTTAAGTATTGTAAGTTTTGAGAGATCAAGGGTCTGGTGCAGAGTGAGCTGCTTTTTTCTAGTCAAAGTGTTTTAGCAGAACTTGCGCTGGGATGAATGGGAAGATGGTGTTTGCTGGTTACAACAGCAGTGATGTGAGCTGCAGGTTTTCCTCTCCAAAACTGGGGAGGAGCTCTGTGAGCTCACTGCTGTGTTGCAGGTGGCCCTGGCATCACATTGTCACTTGCCACTAGCAGATGTGACAAACAGCTGAAAGATGGGGTGAAGCCAGGAAGTACTTGAAAGTGTTCAGATGGGTGTTTATTGCAGTAGTACAAAACCATGATTTTTAATTGAAATACAGGTTTACTCCTGGCCTCTTTAAAGGAAAATAAAGGCTCTTAACGGGCATTTGCCTGCCAGGCTGCAAGGTTGACATCCTCTGAACGAAACCCAGCTGAATACAGTGTCACTGTTACAGAGCTGATGATTTTTGCCTGACACTGCTGTAGAAAACTGTATGGGCGGGTTTTTGTTCCTGTGGGTAGCAATTAAGAGACTAGAGCTTGTGGAACATTTTTAAAGCGAAAGGCTACACCTTCAGGGGGGTTGACAAGCTTAAGAGGGATGGGTTAAAAACCATCTAGCTGGAGGCAAGGTTTTGGCCCTGGGCTTCCTGCTGGTTTGTATCAACAGGTTGGGCATGACCACTACCTGGGGCAATGAAATTCACCCAGTCACCTTGGTGATGCGGTTGTAAGACTTCTGAAGTCGTGCCTCCCTGGTAGTCACCTGTTGCAGTGGGAGGTGGGTGCTTGTATGTCGGGCAAGTTCTTTGGGTGGGGGTTTGAGTCGGCTTTGCCTTTCTGAGCAGAATCCCTGTTTGCGGAGGGAATAACCAGAAGCCTTGCTCTTGCCCGGGAGCACGTCGCAGCTGTGATGCTGAGAAATGCTGTGGCCCGTTCACTAGCTGCACAGGAGAGCTCCCTGCAGCACGGGCAGCACCCTCGCCTGATTCTGTGAGCCTGATTCCTAGCTAGCGTGGGTCAGCGGCGTTCACCGGAATAACAAGTTGCTCTGTGCTGATGGTCTGCAGCTGTGGCTTTGCAGATCTGGGTTGATACCGTGTCTAAGATGCGACCAGAAGGTTTCTCTCTGAGGTATGTGTTGCATGGTGTTGGCTGCTACCAGCTGTGACATTGTGAGGCTTCATTTAGGGTGCAATTAGTTTCATTTTAGAGCAGACTTGATTGTAATTGCAGACTGCCACTGAAGGATGATCTCTTTTTTCCACCCCAAGACCTAGTGACTAGCAAGACAGACCTGTTCTTTCCAGTAGGGAAACTAGGAAATAAATCCACCAAAAAAACAGTTTTCCATGGGATTAGTGAACTGATGATGTCATAGCAAAGCTGTATGATGGTAGATTTGGGGTAAACATGGTGGAAGCATGCAAGGAGTGAGTGTTCTTGTCTGTAGTTGCCCACAGGTGGATCAGATCAAGTATATTCTAAAATAGTACCCTAATATTCAGACGTGGAGGAGGCTTCTAGAAGCCCTGAGGCCACCACTAACTGAAATTCCTGGCACTGAGTTAAGACGTCTCACCCTATTTTCACACATATTGCTGTTTCCATCTCAGATCGTTAACTGAGGATTCCACCAACTAACAAAAACGATTGTTCATTTTGTGAGTATTTCTTTAGGGAAGGAAAAAGTCTGACTTAGAAGTTTCCCAAGTCTTTGAGTTTATTGCTGCTGCTGCTATCTGATTAAAAATAACAAGTACATCTTCAAAAGGCAACTTGGTGTTTAGATACAATCTGCTCAAAGCTTCAAAGAGACTCCTGGCACCTGGAAAGGAAACACTAAGTGTTGGGTGATTGCCCTCGCTTCATACCGTACAGTCTCTCTGTTTAAAAACCTCAGCGTGAATGCTGCGATTTGGCAGGTGGAAGGTCTAGCAGCAGGTCCGTTAGGCTTGGCTTTACAAACCTTCATCTCCCTCCAGGAGCCTGCCATCGGGAGCTTTACTGCAGCTCAGTAGCCTTCATCAGTGGCTTCTCTTCGTCTCAGCTGACGGCTTTGCTTGGGGCAGCATCACGAGCAGATGAAAGGAACTCAGCGGCTTCAGCTGGGGTTTGAAATCCTGACTGTTGTTGTGCGCACAAGAAGTAAAATTGCCTGGTTTTACTTTTATCAACGAGAGCCTAAAAATCATCATTAGAGGCCAGGGCCTCGCTCAGCTGGATGTGGTAGGCATGTATTATATAAAAGGACGCTCTTTGCTCTTGAGTGTAGAGCTCCGGCTTGTAGCAAGGCAGTGACAAAAGATAAAAGAAAAGAGATTTGAAGGGATTGCAGTAGGCATGGTAATGCACTGAACGCTTTTTACTTCCCCTTGCTGTGGTAGCCGGTGTAACCGCCACGCGACGCTCCCAAAGAGCTCAGCTTCTTAAACAGGGTGCAGTTTGCTCTGCAGGGTCACTTGCGTGAGGCATTGCCACGAGGCTATCGTTCCTCCCCACTAAGATCTTCCTTGTTCTTTAGGTTGAGATGCTCACTGAAAGATCCCGATCTCCACCCAAGTCAAAGAGCTGGATTGATTTGTTGCTGGCCAGCTGTACCATAGTTAAAAGAGCTGATTTATAACTAATAGATAATGCTTCCTATGTGGTTGTATTCCCGTTGTGCAAGTTCTGAACCTTGATGTTTGAAAAGAAGAGGTATCACTGAACAGTAGTTCACGTAGCAATCTGTAATGAAGCCGTCCTTTCACATAAGGGCTGCTACAGGGTAGTAATAAAGATCACAGCAATTCTGGGTTCCCAGTGAAACCAGTGAACGGAAGTGGCAAGGAGAGATGGAACAAAAGTAGCTGACCTACCAATTAGTTTTCCAAACTGTGGCAGCTATTTTCTTCTCAAACTAATTACTCTGAAAGAACCTCAGAGGGCTGCTGCTGAGGATCGACTCCTTGGCATTCAGTTACACCACTGAACTGTGAAGATGTGGAACACAAAACCCAGAAGCAAAGACCATAAAAAGCAGCTTGAAAACAATGCTCTTTAGAGCTTATCTGTGAAATACTGTTTGCATGCTTAAATTTCAGCTGAAGTCTCATAAAGTTGTTGGAGGCATTGGGATTGCTTACATGCTTCACAGACTGCTGGCGTTGTCTATGTTTTTCATTTTGAAGACAATCATCTTGCTGCCACAGAAGTGTCAGAGTCTGTCTCCAGACCTGGAATTGGCAGGGAGCTGTTCTGGGGCCGCTGACCAGCTTTCCCAGGATGTCACATCCTTACATAGCATGCACCAGCACCAGGGTATCTCCACAGCTTGCTTAGAGCTGTTCCAGTTGGCATCCATCAAGGACGTGGCCTCAGCACTCAGGTGATACTGCTTTTAATTCAGTAAAATTCTGCAACTCCCTAATGTTTTTCAGAGGAAAAAGAAAAAAAAATTTGTTATCTTGGGTTAGAAACCCACGAAACAGGGGTTCACCCAATTATTGTCAGTAAAACAGAGGGAACAGTTCCTCCTGTTGTGATGAGTGTCAGGGAAATCCAATAAACGTTCATCTTTTCCGGACATCAGTTTTTCTACTTGCACGTGCTTCAAAGTTGGTGCTTACTAAATAGCTAAGACTCTTTAGTAGTTTAGCCTCAGCAAAAATTTGCATCCTGGGTTTCTGTGAACGGGATGCCATTAGCTTCCAGTGATGGCCACGCAAATCCATCGTGACAGAGCAGGTGCTGGGTGAAGCCGGGAAGCCAGGTCAGTAAGGCAAGGCTGGGATCAGCGAGGCCCATGGCTGGGCTTGGGTACACAAGCTTTACCAGGGCCCCAGCCTAAGTGCCAAGGTGGGGAGGCCCCAGACTGGGCTTCTCCCAGCCCCTTCTCACACTGCTCCTTCCGCATCGCTCAGCCCCAAGCTTACTCGGCTGCGCTGTGTCGGAGCTGACCCTGAACACAGGCACCACACACCTGCGAGGAGGGGGAAGAGGTTGCAGGGCCTGTTCTTGCTCCCAGGACCCTGAGATTTTCTGAGGCTAGAGTTAGTCCTGTTTTTTTCCACTGCTAATCTTATCTCATTACCGTGGTGATAGATGCATTTTCTGCACAGTATTTTCTTTCTCAAGGGGGGAAGAGATGATGCAAAGGAGAGCTCTGGTCTGAGCCTAGGGCCATAGCCACTTCAGCCGTACATTGCAAATAAGGGAAGTATCAGCACCAAGAACTCCTCAAAGGGAGGTTTGTGTGGGTGTTGTGTTATTCTCTCTGAATTTTTGCTTGATACTTATATTTGTATCTATCTGATATTAATAAAACCCAGCTAACAGCACTGACGTCAATGGAGTTTGGCTTTGTATCTGTGCAATTAAGGTAGACATCTGGCATCTTTAAAAGAAACATGAGGAAAGTGTATTTCCCCAGGAGAATCCCATTCCTGTGTTGTCAGGGAACTGTTAATAAATTATTAATTAATTAATTAATAATCACTCTTATGGATAAAGTTACAGGTATACAAATTGTGAACAGACCTGGAGATGCTTTCAGTTTTGCATGGCCAGGTTTGGGTGCCCGGGTGAAACACCTGCTCAGGACCGGTCCCTTGGGGAGGGCAGGAGTGTGCAGGCTGGGAAGGAGGCACAAGGGAGGCTGGGCTCAGCACCATGGGCGCAGCTGGCTGCATCCTGGTCCAGGTCAGCGAGCGGGAAGCCAGGAGGTGAAGGTGGCCGTGGTGCATGGGTGGTGGAGGAGTGAGAGGTGACCTGTGAGGCCTTCTTCTTTGGTATTGCCAACAGGCTTGTCCCAGGCAAGGAGGTGGTTTTATCTGAATCATCGAGGGGGAACTGAGTGTTCCTGCTGAGAGGAGAAGTGGGAGAGCAGGTACCTGTCTGTCGTGAGAGCCTTTTCTGGGGGCGTTCGGTGATGTGCACCGGGGAAATGCGGTGCTTCACGAGAGCAAGACACTAACTGCTGCAGTTTCTTTTTTTTTTTTTTAGCATAGTCTTTTATGATATTGTTGCTGCCTTTGTTCCTTTTCTTCCTCAGTGCTGGGGGATGGTACTGGAAGACAGAAGCAGCGGTATCGCTAATACCAGAAAACCTGTTCTGCAGGAAAACCTGCAGATGCCTGTGGGATGGGGAAGGAGCGGCTGCACTCGTGACCCAACCTGCCCTGCACATAGCAGGCCGGGAGGGTGATGGGGGATGACAGGCACCTTCCTCTGTCCTCCCCTTTTCCCATGAACCTATTCTCAGCCCTGGATCAAAGAGGCCGGCTGCTGTTCAGGGCCTTGACTGGGTAACCTGCGAGGAGCTACTGGAGGGAATGTCTCCTGCCGGACTACGCCGCCTTTCCTGCTCCACGGGACTTGCTCTGCTTTGGTGGCAACTGTCTCTGCCTTGCTCCAGAGCTGGTTCAGTGGTGGGGGATTTTGGTGTCTGTAACGGAGACGCCTGTAGCTGTCAGAGGGCGGACATCCCGCAGCGGTCCCTGCCCTGCGGAGGCACCTGGGTATCAGAGAAGCCACCAGCGCTGGGAATTTTCCATGACCCACTTTCCCTCCCTCAGTGCTGTTTCTTGACCGTAGGAGAGACCCATTTCCCATGAACGTCCCCAGGCTGCAGCGCAGGAGAACCCGGCCGGGGATCTCGGCTGGGACTGACCCCGTTCCCGCCAAGGCGCGAGCACAGCGCACGGCCCCTCCGGCGCCTTGCGGGGCGCAGCCCAGGCGGGCGGTGGGAAGGGAAGGGGGACCCGCTTTGACCCGCACCCAGCCTGGGTGCCACCTGCGGCCCTGCGCACCCCGCCACCGCCCCTTGCCGCGGCTGTTGTTCGTTAGCCCGGGCGGGAGGGCGCACCCCGCCTCGGATGCCGTGAGGGGCGGGCGCGGCTTACGGAACCACGGCCCGGTGTTGCGCCCTGCGGGGAGTGCCGCCGCAGGCTGGGGCGGGGCACAGGCTACGGCAGCGACCCCTTCACCCACCGCCTGCGAGAAACGGGCCGGGGGGGG
>JAVKLA010000040.1:10973664-10997500 GCA_034782735.1 Sagittarius serpentarius
GGCCCGGCGCTGCGCTGACCCCGCGCGGCCGCCAGGGGGAGCCCCTGCGCCGGCACCGCCCCCCGGCCCCGGCCCGAAGGGCCCCTGCGGCGGCGAGGAACAAGCCACGGAAAGAAAGAAAGGGGAAAAAAAAAGAAAAAAATAAAAGAAAAGAGAGAAAAAAAAAAATAAAAAAAGAAAATCGGGGGGACGACCCAGAAGGAAAACAAAAAAGAAAAACGAAGGGGAAAAAGAAAGAAAAACACAGAAAACCCACCAAAAAAATTCCTTCCTCCCTCTCCGATTTTCACACTCCTGAATATTTCATGGCTATGGATCTGTCAGGATTGGTCTCCTCTCTCCCAGCGCCCTCTGAGTTCACGTCTCCTACACTTTTTGGGGGAATAAGCACAAAATTCTGTGTTGGATAGAAGGGGGTTCCCGGCCCCAGCCTCACCCCACCCCTCTCAGCAGCCCCTGTGGAAAGCGGGGTCACATGCACCACAGGGCCCCAAGAGACAGACGACAGGGAGGTGGCACAGCAGCCGCCTTGTCACCCTCCACCCTCGGATGGCCAGGCCATTGCAGTGGAGGAGATGCCTCCCTGGAAGGAAACAGTGGGGACCCATGTGACGGGGCAGGCGTAGGTGGAGGTGAGAATGGTGGAAATAATTCTCTTCCAAAACTACTGTTCAAGAAAGTGTTTGTGTGAGAGAGAGAGCACTACAGCTGCTTCTCCATCACACACAATCTATAAATTGGGAGGTATTTTCTTCCAGAAGGTATATAGCATGTCAGTGTTACTCCCAGGGAGGACTTGCTTGCTGATACCCTCCAGCCTGTGTCGTGCAGGATGCTCTTAAACCCCTGGACCGTGTAATCTCAGTTCACATGCTCCGAGGGCAAAATGATGCCCTTTACGTTGGAGGATATATTCAGGCCACATGTAGCCTGCTTACCCTTGGCAGTGCTTTTGCCTGCAGGAACAACCACCACATCTCCACACCCGGCAGAGCGAACACGGCACAGAGTCAGGAGCTGCATCCTCTGTGCAGCTCCTGACTCTGTTTCCAGGTAACACATCTTGTGAACCAGCCGTTTCACCCGCTGCGCTTGCCCAAATGCCGTGTGCAAGGGGACCCTGCACACACAGCCGGGTGCTGCTTCGCCCACACGGGCATCTGCCCTGTCCTGCTGATGATCTCTGGGTTCAGCTTTCCTCCTCCAGCACGGGATGTGGCAGTGGCACTGGGAGGGAGATGGTCCCTTCTCATGCACCAGTGACTCACCATGCAGCATCCTGCTGTCCCATGGCCTCCCCCTCCAGGTGCATCCCTGGTACCCGGGATGCTGTAATTAAACACCTCCAAAGCTGTTTTAGTATGAGGGCGACCCACAGCCACAGGGAGCTGCAGAGAAAATAAAATTGATGGCCTGGCAACACCATCCAGCTCCTGCCCAGCGGTATGATGGGATGAATCTGAGCGTTTGGGTTTTTTCCCACTCTCCTGTGATGTTATTTTTCTGCAATCATGTCACACACAGCTGAACTTAAATGAAAAGCACAATGGCAAGAGCATCAGCCATGCAGGAGAGACCACCGTACATGATCCCACCTGAAGCTGCTCCTGCACAGCAGGGCTGAGCATCTTGGCTTTGCTTGGGCGGTGAGAGAGGTAGCACAGGGGGTGGTGGGATGGGTTGATGGATGCTGAGTCGTCTGCTGATGCATCCCCTTGGCTCTGGCAGGGACCGGTCCAAAAAGTCACCATCACCATCTGGCTGCATCCCTGTAGCTCTGCCAGGCACGGGCAGGCACAGCATCCCACAGGGAGAGGCAAATCCATGCCAGATGCTGCGCCTGCCCGTGCCCAGCTGAGGAGCTCACCAAGCTGCCACCCGAAAAGTAGCTGCAAATCAGCAGTGGGTGCAAATCCACATGGCTGGCAGCTCCAGGCATCTCCTTAGCACCTCTGGTTGACTCACCCAACCCAATTCACCTGACCTTTCCCACCAGCATCCCAGAGCCAAGTAACTCCACTCACCCAGGGGCTATGGGTATCTCCAGGAGACATGGGTGGGCATCTCCCTCGTGTCCAGGAACCGAAAGGATGCTCCTCAACGTGGTGGTTTCACAGTGCGAGTAGCTGTTGAGCATGAGGCGAGCTCCGACCGGTGTCTCTACACGCAGTGAGCAAGGAGAAGATCATCATGGAGAAAAGGGAAAATTTGGGGGTGATATCTTTTCTTGAAAATGGAAAAAAATATATCCATTTTCATGATAGATGAAGACACCAGAGGGGTTTTTGTGAAAGATGATTTTTTCCCCCCAGTCTTCCTAACTTCTTCAAACACATGCATAGCCTGCATCTTCTGGGAAGGCTTTTAGGTTACTGCCAGACAAGTGAATTTATGGCTTTGCAGGTGTCAGAGAATCAAAACCTGATTGTCTGACTCAGATTTAGGCAATTTTAATGTATTTGAGCTCCTCTCACTTGATACCTGTGAGATCAGATGCCTGGGGAAAGGCTGCTTGGACCCAAGTCTCTCAGGAAGGTGGGACCAGTCAGACACCAAAGTCAAAAAGCTGGGTGAGTCGTCATCCTGGGCCTGGGTGACAGGTGCTGTTTGCAGGGAGAGTGTGAAGGCAGTGCCACTCCTGCCACCCGCAGCAGGACAGGGTGGCTCCAGGAGGGTCCCTGCAGCCCCCTCCCCTGTGCCCAGGGCTCTCTGTAGCGCTTCCACCCCAGGAGGGGCCAGCCAGACCCTGCAAATCTCGAGGGGGTCCCCACATTTATAAGAAGTGGATTTTTTTTTCCCCAAAGGACGAGTGTGCTGAGGGCTGGGTCTCTGCATCCCTCTTTTCTTGTTTGGCTCTGAAACATTAAATCCAGGTCAGGGCATTAAATCACCCCTTGTTTAGGCTTTCCCGGGTGGGTATTTTCTCCGTGCTGGGCTGCTGATGGAGACGGCAGGTTTCCCCCTCCCCGCTCTCCCCCACCTCTCCAGGCTTTGATCCCAGCAGCTCTGGAAACTAAGCTTTGAAAATACAGTGATTTCACAGATGTGTTGATTAGGAAATGAAATTCCAAGAAGCAAATGACAACCCGCCTGCACCGCTTGGCTCCGCGAGGCTGGAGCTCCCCACCGGGAAATATATTCTCATATTTTTTTGACACATCCAGGGTGTTGTATTATTAATAAAAAATGCAGACAGAACTTCTTAAGAGAAAATGACTTCCAAAGACACTGTTTTTTTTTTTAGTTTTTCCTCTGAATCTGTCACCTTGCTTGAAGACAGCTCAGTCCTTTCTCCCTTTTGGAGAGCAAAAATGAAGCGCACATTTACCCCAGAGCGGGGACAGTCTCCTGGGCACGCAGAAAGACCCCAGGCATTTGTCTCCCCTAGCAGGCTGTTAATCAAGGTTTCCAGTTTCATAGGAAAATGGATTTAATAGAGGCTGGAGAGAGGGCTGGGGACCATCATGGTTAATTCTACAGAAAAATAACCCCAGCCTTGCAGTCCTGTGAGGACTGGGTTGCGTCTGGTCCATCCAGCTGGGATGGGGAGAGGACTAGCTGATGTGGCTGCCTCCACAGCAGCCGTGATGCCATATGGTGATTCTGAGTACGTCTTTCTTTTTCAAACATCCCAAAATCCAGCTCTGAGAAACAATATTTTTTCCCCTCCCATCTGTATTAATAGCATCATGCTTTTTTGAGTGCTCCTGACACTATTCTGAGTATATCAGCCCAGGGTGGGAGGGTATTTTGGGGCTGATTCTTCTCGGTTTTGCTACTGGGAAAGCAAGGAGTGCCCTCAGCAAGGGAGGAGCTTGGGCAGCATTGCACTCCAAGCCTACATCAAGTGGGATGACGGATCTACCCTGCCTAGCTAGTCACCACTGCAGCGGCTGGGACCTGCCAGCCCTCACCGGGGCTGCGCTCCGGTCCACAGCAGGGAGAAAAAAATATGGAGGTAGGTTCCCATTTCTGGAAACTGCCATTTCCTTGGAGTCTCGATGTCTCGGCATTAGCCTGAAGGCAGCTGTGGGGTGGTTCAGACTCCTCTTGCTTCACCTGCAGGCGCTTTGCTCCCTCGGGAATCAGACCCCAGGGAGCCCGGCCCTGCAGCGTGGCTCTGGCTGAGCTCCTTGCAGCCCAGCGAGCTCAGAGCCATTGCACCCAGCAGAGCCCTGGGCTGCTTTGCAGGCACCCGCCTGTGCAAGGAAGCACCCCCAGAAATGTTCGGACGGTGGGTGCAGCCAAGGCAGGCTTGGCAGAGAGGATGTGGGATGAGGCAGGATCTGTCAGTGTCCAGCGCCAGCCACCGAGGGCAATGGCAGGGGCTGAGCTGGTTTGGTTTCAGAGGAGGTTCAAGGAGCTCCTTGAGGCTGGCAGAACTGCTGCGGGAGGGGAGAAACCAGAACGGGCTGTGCCTTTGCGGACCAGCCATATATCCATGGGGTACCCAGCAACCATGGGGTTGGGTGATGGTTCAGACCCACCGGAGGGTCGCAGCTGCAGTGGAGGGTAGGACTTTGAGGGTATCACTATTTGCTTTGTCCCCAGTTTAAAGTTTAATGGAAGATTTTTAAAGAAGGCTTGAAAGGAAGATGAGGAGATGTTCGCAAGAACCTTTCTGCAAGGCAGAAATACCTGTGTAAGAGGAAGGAGGATGATCATTTGCTGAGAAACACGTCAAGTATCCAGCAAAGGAGTGACCAGTCTCTGGTTGGCACCGCAGGTTTGATGTGAAAAGGCTGTAAAGGGCCTTCCAGGAAAAGGCAGATCCTTTTTTCCTGGATGAAATGGGGAAAGAAGGGCTGGGGAAGTGGTGCAAAGAAAACCTGTCAAAGCAACAAGCCACGAAAAGAAGCTTTGCAGAAGTGCTTTGAATGGGTGCACATGCTGTGACAGGGGATCTATCAGAGCCAGAGAGGTTAAAGCATATAAGATGAGAGATGATGCTGGCCTGAACATGAAGGACCTTATCCTACTCTTCTCTAGCTTGCATATTCAGAAACATCCAAGCAGACAGGGTCTGACTTCCAAACACTGAACAGAGGTAGATGCCAATAGCCTTTATCCCTGTAGACCCTCTTCCCCACCAGCACAGAAAGGGTAAAACTATTTCTCTCTCAGTGGGTTTTCTCCCTTCCCTTGGTGCTGCTTAAAAATCACTCCAAAAATTAAAAATGGATCAGTCCTTACATCTGTAGCTCATTCTGGGAGGGATTTTTTTCTGGTGAAATGCAGGAAACCCGTTTTGTGCTCCCCAGCGCCCGCGCATGGAGGCATCCCCGAAATGTCGGAGGCTCACCCCTCCTGCAGTGTGGGGGATGCCGGCAGAAGTGAGGCGGGAGGTGGGGACGCAGAGTGGGCATGGGGTGCCGTCCCCTGCGGTATGAGGCCGCTCTGGTCCCTCCAGCTGGCTGCTCTCACCCATCCCCATCCCCACAAAGAGCAGCTTGCAGGTGACACCTTCGACACCTCCAGCTCTCTCTCTGCACATCACAGCTCTTCACCTCTGGCAGCTAACAGTAGAGTGCTGGGGGAAGGGACCATATGCCAAAGCAGCTCATCTAAGGCATCTTCTTACTAATGACATTACATGACCCCCTAGCAAGAGAAAGGTTTTGATACACGGTTAGAGCGGTGACTAGAATATCTCCCCTCTCTCCGTGCTGTAGGTGATGCCACGTCTGTGCTGGTGGCAGGAGGCAGCTCTGTGATGGGGCAGGGGACAGAGCTACCTCTGTTTGGAGTGATGGCAAAAAAAGCACAGGCTGGTGGCAGCCAGGAGCATGTACTTCTGCCAAAAGTTCAGTTACAGGAGTATGCAGGGTAAGCAGCTGCTATGCAGAGCAACAGCACTGGAACAAAGGCAGCGGCTGAATTAATGTGCAGAAAGAGCCGCCTTCCTTCACTCCGCTGCCTGCAGGGTGTTTGCTGCAACTAACAACTGAATCACGACAGCCTCGGGTAATTAGAGGGTATGAAGCTCAGGCTCAGTTCAGCTGCAGGGAATCTCGCTCCCCTCCTTCTAACAGACACTTTGTAGCTCTGAGGAGCTCTGGTGCTGTCCTCATTAATGACGTATCTTGTTAATGATTGGTCCTACACAGTGAATGCAGGTGTCAGTTGTGATTGAGACAGCAGCAGCAAGGTGATGGGTCTGCCCGTCAGAGGGAAGAAGGTGTTCTGGCATCCTGGTCCTCTTCCAGAGGACGGGAGGAGCCCAGGGGAGGGTGAGAAGCTGAGGCGTCAGGCGATGCTCTCGTCCTCTCCAGGTCCTGTCTGCTCCCCCCCTGCTCCTTCCAGAAGCTAAATTGTGTCGTATTGCAGCCGTGATTCCAAGCGGAGCTGGTGTTCAGGGCCTGGCTGCGGGGATGTGGCAGCAGCAGGAGGTTGGGCCCATGGGGGCTTGGGAGGCCCAGCAGAGCTCTGATGATTGCTCTGTCATGGGGCTACCCGTGGGGGCTGGCCCATCAGCATCCATAGATGATGGCCCAGACCCTTTCCTTGCCTTTTGCTGGCCGGCCTGACAGGCAGCCCAGTAGCTGTGAAGGATGAACTGGGGGCCCTGTCCATGTCTCAGCACATGGGAAAACATTACTTCTGCATCTTTTTCTAAAATACACAGGAGTGCTAATTATGCAGGTCTGCTTCTCCAGAGCCCTGGTTTGTGTGACAGCGTTTGCTCCGGTGTGCGGCTGCTGGCAGGTGCTGCTGGAAGGAGCTGGGGACCAGCCTGCACAGGCGAGAGACAGGCTCGCCAGGTTTGCTTTCCAGCTGGAGGAATCCCAATCTGCTTCTTCTCTCTTCCTCCTGGAACTCGTAACTCCTCCTGCCTTTTTCGTTTGGGACTCCCGAAACCCCCATCAACAGCGAATGCTCTCACCTTTGCGTGCCTGGAGCTCTCTGGGGACTGGGACCCACCAGAGCGGTTATTACAGAGAGATTTCCAGGGGCTGTCCCCTTCCCTACCCTTCTTGCCACTACCCTGGCCAGAGAGGAGGCACGGGCATGCACATGTTTCAGTATGTGTCTCATTTTTTAATGTGTTTATTTTTAGCTTGTTTTTGTGGCCTGTAGAGGATTCCACAGGAAATCCTGCAGCCATGGGATCATGAAAAGCTCAGGTTCCCGATTGTGTTACATACGTTAACAGAGATGTGATCTATACGGGTTTTTTTAAAAAGCAGCTATAAATACTTCCTCCAGCTGCACCAATATCCCCTCGTCCTTCTTCCCTCCATGGCACCTGTTGACACTCATGTACCCAGTTAAGATTAGCTGCTTCGCAGGGAAGGGAAGCCCTGACTCCGGAGCCATCCCTCCCTGCCCTGTCACAGCAGCAGCACCTGGCCAGCCCATTTCGGGAGGCCGCTTGGGCTGTCAAAATTTGCACAGCCCCAAAGGGCCGGCTCCGCCACTGGGTTTGCTTGGCCCAGCAGCGGTATTGGGGAAGAGACCCAGGAACCGGCCGCACGTGATGTGGTGGCTCCTTTCCATCTGAGCCTCTGGGCAAGGGCAGCCCCAGCCTCCTGGCTGTGAGGAGGTTGTCAGTTCTCAGCCCTGCTTCCTTCCTAAGCGCAGGCCCGCCCGGGAGCAGGGGTGCTCGGGGCCAGCGTGTGTGTGCGGGTTTTGTTTTGCAGCCGTGGGGTGCTCTGTGAAGTGCATCATTTCCCTTCAGCTGTGGAAGCAGCCGGCTCTTTTGCAGGACCCCTCCAGGCTCGCCAGAATGAGTAATGCCCGCAGGGCTGGTCTGTGTTTGTAAAATAGAGAGGTATGCATGTGTGCAGCTGGGGTTCATGGCAGCCAAGCATGGGGAGATATTTGGGTTCTTTTGGCTAGAAGAAGAGGGACTTCTCACCCCTGAGAGATGGCTCTCTGTCTCCTCACCAGCTCTGAGCATCGCAGGGGGAAGGTGCTGCACAGGGTGCCCCAGCCGGAGCTAGCACACGCCTGGAGGAACCACCCGCCAGGAACCTGTCCCATCCGTTACGTGATTTGCACAGCCTCCGAGCTCAATCCCAAGACCCTCTTCCATGCAGAGAAAACCCCAGCGAGGTGAGAGGGAGCTGTGATGGGGACCCGTCCCTGCTTCTCTGCAAAGATGCCAGGCCCCATGCTGGTGTCCGTGGTGGATGCTGCTCGGCAAAGTCCAGCTCTGAGCTGTGCCTCTGGTGTTCCCAGCCCCGCGTGTTGTCATTCCCGGCTGCTGGTGAGTCAGTCCCTGGCCGTGCTGGTTACCTCCGCAGAGCTCTGCTGCTCTGCAGAAAGCCTCACCGTCTGGGGGAGCCCATAATAGAGTGGTTGCAGACAGTGTTCCCCTTCCACGCTGGGATGGAGCCAAGGCTTTCTTGAAGGGTTGTTTATGCTGAAATTACCCAATTCATAAAGAGAGCTTCTCTCATTTGCCGCTTTCTCTCCTACACAAGAAGTGCCCTGTCCTGCTCTCTTGTCCCTCTCCTACCCCTCTGGGTGACCCATTCCCCTCCACCAACACAGCTCATCCTCAGCAGGGGCAGGACTTGGACCCAGGATTCCCCCTCCCTAGGAGAGCTGGAATCATGATGCAAATGGTTAAATTCCTGCTGGTGGAGAAGTGTGACCAGCCCAGTAAGAGCTGTTCTGACATTTTGCATCTCCTTCGCCCACTGGCTCTGGATCAGGCTGCTGGTGGGAGCTGGCAAGCATGGGATGGGCCTTGGCTTGGGGTCCCAGTGGTCCAGGTGAGTGCCATAACCTTCACACTCCTCTGGCCCTGGGTTTGCCTGGAGAGTCCGTCCTGGGGCCAGGACAGCCACCTGATGAAAGTGTAGCTGAACATGAAACACAGAAAGTCTTGGCTGTCACAAAAGAGCATTTGCTGGTGAAAGCTCACCTGTCAACTGCATCGTGAAACTTGGGGCCTGATGCATGAACTGGAAGATGCATTCAGTTCAAAGTTAAAGCAATCAGAAATTTACCCCATCTCTTGGGAACTCTTCTGATCCTCACCTGCGGTCTCTTAAACTACACCTCTGAGCATGCCACACGCCCAGGCTGGCAGCTGGGTTCACATCACATTCCTGTTTGCCAGTGTGCAGGATTGACTGCGAGCCAAGCGAAGCCCTTCTCCCCAGGCAGACCCTGCTGGGATCCTGACGTGGGTCCTGTACAAGGGGTTTCAGACACATGTTGTCAGCCATGGATCGGGTGCGCAGCCCCGTTGTTGCCATACCCCAGTAGCCCTGGCAGCTTGTGCAGATGGGATGGCAGAAATCCTAGGAAAGGCTCGTGATACCAGCATGGAGAGGAGCGGAGGGAAAAGTGGGATTACACAGGCTCAGCTGATGGAGAAGGCAAAGCTCTGGGTCAGAAGCAGAGGACAGGGGGCTTGGAGGTGAATTTGGTCTGTTTATGGAGATTTTCCATTCAGACTCAAAACACCGCAGTGAAGCCCATCCTGGAGGAGCTGTTGTCACACAGCACAGGACGCAGGAGGGCTGCCCTGGTTCTCTGACGGCCCAGGGCCTCCTGCATCTGGAGAAGGTCTTGGCAGAAGGGTGGAATGTAAGGAGGGGGTGAAAAGTAACAGCAATATTTGCTTTCTTCTGCCCTGCTCCTCCCAGGCTGTCACTTTTGTCAGGGCTCCTGACAGCCCTTTCAGCTGAAGTGCACTCCAAAAATGTATGCTGGGGTTGTATAAGACTCCGGTACCTTTGGTGACTCACGCGCCTTGTCCTAACACGCCGGTGTGTAACCTCACCAGGAAAGCACGCGGCGGCCAGCCCGGGGATGGGGAGCTGCAGCGGGGGTGGGAAGCCATGGCCCTGGGGGTCTCCCCTCCCGGGGAAAGGCAAACCCGCTGAAAGACCATCCCATCCGCCTTGCGTAGGGAGAGGAAGGAGTCCTGCCACGGGGTTGGTCCTGCAACCGGAGGGACTGCCAGGGAAATGAAAAATGTGAGATTCATCTGAGTAGAAAATTTGTGGTTGGCATCCAGACCTGTGGTTTTCCCTGTTGTGTGCTTGTAGTTAAAGGTCTGCTAGTGCTTGTAATGAAAGGGCTCGTCGGTAGGAGGGCAGGGAAGGGGTATCTTCTTCCCTTGGCCAGGGAGCCTTCCTACCGCAGTGAAGGAGCCCAAGTTTTCTCTGAAGTTTAAGCACGGAAACCTCAGGATGGACTTTGCTGCCGGCAGTGGAGGTACCGGCTGTCTCTCTGGCACAGGAGACTCAGGCCTTTGAGGAGTTCCTGGAGCTTGCAGCAGACGCGTGGGCAGGGCGAGAGGCAGCGCGCTTTGCGGCAGCGAGGGGTGCAGGCACCCACGGGCAGCAGCATTGGGAGTGGGGCCGATATTCCCAGCGGTGGGGTGGGGACAGAGCAGCCCGAGGATATCAGGATGGATAAGCCCATAGGGGCAAATGGCACGTGGCTCCGTCTTGGTGTAAGAGGCTGCAAAGGGGAGCGTGTGTGCCAGCGTACTGCGGAGGGAGTCTGCCCCGGGGTTCTTGCAGCCAGGTCCAGTCTGCCACGTTTCACCGCCTCCTGGGAGGGCATCCCCAGTGGCACAGAGCATGGCAGGGGCCAGCAGAGCAGAGGGGACCTCGTGCCAGCCTCACCTTCCCTCCTTATTCACGCTCTGCAGCCACTGGAAGGACACAGGTCGCACCTGGGGAGCTGTACCTTGGCATTTTGTGTTGCTGTGGTTTGGTTTGGTTTTTCATCCTGCCCATATTCTGTGTTTCAATGCGTGTGCCACGAATAGAGCTCAAACATTTCAGCCCCTCCAAGGCAGCAGAGCTGCTGTAGATGTGGGTATGTTGGAGGAAGACTGAGCGTTGGCAAGTCAGCAGCAAACGTCTGCTCCTCTGAACTCACTCTGCCGAGGAGGTTTGGACCTCATCCTGCCTTGCACTCGTGTCTCTCAAAGAAATCAGGGGCACTGAACAACATGCTGCAGGTTCGGGTGCTGCCTTGTGACTTCAGGGCCAGCTCATCAGTTGGGACAAGTCAGGGTAGCTGCACTGAAGGCAGTTCAGATGAGCAGATATTTTCCTGACGTCTTGCCAGTCCTTGATTTCTGTCCAGGACTCCACACCTACCCCAGCCTCCCTTCTGGTGCAAAAGTTCTGGGTTTGAATCATGCAAAGGATTCGCAGCCTGGCTCATTAGCTGAACTGAAAAATAAAGTTAATGAAACTCTTCTTGTTCAGCCAAGGATCTGGTTCCCGATGTTTAGTAGCTCTGCAATGGAGTGATAACATATTGGGGCTGACTTTCGGCTTCATGACTCCACTTTTAGACTAGTGTAAAATCACAGTAATGCAGGCATCAGACTCATTATTTATGATACAGTTATAAATTATAGAATTTTGCCCCCTCAGTCCATAGCTAGAAAACACCACTTCCCACATATGGCATATGCAATACTTTATTTTTAAAAAATAGCTTCCATCTTTCTAAAGAGTAAAGGCAGAGCAAAAAGATGAATTAATGTGACCTATTATTAAGTTATGAAATGCTTACAAGCCCACATAACCACGCAAGTGTTCAGCTTCCTCAGGAAAGAGGGCAACTGAAACAAATTTCAGAGCCAGAACCTTGCCTGGTAGAAAGCAGAAGACACTGGCTTCAGCAGAAGTCTCTGTTCCCAGCTGCGGAGTCGGTTCCCAGAAATGGCTCACCATGAAGCCCAGCATTGGTGATGTTGAAGGATGCTCAAGAGAAGCAAGCCAATTGTTTTTGCCAGATTAACAGGGCAGAAGGATCCACAAGTTGTGTTCTAATGGCTGCAACCACACGGCCACCACAAATGAAGTCTGCAGGAACGTGCCCTGCCTTTGCCAGCCAGCCTCCTGGGCTGCTTGGGCACAGGATGTCTCCGCCAACTGGCAGCGCTGCCTGCTGGCAACATGGCCCGGCGTTTCTTACTGTAAAACCTGTTCCAGTCACTTACGTTTTGCTGGGTTCTAACCACCCGGGGTGGCCTCTGACGTGCCGGCTGGCTGCCACGCCGGGAGATCTCAGTCAAGGTAGTTTGGCAAGGGTGAGGCTGGGGGATGACATGTTTTGTCCCTGACCTTTTGGGAAAGCTCTGGGATGAAGAGGTAAAGAGGAGAGATGAGGGTATCCTGGGGACAGACGGGGAAAGTCTGAGATGGGGGTCTCAGAAGTCTGATGGATGAGGAGGGGCAAGTTGGGATAAGGAGCTGGGAGAGGATGAGATGGACTTCTGAGGACATGGGACAGAAGGAGGAAAGAGGATTCGCTTCTCCCCATTAGGACGTGTCTCTTGCTATGCCTGGGATGAACAAAACATTCCCATCTGCATTTCTCCTCCATCAGCAGCTGAAACCTTCTGGTCCTACGTCTCACGTCGGCTGACACATTGTGGATGGCAGCCTTCCACTGTGACAAATGCTTTGTTAGCTCCCATCACACTTCTGCCTGGTGGCCTCGGCGCTCCAGCTTTGCTTCTGGCCTCATCACCAAGGCATGGCGGGCCTGCTGGGGACCTCCAGTTCGCTTCGCTGTGACCCAGGAGCGCCCACGCAGAGGCAAGCACGTGTGCAAGCGACCTTCAGAAAGCTGAGGTTACACAGCCGGCCACTCCAGAGTTAGGAGACGCCAAACGAAGGCTGCCTCTGCATGTTTCTCATTTCACTGTTTCCTCAAGGCTCCCCGCCCAGGCTCATCTCCATGCACAAAACGAACGGTTCCCACCTGCAGAACAACGGCTAAGCAAAAATCCTGCTTGGAGAGATACCTGAAGCAGCTCTGTACGAGCCCTAAAGCAGTTTAACTGCTGAGCTTAGGGGAAATTAGCCCACTCCATTGCTGTAATGCATTTACATTTCTCCTGGTAGAGGTACCTGCTCTAACCCAGCTAACCATGCAGCACGGCCATGCGCTGTCGGTGTATCCTGGTGAACAGCTCTGAGATTTTCCTTCCTCCGTGCTGGCCAGCATGTCAGCTCCACGCTGCCTTTACAGCTGATGGCACAAACTTCCCTTGGACTTCAACATCCAGGAGTTCTGCAGTCCCTGTTGAACGCAGCTTTGCAGGCTGCAGTCCCCTGGGGAGACACCTTGCCCCCCAACTCCGCAGCCTCGCCACCTCCGGCACCAAAGCAAAGGGGATTCCTCTCCCATGCACTGCTCGGTGTCCCCGGAGTCTTGTACGTAGGGGCCTCTGCAAAGGCAGAGTGCAGCCCTCTAATTGAAGCCTGGATCCTAATGTGCAAGTACAGGGAGGCCACACGCTGGCTGATTTACTTTGTAGCTTGAATAGCGTTTCTTTAATGTAGGTGGGTTGTTTTTTCAGTTGGGTTTTTTTTCATGCGTGCGAGAAACATAAATAGGACTTCATCTTTTATGCATTTTCTTGTGCCTTCCAGACCCAGAGCTCTTTTCCATCATTTGACATTGTTCCCTGTTTTGAAAGACGCACTTACTAGAAAAAGATATAAGGGTGTTTTCATTGCAGTACATCATATTCACATACATAAAATATTGAAAGTAATATAGCTGAACCGAGAAACAATGCAGTACTTTGGAAAGTGGTATTAGTCTTTTCCCTAGGTGTTAGAGAATGTGATAAATCCTACTCTGTTATACATTACAGCCTCCATGGATTCCCAAGGGGAGCATGTGTCACACTTACAGATACCAGGAAGGTCTGTTACGAAGGGAGCAGAAGGTAGTTTCTTGTTATATGTATGCACACACAGGGATATAAATATGTGTATGTGTGTGTATGAATGCTTACATTGCATTTGCAGCGCTGCTGAGGTGCATTGGCTGTGTCTGCCCCACACCGCTATTCGCCGAGGACAGAGTGCGTTTCCCAAGTCCTCTCCCAGTCTGTGCTGGGTCTTCCCAGAGAAGCCCTGAGAGAGATCCTGAAGACCAAGGGCACAACGCCATGGAGGGGCCTATGGGACACAGCAGCCGATGGCAAACATGGAGCAAACGTAGCCCTGTGGAATAACATGTTTTCCTCTAACATGCAGCCCCGTTAAAGAAGCCCTTTAATGTCCTCCAAACATCCCCGCTCAACTCATTGCAGTCAGACTTCGGTCCCTGGTGAGCCCAGGCTTCGTCTCAGGTGGCTGCAGGGGATGCCTCAGACCTTCTGCAATGGTCCCCTGGGGATAAGTGCCCTAGCAGGTCATTTGCCTCATGTAAGGAGGCAGAATGATTTTCCTCCTCTTAAAGGGTGTCCTAGAGGCTCATCCCCACAATAACCACTGCAATATTCACTGAAGGCAGGTAGTATTAGAAAACAAGATCTCAAACCATCCAGGATCATACCCAGCATGGGACCTAGTGCAGCCTCTCAGTTCACTCCTCCTTATGAGAGGAGTGGATTTAAAAGGAAAATTCTCCTGGGGTTAGTGCCTGCATGTTTTTCCATCCGCTAGCTCTTTCCCCATCCCTCAGATCCGTGTGCTTTTCCAGTCTGTCAGATCTTCCTTCGTGTCCTGCATATGTGTTCCCTTCCTCCCCTCGCCCCGGAAGCCTCCCGCAGCCCACCCAGCCCTGGCCCCTCCGACACCGTCCTTCCCTTCCCCTCCTGGGGCAAGGCAGCAGGAATCAGCACTGCTCCCATCTCCCTGCTCACTGGGGTTGAAACCATTTCATCTGCTAATGTAGTCGCACAAAAGTGCTTTCAGCGAGAGCTCTTTGAAATACAGGAGCAAGCATTTACTGAATCTTTACAAATCTGCACTCTTCTCCATTCTGCTGGCTTCCAGAGGGAGAAATCTCTCCTTTGTTCAACAAGTCTTAGAAAAGTTTTACAGCAAAAATTATTGGTGGCTCTTTTTCATGGGTGTTTTAGTTCTCTCTTCCTTTCTTCTGTCTTGCTACTGAAAAAAATGGTAAATATAAAAGGTTCCTGAAGCATTCAAAGTCATACCCCCACATTTCTCTCCAATATTATCCTCCTTTTTGAAATCAGATTGAAAAATCTGTAATTATTGTGAAAGTTTTAAAACAAATTTAAAGTTCAGGTGGCTAAGCTTCAGTAGCCGCAAAAGCAAATAAAACCAGAACCAACAGAAAATACAGAAAAATCCTTTTATGCGCAGAAAATGTTAATGGGAGAAATGTTACAGGTGTTAATAGTACCAATGCCATATTCAGCATCTACTATAAATGGGAAAGGGTATGTTACTGCTGGCAACCTTAGGCAATGACGGGAAGTGTTTATTAGCTCAACGGGATCCTATGTTTGCAAGGGTAAATCCTGCCAGCAACACTTATCGCTCCATTGCCAGACTAGCAAAGAGGCCAGGGAGAAGGTAGGTGGCAAAGTGGGCATTCAGTGAGGGCAGGGGTGGGGTGCCGAGCCCCCCAAAAGCAGCACTCCCCAGGCAAGAGGGTTCCTCAGGCTCCCCACCTGCCCTGCTCCCAGCGGCTCGCAGCTGCAGCCACTCCGACAGTATTTTTAGGAACGGTGAAAGGAGACTTTGGTCCAACAAGTCCCAGGAGAAGTACCAGGCTAAAAAAAGGAAGGGCAAAAGGGAAGAAAAGCAATGAATGTTAATTAATGTAATGCAGTTGTAGTTAAATATTTGCCTGTAAATCATGTGATACTGTCTAACGTGAAAATTGATGCAAGGTATTCAAAGGGAAAGTCCATGACACACAGAGAAAACTCTTCTGCTGTATGCCGCAGGCTGAATTTTCTCCACCGAGAATACCTGCAACATGCACAGACTTCACTGCCAAAGGGGACTATTAATTTATTAGGTTTATATAGTGCCAGGCAGTTCAAGCAAGTCATACAGAGCTATGTGATTCATACAGACGCAGACCTAATCCCAAAACGTTTATTGTCATCAGTGAAAAAAAGGCTAAGCTGTGACTGGCACTCTTGGCCAGGAAGAAGCAGAGCTGGTGCCCTGACTATTTTGGGATGAAGATGTCCCGTTCCTCCCCAGCCCCTGAGCAGGGGCAGCCGGGGGACCCTGACCCTCACCAGCAACTTCAGATACCTGTTCAGATAAATACAGATGCAGATGAATGTAGGACTTGAATTTATTATTTGTGTGTGTTTGAAATGATGATAGTCCTAATTCCTGCATTTTATTTTGATAATATTAAAACATTCCTTCTAATTCCTTTTGTTCTTCTATGCATCTTGAAAACTGTCCTGTGCTTAGATGATAAAACATCCTCTCTCTCTCGAAAAGTGTTTCTATATTGTGTGATGTGAATTCTAATCAGGATTGGGGCAACAGCATTAATGTGATATTTTTCCAATTCAATTTGAAGCTGTTGACCTTCTAGCAGATATTTTCAAATGAGCAGCTCATCTTTTCTTACAAAACAAGCCCAAATACGTTAGGTATTTGTCATCTCCTTGATATTCTAAACAAACAAACAAACAAACAAACAAACAAAAGTGATGATGTTACTACACATCTACAGTAACAGTAGTAAGTATGGGGCTGTTTGTCCATCTCCTGGCTTGCTGTCTTTGTTTGAGGAGAATGGAAGGCCAAAGGTGGTTTAGCACTAGAAGAGCAAAGGTGCTGTGAAGCGCCATGCTGGGGACCATACACAAAACCCATCTGTACCATGCATCCCTCTGGCTGGTCTTCTACAAATCCCTTTTTTCAATCATCCATGCATTTAAAAAAGACCCTTTGTAGCCATAGTACTAGGTTGTGAAATAGAAACTCATGATAAACAGGCAAATGAAATATTTCTTCCCATGTTTTTGCAAAGGTTGTTTATGATTGTAGAGTTAATTCATTGTACAAAAACTCCTTGTTTCAGGAGAACAGATAACATGGCTGGCTTTGTCAGGGTGATTATCAAGGATGTCTTCAACACATAAGCACAGCACCTCAGCTGCCTGCAATCTCCAGTAACTTTCTGCACAGTGGGGAAGCTCCAAAGGAAAGCAGATGTTGGGAAAGCTTTTGAAAAAGGTAGAGAGAAAGAGCTAAGTATTTATAGGCCTGTCTCCTGACAGGAGTCCCAGCAGTATAATGGAATGACTCATATGGATCTAGATTAACAAAGAATTAAGGGAGGGGAAATATAATTAATGCCAATCAACAGGAGTTTATGGGAAGAGACCCTTTCAAACTGACTTGTTATCTTTCACCAAGGAGATTGCAAGATTGAGTGATAAATGCAACCAAGCTGATGTAAAACACCTGGACTTCTTTAAGGCCTTCAACTTGTTGCAGCAAGATAGCTGATTAAGAAACCGGAATAATACAAACCCAATGTGACACATATAAAATGGTTGCCTAACTAATCATCCCTTAAACACCACCGTGGTATTCCTGGAAGGGTGCTCGGGGTACTGTAGGCAGCTCCCTGGGTGCCACCCTGGGATATTTGGCTCAGTGTCCCCCTCCATTATCGAGCCCTCAGTCCTTGCACCTCTTTCCTTTGCTTGCAGGCAGACCCTGGTAATCAGCTGTTTTTTCTCCAGGTTGTATATTTTCTCTCTAGCCCTTTTCCACCCTGGGATGGCCAGCGCGTTGTGTGAATTTTCAAGGTGACAACTACTTATCAACGATTTTTTTATGGCAGAAAAATGCAATATGGTCCTGTACCCCTGCACAATCGGTTCTTCATCTGCACCAACCGATATTTTATCAAAGACTATAAAGAAACAAAAGGATTACTGATCAGCTTTGCAGAGGACACCAAGATGGAGAGAAGAGGTGGAAATTAAAGGATGTGTCACTGGTGTGGAGCAAACCATTTTGCAAAATTGCATTCAGGTGACTGATACACATTTGAGTATGACCAAAGCTAAATATCATACTTGTAGGAATAATAAAGCATAGTTTCCAGATAGAAGATATATGTGTGGAGGGAAAGGGTCAGAGATACTGAAAAGGGCACGTGAGTCACAGCTGAACATGAGTTTCCAGAGTTCACTTACAGTATCTGAGAGGGCTAAATGGGTTCTTTGGCTGTGGCATCAGCAAAATATATTCTGTATTTGGGTTTCATGTTATTACAGCTGGAATACCATGTTCACATCTGATATCTCCAGCACAAACCAATAGATAAGGTGGAGACAAATCAGAGAAAACATGCACACTAGTGCTTACAAATTGGAATAGGATGCCTTTTGGTGACAGACCCCAAGATTTCAATCTCTTCAGTCTCTTAAAGGGAGGCTATGAGCTGAGATGAGTCCTGGTTGGGAGTAAAAGTTTGATCATCCATGAGACAAAAGCAGCAGAGATCCCATAGCTGCAAGCTGTCGTTAGTAGCCATGTCCAGAGCAGAAGTAAAGGTTTTTAACAGTGAGGGGGAACAATCACATGGACAGTTTTCCTGGATTGCTCATGGATTCCTTGCCTCTGGCAATATTTAAATGAAAAATACAATCTAAATCAAGCACAAGTTACTTCAGGGAAATCCACACAGAGGGACTTCAGGCCTTGGTTCTGCCAATGCTTTGGAGACAGCACGAGCAAGAACCTGGGCCTTCACCTGAGGTGCCTTCAGAGACTACTGAGGCTCAGCCCAAGCTTGGACCTGAACACACGCTCTCGTATAAACAAGGTGGACTTACACGTGGGTTTGGGTGTCTGCTGAGCTGTCTGTGTAGACACACTTGGAGGCCTCTGGAGAATAAAGGATTCTTCTCAGAGAAGAGGGGGAAGGGTATAACCAACAGGGACTGTGGCTGAGAGGCTCCACTGACCACTGAAGGTGCAAATGGTTATTACAGGTGGGAGCTGCAGGTTGGATGCTAGATGCTCCAGGGTTGGAGATGGAGAAGGAAGCGCTGTCTAACAACTCCTTGGCAAGTCTCTCCAAGCAAAACCCAGCTCTTGGGGCTTGTCGTGGGCCCTGGGAATTTCAGCCGAGCTGTGTACTTTCCATTAGCCTGTTGACACTTTTAGATGTTCCTTTTCAAACAAGTGTGGGCTATACCATTTTTAGATAACCTGTGCCCAAAACCCCTGGAATTTATCTCACCGCTACAAAACAATTACTTCCCACTAACGCTCAGGCATGCCAATTATTAATCTGCACTCAAAAACATGATGTGTGCTGGAGTAATCTATTCTTTTCCCATCATTGTGAATAGAGTCTTTGCTCCAGTAACAACCACACAGGAAACTGCGCAGGAGGAACAGTAAGGTGTCTGATTCAGATGGCAAAGCATCCGAAAGGATTCATGTTTAAGACACAGCCCTGTTGGTGTCATGCACTAGTAGGAATGGAAGGGGCTTGTTACAAAACACCAATTTTAGCTTCAAACATATAGAGTCAAATTCAGAGCTAGCATCACCACCAACTGGTTACTCCTCCTTTGCATTTCCTTTGTAACCCACAAGGCATCAGGTTTATGGAAGGCTAAGGAGATATTTTCAATTCTCTCACTTTTCTAAACACTGACCTTGTGCCAGCCCATGAAAGCAATGCTCTCACCTGGCTCTCCGGAGCAGTGTGATTCTGTCCCAGAGCCTATGATCCGTACAGGATGCTATCCAGGAATCACCACTGTTTGCGCCTGTTTTCTCAAGAGTCGCAGCCCAGTGCCTGAACCTCTCCAATACCTGAGGAATGCAGAGCAATTGCACTGCCACGGCCACTCTGCTGTCCCCAGGGACTTCCTCTTCTCCTGTATGGAAAGGCAAGTTTGGAAGTTAAATGGGCATGCATCAAAGGAAGAAGTCAACACATCATACAAAATCTCCCACCTTCCAGATCTCATTCTCTGCTGGATAAGAAGTTGAGGAGGAAGATTTTTCTCTTTCCATTGTTTTCTCTGCCATCGAAAACACCTTTCATCCTGGCTGTGCAGTGGGCTGCACTTGGGCCTCATTATAATTGAGCGTGGACTATTGATTCAGGTTGCAGTCAGTGATCAGTTCTTTTCTACCAATAGCTTTGTCATTGCCATTTTCAAAATCGCACACTTCTTCCTACTATACTGTTAAGATTATGTATTCTATGGAATTTAAAACTTCAGAAACAAATACAAATAATTATTTCAAACCTAAGTAATGACTTTAGTTTTAGAGGCAACACTGATAATGAAACAGTCCTGGAAATCTTCCACTGCATGGGATTACCTTAGGATTTCCATAAGAAAAAACACAAGGTGTCAGAATAAGAATGAATAACACTGGTTACATCTCTGTGAATGTAACACATTTTAAAATGTGTTTTGTAAAGACTTAATGAAACACCAAAAAGTTGCATCAGGGCTAACAATTATCAGTCTAAACTGCTATTTTTGTATAAACTAAAATGATTTAATATTTGGGCAGATTCCCAGCTGGTGTATACTCTCATACCTGCAGTGCACAACGAGGCAACTATAACAATTACATTAGCTGATTCTCTGCTTGCCTCTACCAACTGACGTCTTTCAGTCCCCAGCCTTTAAAGTGAGGTAAAGGAAACAGAAATTCCTGTCAGTTCTGCATTTGCAATCCTTCTTCCAGAATTAAGATGCAAAACCCATGCATTCGAATACATTAAAATCAGTCCTTATGTTTTGTCCAGCGGTTGTAACCAACTCCAGCATTTTTTGCTCTGACTGCAAATGCTGTTCAAGTTAGAGTCTACTCTGACTGTGCAGTGCAGTGCTAAGAGATTCTTAGCGTGATTTTTAATGTCCAGAAGAAAAAAGAACTAAACTCTTCGCCACAATGATGTCGTTTTGTATCATATTGTTTTCTTTTGTTTTCTGTGTGTGGTGACAGCCAAGAGTGACATAAAACCAGCACCTTAACTAGCAGATATGCTTCCTGTGTGTCTTTGAGTCATATTCTCCAACTCTACTGGCAAAAACAAGTTTTTACAACTGTTAGCACTGTAGCCAGTACAGCTCAAAGCACAAGTTGCAGCCTATTCTGGATAACATACAAACATTGTCATCTAAGTCCCACTTACGAAATCACTGTCACTATCACTAGCGATAGCACAAGAACCAGAAAGCACAATTTGATTATCAGACTGCTTTCTGAGATTTCAGAGCCTTTAGATGGGAAAAAAGTCACCTTCTGATTTGTGAATGAGCCTTAAGTAGTACCTGATAATATGCAGAATATTTATGGACAGCAAAGAAATAGGAAATCCATGCAATCGTTTTTTTTACTATGGCCAAATTCTAAGAGGAAAATGAATACACTTTGAAATGAACTCATTTGTTTAAATGGGAGAAACAGAGTATAGCAACAATATAAGAGAGAGTAGCTGCTATGCAGTTTGTCATTCCCTGTGCAAGTTTTGCTATGCAGAAAAAACAGCACTAATCAATGTTGCCGTTTATTGGCAATAAACCAGCAAAATCAGCTGCTGTTATTTTTGTGGTCTCAAGCATTTCTTTGAAAGTTCTTATTTCAAAATCACTTTGCCAATCAGAAACATGACTCTAAGACACAAACAGTCCTTCCCCACAATGCCCCTTCCCCCTGCACCCCTTCCCCAGCCCCTCTTAATTTAGACTGCGACTATTAAATGTGGACTTTATTGAGGGTGATAGCAGAACTCCTATTGTATCAACAGGCCTAGGATTTTGACCTAACTATCCACCATTGTATAGTCCAGATTTTATCTGAGTGACTACTGCTTCCACGGAACAGCAATGCAAGAACGTGTAACACAGTGCTTAGCTTACTTTAATACCTTTTCATGCCTGTGCACAGAACTTCCACAGATCTCGGTTTTGCCAAGGCTCAGGCCAGGCAAACCCGTAGGTGCAAACAGCATTACTGAGCTCAGAGTGCTGCTCGCACTCTGTGAATCGCTCCCCAGCTCCAACGCCTGCAGTTTAGCCTTCTCATGCTGGCTGGAGTGCCCACAAGTGCAGGGTGAGAGCATTAGTCTGGTTAATAACCCAAGTAAACCTCTATTTTTTACTCTTTTTCTGACTCTGTCGTAAGTCAATTACAATTTTTTACAAACACATTGCAAAGAACATATTCTACTAGCAATGGAAAAGAAAAAGATGAAGCAGAAGCCCTGTGGCAAAAGCAGAGAGTCAGGAGATCTGGATTCTTTTCCTGGCTTTGCTTCAGACTTCATGACCAACCTTGGCAAGCCAGAGAGAGGCAAATCCCACTCCCTTCTCCATGCAAAGGGTCCTGCCTGCTACCCAGAGACAGCAGCTCCACTACAAATATGTACCGTCTGAGCATATACACACACGGACGTATATGTATGCACACAAATACAGGTCATTTGCACAAGAGGCAAGTATTCAAATCCAAAATTCTTGTCGTTGACACAGAGCAAGGTGTTAGCTCAACTTGAGAGCAAGGAGGGAAGGTAAGACACCATACAAGTCTACTGGGTTTCTCCTTCTGCAGGTCAGGTATTGTGGAGCATTTTGTATTCCTGATGATGAAGCTACAGACAAGAAACTTATCTACTACATAGTGTTCAAAGGCTGTATTTCCTTGCTCATGTCTCTAAAAGCAAGGAAAATATTACCTACATTGTAGGATGGATTTTGAGGCTAAGCTGGTAAATATTTGTGAGAGACATAAAGTTTGTCAGATAAAATATGCTTTAGAAAGACAAAACGTTATCGCTAGGCTGCCAGATCCCCAGACATGCCAAGTTTCTACAAATCCCACCAGATCTAGCTCTTTTTTTCTACAGAAGTTTGTATTTTCCCTGTAAAAAACAGAAATATTTGTTTCTAAACCACGTATATACTGAATATACAGATGTTACTTCTCTTTCTCATTTTTAATTCATAATTAGATCTACTCATGACTATACCGAGATCTTCCTTGTGTACTTAAAAATGACTGTGCAGAGTAACTGCTGGATATATGAAGCATGTTTTGATAGCCCAGGCTTCCACCCTCCTCCACCAAATGCACCAAGCATCAAGTTGGCAGGAAAACGCGGTGCTGTAACACCGCATGAGCGCCTGACTGCACCAGCTGAGATCTGCTAACACCGGCCTCAGACCCCCCCCAACACGTGTCAGCTCCCTTCACCACACACCGTCTTCTGGCCTGGCAAAGTCCAAGAAAAGGGAGGACGTGCTTTGGCAGAAGACGACCCGGGGACCGAGCCCTGAAGAGCGCTGTACAGCAGACGCGTTTCTGGACTAGACATGCTAGTCTTCCGGCTGCCGGCTGTGAGCGGGCAGCAGGGTCTGTCCCCGCGTCCCTTCTCCGGCCGAGGAGGAGATGCTGCTGCCATTTCTCCAGCCACCCTCCGCGGCTTCATCCCCTCTGCCCCACGGTGCTCCCCTGCACCTGAGCTCTCTGCCCCGGCTCACGCCGCTTCTCCTCCCACGCCCGGCCCGGCCGCACCGGGGGTCCCGCAGCCCCCCGAAGGCCTGTTTAGGAGACACACACCTCCCCCTCTACACCCCCCTCACCCCCCCTCCAGGCCGCGCCGCCCCAGGGCTGCTCCGGGGGAAGAAGGGCGGCCGAGCCCTGCCTGCGCGGCGCCAGGCCGGGCCCCGGGGACGGGCAGGGCTCCCGCTGACCGATCCCCGGAGGATGGCGGGGGGACAGGGGACGTTGTTCACCACACGAAGAAGGGCCCGTCCCGTGCGCTCCGCCGGCCGGCGCCCGCGCCGCGCCCCGCCCCGCCGCGGCCCCTAGCAACAAGCCGCCAACGGCGGCCTCCCCGGTGCGGCCGGGCGGGGGGCGGGCCCTTCCGGTTCATGTCGGAGCTGGGCTCGGCGCGGAGGAAGCCGGGCGGCCATCTTGGCTCGTCCGGGAGGGGCGGGGGGCAGGCAGGCAGAGGAGCGTCGGGTGGGCACCCAGCTTCCCCAGCACGGCCGCGGCCCGCTGGGTGCCGGCCTTCTCGGAGCCTGGGGCGGGCGGGTAGAGGCGGGCCGGGATGCGAGCGGCGGCCCGGTGACGCGGGGCCGCGGCGGGGGACGGAG